>JASDDO010000004.1:187354885-187994153 GCA_030015575.1 Agapanthus africanus | reverse complement strand
AGCTCCGAGTAGAAGTCCCCTTTGCCGCGATCCACGATCTCCCGGACTCATGAGAGGCTCCACGACTCGAACGATCCATTCTAGCTTGTCGTAATCCAAGTCTCCGATGATCTACCTTGAAGTTGCTACGGCTCAAGCTTTCTCACTCAAAGAGAAGAACACACTAATCCCATGGGCTAGATGAGATGAGTATGAGAGAGTAGTATTATTGCTTTCTTTTTAAATCATTTTCTCATTTTTATTCATCACTTAAGAAAATCTAGCAAGCTTTTCTTCAGAGAGAAGAAGAAGATAATGGAAAAAGAATAATGATAATGCTTTTCTTTTGTGATGAATAGAAATCTATATGATTGAATTGTGAACCATGGTCAAGGATGATAGGATAAGAATGAGTAGAGAAACAACTAGGGTTAGGGTTTGGTTAGGTTAAAAGAATGTGTCATCCATAAAGATCTTAAGAATGACAAAAGAAAAAGCTTCTAGAAGGAACTTGAAGCTACTAACCCTAATCAAACCCTAACCTCAATTAATCGTCCTTAAACATGTTAACATTAATCATATCATGTCACAATAATATATATCACATATATATTATATATTTGCAGCAAAAGAAAATAATACACTTAACTATATCGCATATATATCAATGTATCTCCGCTGAGAAAATGAAATCATAAAGCAAGCCAATATTAGTTAATATAATAATATATCATATATATTATTATTATTAAATCATCGAATCAACACTTGATCCGACGATCCGGCTATATCGAATATAACCGACTAATATTTCATGTACCGATTCATCGAATCAACGCTTGATCCGATGTCCCGGTTCATATCTAAATATCGCGAGAATATAATACGGTATCCCATATCGCATATTCTCGGTCCTGCACATATCACATATGTGCCTCTACTCCGTTCGCCTGAGCCAAGAAACCCTCTGTGTAGGACTCTAAAGAATCGTCAATACGCCGGTAGCAGGTGATGATCATATCAACACCCACAAGCTGCAAGCGGTCAGCTAAACGTAACAGCCACCCAGGTATTGAGCGATCAGAAGATCAACAAGCTAGCCTGTGCGTTCTCCTGTGAATCCAACCGATAACACTCCCGTACAGTCCGTCTGTTCGTCTGATATGTCGCATATCAAGTCTAGGGGTGGTATACGTCAGACCCCAGTAACCGATAAGTCGTGTCGATGTGTGGCTCATAACGGGTCGAGAAACTACTAGCAACACTTACCAGTAAATCTCTATATAGCTGGCCAGGGACTTCCAGTTATAGCCAATCGAACACAGCACAACATCAACTCCCTATACCGGGAGAGACGAATCCCCTCCTATCGCTATTGCCTCAGTGATTCGGGACTGTACCCAAAAGCCACCGTTTTGCATGCCCTCTTGGACGTGGTAAGGTGGAAATCAAAGCACAGTGGGAATCACACAAGACTCTATGACGATCTCGGGTCTACAGACTACCCTGTCCAGTGTCACCAGAGAACTGCCATCTGACGTGTGGTATATCACCATCTGGGAGTTCTCGGCGAGTCCGTCCAGTGTACCCAGTCTCCACTGAGCACCCGTACACCATCTCTGTGTCAAACACCGATGGATATGGATCATCCATCGCCCATCATATGGGTCAAGATGCGTATACGCTAGTCTACTCTGGTGTATCGATGCCCTGTCTCGATATACCCTCGACTAGGAACAGTTATAGGATGTACTCATCGACTACCGCGGCCCCACTAGTATGATCTCATCATAGTCCCAGTAGTCGAGTACAAGTCCTAAGGGCTTTATCAACATGTGAGAGTAAAACAGTAAACCAATACAAGTAAACATGTTAAGATAAAGTGAAACCAAATAGCATACTATCATGACGAGCAAGAAAGTCTTCTCTATATATAACCAAGCATCCATTATAATATACATCAAATGTACAACAATGGCCTCTAGGGCATATACATAACTAACACACAGACCGTGTCGGATACGTATCGCGCGTAGTCGTATCACTAGAAACTACCTATGTGATCCAGATTTTGAATACAGAGAAAACTCAACAACTAAACAAGACCAAACATACCTAAACCAAAGCAGACACCTACCCACAAAACCCAAACCCTAACTCCTCCTAAAAACCGATGTCGTCGGAAATCCTTTTCATGTCGCCGACCGAGGTCTGAGCTGGGTGGTTCGTGCTTGAGGTGCTGTCCTATGGTCTCTGGTACAACACAACTACATTGTTTGGTTTTCTAGTACACACCCTGGGTCACAGCAGAACACAGATATCACAAATCGACACTAAAAATACGATATTATGCACAAAACTTAACCTTACACTATCTAAACTGAAACTAAAAGTCTACAACTCAAAAAATAAATAAAGAACAGATAGGGATCATTACTTAACCAAAAGAACTCAAGATCTAAGCTATCACGCTCCTAGGCATCCAAGAGGAAAAATCCAAGCAAAGGTGTGATTTTTGTGAAGTTTTGTGAATTTTGTGATGGATTTGTGTTGGAATAAGAAGTGTTCAGTTTAGAGTTGAGCGAGATAGAGAAATATGAAAGAATTAAGTGAGAAGGGATGAGAGAGTGTGAGAAAAGAGAGAGGGAGGTGAGTGTAGGGTGAGAGTGAGAGGTGAATGCACCATTTGCATTAACTCATCATTAATGCCTTCACACTACCTCATCATGCACCCTCCTTTCTCCAAAACAAATATCTCTCCTCTCTCACAACAATTATCAATAGGATTAGGTTAAGGATTAAAGCAAGAATGGATTTAAAGCAAAGGATTAGAATTAAGGTTAAGTGTCAAGGTTGCTAAAAACTACGTTAGCACAAACAAACCCTCACATTTACGTGCACACGTGCGTGCATGCCATAACAAATAATATTAAAATAATAATTAAATGTTATAAAATGTGAGGAACCCGAATTAGTAAACTTTTACAGTAACCGTATACCGTCTAAATTAACACTAACCGAAATCTAAGGCGTTACACAAGTACAATATAATTCTCGTACCAATCCACCAAACCATTAATAACACTTTATGCACATGAATATACACTAAATGCAACAGACTTCAATATCTTGACCTAAATAAACACCAAAGAACTAACTGTATATCATAGTAACACATGTATAAGGTTGCGGGAGTGCTGTATGCCATCCATCCGACTTCCCCCGTAGATGTAAATTTATCCACCACTTGTTGAGGTCGTAGATTACACGATTGTTATGTCCGCCAACTCCGTCTCGGAACTTCGCGATCGTACCTATAATCGTAGTTATATCATATCGACGTAATATCATATCAAAACTCAAACAACGAGTTAAACATCCATAGGTTAGAACCTACAGCATACTTAATCCAAAAACGACAATATACCCATGTTGTTAACGTATAAACGTTAACGGTTCAGTTGTAGTACAAAAATACGAAAAACCCGTATCGAATATCGGAACTTGATAAAACCTTAACTAAAACATTCCCAGATTTCACTGTATGAATATTGGGACAAATCAAACAATACAGTAACTTATAAAATACCAAACTAAAACTACAGAAGAAAAACCAACACTGGCGTCGCCGATATTTCATGTATGTCGCCGGATTAAGTAGGGAGTTTAGGGCTCGGGTTTTAAGTAAAGTCTCTTAGTCGTCTTATGATACTTATGACATTGCTAGTTTTTCTAGTGGTTATATCTATTGGTTCCAGATTCAATTACAGTAGGCTAAATATCACAAAATACACCGTTTTCCTATACTGCACACTAAAACCAGCTATTAAATAGAATTTCATATACAAAGAAGGAGGAGATATACCTATAGAGTGGTAGTACAAGGAAATCCTGCTCAAGAAGTGTGTATGGAAGTATCAAGGGTTTGTAGTGGTTTCTAGGATGATGGTATGCACAATTTGATGAAGGGGTTAAGATTTCTTCATTTGATTGATGAACACTTAGGAATTATTTTGTTTGGAGTTTGAATAAACATATGGTTCAGTTTGAGGAAGGCTTAATAATTTCACTAAGTGTATGTGTTGTGTTGTGTAGAGAAAGCATGAGGTGGAGAGTTGTAAGGTGGAGTTGGCATGGTGAAGTAGGATGTGTCAATTATAAAGGATGAGGTGTAAAGTTAAGAAGAATGAGGTGGAGCGAGTTAAGCATGTTGAGGGTATGGTGTTGTGAGGGTTTAAACTTAGGTTATCATAAACTCAACCATAATAGAATTACAAATAAAAGAAAACCTTTCATGTCACAATTTAAGTCCATGTTTAAAATGATATGAAATACTTATTCCAACCCTTACATATCATTTTCTTAATATAAAATATCATGTCATGTTAAAATATCATTTTTATGATATCACACACTTTTTTTATATTTACCAAAATAATTACATTTTTACGGATATAATTCCGATACCCAATTTTCATAAGCGATATCATTTTTGTAAATTTATTACCTCATATTTAAAATTATAAATTAATATTTATAATTTTTCCAAAATGTTACAATCTCTCCCCCTTAAAGAAATTCGGTCCCCGAATTTAAATAAAACCCCTTCTTAAACATTTTCTTATTCCAATCAACTCCATTCAAAACAATTTTCCGGGGTCCAAATTTAAAACATAAAATCCGCTCGATATAACGGAACTCCCAAAGTCTCACACGAGCTAAGGCGTAAAATAACGCAACAGTGTGCGTGAAACATCAAGATATACAACTCACATAACTATAACTCTAGTGGTTGTTATGAGGATTACTCCAGTTATGATACAAAATGCCAAATACGAAAACGTTGTGCATCCCAGGTACACAATTAATACCATAATCGTAGTGCAATATCAGTAGCACATGACCAAGCGAAAAATATATAAATCAATCTATAACACATCCTATCAAGTGCAAAGCACGAAAACGAAATCAACCCTACGGTTTGCATGCAAATCTCAAACCTCATGTCACGGTGTGCATGAAACCAAAACAGCGCTAGGTGCAACAGGCGTGCACGAAACGATAACCACTGCATCAACTGTGCAAGGAACAAAAGTGTATAAAATAGTATCAAGTGCATTGGGATGCACAAAATCAAAATCAAGTGCATCAGGGTGCACAAATAAATCTCAAGTGTATTGGAGTGCACAAAACATCAAAATGTGCAACTGGTGTGCATAAAGTCATACCGAGTACACCTAGAGTATATATATATATATATATATATATATATATATATATATATATATATATATATATAGTATATATATAAAATCTCTTAATTATGTGCAGCTGATGTGCACGGAAAATATCGGTTTAGTACATCCGGTGTACACAACACTCCAATCGAGTGCAGCCACCTCGCATGAAAATCTCAAACAAGTGCACCTGGTGTGCACAAAACATTATGCGACTCTCAAATCCTCAAAAATACATATGTCAAAATAACGGACGTTGAGTTGTCCTTTCTTCAATGTTGAAGACAAAATATTTGGATCATAAAACGCAAATCGAACTCAAATGACATCGAAGCATATCCTCTTCAATGTCGAAAGGTGTTTATACACCTGGAACTGCAGAGCAAGGATTACTACCTGCCGTCTGCCATGATCTAGCGTTCTCTATTTCTGAATTCTGTTTTTTCTTGCGGATCTCTAATGTCAGGGTCTCTTCATACACTCGTCCGGTGAGGAGCAACACCACAATCTGTCCTACTGCTGATACCTCTCACCACATCTCCTTGACCAGTAGTCCAGTCTCTCGTAACGTAACATGTTGATGATGGAAATCTCTATCCTCTGCTTGTGTGCCAACGACTGATCCTGGGTCCAATCTTACTTATTATCAACTTCTAGAAAGAACCCCTTCAAGTCTCCTGCTGATCTTAGCTATCCATCCTGCTCGGAACTAGCACTCATTACTTAATCTACTTTTTTTCCGTATCAACAGCTATTTCCTCCAGGTTATCCTGAAAGTGTGGTCGTACGCGCCTCTGCATATGCATCAATTCTTCAATATCAACGGTGAAGAAAACTGCCCACTGAAACTTTGCACCAACCCCCTATTCCATTACTCTCCCAATCCATCAATTAAGGAGTGTATCACGATAGTCATGCGAATTGCAAGTCATACTTGGTTATGACCATGCCCGGAGCCTTACAAGACTTAAAAACACAAATCCGGCATCTCTGATACTCCGTAGAAGAATCTGACTACGCTCACCTTCGAAAGCTCGTCCCGATTCGTCGGAGGAAAACTTACTCCACGATCTCTTTCTCGAGCGACTTGCATCAGGTCTGAGCAAGATCCATCAGAAGAAGCAAATCAATTCACCGATCTCGTATCGGAGCGCCATAATGGATTAAAAGTCCTACCATCCTACATCTGAACGTCTATGAATCCTTCTGATCGATCTACACTTGTAAACATCGTCAACTTTTAACTTCATAAACTCTGAAAGCAACATCTCGATAACCTCAGCAATGATTGGTACCGCTGTCTGAACAGTACGCAACACCACGATCTTCAGAGAGGAGAAAACATCACGCCTCAAGTCCGGCTGATCTCCAGCAATGACTCGACCATCTGGTGCGATCCCGAAGAAACTCGCTTCAACATTAGAACCCGATCGAATATGATAAACGACATGTCTCTATATCATCGGAATGTCACCCTGGTCAGTCCTTGTCCCAGACAAGTCTGCTCTGACCGTATCTCTAATCACAGCCCTCTCGGCTCACGTAGACATGGCGACCAGACAATCCACATATATCGATGAGGATAGATTAACAGAATGAATAGAAGAAAGATCTCAAGATATAAATCCTAAGGTAACTTAGGCGGAGTATCATATCGTAAATATGCCGCGGAACATATATACGGTACGCCACTCTGCTTAGTACCTACTCCATCAACCAAGGTCATCCTATATAACGAAAGTTCGGGTATAAGACCCCCAAGTTCAAGTCTAAGTCCTATAAGGTAAAGTCCAGATAACAAAAGTGCATGCCGAGACCCATATAGCCAAACCTAGACTCGAACAAAGGTTACCAAACGCTCTGATACCAACTTTGTCACGACTCGAATGTGGCACGTGACCGGCACTTAAATCACGTGACATCTAAAGACGTCGACGCGGTTCAAGTAAGACGAAACCCGGAATCTAAACCCTTTTTGAAAATATTGGAGGTGAAGTTTAAAATAGTCATCAGATGAAATCAGTTTAAAATAACATTTAAGTTAACTAAGTATGTGTCACGCTCGCTTCCCAGAGTGCGCTAACGATCGGCACGTGACAGAGCCAACCATGCTACCTGTGGCTAGGAAACATCCCTCCACAGTCACATTACGGCTGTTTACAAGATATCAAGAACAATATAAATAAATAATCTATCTAGTACATGTCCATATGCCAAAATAAACGTGTCAAGAAATATAAATGTCCGAAAGCAATCAATCCAATAAACAAAAACATCTGGAAAGTATGTCCCAAATACGGGCTCGCATCAGGAAATGAAAGTACGGAAATAAAACTAAACTAAACTAGATACTAACAGGATCCTCACTGCTCGGCCTGACGGCGGGAATACTCCTGATCAGCCTGCGAAAGAGACAGAGGATCTGAGCCATGCAAAACCCAAACGTCAGTGCGTCATAATATCAAACAATAGAATATAATCAGGAGCTAACAAGATATGCAGGCATGAATATAAACAGTAATAAATGTATAACAGTAACACGAATATGGAACAGTGAAGTGTATGTGCATGCGGTGAGTAATCTATTGAAGGGTTTCCTTAGCACCACTACAAGGGTTTGGTAGCATCACACATGACATCTAAAATATTTAGAGGGTGCTAAAGAAACTATCCTAAGGATCAAACTAGAAAAGATAGGGTAACACTAAAACTATCACAATCCACAAGTAGTAAAGTACTAGGTTTAGAGAATACAACCTTTGTAGCTCCCTTTGCTAGACTCTTTGGCTACTTGAGGGTTGAAAGAAGCTTTCTTGAGATTCTCCAAGTCCACGATGATCCACCCCGAGTCCTTTTTGTCCAAGCTCAAAGCTCCACTTAATCAAGAGAAGAAGTTGAAGCTAACACTCTAAACTAATAGGCAAGAGTTGTATAGAATGATGATGTGGTTTGATTTCTCACTTAAAAACCCTAACTTGATCACTCTTTCACTCACTATCAAAACCTAGAGAGCAAGAGAGAGAGGAAGAAGAAGATGGCAATATGAGAGCTCAAGATAATGATAAGTCTTAGGAAAAAAATGAGAAAAGAATATATATATATATATATATATATATATATATATATATATATATATATATATATATATATATATATATATATTCTTCTCATTCTTAACCCTAGTTAATAAATATCTAGATATTTCTTTTGGACCAAAAATGGCCATGAAAAATAACTCATGGTTAACTCATGGTTCAGTGCAAGAATAAAATAATCAACCATGAATTATTATCATTTCCACTAACTCCAAAAATAAATATCAACATATTTATAAAGGTATGAGTCTTATATTGCCACCATCAAATGTATCAACAACCATGATACAAATGAGTATGCATGTATGTGTGCATGCACATCCATATGTGCATCAATGTAAACATGTGCATACATGCATGCATACACCAAAAGACAAAAGGGTTTAAAGTGAAAATGCTAATGGTCAATATTAAATCAACACTTGATTTAGCAAACCGGTCATATCTCATACGCCCCGACCAATAGCAAACCGCCCGATTAATATACGGTATCATATACACGCATTTAATCGGGTCCCCGCGCATACCACATATGCACACCACATCGTTTCTCCTGGGCTAGGTAACTCCATTGTGGGACTCTAAGACTCATCAATACGCCGGCAGTGGGTGATGATCATATCAAGCACCCCCAAGCCGCAAAAGGTCAGCTAAACGTAACGGCCACCCGGGTATTGAACGATCAGAAGAAAACAAGCGAACCTGTCATAACTCCCATCGAGCCAACCGGCAACACTACCGTACAGTCCGGTCTCTTCTTCAGATATGCTACATATCGAGTCTAGGGATGGTAACGTCGACCCCAATAACTCAATAAGTCGTGCCGATGAATGGTCTATAACAGATCGAGAAACTACTGATAACACTTATCAGTAAATCTCAAGAGCCCTGGCCAGGGACTTACTGATATAGCCAATCGAGCACAGCACAACATCAACACCCAATACCGGGAGAGATGAAACCCCTCCTATCGCTCACTGTCTCCATGTGTCTTGGGACTGTACCCAAAAGCCACCTGTTTGCACGACTCAGTAGAGCCGTGGTAGGGTGGTAATCAAAGTACAGTGGGAGAACACACGAGACTCTATGACGATCTCGGGTCTACAGACTAACCTGTACCAGTGTCACCTGAGAACTGCTATCCGACAATAGATATAATACCATATAGGAGTTCTCGGTGAGTCCGTCCAGTGTACCCAGTCTCCACTGAGCAGAAGGTTCCCGGCTGTTAGTTATGTATATGCCCTAGAGGCCATTGTTGTACATATGATGTATATTATAATGGATGCTTGGTTATATATAGAGAAGACTTTCTTGCTCGTCATGATAGTATGCTATTTGGTTTCACTTTATCTTAATATGTTGACTTGTATTGGTTTACTGTTTTACTCTCACATGTTGATAAAGCCCTTAGGATCTGTACTCGACTACTGGGACTATGATGAGATCATACTAGTGGGGCCGCGGTAGTCGATGAGTACATCCTATAACTGTTCCTAGTCGAGGGTATATCGAGACAGGGCATCGATACGCCAGAGTAGACTAGCGTATACGCATCTTGACCCATATGATGGGCGATGGATGATCCCATATCCATCGGTGTTAGACATCAGAGATGGTGTACGGGTGCTCAGTGGAGACTGGGTATACTGAATGGACTCGCCGAGAACTCCCAGATGGTGTTATACCACACGTCAGATGGCATTTCTCCGGTGACACAGGTACAGGGTAGTCTGAAGACCCGAGATCGTCATAGAGTCTTGTGTGATTCCCACTGTGCTTTGATTTCCACCTTACCATGTCCAAGAGGGCGTGCAAAACGGTGGCTTTTGGGTACAGTCCCGAATCACATGGAGGCAATGAGCGATAGGAGGGGATTCGTCTCTCCCGGTATAGGGAGTTGATGTTGTGCTGTGTTCGATTGGCTATAACTGGAAGTCCCTGGCCAGGGCTGATATGGAGATTTACTGGTAAGTGTTACTAGTAGTTTCTCAACCCGTTATGAGCCACACATCGACACGACTTATCGGTTACTGGGGTCTGACGTATACCACCCCTAGACTTGATATGCGACATATCAGACGAACAGACCGGACTGTACGGGAGTGTTACTGGTTGGATTCACAGGAGAACGCACAGGCTAGCTTGTTGATCTTCTGATCGCTCAATACCTGGGTGGCTGTTACGTTTAGCTGACCGCTTGCAGCTTGTGGGTGTTTGATATGATCATCACCCGCTACCGGCGTATTGACGATTCTTTAGAGTCCTACACAGAGGTTTCTTGGCTCAGGCGAAACGGAGTAGTGGCACATATGTGATATGCACAGGAACGAGAATAATGCGATATGGGATACCGTATTATATTCTCAGGATATTTAGATATGAACCGGGTCATCGGATCAAGTGTTGATTCGATGAATCGGTACATGATGTATTAGTCGGTAATATTCGATATAGCCGGATCGTCAAATCAAGTGTTGATTCGATGATTTAATGTATAATAATATATATGATATATTGTATTACATTATCTAATATTGGCTCGCTTTATTATTTCATTTTCTCAGTGGATGATACATTGATATATATGCGATATATGTTAATTGTATTATTTTCCTTTGTTGCAAATATATAATATATATGTGATATATATTATTGTGACATGATATGATTAATTGTTAAACATGTTTAAGGATGATTAATTGAGGTTAGGGTTTGATTAGGGTTAGATGCTTCATGCACCTTCTAGAAGCTTTATTCTTTTGTCATTCTTAAGATATTTTAGAATGACACATTCTTAACCCAACCAAACCCTAACTCTAGTTTGTTCTCTACTAAATCCTAGCCACTCATCCTTGACCATGGTTTATAAATCAATCATATAGTCTTCTTTCTATTCATCACAAAAGGTTTAATCATATTATTGATTTTCCATTATCATCTTCTTCTCTCTTGAAAAGCTTGCTAGAAAATCTTTAAGTGATGAATAAATATGAGAAAATGATATAAAAAGAAAGCAAAATTACTACTCTCTCATCCTCATCTCATCTAGCCCATGGGATTAGTGTGTTCATCTCTTTTGAGTGAGAAAACTTGAGTCTTTGCAACTTCAAGGTAGATCATCGGAGATTTGGAATACTTCGAGCTAGCATGGATCGTTCGAGTCATGGAGCCTCTCATGAGTCCGGGAGATCGTGGATAGCGGCAAAGGGACTTCTACTCGGAGCTTGTGAAGTGAAGGAGCAGACTACAAAGGTTGTAATCCCTCACTCTTAGATAAAATTTATCATCTTGCATGTTAAACCCTAATAATCTAGCAAAGATCCCGGCTTTGGGTTGTTCGGCACGTCTAAAATTTTATCCGGGAATGTTTGATGCCTTATGAACCTTCACAAGAGTGCCTAGGAACGCTACAGTGGTATCAGAGCTTGGCTAGAGCATTAGGCGATGTGTTTACGAAGTTAAAACTCCGATCGAACCCGAAACGACGAAACTAGACCCCTCTCTGGAAATTTTTTAAATTTTGGGATTTTTCTGAATTAAAAATATGTAAAAAAATCAGCAGGGAATTCTAAGAATTACCATAAAACCCGAGCCCCCAATTCGATCAAACGGCGGCGGAACCGCGGCGCAAGCATGCTTGCGCGGCGGTTCCGCGGCCGATTGATGGGATTGTGACACGTGGCTTTTTGGTAATGTCCGTTGGTGCTTATTGATGCTTCTGGATATTTTTAACAGTGATTCCAGTGTTGTTAAAATCTGGGGTTTATTTTGTAATCGTAGATTCGATCGGAATATTTAAATTCGTATTTCTTTCCGGACATTTAGAAATTGTTAAACTATTTGAACGGATATCATTAACTCACTGTTTCCCGGTACGGCAAACTTTCAAGTGTTGAAATTTTTTTCGGGTTTAAATCTTTCGGAAAAATTGTACAAGTTAAGCGGTGGACCCTCTAGAAGACAACAAACCTTAACTCGATTATGTGACCGTCTTGAACTGCCTTTTGAACCTTCCGGTTTGGGGCAGTACGGCGTGCCACATGTGAGGCGTTGGCTTGACCCTTCTACGGCTGGATCACCGGTACTGTGACATATTCTGGGATTATTTGAACTCCGCTCAAGAGTTGAGCACTTTGGGAAGTTTTGGGTGTTTGATTATCTGTTCGGAAAGTTTAATACTGTCTATTTGTCTGGAATGTGATACAATATGTGGAATTCATAGAGTTAGGCATGAAATGCGAAGTATGTGATATTTCGGATTTACGATGTCTAAAGTGATTGTGGATTCCAAATGTTGTAGTTTTACACTTTCTTTTGTGTGACCGTAAATGTAATATGTGATATCGCCGGTTTCGTTGCTATATGTCAACGACAATTGGGATGCGCATATTTACTTACGTTGATGATATGAGATATTATGTGTTGCTGTGATATGTTATATTGGATCGTCGCGTTCCGAATAGCCGGGGGTTTTATGTGAGTGAGGGTTTTTATTTTCATTCATGTAAAATTCATCTGTAATGTAATATTTTTTTATTTGGGGCACTTCCAGGTTGCGGTTGCTGTCACCAGTATATATTATTTACTTTTCCGCATTAGGTAGACCCAAGGAGGGGAGCACAAGTAACCGGGTTCTAGGGTCCAGTGGGAGGCCATCTCGAGGAGTCGAGACCGGGTCTCCTAACCCTAGAATTGGCAGTGTTACTTGCCGCTTTCGTATGGGTCTTGGGATGTGGGTTTGGCTATTCGTCGCGACCGTGGAATCCGTGTTTTATACAGGCTCGTATTGAAAACACGGACGTCCTAGTATATCCAATATTTCATATATGTTCTTCTGCTGCAATGTTCTGTGATGAGATCATATTACTGCCTGAGACGAATGCTTATACTATATATATATATATGCTGATATATAAATATTACTGCTTTCGTTTCTTCTGTGATGCTTAGGAAGCATAAGCTGATGGGATTTTTATTAATGAGATTAATAAAAGAAAAGAAACCTAAAGATGTTGTAGAATCAAAACTTTATAAAAGAGGTAGCTACAGTTTTGTTTTGCACAGTGATATATATGATATATCCTGCACCTTATTCGATGAGGAAAGGGCCGACGATCCCTTCACCGGGAGTGACCCCTTTAGCAAAACTGGCAGATGCTACAAAAACGCGGTTTGTCTTTTGATTGCTTTTAGTGTTTTGCTTTGCACAGCGGTATATATGATATATCCTGCACCTTATTCGATGAGGAAAGGGCCGACGATCCCTTCACCGGGAGTGACCCCTTTAGCGAAACTAAGAAAAGCCTCAAAAACACTCCTTATCAAAAACTACATGATTCTACGACGATATCAAGTTCAATACGCTCAAGGTTTTCAGAAAAACCTGCGTAGCCCTCCGTCATTTCAGATAAGTAATATTTAGTATTCGTGCTGCGGTAGTTTGGCATGCGTCAAGGCGTAGTGTACGGTAGCTGATTATTACTTATCTGTAGCATGAGATGCGATTGGATTAGGGTCTTCGTGCGGCGTTGTTTGGCATGCGTCAAGGGTCGTATGGGTGGGTTTAATTCAATCACGAAATGTACGGGTTGAACTTGACTAGTGGACTATGGGTTGTTTGGCATGCGTCAAGGTCATAGCACACTAGGGGTAAAAGCTTTATCGGGAATTTCAAGCATTGAAATTTGCAATGAGATTGCATACCTCCTATGAGATAGTTGGATCCCGATACCCACTGCGAGTAAGAGTTACTCCTGGGAGAGTTTTACACAGGACAATTAGTCATTCAAGCAGGTGTCTAGAAAAGTGTTAACGGGGTTACGCCTCTGGGAAAACGAGGTTTACTTTAATTAGGTCCGTGCGAAAGCACGGGGAACCTCCCTCAAAGTACCGGCACTGATCTGGCTGAAAGATTGACGAAATTGTAGGGTGTAATTAATCCCGGCTAATCTTACCTTTTAGGGTTTAAGGTAGATTTGATAAAAACAGTGGGAGACATCCTGATTAGATAAGATAATAACCAATCTAATCTTGCAAGAGCATACGCTAAAGTGTTTTCTTCTCTCTCTCTCCAGGTAGCGACCATGTCAGGCCATAATCAAGATAATAATATGGATGTATTGACTAAACCTAATTATTGTACTGAGCAAGGGAACGTTAGACCCATTCTTTCTTATAAGAGTTATAAGACTGAACAGGAAACAGGAGAATATCTAGATTCTCCAGCCGCCCAAAAGAACATGCATGTTGATGCATCTTCTTCGGGTGTGTTAGTTATTGAGAACTGTTTCTCAGTTCACCCTACGTCCTGGGTATTAGATACCGGATCAGGATCCCACATATGTAAACTGTTACATGGGCTACGGAAAGGTAGAGAACTAGGAAAAGGTGATCATTCCGTTCAAGTAGGGAACGGTGCAAGTATTGTTGCCAAAGCAGTTGGCGAATATCACCTTGTATTGCCAAGTCGTAATACACTGATTCTAAATGAGTGCTATTATATACCGAACATGATGTGCAACATTATATCAGTTTCTTTATTGAGTAAAGAGGGATATAATTTTGTAGTACAGGATAATGTTATGAACATATTCCTAAATCAAAAGTTGATTGCATCAGGCTCGTTACATAATGGCATATTCATTCTAAATCAGAATACAGTCCTGAATATACAAAACACACACAAGAGGAAAAGTTCAGATATGAACGAATCCTACTTGTGGCATTATAGACTTGGTCATATCAATGCGACACGACTGGCTAAGTTACATAAGGATGGTTATTTGAATCCGTTCAAATTATCATCTTATGATACTTGCCATTCATGTCTCAAAGGAAAAATGACCAAAGCTCCGTTTAGTGGACACGGAGAAAGAGTTACCGAACTCTTAGGACTGATACATAGTGATGTATGCGGTCCCATGTCTACGCATGCCAGGAACGGTTTTTCCTACTTCATTACATTCACTGACGATCTCTCTAGATACGGACATGTGTTTCTGATGAAACACAAGTCTAAAGCTTTTGAGAAATTCAGAGAATATAAGCACGAAGTAGAAAACCAAACGGGCAAAAGTATTAAGATTCTTCGATCTGATCGAGGAGGTGAATACTTAAGCGGTGAGTTTTTAGATTATCTAAAAGAGAATGGGATTATCTCTCAGCTTACTCCTCCTTATACGCCACAGCACAACGGTGTATCGGAGCGGAGGAATCGCACCCTATTAGATATGGTACGCTCGATGATGAGTACAGCTGAGTTACCTATTTCCTTTTGGGGGTATGCGCTTGAGACAGCCATAGACCTATTGAATAGAGTTCCTACCAAATCTGTGTCTACCACTCCATACGAGATATGAAAAGGGAAGAGACCACATCTTAATTACATTAAGATATGGGGTTGTCCGGCCTATGTCAAAAGACAAAATCCGGACAAACTCGAGGCAAGATCTGTCTTATGTAAGTTTGTAGGATATCCCAAAAACTCACAAGGGTATATCTTCTACCACCCCGAGGAACAAAAGGTGTTTGTTTCTCGACATGCTACTTTCTTAGAAAAATGTTTTCTTATGAAACAGAATAGCAGCATTGAGGTAGAACTGGAAGAGGTTCCAGCAACACAAACTATAACAAAAGACTTGGTTGAACCAGAGGATTCAGTAGTACCCGACGAACCCCAGCCTCTCCGCCGATCTAGTAGGGTTTCTCGTCCACCTGAGAGATACTACGGTTTTCTCATTGATGGTGGAAGCGAGGATTGCATCATAGATGATGATGACCCGACTAGCTTCGAGCAGGCCATCACGAGTGGTGACTCTGTGAAATGGCTGGATGCAATGCGATCTGAGATGGAATCCATGTACACCAATAAAGTATGGATTTTGGAAAATGCTCCTGAAGGGGTAAAACCCATTGGGAGCAAGTGGATTTTTAAAAGGAAATTTGGTGTAGATGGAAAGGTTGAGACTTTCAAAGCTAGACTTGTAGCAAAGGGTTTTCGTCAACGACCAGGTGTGGACTATGACGAAACCTTTTCTCCAGTAGCTATGCTTAAGTCCATCCGGATCTTACTTGCCATTGCTGCATACCATGACTACGAAATCTGGCAAATGGATGTTAAGACCGCCTTTCTAAACGGTGATTTAGAAGAGTGCGTGTACATGGCTCAGCCAGAGGGCTTCGTAGATAGTGGGAGCAGCGGAAAGGTGTGCAAGCTGCTTAAATCCATTTATGGGTTAAAGCAAGCATCGCGGAGTTGGAACATCTGTTTTGATGTTGTAGTCAAAGAGTTTGACTTCATCAAAAATATAGATGAACCTTGTATCTATAAGAAGGTAGCAGAGGGTAAGGTTGTCTTCCTCGTATTGTATGTGGATGACATACTCTTGATAGGAAATGATATTCCTATGCTGCAATCAGTCAAGCTCTTCTTATCACAGAGATTCTCAATGAAAGATCTAGGTGATGCCTCCTGCATATTGGGAATCATGATCTATAGAGATAGATCTAAACGGATACTGGGATTGTCCCAAGCCAGGTACATTGACACCATACTAAAGAGGTTTAGTATGGAAGAATCCAAGCGTGGGAACCAACCCACGATCTCTGGACTCACTCTCTCCAAAGAGATGTCTCCCAAGACTGATTTGGAGAGAGCTCGCATGCAAGGGATACCCTATGCTTCGGCAGTAGGCTCTATCATGTATGCGATGCTATGTACCAGACCCGATGTAGCATACTCACTAAGTGTAGTGAGTCGGTATCAAGCAGATCCAGGAGAGAGTCATTGGACAGCAGTGAAGAACATTCTCAAGTACTTGCGAAGGACTAAGGAGATGTTCTTGGTGTATGGTAACGGAGAACTCCAGGTGGAGTCCTTTACCGATTCCAGCTTCCAAAGTGATAAGGACGACTCTAAGTCGCATTCGGGTTTTGTCTTTACCCTCAATGGAGGGGCGGTATGTTGGAAGAGTTCCAAACAGGATACCGTTGCAGACTCGACGATGGAGGCTGAATACATCGCTGCCAACGATGCCGCCAAAGAGGCTGTCTGGATCAAGAAGTTCATTAGTGAACTTGGTGTGGTTCCATCCATTGAGCATCCAATACCTCTGTATTGCGATAACAATGGAGCTGTGGCGTTAGCCAAGGAACCCAGGTCCCATCAAAAGTCCAGACATATTCTGAGGCGATATCACCTGATCAGGGAGATAGTTGATCGCCGGGAGATCGAGGTCAGGAGAGTAGATACGAAGGACAACACTGCGGATCCATTCACGAAGGCTATTCCCCAGATACAGTTTGAGAGATTATTCGGGATGCTAGGTATGCGATACTACAGCAGCTGGCCTTAGTGCAAGTGGGAGATTGTTAGTTATGTATATGCCCTAGAGGCCATTGTTGTACATATGATGTATATTATAATGGATGCTTGGTTATATATAGAGAAGACTTTCTTGCTCGTCATGATAGTATGCTATTTGGTTTCACTTTATCTTAACATGTTGACTTGTATTGGTTTACTGTTTTACTCTCACATGTTGATAAAGCCCTTAGGATCTGTACTCGACTACTGGGACTATGATGAGATCATACTAGTGGGGCCGCGGTAGTCGATGAGTACATCCTATAACTGTTCCTAGTCGAGGGTATATCGAGACAGGGTATCGATACGCCAGAGTAGACTAGCGTATACGCATCTTGACCCATATGATGGGCGATGGATGATCCCATATCCATCGGTGTTAGACATCAGAGATGGTGTACGGGTGCTCAGTGGAGACTGGGTACACTGAACGGACTCGCCGAGAACTCCCAGATGGTGTTATACCACACGTCAGATGGCAGTTCTCTGGTGACACAGGTACAGGGTAGTCTGAAGACCCGAGATCGTCATAGAGTCTTGTGTGATTCCCACTGTGCTTTGATTTCCACCTTACCACGTCCAAGAGGGCGTGCAAAACGGTGGCTTTTGGGTACAGTCCCGAATCACATGGAGGCAATGAGCGATAGGAGGAGATTCGTCTCTCCCGGTATAGGGAGTTGATGTTGTGCTGTGTTCGATTGGCTATAACTGGAAGTCCCTGGCCAGGGCTGATATGGAGATTTACTGGTAAGTGTTACTAGTAGTTTCTCGACCCGTTATGAGCCACACATCGACACGACTTATCGGTTACTGGGGTCTGACGTATACCACCCCTAGACTTGATATGCGACATATCAGACGAACAGACCGGACTGTACGGGAGTGTTACTGGTTGGATTCACAGGAGAACGCACAGGCTAGCTTGTTGATCTTCTGATCGCTCAATACCTGGGTGGCTGTTACGTTTAGCTGACTGCTTGCAGCTTGTGGGTGTTTGATATGATCATCACCCGCTACCGGCGTATTGACGATTCTTTAGAGTCCTACACAGAGGTTTCTTGGCTCAGGCGAAACGGAGTAGTGGCACATATGTGATATGCGCAGGAACGAGAATAATGCGATATGGGATACCGTATTATATTCTCAGGATATTTAGATATGAACCGGGTCATCGGATCAAGTGTTGATTCGATGAATCGGTACATGATGTATTAGTCGGTAATATTCGATATAGCCGGATCGTCGAATCAAGTGTTGATTCGATGATTTAATGTATAATAATATATATGATATATTGTATTACATTATCTAATATTGGCTCGCTTTATTATTTCATTTTCTCAGTGGATGATACATTGATATATATGCGATATATGTTAATTATATTATTTTCCTTTGTTGCAAATATATAATATATATGTGATATATATTATTGTGACATAATATGATTAATTGTTAAACATGTTTAAGGATGATTAATTGAGGTTAGGGTTTGATTAGGGTTAGATGCTTCATGCACCTTCTAGAAGCTTTATTCTTTTGTCATTCTTAAGATATTTTAGAATGACACATTCTTAACCCAACCAAACCCTAACTCTAGTTTGTTCTCTACTAAATCCTAGCCACTCATCCTTGACCATGGTTTACAAATCAATCATATAGTCTTCTTTCTATTCATCACAAAAGGTTTAATCATATTATTGATTTTTCATTATCATCTTCTTCTCTCTTGAAAAGCTTGCTAGAAAATCTTTAAGTGATGAATAAATATGAGAAAATGATATAAAAAAGAAAGCAAAATTACTACTCTCTCATCCTCATCTCATCTAGCCCATGGGATTAGTGTGTTCATCTCTTTTGAGTGAGAAAGCTTGAGCCGTAGCAACTTCAAGGTAGATCATTGGAGATTTGGAATACTTCGAGCTAGCATGGATCGTTCGAGTCGTGGAGCCTCTCATGAGTCCGGGAGATCGTGGATCACGGCAAAGGGACTTCTACTCGGAGCTTGTGAAGTGAAGGAGCGGACTACAAAGGTTGTAATCCCTCACACTTAGATAAAAGTTATCATCTTGCATGTTAAACCCTAATAATCTAGCAAAGATCCAGGCTTTGGGTTGTTCGGCACGTCTAAAATTTTATCCGGGCATGTTTGATGCCTTATGAACCTTCACAAGAGTGCCTAGGAACCCTACACCGGCAGCTCCCCGGCCGTCGAAACGCGGCCAAAATGCGGAACGAAAATTTCTTGAACCGGCGCTACCGCTACCCGAATCCCGGATCGACCTTAAACCCTAAACTAGCAAACTAAACTAAGAGTTATAATTGTTATACCGAGTTGATCCGAGTCCTTCGGTCTTCATTCCAAGCTCCTAGTGGTTCTTTGATTTGGTTTGGTTGCCGGTCTTCCTCCATCTCCGATGATCCACCCGAGGGAAACGGCACAAGCTCCTGCTTGACGAACGAGGCAACCGACGCTCCAAAGTTGCTAACGATGGAGAGTCGATGTGTAGTAGTGTGTCACTATATTTTCTTTCTACCCAAAGTGCTCATGGAGCAACCAAAGAAGATGAAGGAGGAAGGTGATGAAGACTTGGCATGAGGGAAAGAATTGGCTAAGTATTTTCTTTGTGAACTTGAGAGTGAGGGAGTGGGCTAAGCATTATGTATAATGTTACCAAATCAAAATGAAAACCCCTTGACCAAATTGGCCGTCCCCTCTCTCACTTCCATTATCATCAAAAAAATGTCATATCCAAATTTTCATTAAACAAATGAGCAACCATGCTTTGACCCATGCACTTACTTGTCCATGACCATGCCTCCTTTTCCACTTCATTTATAAAAACAAATGAATTTCCATAAATGGAAAATCATATAAATGAGGTGGTATCTTCTAGAAGCTAATCCGTATAAAATACGGAATACTTCCCGGTACATGTATCGAAATACATATACGCGTATCCGTACCAAAATACGAATAGCCAAGAGAGAAAATGAATAATGAACAATAATACTAGAATACATATATATAAATACAAATGTAAATTATTAAATCAAAAACCTGATTTAATAATCTGGCTTAATCCTAAGCCGCTAGTATTATCAACCGTCCGATTAAAGTCTGCGCCGCACATGCACACATTTAACCGGACACCTGTATGTATCAACATACCTCATGTACACCATATCGCCTGAACCGTGAAAACCCTCTGTGTGGGACTCTAAAGACTCGTCAATACGCTGGCAGTAGGTTTAACCACAAGCACGTCAGTGGCACTAGCTGTACGTAACGGCTACCCAGGTATTAAGCGAAAGGGAGGCCGACGAGCAAACTCATCTTGAACCCCTACTGAGCCTGACAGTGACAATATCCGTACAGTCCGGTCTGTTCGTCTAAGAGTATCGCATATCGAGTCTAGGGAGGTGGATAAAGTCAGACCCCTAACAACGCGATATTTAGTGTCGGCATGTAACCCATCACCTCCTGAGAAACTATCGATCTTGGATCGGTAATTCTCGTCTACCATGGCCATGGATTTGTGGCGATGGGCATCCGTACACAATGCGACATCAACCCCCAATACCGGGAGAGACGAATCCCCGACGATCCGATCACTGCCTCCATGTGGCTCGGGACTGTACCCAACTAAAACCTGTTTGCACGACTCCTTTGAGCCGTGGTAGGGTAGTAATCAAAGCACAGTGGGAACTCACACGAGACAAATGACGATCTCAGGTCGACAGACTAACCTGTACACATGTCACCTGGGAACTGCTATCTGACAATATGTATAATACCAACTAGCAGGTTCCCGGCGAGTCCGTCCAGTATACCATAACCCAATGAGCACCTGTATACTATCTTAGGTGAACAAACTAAAACCAATGGCTTGTAAGACCTGACCACCGCCCCTCGTCGGGGTCTCGATCAGTATACACTAGTCTATACTGGAGTATCGATGCCCGGTCTCGATGCTCTTATGACTAGGGATATTTAAGGATACGCTTATAGACCCCAACTCCCACAAATATGATCGCCATCATACTGCTGGCAGTCAAGCAAGAATCCTAAGGGCTCTATCAACACGTACATGATGATAAAGACGAACCAGATAGCATACTATCATCTTAAGTAAGACTGTTTTATCGGTATAAGTCCTACCTCAATCATCACAATCATCTGTCCGCGACTATGATAATTGCCTTGAGGGCACTATATCCAACAATCTCCCACTTGCACTTAAGGCCAATTATTGCAATGTCGCATACTCACAGCCCGTGTGATACCGAATACCCAACTTCTTTACTAATCAGTTTCGCAAAGCCCGTTTGCGAAAATGATTGCGTTCAAGAAATAGCCTCAGTGAGTGGATCCGCTCCAATGTTTCTTTCTGTATCTCTCTTAATCTCAATTTCACGGAGAAAGCTATCTCCCGAAATGAGCAATACCTGTCTTAGAATTTGTCTGGATATCTGATGGGACCCAGTTCTCAAATGAACTCCAAATCCAGCAAACCACTTAGACTGTATCGTCCACTGAATTTAATCAGTATCCTACGCCATGCCTTTCCTCAGTATTCGCTTGGACTACCCGTCCAACATTCTGTCCCTCAAAAGAGGGAAAACTATAACTCTGACAGCCACTCTGTTATCCATGTCACCTTGGAAGCCTGATATGATAACCGTCTCCTGAAGGAGGCTACCGTTACCATATCCATAGAATATCCATTCATATTCATAAACTGCTTCCTAATGTTTCTCCAGGATTGGATTAATATATCTGCTTATTGCATCTAGTATAAAAGCAATATCTGGTGTGGTACATGACATTTCATGATTAACTCAATTGCCTAAGCAAGTGATATGCTAATCATGCAGAGCCCTCTCCCCTTTAGTCTGTAAGACACCTTTAGAGAGGTTGACTCCATCACCTGCAGGTAGACCACCATGCCAGGAGTCGTCCATTTAATGTCAAAGTACCGAGATTAAGATACTTCCTAAATCTAGATCTAAAGCCATAGATCTAGTAACCAGAAAACCTGATATTATATCCATATCCTATGTGGAGAAACAACTTTATGACAACCAAAGTATGACCGATCGTAGTAGAGGAATATCCCTTCCTATCAAGTGCATGTCATCCCGAATCCTCGGACATCACACCCTACTACCTTCTTACCAGATCCATCTCCTATTTTGATGAAGTCAAAACTTATGACTGTCACATCAAAAATAGATGATCTATTTCCGCTATACCTGCTTTAGTCTATAAATAGACACAAGCTACTTGCCTACTATGCTTCCGCTGCTCCCACTGACTACAACAACCCTCTGGCAGAGTCATATATACGTGCACTTCTAAAACTAGTTTAGAACGACGCTATACTCATCCTCCTGCCGAGTCTTATAGTCTAGAACAACAGCAATGGAAAGTATGGGTAAACAAGAACCTCCCTGTCACCATCTCTGAGAAGACCGAAGTACCTCTCGGGTGACCGAGGTTACCCACCAAATCTACGGAGTGGCTAATGGAACATCAAATCCAATCGAATCCTTAGGTTCTATTAAATTTCCAGTAATCGTTTGTGGTTCTGGAATAACTTCCAGTTCTACCATACTCCCACTTCTGTTTTATGAAAAAATCCATTTTATTAAAACTGTGGCGAGTCAAGAACAATATAAATATTGATCTTCCTGATGGTAGAAAGTTAACCCTCGTCAAAGCCCGGGATAACCCACAAACAGCCATTACTGAAACGTGCCTTGAGTTTATCCGGATTCTGGTTTTAAGCATCACCCGAACAACTCCTTATACCTTAACATCGTTAAGATATAAATTGATTCTATATTAATCTAATATAGAAACAAAAGCACTAATCTAATTTGAACCAGATTCAAAAACATGCATCTGTCTCCAGTGCATATCAACCAAATGGAAAGAGGACAATCAGCATTACTCATCTAGGAGTGCATCCATATATGAGTAACCCGAAAGAGAAGCAAGTTCTCAAAACCATTACTATTAACTGAATACCAAACACAAGTATCTACATCTTCGACTTTCTCGAAGAATCCTGATACTTACAATAGATGGTTCTCTACTTTATTCTTATACCTATAACTTCTGAATATCTGGACCTTGCATTTCAACGAAATACATGTTCAGAACTGGAGAAGTCATAAGTAAACAGAATATAGTACGAGTACCAACCCCTTTGTCCTAATGGACACTGGACAACATACAATACTTTGTATAAGTCTCCTGAGTTCAATAACTCAAACCCTGTGCGTTATAGGTTGAAAAACTGTACTATGGTTATGAAGAATTACACCGCTGTTGAATGCATCTTACCTAATCACCAACTGATATAGGTAAATGTCATAGACACAATATCAAAAAAGTTATATCTCACTTTATAAAATAAATGTACAGATATATCAGTTTGAAATTGGTGCATAACAACGGATATTCAAAACCAAATATTTGCCATCCGGAAAAATCCAGATGATTTCCTCAAATATCACCAATTACAACGAATTCCGATATAATGAGGATCTAATCACCCAATTCCCAATATCTTACTCCCACTCACCATCCATAATAACATGCAGATGTGAGAAACTGATCTGGTAAATACATACCCTGGAGTTAGATTCCAATTGGGAAAACAGTTTTCAATTAATATCGCACAGTGAAACTGAAATATGAAAATGTTTCAAAAGGGGTTAACTGGTATAGTAACGCCTCTTCCATTATCCTGAATCATGACAGTAACCATATACTTACCTGCCCTCACTACAATCCCTTTAATATGTCTTTACTTATTACCTTCTATACACATCCTTTACGCTAATTGGTTTTCTTCATTCCCTACCCTTCGGCACCAGCCTAAGGTTTTGAAGAAGACTATCCAATAAGCGCAATAGGTGTACTCTCCTAATCCTAGGAGCCCTTGCAACCTGAGAGAAGGTAAAGAGAAAAGACATCTGAATAATCCTATTCAATTTCTCCTGAACCAGAATCCATCATCGAAAAAGTTCCTTCGAGTTCGTATGTAACTATACGATGGATTTATCCAATAGAAGTGGATATCCGTAGTGATACGGAGTGTTCTAGAGAAAAGCAAAGTGGATGTAGGAGTGGCAGGGGTATACCCGGTCTTTGTCGTGAATGATGGTGATCGTAATTTTCTTTGGCATTATTCTAATCCCTTATATGTCTTTACTTATTACCTTCTGTACACCACAGTTAAGCTTATTGGTTTTCTTCCTTCCCTACCATTCGGCACCTGCCTATGGTTTGGAGGAAGACTATCCAGTAAGCTCAATAGGTGTACCCTCTCATAATCCTAGGAGCCCTCACAACTTGAGAGAAGGTAAAGAGAAAAGACAACCGAATAATCCTATTCAATCTCTCCAGAACTACAATCCATCCTTGAAAAAGTTCCTTCGAGTTCATATGTAACTATACGATGGATTTATCCAATGGAAGTGGATGTTCGTAGTAATACGAGGTGTTCTGGAGAAATGTAAAGGTGATATAAAAGTGGCAATGATGTGTGCGGCACCGTGACATTCCAAAAGTCAAAGTGTTTTAAGAAGGTTCGGTCAACTTGGTTTCATGAGTTTTAGTCAAAGGTCGGGTGATAGTCACAGCCACAGAGAGAGAGAAAAGAAACAAGCGTGCACTCTAACCTAAATCAGAATGGTTAATCATTTTATTTAATCTGGATGGCTCCCACTGTTTCCTCGAATTCTCCTCCAAACCCAAAAGAAGAATTAGTCGGAATCACCCGAGGAGTAATCCTACTCATCAGCGGGAATCGGGATCCAACTATCATCGCATGATAACTTGATGGAAGCCACTCAAGTCACCACACACCAGAAGGTATGCGCAAACCTGGCAAGTTTCCTGTATGTTTGAAACTCCCGATTTGATTTTTACCCCAAGCGGTTTATGACCTTGACAAAGGCCAACAAATCATAAACCACAAGTTAAGTTCAACCCGTCATTATCCTGGATTACTCTAGACCCACCCGTACAAACCCTTGATAAAGGCCAACAAGGTTATACGACTGTCCTAGATAATCGCAACTCAATGCAACAGACAAGCAATATCTAGCTACCGCACACTACGCCTTGACAAAGGCCAACAAACGCAGCACGAATACTAGGTACCACCTGAAAGAAACGACGGAGGGCTACGGCTGGTTTTTGGCGAAAAACCTTTAACGTAATGAACTTGATATCGTTGAAGGAATCCAAGTGGTTTTTTTTATAAATATATAGTGGCGAAAACTTTTGCTAAAGAGGTCACTCCCGGTGAAGGGATCTCGGCTCTTTCCCCGTCGAATGGGGTGCAGGATATCCCAAACTGAATACCACGATGCAAAGCAAAAATAATCGACTATAGTAAAGTTATTACGTTGACGCAAACTTTTACCCAAGGGGTCACTCCCGATGAAGGGATCTCGGCCCTTGCCTCATCGAATGAGGTGCAGAATATTCCAAAATGAATACCACGATGCAAAGCAAAAGTGTACGTCTGTAATGTCAGTTTTTTTAAAAAACTTGGTTCTAACAACATCATATATAGGTTTGTTTTATCCTTGCATTGATAAGAATCTATGCAGTCCCATCAATTAATCACACCAGAAAAGAACGAAAAATAAAATGTACGTATATGCCATCCGCATTCGCCACTGGGTCCCGTCATCACCAGTTAGGTTACTTAACTAATGACAGAGCGGGGACTGGGCTAGCGCGGGTGCAAAACATATACAACATCTACTAGTATATATAAATATATATATAACATTCGTCCCAGGCATGATATAAAGCAACATCACAGAAACATCACAGAAGCAACACAGAATGGTGGATAATCTGGAGCCCAGAGTTTCACTTGAGCCGTAAGTGAGACCCGACGTTCCCTATCGTGTGGATAGCCTGTGCAATGGAAACCTAGACCCCTACGAGCGCGGCAAGTTACTCGCAAAACCAGAAGCGAGGCAGCTCCCTTCAGCAACGTGAATGGACCACCCAACACTTCACGGAATCTGGTAACTTGAGCACCCCTCCTGGGTCAACCTATACCCCCTACGAGTGCGGCGAATAGCCCGCCAATTCTAGAGTAAGGTCCCCTCCGTCCCAACGCCATGAGATGCGGACCGGTTGCCCTCTAGAATCCGGCTATTCGTGCACTCCTCCGTGGGGTAATTCTAGTACAGAAAAGAAAATAATATACAAGGGTGACATCGACCTCAGCCCGGTCGTGCCCCAAAAGAATAATATACAAACTGGCAGTGACGGCAGTCCACATGTCGGACGCTCGCCCCGCAATATCAAATGTACAAATGAAATCAACTGTACTATCATTGCACCACTGGTATCCACAACGACAATCCAACCAACATCACAGCACAACACAGAACATCAACGTGAATATCACGTTCGCATACCCGTCTAAAAGTACATATAGCAGTTAGACGGGTTTACCGATCAAATGACATTCACGGTCACAGATAGTAATGTAAGTACTGATAAACGCACCCTTAAAATATCGATCGACTAAGTTCCAAATTGGCCCCAATAGCAAAACAACATTTTACTGAAACCTGAGCTAAAACAGAATATCTCAAAAATCACAATTCCAAGGAATAGAGCTACAGAAAAAATTTGGACGCCCGTTGCCACTAATCCGCCGCGGAACCGCCGCCAATGGGGGCTAAGTGTGGCGGATCCGCGGCGCTTTAGAGGATTCATGGGCCCAAATTTTTTGTGTACTCCTAAAAAAAACCTGCACGGATTTTTAAGCCTCCTGAAATAATTTTTTGACACTTTAGAAAATAGGCAGAAACTGTGAAAAATGGAATCGTGATTTCGTAAATTTCGTTGATCGATCTATTAAGCATGTTTAAACAAGCCAGTAGGGTTTAAAGGGTGGCTCTGATACCATGAAGGGTCCCGGCAGCGCCCCGGCCGTCGAAACGCGGCCAAAATGCGGAACGAAAATTTCTTAAACCGGCGCTACCACTACCCGAATCCCGGATCGACCTTAAACCCTAAACTAGCAAACTAAACTAAGAGTTAGAATTGTTATACCGAGTTGATCCGAGTCCTTCAGTCTTCATTCCAAGCTCCTAGCGGTTCTTTGATGTGGTTTGGTTGCCGGTCTTCCTCCATCTCCGATGATCCACCCGAGAGAAACGGCATAAGCTCCTGCTCGACGAACGAGGCAACCGACGCTCCAAAGTTGCTAACGATGGAGAGTCGAGGTGTACTAGTATGTCACTATATTTTATCTCTACCCAAAGTGTTCATGGAGCAACCAAAGAAGATGAAGGAGGAAGGTGATGAAGACTTGGCATGCGGCAAAGAATTGGCTAAGTATTTTCTTTGTGAACTTGAGAGTGAGAGAGTGGGCTAAGCATTATGTGTAATGTTACCAAATCAAAATGAAAACCCCTTGACCAAATTGGCCGGCCCCCCTCTCTCACTTCCATTATCATCAAAAAAATGTCATATCCAAATTTTCATTAAACAAATGAGCAACCATGCTTTGACCCGTGCCACATACTTGTCCATGACCATGCCTCCTTTTCCACCTCATTTATAAAAACAAATGAATTTCCATAAATGGAAAATCATATAAATGAGGTGGCATCTTCTAGAAGCTATTTCGTATAAAATACGGAATACTTTCCGGTACATGTATCGAAATACATATACGCGTATTCGTACCAAAATACGAATAGCCAAGAAAGAAAATGAATAATGAACAATAATACTAGAATACATATATATAAATACATATGTAAATTATTAAATCAAAAACCTGATTTAATAATCATGCTTAATCCTAAGCCGCTAGTATTATCAACCGTCCGATTAAAGTCAGCGCTGCATATGCACGCATTTAATCGGACACCTGTATGTATCAACATACCTCATGTACACCATATCGCCTGAACTGTGAAAACCCTCCGTGTGGGACTCTAAAGACTCGTCAATATGCTGGCAGTGGGTTTAACCACAAGCACGTCAGCGGCACTAGCTGTACGTAACGGCTACCCAGGTATTGAGCGAAAGGGAGGCCGACGAGCAAACTCATCCTGAACCCCTACTGAGCCTGTCAGTGACAATATCCGTACAGTCCGGTCTGTTCGTCTAAGAGTATCGCATATCGAGTCTAGGGAGGTGGATAAAGTCAGACCCCATAACAACGCGATATTTAGTGTCGGCATGTAACCCATCACTTCCTAAGAAACTATCGATCCTGGATCGGTAATCCTCGTCTACCATGGCCATGGATTTGTGGTGATGGCCATCCGTATACAATGCGACATCAACCCCCAATACCGGGAGAGACGAATCCCCGACGATCCGATCACTGCCTCCATGTGGCTCGGGACTGTACCCAACTAAAACCTGTTTGCACGACTCCTTTGAGCCGTGGTAGGGTAGTAATCAAAGCACAGTAGGAAGTCACACGAGACAAATGACGATCTCAGGTCTACAGACTAACCTGTACACATGTCACCTGGGAACTGCTATCTGACAATAGGTATAATACCAACTAGCAGGTTCCCGGCGAGTCCGTCCAGTACACTCATAACCCAATGAGCACCTGTATACTATCTTAGGTGAACAAACTAACACCAATGGCTTGTGAGACGTGGCCACCGCCCCTCGTCGGGGTCTCGATTAGTCTACACTAGTCTACACTGGAGTATCGATGCCCAGTCTCGATGCTCCTACGACTAGGGACATTTAAGGAAGCACTTATAGACCCCAGCTCCCACAAATATGATCGCCATCATACTGCCGGCAGTCAAGCAAGAATCCTAAGGGCTCTATCAACACATACATGATGATAAAGACGAACCAGATATCATACTATCATTTTGAGTAAGACTGTTTTATCGGTATAGGTCCTACCTCAATCATCACAATCATCTGTCCGCGACTATGACAATTGCCTTGAGGGCACTATATCCAACATGAGCACCCACATATGATCTCGATGTCAAACATCAATGGATGCGGGAACATTCATCGCCCATCATATGGGTCTAGTATCATATACGCTAGTCTACTCTGGTATATCGGTACCCCATCTCGATACCTACGACTAGGGACATTTCAGGATTTGCTTATAAAATGCAAACGTCCCACTAGTATGATCTCCATCATAATCGCAGTAGTCAAGCAAATATCCTCAGGGCTTTATCAACATGTGTAAATGAATAAAAGCATGATCAAGTCAACATGTCAGATAAAGTAGAACCAGATAGCATACTATCTGTTAGTGTATATGCCCTAGAGGCCATTACTGTATCATACTAGTTTGTATATTACTTAATGGAAGCTTGGGATATTCACCTTGTATAAACAATCTTGCTCAATATAGTAGTATGCTACTTGGTTTGTTTCTACTTCAATGTGTACATGTGTTTATTTTAGTATATCACCTATACGCATTAGTGGAGCCCTTAGGATCTTTGCTTGATTACCAGCGTTGTGATGGCAGTCACACTAGTGGGGGCTGGGTAATCTATAAGCACATCCTTATACAGGTCCCTAGTCGCAGGACTATCGAGACAGGGCATCGATACTCCGGAGTAGACTAGCGTATGCGCTTCTCATCCCAGTATGGGAGATGGTCTGTCCCACAGCCATCAGTACGTCGTACTGGAGATATTATGCGGGTGCTCGTTGGGTTACGAGTACACTGGACAGGACTCGTCGGGAACTGACAGGTTAGTATTATACCGATCGTCAGTTATCAGTTCCCAGGTGACATGAGTACAGCTTAGTCCGCTGACTTGACACTGGCACTTCGCCTCGAGTGTGTTCCCACTGCACTTTGATCACTACCCTACCACGGCTCAAAGGAGTCGTGCAAACAGGTAATGGTTGGGTGCAGTCCCGAAGCACTTGGAGGCAGTGACGGTTAGACAGGATTCGTCTCTCCCGGTATTGGGGGTTGACATCGCGCTGTGTCTAGGAGAGCCATTACACGAGTAGTCCCTGGCCAGGGCAAGCGAGATATACTGGTAGGCTTCCAGTGTTATCTCAGGGTGTTTTGGGCTTCACTCCGACACGACTTGTACCGCTATTAGGGGACTGACGTTTTACCGCCCCTAGGCCCGACATGCGATGTATTAGACGAACAGACCGGACTGTACGGAGACTGTCACATTCAGACTCAGTAGGAGTTCAGATGGGGTTCACCTCGTCAGCCTTCTTATCGGCATCTACCTGGGGACCGTTACGCACAGCTAGTGCCGCTTGCGGTCTGTGGTTAAACCCACTGCCAGCGTAGTGTCGAGTCTTTAGAGTCCCACACAGAGGGCTATTCGCCTTTGGGCAAAACAGAGTAGAGGTCGTATGGTTTTGCGACAGGGTTCGTTCTCATCCGCGCACTTGTGCACGTTTGGAGTCCGGACGGATATTACTAGTAGGCTCTGGTTTGAGCCAGATACTGGTATACGTTTTGGGGTTGATTTTATCTCTTGGTATTCATGTTCCTCGGAACAAGAATGCGGGTGTGTATGCACAGATGATTGAGGCGGAGGAAGAGGATTTTCATTAGGGTTTCGGAACGGGTGCGTATGCACAGTTGACAGTCGTCTTTTTCCAAACTCTAATGGAATTATGATATATCAATTAATAATATTAATTAAATGAAATTGTGTCATGGTTGGATTTTGTTGACTTGTTGACCATGGTTGACTTGTTGACCATGGTTGAAGGTTTGACCATCATCATTACAAAAGAAAGATGCTTTTTGATTCTTGCAAAACCATTTAAAGAATGTAATGACAATGGTCATTCCAAACCATCCATCAACTATTTCATTTTATTATTATTGTTAATTGTTAATTCTTTTCATTTGTGATATGGTTGCAAGAAATGAAAAGAATAAGCTCATTCTATCATAACCATTCTCTCTCCTCACTTGTTCTTCCTCCTCCTCTAGTTCAAGGAGAACCCTTCTCATGAGTTGAGAATCCCTCTCCTTGAGATAAAAACACCCCAAAGACACTCTCTACTCACTCTAGGGTCAAAGGTTTAGCAAGCCGAAGATTCTAGTTCTCTCAAAGTTCGAGAAAGAGCCCGAAGGTTGAACCCTCAGGTGGATCCATCTTTGACGGAAGAAGGCAACGAGGAAAGCACCATCAATCCCTACAAAGGTTTCAAGAAGAAGGAGTTCAAGTTAGGTATAACCTCCTTTCCGAGTAGCTAACTCTCTTTAGCATGTTTGCTAGTTGTAGTTTAGGAAAAGATCCCGACTTTGTTAGTCCATGTTGCCCCATGCGCTAAAAATTTGATTTTTATACCGTTTCCGCCTCCCCGTAAGAACCGGGGGTCGCAACGTGGACTTACAGTGGTATCAGAGCCTAACTAAACTTAAACTAGCTTTGTAGTAAAGTGTATGGAAGTTCGATCGAGAAAAATCGCAAAACCGGAAAAACAAAAACCCTAAGTTTCTGTTGAAATTTTTTGTGCTCTAAATGTAAAAAGTTTTACTCCTAAAATCGGCTCAGGGTTTTGTGAAAACACCCACGAAATACGATCGCATGATTCCTTCAAACCGCCGCGGTTCCGCGGCAATTGGTGGCTTAGGCCGCGGAACCGCCGCCGTTTTGTCTCCTCTTGTGGTCCTGTTTTGTGCAGTGTTCTTCTGGTAGGGTTTTGGGATTTTTAAGATATGTCATTTGTGCCCAGATTTTCCAGAAAAGAAATTTGTTTTTGGGGGCCTATAAATCCGTATTTTTGTCGAACTTCACTGCACTTTGACTACAATGGTTATATCTGTGATGTTTGCATGTATTGAACGTCGGCTAATCGCTATATGTCGATTAGTCGGGGTTATACATATCTGTGATCTGTGCTTATTGATGGTATGTGTATATGAATGGATTGGATTGTCACGGGTGAATAGCCGGGATGGATGTGAGATGAGTGTTGTTTTTCTTTCATTCATTTGTAATATGTAAATTGATGTAATATTATTATTTGTATGGCCGCACAACCGGGTCGGGGTTGTAGCCGTCATTGTATAATTCTTTTTACTGTTTTTGCTCCTAGGATAGACCCATGGGGGGGTGCACAAACTGCCGGGTACTTGGCGGGTAGTTTGCCGCACCCGTAGGGGTCTTGGATGGGATATTGGCTATTCACCGTGACCGTGTAATCCGCTTTTCATTGCAGGCTCGAACGGATTGCGGATTCCTAGTATATCCAATGTATTCATCTGTGATCTGTAATGTCTATCATCGCTATATTTATAACTATTTAGGCGTTGCTTATGTTTTACAACCGCGCTAGCTCAGCCCCCGCTCTGTCGTTAGTTAAGTAACCTAACGGGTGATGACGGGGCCCCGTGGCGAATGTGAATGGCATAAGCGTACGTCATATTTTGGTTGTTTTCTGCAATGGTAGGGTTAAATGATGGGACGCATTAAAATAACTAATGCAAGAATATCACGCATTAAAAGAACTAATGCAAGATAATAAACCAAGTTAAAGTCGTTGGAACACTTTCGAAAACCCACTCGGTTCTTTTCAAAACTAACTTTTAAATGCGGAGCTTGAGCCACTCCTTCTAAAAGCTATCTCGTTCCATCGATTATATCAAGTTCACTACGTTCACGGTTTTACCAAAACCATTCGTAGCCCTCCGTCGTTTCGCATGAATAGGCAATAGTATTCAAGCTATGTATGTTGGCCAAAGTCAATGCATAGTGATTGGTAGCTATTGGGTGTTCATGTGTAGCATAGATAGATGCGTTGGTTTGGGACAGTCGTACTGCCATTTTGGCCAAAGTCAAGGGTAGGTACGGGTGGATCCAAATTAACATGGATAGTGACGGGTAGAACTTGACATGTGACTTATGATATTTTGGCCAAAGTCAAGGTCATAAGAGCATGGGGCAAAAATCCACATCGGGAGTTTCATAAGTACTGAAACTTGCTAGATTTGCATTCCATTTGGAGTGTGGTGATTCTGGTAGGATTCCTTCAGTTTCATCACGTGATGATATTTGGATCCCGATCCTACTGTGAGTATATGCTACTCCTCGGGAAATTTCTCACTAAACGATCAATGCTATAAACCTAGTAGGTGCCTAGAAAGGTGTTAGCGGGGCTACGCCCCCAGGGAAAAGAGGTTCTTAAATTAAGGAACTTCACGAAAGCGTTGGAAAACCTCCCTCGAAGTACCGACACTGGCCTGGCTGAACGGTTAAGCAAGTATTGTGCGGTGGGATTGATCCCGACTAATTCTTCCTTTATGGTTTGAGGAGGGATTCGAGAGATAGTGGGAGCCATCCTGTTTAGACAAATTAAAAACCACTCTAAACTTGCAAGAGCATCGTGCTAAAGTGTTTCTTCTCTCCCTCCTAATTGCAGCGACCAATCGACATGACTGGACTTAAGTTACTTCTAGATAAAAACATACTGACAGGGCCAAACTACAAAGATTGGCTCAGGAATGTCAAAATGGCAATCACTTACGACAAGCTGGGGTATCTTCTTACCACCAAAGCTCCCCCCGTCCCAGGTCCCACCTCCAGCGTCGCGGATAAGGAAATCCGTAAGACTTGGGAGATTGATTGCGCGAAGGCCAAGTGCCTCGTGCTTGCCTCTATGGACAACGAACACCAGAGGAGGCATGAGAATATGGACCTGGAATCCATATTTCTTTATACAAAAGAACTGTATGGAGAGCAGTCTCGTATCGCAAGATACGAAGTGTCGAAGAAGTTATTTTCGGCAAAGTTGGCCGTCGGATCATCGGTAGCGGACCACGTGCTTAAGATGATTGGCTACATTGAGGAGCTCGCGGAACTTGGGACCACGTTGGAAAGTGAACTCTATACGGATTTAATTCTCCAGTCCCTTCCATCCACTTACGCCCAGTTTATACTGAACTTCAACTTACAAGAAAAGGAAGTTGAACTTTCAGAACTCCTCAACATGCTGAGGAGCGCAGAGGGCACCCTACAGAAAGGTAGGGAAACACAAGCTTTGTTTGTAGGAGGATCTTCTTCTTCTAGGTCCAAGGCGAAAGCCAAGGGAAAGAGGAAGAAAGCCCCCGCCAAACTAAGGGGCGGTGTTAGTAAAGTGGGTACGAAGGGAAAGGAAAAGGCAACAAAGATAGCAGGGAAGCTTGTGGGAAAGGAAGAATGCTTCTATTGTCATAAGAGTGGACACTGGAAGAAAGATTGCAGGGCTTGGAAGGCCAGGACACAGGAACTGAAGCAGGTTGCGACTTCAGCTTCAGGTGTGTATGTTATTGAAAACTGTCTTTCTATAAACTCTACTTCCTGGGTATTGGATACCGGATCAGGATCTCATATCTGTAATTCTTTGCAGGCGTTGAGAAACCGTAGGGTTTTGAAGGCAGGTGACATGACCCTCAGAGTTGCGAACGGAGCTAGCATGGATGCTAAAGCCGTGGGGGACTATCACCTGGGAATATCAGATGGGCATGTTTTGGTTTTGCGTAATTGCTTTTTTGTACCCAACGCAACTTGTAATATCATTTCTGTATCTTTGGTTTCTAAAGAAGGTTATGAATTTGCGTTTGTAAGTAATGTTGTAAACATTCACCTTAATCAAGTTCTGATTGGGTCAGGTACATTGAGCAATGGTATATACGTGTTAAACCAACCACAGATTTTCAATGTCCAGAATACACACAAAAGAAAGTCTCCAGAAATCAATCAGACTTTCTTATGGCATTGTAGACTGGGTCACATCAATGAGAGAAGGTTGACTAAGTTACATACAGAAGGATATTTGGATCCGTTCGAATATCAATCATATGCCACTTGTCAATCCCGTCTCAAAGGAAAGATGACAAAGACTCCGTTCACTGGACAAGGAATAAGAGCGAGCGAGCTCTTGGGGCTCGTACACAGCGACGTGTGCGGTCCAATGTCTACACATGCGCGAAGCGGTTACTCTTACTTCATTACTTTTACGGATGATTTTTCAAGGTACGGTTATGTCTTCTTAATGAAACATAAGTCCAAAGCCTTTGAAAAGTTCCAGGAATATAAGAATGAAGTAGAAAAACAAACCGGCAAAAGTATCAAGATTCTAAGATCGGATCGAGGTGGAGAATACTTGAGTGCCGAGTTCCTGAATTATTTAAAAGAGAACGGAATTCTCTCTCAGCTTACTCCTCCATACACTCCGCAACACAACGGTGTATCGGAGAGACGGAACCGAACCCTATTGGATATGGTACGGTCCATGATGAGTAACGCTGAGTTACCGTGATCATTCTGGGGGTATGCGCTAGAATCAGCTGCGTACCTTTTGAACCGAGTTCCTACTAAGACTGTGCCTACTACACCATATGAGATGTGGTGTGGGAAGAGGCCCCATCTCAGTCACATTAAGACTTGGGGAAGTCCAGCTTTTGTTAAAAAGCAGCATGCGGACAAGCTTGAGGCACGCTCAGTACTGTGTAAGTTTGTGGGATATCCAGAATTCCAAGGGACATCTCTTCTACTACGAAAAGGAACAAAAAGTTCTTGTTTCTCGTCATGCCCACTTTCTAGAACACCAGTTCTTAGAAAAAGAATTAAGTGGGAGCGCAGTAGAACTGGAAGAAATTCCAGAACCACAGACTATTACTGAAAGCTTAGTGAAACCAGAGGGTTCAAATGAACAAGACATTCCTACGCCGCTCTGCAGGAGTAGTAGGCAGTCTCATCCGCCCGAGAGATACTACGGTTTTCTCATAGACGGGGATAGAGAGGATTGCATCATAGATTATGATGAGCCTACTAGCTTCCAGCAGGCCGTTCAGAGCATTGACTCGGTAAAATGGCTGGATGCAATGCGGACCGAAATGGAGTCCATGTACACCAACAAAGTATGGACGTTGGACATTGCTCCAGACGGGGTAAAACCCGTAGGATGCAAGTGGATCTTCAAAAGGAAGATTGGTGTAGATGGACAGGTTGAAACCTATAAAGCTAGACTTGTAGCAAAGGATTTCCGTCAAAGACCTGGTTTGGACTATGACGAAACCTTTTCTCTAGTGGCTATGCTGAAATCCATTCGGATCCTTCTTGCCATTGCTGCCTTCCACGATTATGAGATTTGGCAGATGGACGTAAAAACCGCTTTTCTAAATGGAAATTTAGAGGAGTGTGTCTATATGGACCAGCCAGAGGGTTTCATTCAGAGTGGGAGCAGCGGAAAGGTGTGCAAGTTGCTTAAGTCCATCTATGGACTAAAGCAGGCATCGCGGAGTTGGAACATCTGTTTTGATGAGATGGTCAAGGAATTTGGCTTTATCAAAAACCCAGATGAACCATGCATCTATAGTAGATTTGTAGCGAGAACTGTAGTATTCCTCGTTTTATACGTGGATGACATTCTCTTAATAGGAAATGACATTCCTATGCTACAATCTGTCAAGGGGTTCTTGTCACACAGGTTCTCCATGAAAGACCTGGGTGATGCCTCATACATCCTGGGGATCCGGATCCATCGTGATAGATCCAAGAGGATATTAGGACTTTCACAGTCCAGGTACATCGACACCATACTGAAAAGATTCAGTATGGAAGATTCCAAGCGCGGTAACCTACCGGCTTGTCACGGGATCACCCTCTCTAAAGAGATGTCCCCCAAGACTGATTTGGAGAGGGATCGCATGTCTATTATACCCTACGCTTCTGCGGTAGGCTCTATAATGTATGCGATGTTGTGTACCAGACCGGATGTAGCTTATGCACTGAGTGTGGTAAGCCGGTATCAGTCAAACCCTGGGGAGAAACACTGGATAGCGGTAAAGAACATTCTCAAGTACCTGAGAAGGACTAAGGAGATGTTCTTGGTGTATGGCGGAAAAGACCTCCAGATCGAGGCCTTTGCTGACTCCAGCTTCCAGAGTGACAAGGATGATTCCAAGTCCATGTCGGGTTTTGTCTTTACCCTCAATGGAGGGGCGGTGTGTTGGAAGAGTTCCAAACAAGAAACCGTTGCAGACTCGACGATGGAAGCGGAATACATCGCTGCATCTGATGCCGCAAAAGAAGCTGTCTGGATGAGGAAGTTCTTAAAAGAACTTCAGGTGGTTCCGTCCATTGTTGACCCAATACCTCTGTATTGCGACAACAACGGGGCTATAGCTTTAGCGAAGGAACCCAGGTCCCATCAGAGATCCAGGCACATCTTGAGGCGGTATCACCTGATCAGGGAGATCGTGGATCGCAAGGAGATCGAGGTTCGGAGGGTTGCTTCAGAAGAAAACACTGCAGATCCATTCACCAAGGCCCTGCCCCAGACTCAGTTCGAGCGGCTGATCGAGATGATAGGTCTTCGATACGCCAGTACATGGCCTTAGTGCAAGTGGGAGATTGTTAGTGTATATGCCCTAAAGGCCATTACTGTATCATACTAGTTTGTATATTACTTAATGGAAGCTTGGGATATTCACCTTGTATAAACAATCTTGCTCAATATAGTAGTATGCTACTTGGTTTGTTTCTACTTCAATGTGTACATGTGTTTATTTTAGTATATCACCTATACGCATTAGTGGAGCCCTTAGGATCTTTGCTTGATTACCAGCGTTGTGATGGCAGTCACACTAGTGGGGGCTGGGTAATCTATAAGCACATCCTTATACAGGTCCCTAGTCACAGGACTATCGAGACAGGGCATCGATACTCCGGAGTAGACTAGCGTATGCGCTTCTCATCCCAGTGTGGGAGATGGTCTGTCCCACAGCCATCAGTACGTCGTACTGGAGATAGTATGCGGGTGCTCGTTGGGTTACGAGTACACTGGACAGGACTCGTCGGGAACTGTCAGGTTAGTATTATACCGATCGTCAGTTATCAGTTCCCAGGTGACATGAGTACAGCTTAGTCCGCTGACTTGACACTGGCACTTCGCCTCGAGTGTGTTCCCACTGCACTTTGATCACTACCCTACACGGCTCAAAGGAGTCGTGTAAACAGGTAATGGTTGGGTGCAGTCCCGAAGCACTTGGAGGCAGTGACGGTTAGACAGGATTCGTCTCTCCCGGTATTGGGGGTTGACATCGCGCTGTGTCTAGGAGAGCCATTACACGAGTAGTCCCTGGCCAGGGCAAGCGAGATATACTGGTAGGCTTCCAGTGTTATCTCAGGGTGTTTTGGGCTTCACTCCGACACGACTTGTACCGCTATTAGCGGACTGACGTTTTACCGCCCCCTAGGCCCGACATGCGATGTATTAGACGAACAGACCGGACTGTACGGAGACTGTCACATTCAGACTCAGTAGGAGTTCAGATGGGGTTCACCTCGTCAGCCTTCTTATCGGCATCTACCTGGGGACCGTTACGCACAGCTAGTGCCGCTTGCGGTCTGTGGTTAAACCCACTTCCAGCGTAGTGTCGAGTCTTTAGAGTCCCACACAGAGGGCTATTCGCCTCTGGGCAAAACAGAGTAGAGGTCGCATGGTTTTGCGACAGGGTTCGTTCTCATCCGCGCACTTGTGCACGTTTGGAGTCCGGACGGATATTACTAGTAGGCTCTGGTTTGAGCCAGATTGTAACATTTCGAAATAATAAAAATATTATTTTTGGGAAATTCATAATTTAATATTATTTTATTGAATATTTTAATATTTTGGTATTAGTAAATACAAATAAATAGGAAAAATGTTAGAAAAATTATGGAAAATTCTAAAATAGGGTAAATTAAAGAATTATGCCATTTCTAAGTTTAATTGACTAGTTATATGCTTAATTAGTGCTAATCGCGATTAAAAATCGCTAATCGGATTTTTGGCAATTTTGTGCAAAACATGCACATATCACTTTTTCACACTTGTGTTACACTTTAATTGTCATGGTTTGCTTTGGGGTTACTATTTGAGTGAGAAGGGGGTTTTGGGAAAAAGAAAAGAAAAAGGAAATGAAAAGGGAATATAATATGAGGTTTGGTGAGAGAGGGGTATGGTTTCATTTGACCAAAAGACTTAGCCATTTCTCCCTCATTTCCCCCCCTCTTCTCTCTTCTTCTGCTGCTGCTCCTGCACCTCATCCCCTCCCCTCTTCAAAGCTCCAAAACACCTCTAAAACTACACAAAAACCACACACTCATTTCACTAAAAAGATGCACAAGCTCAAGACCTACCCGATGGACCAAGAAAGCATGGATTTTGGTCACTAGGGGCAACTCAAGAAAATTCTTGAGTTGCCAAATGAGGTATTTTCTGGATCATTAGCTTGGTTTATGCATTACTTATACCCCATGTTTAGTTTAGAATCGATATTGTTGATTTTGTGGAGTTAAAGAAAACCTAGTTAGGGTTTGAGGGAAACTTGTGTTGTATTGTGAAATTGAGCTCAGTTGAGGTTATATAAACACCCTAGTGTATGAATTGAGACCCTAACCTGAAGCCAAAAACCAGAATACGGATTTTAGAAACCGATATCGGAAAATTTGTGCAATCTGTAATGAGTATATTGAATCTGCTATCACCCGAGACACCCTAAAATAAAATTGATTGGACAGTAGTATGTGCAGGCACCCAGGAAGCAACCACCAAGACCCTAGCCCCTAACTCCACAGTGAGGCCGCCAAATTTCCCCTTCTGGCCGCAAATTGCGGCCAGAGCAGAAGGGAACTGCCTCGAACTTCGTGCATAGCCCCATTTCCTCTAGTGTTGTCCCTGGGTATGTCTAGTTTTGACTGATTCCATCTAGGGTGAAATCTGGGACATATTTCCTAAGTTGCTGTTTTGGATTCGTGTTTCTGTATTCCGTATTTTTAAGTCTGAAATTGTGGATTGTGTTTTGCCTCGACTATTTGGCGTTTATACGCCGATATAGAGGATTTATTGATGGTTTTGAAGGCGTGCCATAGGTTCTCACCTATAGGCCCCTTATTGTATCGTTTTGGATTTCATGTGCCGTTTTAGCTTGGATTTGGTTTTAATGCGCATCTACGGCACTTTGATGTGTAGGTACCCATGAAGACTTCGGGATGACAAGCAAATGCGTGGTGACGTCCGCAAATGAGACACAAGGTGAGTAGATTATATCTACAGGGGGAAGTCGGGGGATGACGTATAGCACCCCCGCAGTCCGTAGTTGATATACTATATATGATAGTTACAGTGTGTCATGGATAGTTTAGGCTTAGAAGTAAACTAGTGCAGTTCATAGCCACGAACCCTAGAATAGGTTTACACCCACACGCACACCCTTGCATATTCACTATATTTACACTGCGTTGATGATAATATTGGATGACCTTGGAGATGAGTCAATGATATTGGGCTTGGTGCCGTGAGATCGGTGATTTGATATGATTCGTATTTGGGATACGATATGTGATTCTTGCGGGCTTGGGATGTGTGTTTTACCCCTGCATTCATAATTATATAGATGGTATCGATTTGTACTAGACTTAGATCAGTACCCTAGATTATGTGATAGGATGATAATGATACCTGATATTTGATGAGAGGAATGTGATATTGACCCGTACCCAGCTATTGGGATGCCGTACGACGATTTACCGTACGAGCTTTATGTTAATGATAGATCCGCACTCATGACTTGAGGATGCCATATGATATACTGTATCGTACGCAATACTATTGAGGCGGGATCACCGACTATATATGTATATATACCGACTCAAATTTAGGTGGATTCCATACCCCTCCCGGTTGACCTGATACTTAGATCTGTAGTTTGCATAGTAGATGTTAGACTAGACCCGAGTCATACTTATTTCAAATGGCAAGCTGCATTACTATTCATTTACTATTCACTCTACGGCTCGCATTGCATTGCATGCTTATATGTTATTGATTCATATTCCTTTGTGTATATGCCTTTACAAAGTTCCATGCTCATATTGGTGTTTCATATTGCATGTATTATAATTCATGGATTTCGCACTGTGATATTGTTGCATATGATGATTCTGGATTGTCTTACTCCTGCGTATATATATCAGTGGTATGGGACGCTGAAATATATATGTATACCCATAGTATATATATATTAGTGGTATGGGACGCCGATATATATATACACCTACTTAATATATCATATGATGATCTATGCAAACTTATATATGCTTTCCGATGTATTGAGAAAGGGCTGACCCGGACTGACGGATGCCCGATGTATTGAGAGAGGGCTGACCCGGACTGACGGATGCCCGATGTATTGAGAGAGGGCTGACCCGGACTGACGGATGCCCGATGTATTGAGAGAGGGCTGACCCGGACTGACGGATGCCCGATGTATTGAGAGAGGGCTGACCCGGACCGACGAATGCCCGATATATTGAGAGAGGGCTGACCCGGACTGACGGATGCCCGATGTTTTGAGAGAGGGCTGACCCGGACTGACGGATGCCCGATATATTGAGAGGGGGCTGACCCGGACTGACGGATGCCCGATATATGAAAGGAGCCTATGTGCTCGATATGAGAGGAGCCTTTATGGCCGATGGTATATTATACCTCCCCTACCCCACATTTATTTTATATGCATTACATCATGTATTAGTAGTACCTAATAGAGTACCTTCACGGATGTTGCATACATATCGGACACACGATAGATGGGACTCACTTGACATTGAGATATATAGTTTGCGTCGATGCTCGACATTGATTTCCTGATGATTTCATTCATGATATCTTCTGTTTTCATTTTACCGCATACATACATCATATTTGTGATATGTTATTACGTGAGGCACTGACGCGAGTTCTTGGCACTACACTTATGTTTAGATGTTACATTGCTACTTTACTATGCTTCAGACTTATTCACTTGAGGGTTATGTTATATACTGATCGTATTGACCTAGGATTATGTCTTGCTTTCGATTTCTGCTTGTAGATATTTTCTATTCACGAGTTGGCAACTCACCCCCGTTGTGCCACAGTTCTTGCAGGTTTGCCGTGTAAGTCTACGCTAGCGCCGCGGCCGTCTACAGACGCCAAATGCGGAACAAAAACTTTTAACTTGGCGCTATCGTATGCTTTAACCCGGATCTGCCATTATTGCTAAACTAACATACTGTAAAGAGTGTAGGAAGATTGTACCGAACGATCCGAGTCCTTCGTTCTTCAACCATCATCCCACGCTCCGTTGCGGCTGCTCCGATCTCGTCGATCGCCGATCTCCTCGTCGAGGTGGCACCACATGATCGGTTCTTTAAACGGGCTCCCGCCTCTGACTCGAGGCAACTCGATCGTCAAGTTTGCTAAAAGAGACGACCAAGATTGATGTAGAGAATGAGTAGATGACTTTGTCTCACTTCGTCCAAATCCGTGGACGATCGGTTAATGAAGTTGCCGTGGAAATTGGGTGATGGAATGAAATGAACTGTGAATTCCATACACCCCAAAACTATCATATCTTTTCTAACCGAAATGAAACCTCAAGTGAGAGTGAGAGTGAGGAGAGAGAGAGGGCAAGCCATATATAGCAAGAGGGAGGTGACCGTAGGAGAAGGGGGTAACCTTAAGCTAAAAGCTTCTCACTTCAAAATATCTTAAGCAATCCAAAAGGAATTAATCACAAAGCATGAGTCATTAGGCTAGTCATCATCTAATAAATGCAACCAATTAGAACTTAACACCATTTAATCCTAGTCACCTCATCTAGAACCTTCTAGAAGAATCCACACTCATCTCAAGAAAAGATAAACCCGTCTTTAACCAAATGTTAAAAGACGGCAGATAGAAAACTGGAAACTGGCAACTTCCAAAAGTGATCCTGAAACGAATTTCAGGACAACCCCGAAACTGTATAAATATACCCGCATTTGTATTACGACCGAATACAAATGCAACTGAGACAAAGATATTATACCTACTCAATATAATACTCGGATCCGGCTTAAACCAAAGCCGACCAGTATTATCTGTCCGAAAATCGACACGTGCGTAAACGCACGTGCATTTTCCGAACCCTGCCATAAAACCATACGGCCTCTACAACGTTTCGCCCGAACTTGGGAAACTGTCTGTGGGGGACTCTAATGACTCGTCAGCACCCTGGCAGTGGGTTTAACCACAAACCGTCAGCGGCACTAGCTATGCGTAACGGCTGCCCATGGACTGACCTCAAGGGTGGCCGAGGAGCGAACTCAAGGGAGACCGATGAGCGAACTCCTCCGAAAACCCTACTGAGCCTAACAGTGACAATGTATATACAGTCCGGTCCGTTCGTCAATGAGTATCGCATATCCGCCTAGGGGGCTAGTAACGTCAGACCCCCATTTGCAGTATAAGTCGTGTCGGAGTGTAGCCTAGAATGCCCTGAGATACTACTGGAATACCTACCAGTAAATCTCCTGCCTCGGCCGAGGGCTTTGCGTAATGGCTCTCCTAGACACAGCACGATCTCGCCCCCAATACCGGGAGAGACGAATCCCCTGCCGATCCGCTCACGTGCCTCCATATGGCTCGGGACTGTACCCAAAAGCTACCTGTTTGCACGACTCCTTTGAGCCGTGGTAGGGTAGAAATCAAAGCACAGTGGGAACTCACACGAGACAAATGACGACCTCAGGTCGATGAACTAACCTGTACACATGTCACCAGGGAACTGCTATCTGACGATAGATATAATACCAACTAGCAGATTCCCGGCGAGTCCTGTCCGGTGTACTCATAACCCAATGAGCACCTGTATACATCTTAGGTGATCCAACTGACACCAGTGGCTTGTGAGACCGGCCACCGCCCCTCGTCGGGGTCTCGACTGTACACACTAGTCTACTCCGGAGTATCGATGCCCTGTCTCGAAACTCCCACGACTAGGGACCACAATTAAGGATATGCATATAAACTACCCAACTCTCACGTATATGATCGCCATCATACTGTTGGTAGTAAAGCAAGATCCTAAGGGCTCTATCAAAGTGTAACATGCAATCAGTCACCTGAACATGTACCTGACTGATAAAGGCAAACCAGATAGCATACTATCATCTTGAGTAAGACTGTCCTACCGGGATAGGTCCTCCGCAATCATTGCAATCACGTACCTGCGATCCAATAATTGACTATGAGGGCACTATCTCCAACAATCTCCCACTTGCACTCAAGGCTAATATTGCGATGTCGACTACTCACAGCCCGTGTGAAACCGAACATCCAACTCCTCTACTAATCAGTTTCACAAAGCCCGTTTGTAAAACTATTGTGTTCGAGAAATAGCCTCGGTGAGTGGATCCGCCTAGAAGTTTCTTTCTGTATCTCTCTTAATCTCAAGTTCGCGGAGAAAGCCATCTCCCGAATTGAGTAGTACCTGTCTTAGAATATGTCTGGATATCTGATGGGACCTTTGTTCATAAATGAACTCCATATCCAAACTTCTTAGACTGTATGGATCACTGAACCTAATCAGTATCCGGCACAATGCCACCCACAGTATCCTCTGGAACCGCCTGTCCATAATACTGTCCTTCGTCAGAAGGAAAACTAAAACTCTGACAATCACTCTGTCATCCATGTCACCTTTGAAGCCTGGAATGATAACCGTCTCCCGAAAGAGGCTGCCGTTATCAAATCCATAGAACATGTACTAATGTTCTAAAACTGCTTCCTTATGTTTCTCCAGGATTGGATTAATACAAACTTATTGCATCTAGTGCAAAACCAACATTTGGTGTGGTACTTGACATCTCATGATTGACTCAATTGCCTAAGCAAGTGATCTGCCAATCATGCGCATCCCTCTCCCCTTTAGTCTGTAAGACACCTTTAGAGAGGGTGACTCAATCACCTGCAGGTACACCACCATGCTAGGAGTCAACTATTCCAAAAACCATTGGAATATCTGTCAAAGTACCCGCATTGGGAAACTACCCAAATCCAGATCTAAAACCATAAATCTAGAAACCAGAATGTCAAATATTATATCCATATCCTGTCTGGAGAAACAACTGTGTGACGACCACAGTACAACCGATCGTAGTATAAGAATTTTACTTCCCACTCTGTGTATGTCATCCAGATTCCATGACATCACACCCTACTACCTTCTTAACTGATCCATCCCCTATTCTGATTGAAGTCAAACCCATGACTGTCACATCAAAATTAGATGATCTATCTCCGCTATAACTGCTCAAGTCTATAAATAGACATAAGCTACTTGCCCACCATGCTTCCGTTGCTCCCACTGACTACGACAACCCTCCTACCGGGTCTCATATCCTGGAACAACAGTAGTGTCAAGTCTGGGTAGATAAGAACCTCCCTGTCACCGTCCTTGAGGCTACCGAAGTACCTCTCGGGTGTCTGAGGTTACCTACCATACCTGCGGAGTGGCTATTGGAATGTCAAACCTGATTGAATGTATAGGTCCTATTAAATTTTTCCGTAATCGTTCGCGGTTCTGGAATCACTTCCAGTTCTACCATACTCCCACTACTGTTTTCTGAAAAAGATCCATTTTTACTAAAACTGTGGCGAGTCAAGAACAATATCATTATTGATCTTCTAAATGGTAGAATATCAACCCTCGTCATAGCCAGGGTGAACCCACAAACAGCCATTACAGAAACGTGCCCTGAGTTATCCAGTGTCTGGTTTTAATCATAAGCTGGACAACTCCCCGTACCTTAATTTCTTTTAAGGTACGAACTATTCTATATCCAATATAGAAACTTTGGCACTAATTTAATTTGGAACCATATTCTAATCCATGCATCTGTCTCCAGTGCATATCAACTTAATGGAAAGAGGCTAATCAGCATTACTCAACTTAGGAATCCATCCAATTATGAGTAACCTGAAAGAGAAATACGTTTCTCAAAACCATCACTATCATCTGAATACCAATCACAAGAATCTACATCTTCGATCTCTTTGAAGAATCCCGATACTTGTGATACATGGTTCTCTACTTTATTCTTATACCCACAACTTCTCAAAACTTAGACCATGTATTTCTACGAAACACTTGTCTAAATACTAGAGAAGTTATAAGTAAACAGAACATAGTACGAGGACCTACCCCTTTGTCCTGATGGACACTGGACAACATACAATACTCTGTATAAGTCCGCTGAGTTAAACAACTCAAAACTTGTGTGTCGTATGTAGAAAACTGTACTCTGGCGATTTCCTCAAATATCACCAATTGCAACGAATTCCGATATAATGAGGATGATCACCTAATTCCCAATATCTTACTCCCACTCATCATCTGTAAAACCATACAGATATGAGAATGAAACCTGGTAAATACATACCCTTGGAGTAAGTGTCTAATCGGGAAAACAGTTTTTCTTTAACAATGCACTGAAACATGAAAATGTTTCGTAGGGGTATCCTGGTATTCATAGCAATGCCTCTTCCATAATCCAATTCATGACTTCAACCGTATATTTTATTGTCATCTCTCCAAATCTCTTTATTTGTCTTTAGTCGTTATCTTCTGTACACCATCGTTAGGCTAACTGGTTTTCTTCCTTCCCTACCGTTCGGCACCAGCCTATGGTTTGGAAGAAACTATCCAGTAAGCATAATAGGTGTACCCTCCTAAACCAAGGAGTACTCGCAACTGAGAGAAGGTGACGATAAAAGACAACTGAATAATACCTTATTCTTTTTAAAGGTGAAATAGGAGCGGCGATGAAGTACGCGGTTTTGGTCGTGAATGATATCAGTCGCAATTTACTTTGCCCTCTTTCTAATCCCTTTATTTTGTCTTTACATATTACCTTCTGCACACCCTGCTTAGGCTAATTAGTTTTCTTCATTCCCTACCTTTCGGCACCAGCCTATGGTTTGGAATAAGACTATCCAATAGGCGTAATAGGTGTACTCTCCTAAACCAAGGAGCTCTCGCAACCTGAGAGAAGGTGATAATAAAAGACAACTGAATAAACCAATTCTATTTCTCCTGAACCTTGATCCATCCTCGAAGAAGTCCCTTCGAGTTCGTATATAACCATACGATGGCTCTATCCAATGGAAGTGGATATCCATAGTAATACGGGTGTTCTGAGAAATTCAAAGGGTAAAAGAAGGAGTGGCAATGACTTATGCAACTCAGACAATCCAAAAGCCAGTATTTTAAGAAGGTTCGGTCAACCTGGTCACTGAGTCATAGTCTAGGGTCGGTCAAAGGTTGCTGCCAAAGAGAGAGAGAGAAAAGAAACACTCTGCGTGCACTCTAACCTAGATCAGAATGGTCATCATTTTATCCAATCCGGAAACCTCCCACTGTCCTGTCAAATTCTCCTCCAAACCTAAAGAAGAATCAATCGGGATCACCCGAAGAGTAAACCAACTCATCAGTGGGAATCAGGATCCAACTCTCATCGCATGATAACGTGATGGAATGCATCCACGTTACTCATACTCCAGAAGGTATGCGCATACTCGGCAAGTTTCAGTTTCTTTAGAAACTCCTGATATAGTTTTTGCCCCATGCTCTTATAACCTTGGCTTTGGTCAAAATGTCATAAGTCACATGCCAAGTTCTACCCATCACTATCTTGTCAATTTGAACCCACCCGCACATGCCCCTGACTTTGGCCAATCGGCAGAACGACTGTCCCAAACTAACTCATCTATCTATGCAACAATTGAATACCCAGTAGCTACCAAACACTATGCCTTAACTTTGGCTAAAATGCATAGCTTGAATACTACTAAATACCCAAAAGAAGTGACGGAGGGCTACGGCTGGTTTTTGGCGAAAAACCTTTAGCGTAGTGAACTTGATATCGCTGAAGGAACCTGATAGCTTTTTTAAAATATAGTGGCGAAAACCTTATGCTAAAGAGGTCACTCCCGGTAAAGGGATCTCGGCTCTTTCCTCGTGGAATGAGGTGCAGGATATTCCACTGAATACCGCTATGCAAAGCAACTTGTAATCGACTATAGTGCAGTTATTACGCTGACGCAAACTTCTGCCCAAGGGGTCAGTCCCGGTGAAGGGATATCAGCCCTTGCCCCGTCGAATGAGGTGCAGGATATTCCACTGAATACCGCTATCCATAACAAAAGAAAACGTCTTTGTAACAACACTTTTTAAATTGTTCCAACAACTGTATACAGGTTTGTTTTAACTTTGCGTTGATCAGAATCAACGCAGTCCCATCAATCAATCACACCAGAAAAGAACGAAAATAAAATGTACGTATATGCCATCCGCATTTGTCACTGGGTCCCGTCATCACCCGTTAGGTTACTTAACTAACGACAGAGCGGGGACTGGACTAGCGCGGGTGTAAAACATATACAACATCTAATAGTATATAAACCAATATACATAATCGCTCCAGGCGTGATAATATGCAACATTACAGAAAAGTAATAAGCATCACAGAATAATACAGATATCTGGGATCCCCGAGTTTCACAGAGCCGCTGCTGAAACTCGACGTTCCCCTGTCGTGTGGATAGCCTGTGCAATGAAACCTAGACCCCTACGGGTGCGGCAAGTTACCCGCCAAAACCTGAAGCGAGGCAGTCCCCACAGCATAGTGAATGGAACACCCGGCACTTCACGGAATCCGGTAATTTGAGCACCCCTCCTTGGGTCAACCTGTACCCCCTACGAGTGCGGCGAATGGTCTGCCAATTCTGAAGTGGGACCCCTCTGCCTCTCAAATCCATGAGATGCGGACCCGTTGCCCTCCCGAACCCGGCTATCCGTGCACTCCGTCGCGGGGTAAAACCTAGTACAGTAATGAAAAATAGTACAATAGGTACATCGACCGCAACCTGGTCGTGCCCCAAAAGAATATTATACAACAGGCAGTGACGGCAGTCCACAAGTTGGACGCTCGCCCCGCAATATCAAATGTACAAATAAACTCAAACTGTACTACCATTGCACACTGCTATCCACCACGACAAATCCGCAACAATACAGCACAACACAGAACATCAACGCGAATGTCACGTTCGCAAACCCGTCTAAAAGAACTATAGCAGTTAAACGCGGTTTACCGATCAAATGACATTCCCGGTCGGAGATATAATGTAAGCACTGTAAACTAACGTGTTTAAATTTCGATCGACCAAAGACCAAAAATTAAAAAGTGGGCCCCACAGCTTACTGGTGAACAGTAACAAAATCTGGGCCAAAACTTTATATACCAAAAACCCCAAAATCCCAAACAGAACCTACTGACAAAATTTGGGAGCACGTGCTCCCCACGTGGCCGCGGTTGCGCGGCCAAACCATGGGTTTGGCCGCCCTTCCGCGGCGACTTGGAGGGATCACGACCCCAAATTTTGTCGTGTGTCTTATAATTCCCTGCACGGATTTTTAAGACATCCAGAAATAATTTTTGAGACCGTTTAAAAACAACAGAAACTGTCAATATAGGATTTTGTCGTTTTTGAGTTTCGGTTCGATCGATGTTTTGAACACGTTAGCACAAGTTAGTATAGCAAAATGGTTAGGCTTTGATACCACTGTAAGTCTACGCTAGCGCCGCGGCCGTCTACAGACGCCAAATGCGGAACAAAAACTTTTAACTTGGCGCTATCGTATGCTTTAACCCGGATCTGCTATTATTGCTAAACTAACATACTGTAAAGAGTGTAGGAAGATTGTACCGAACGATCCGAGTCCTTCGTTCTTCAACCATCATCCCACGCTCCGTTGCGGCTGCTCCGATCTCGTCGATCGCCGATCTCCTCGTCGAGGTGGCACCACATGATCGGTTCTTTAAACGGGCTCCCGCCTCTGACTCGAGGCAACTCGATCGTCAAGTTTGCTAAAAGAGACGACCAAGATTGATGTAGAGAATGAGTAGATGACTTTGTCTCACTTCGTCCAAATCCGTGGACGATCGGTTAATGAAGTTGCCGTGGAAATTGGGTGATGGAATGAAATGAACTGTGAATTCCATACACCCCAAAACTATCATATCTTTTCTAACCGAAATGAAACCTCAAGTGAGAGTGAGAGTGAGGAGAGAGAGAGGGCAAGCCATATATAGCAAGAGGGAGGTGACCGTAGGAGAAGGGGGTAACCTTAAGCTAAAAGCTTCTCACTTCAAAATATCTTAAGCAATCCAAAAGGAATTAATCACAAAGCATGAGTCATTAGGCTAGTCATCATCTAATAAATGCAACCAATTAGAACTTAACACCATTTAATCCTAGTCACCTCATCTAGAACCTTCTAGAAGAATCCACACTCATCTCAAGAAAAGATAAACCCGTCTTTAACCAAATGTTAAAAGACGGCAGATAGAAAACTGGAAACTGGCAACTTCCAAAAGTGATCCTGAAACGAATTTCAGGACAACCCCGAAACTGTATAAATATACCCGCATTTGTATTACGACCGAATACAAATGCAACTGAGACAAAGATATTATACCTACTCAATATAATACTCGGATCCGGCTTAAACCAAAGCCGACCAGTATTATCTGTCCGAAAATCGACACGTGCGTAAACGCACGTGCATTTTCCGAACCCTGCCATAAAACCATACGGCCTCTACAACGTTTCGCCCGAACTTGGGAAACTGTCTGTGGGGGACTCTAATGACTCGTCAGCACCCTGGCAGTGGGTTTAACCACAAACCGTCAGCGGCACTAGCTATGCGTAACGGCTGCCCATGGACTGACCTCAAGGGTGGCCGAGGAGCGAACTCAAGGGAGACCGATGAGCGAACTCCTCCGAAAACCCTACTGAGCCTAACAGTGACAATGTATATACAGTCTGGTCCGTTCGTCAATGAGTATCGCATATCCGCCTAGGGGGCTAGTAACGTCAGACCCCCATTTGCAGTATAAGTCGTGTCGGAGTGTAGCCTAGAACGCCCTGAGATACTACTGGAATACCTACCAGTAAATCTCCTGCCTCGGCCGAGGGCTTTGCGTAATGGCTCTCCTAGACACAGCACGATCTCGCCCCCAATACCGGGAGAGACGAATCCCCTGCCGATCCGCTCACGTGCCTCCATATGGCTCGGGACTGTACCCAAAAGCTACCTGTTTGCACGACTCCTTTGAGCCGTGGTAGGGTAGAAATCAAAGCACAGTGGGAACTCACACGAGACAAATGACGACCTCAGGTCGATGAACTAACCTGTACACATGTCACCAGGGAACTGCTATCTGACGATAGATATAATACCAACTAGCAGATTCCCGGCGAGTCCTGTCCGGTGTACTCATAACCCAATGAGCACCTGTATACATCTTAGGTGATCCAACTGACACCAGTGGCTTGTGAGACCAGCCACCGCCCCTCGTCGGGGTCTCGACTGTACACACTAGTCTACTCCGGAGTATCGATGCCCTGTCTCGAAACTCCCACGACTAGGGACCACAATTAAGGATATGCATATAAACTACCCAACTCTCACGTATATGATCGCCATCATACTGTTGGTAGTAAAGCAAGATCCTAAGGGCTCTATCAAAGTGTAACATGCAATCAGTCACCTGAACATGTACCTGACTGATAAAGGCAAACCAGATAGCATACTATCATCTTGAGTAAGACTGTCCTACCGGGATAGGTCCTCCGCAATCATTGCAATCACGTACCTGCGATCCAATAATTGACTATGAGGGCACTATCTCCAACATGCCGTACAGGTTCCATAGCGGCATTTCTGGCACACTGCTTTCCTTGCGGGTGATTTGCTTGGTAGGTGGGTTCTTTGTATCAGAACCGCCATTGTACATGTATTATTCATTGTATCTAGAAATTCCATCAACCAAAACTTGTATATTGTTTCAGACTCAGACACTAGTGATGTATTATTTCGACCTTAGAGTCGCGCTTAGTAGTGTTACAGTTTTCATGCTTATCTGGGTTTGTTTTGAATTTGATCCTCGCCTTTCGGCGTTGTATAGTATTGCTTGCTGTGTATTTATCATTAACTTGGTTTTAGATTTCTGGGCTTTTGGCTTACTTGGATCAGATGGAGCCCTATAGACTTCATATGGTTCAAGGGCCAGTCACGTGCTCTTTCGGGTCGTGACACAGATACTGGTATACGTTTTGGGGTTGATTTTATCTCTTGGTATTCATGTTCCTCGGAACAAGAATGCGGGTGTGTATGCACAGATGATTGAGGCGGAGGAAGAGGATTTTCATTAGGGTTTCGGAACGGGTGCGTATGCACAGTTGACGGTCGTCTTTTTCCAAACCCTAATGGAATTATGATATATCAATTAATAATATTAATTAAATGAAATTGTGTCATGGTTGGATTTTGTTGACTTGTTGACCATGGTTGACTTGTTGACCATGGTTGAAGGTTTGACCATCATCATTACAAAAGAAAGATGCTTTTTGATTCTTGCAAAACCATTTAAAGAATGTAATGATAATGGTCATTCCAAACCATCCATCAACTATTTCATTTTATTATTATTGTTAATTGTTAATTCTTTTCATTTGTGATATGGTTGCAAGAAATGAAAAGAATAAGCTCATTCTATCATAACCATTCTCTCTCCTCACTTGTTCTTCCTCCTCCTCTAGTTCAAGGAGAACCCTTCTCATGAGTTGAGAATCCCTCTCCTTGAGATAAAAACACCCCAAAGACACTCTCTACTCACTCTAGGGTCAAAGGTTTAGCAAGCCGAAGATTCTAGTTCTCTCAAAGTTCGAGAAAGAGCCCGAAGGTTGAACCCTCAGGTGGATCCATCTTTGACGGAAGAAGGCAACGAGGAAAGCACCATCAATCCCTACAAAGGTTTCAAGAAGAAGGAGTTCAAGTTAGGTATAACCTCCTTTCCGAGTAGTAACTCTCTTTAGCATGTTTGCTAGTTGTAGTTTAGGAAAATATCCCGACTTTGTTAGTCCATGTTGCCCCATGCGCTAAAAATTTGATTTTTATACCGTTTCCGCCTCCCCGTAAGAACCGGGGGTCGCAATGTGGACTTACACTATCATGTCGAGCAAGAATGTACACTGAATATATATACATGTATAAATACATCCACTATCATATAATGGCCTCTTGGGCATACATATATCCAACAATCTCCCACTTGCACTAAGGCCAGTTATTGACGTATCTCATACCCAACATCTCAAAAAGTTGCTCATGCTGCGACTGAGGGAGGGCCTTGGTGAGTGGATCCGCGGTGTTATTCTTTGTGTCTACTCTCCTAATCTCGATCTCGCGGCGATCTACAATCTCCCAGATCAAATGAAAATGCCTCAGGATGTGTCTGGACCGCTGATGGGACCTGGGCTCCTTGGCTAACTCCATAGCCCGATTATTATCACAATACAATGGTATTGGATCAATAATGGTTGGAACTACTCCTAGCTCCGAGACGAACTTCCTCATCCAGACGACTTCCCTGGCGGATTCGCAGCAATGTACTCAGCTTCCATCGTAGAGTCTGCAACGGTATCCTGTTTGGAACTCTTCCAACTTACCGCCCCTCCATTGAGGGTAAATACAAACCCAGAGATAGATTTGCTGTCGTCCTTATCACTCTGGAAGCTCGAATCGGTAAAGGCCTCCATTTGGAGATCTCCATTACCATACACCAAGAACAATTCTTTAGTCCTTCGCAAGTACTTAAGAATGTTCTTCACAGCTATCCAGTGATTCTCCCTTAGGTTGGATTGATACCTGCTTACTACACTAAGTGCATAAGCTACATCTGGGCATGTACATAATATTGCATACATTATAGATCCTACTACCGAAGCATAGGGTATAATGCTCATGCGAGCTCTCTCAATATCGGTCTTTGGGCAAAAGTCCTTAGAGAGAGTGACTCCATAGCAAGCGAGTAAGGCACCCCGCTTAAACCTTTTTAGGATGGTGTTAATGTACCTGGTTTGGGACAATCCCAATAACCTCTTGGATCTATCCCTATAGATCCGAATGCCCAGAATGTATGTGGCATCACCCAGGTCCTTCATGGAGAACCTTAGTTATAAAAAAGATTTGACCGACTGTAGCATAGGAATATCATTTCCTATCAGAAGAATGTCATCCACGTACAATACGAGGAATGTGACAGCTCTCACTACAACCTTCTTATAAACACAAGGTTCATCTGGAATTTTGATGAAATCAAACTCTTTGATAACATCATCAAAACAGATGTTCCAACTCCGTGATGCCTGCTTTAATCCATAAATGGATTTAAGCAATCTACATGCTTTGCCGCTGCTCCCACTGTCAATGAAGCCCCCTGGCTAATTCATATAATTGCATTCATCTAAATCTCCATTTAGAAATGCAGTTTTAATGTCCATCTGCCAGATTTCATAGTCGTAGTGAGCAGCAATAGCAAGTAGGATCCGAATGGATTTAAGCATGGCTACGGAGGAAAAATTTTCGTCATAGTCCAGACCTGGTCTTTGACGAAATCCTTTCGCCACAAGTCTTTCCTTAGAGGTCTCCACCTGCCCATCTACACCAATCTTTCTTTTAAAGATCCATTTGCACCCCACGGGCTTTACCCCAGGGGGTACAATGTCCAAAGTCCTTACTTTGTTGGTGTACATAGACTCCATTTCAGATCTCATGGCATCCAGCCACTTCACAGAGTCTCCACTCGTGATAGCTTGCTGAAAGCTGGTAGGATCATCATCCTCCATGATGCGGTCTTCTCTATCACCATCAATGAGGAAACAGTAGTACCTCTCCCGTGGGCGAGAAGTCCTACTAGATCTACGGAGTGGCTGAGGTTCATTAGTTTCTGCTGCAACAGCTGGTTCAACCAAGTCGTCATTTGTAGTTTGTGTTTCTAGAACCTCTTCTAGATCTACCATACTGCCATCTGAATCATTTGTAAAAAAATCTTTTTCTGAAAATGTGGCATGCTGAGAAACAAACACCTTTTGTTCCTCCTTGTGGTAGAATAGATATCCATAAGAATTCTTTGAATATCCCACAAAATTACACATGACTGACCGTGTCTCGAGCTTGTCCGGATTCTGCTTTTTAACACAGGCCGGACAACCCCAAATCTTAATTCGTTTAAAAGATGGTCTCTTCCCATGACATACCTCATATGGTGCGGTAGACACGGTTTTGGTTGGGACCCTGTTCAGTAGAAACGCTGCAGTCTCCAATGCATGCCCCCAAAATGAGACGGGTAATTCAGTATCACTCATCATGGAACGAACCATATCTAATAGGGTCCGATTCCGACGTTCTGACACACCGTTGTCCTGTGGTGTGTAAGGATGAGTGAGTTGAGAGAGAATCCCATTCTCCTTTAGAAAGTCTGCAAACTCTGTACTGAGATACTCCCCACCTCGATCTGATCAAAGCATTTTGATACTCAAGCCGGTTTGTTTTTCTACTTCAAGTTTATATTCAGTGAATTTCTCGAATGCTTCGGACTTGTGCTTTAATAAAAATACATGACCGAATCTTGAGAAATCATCAGTGAAAGTAATGAAGTAAGAAAAACCGCCTCTAACCTGTGTAGACATTGGCCCACATACATCACTATGTATGAGGGCTAACAGCTGTGTAGCTCTTTCTCCGTGTCCTATAAACGGAGTTTTGTTTATTTTACCCTTGATACAAGACTGGCAAGTCGCATAAGGTTTATATTCAAAAGGGTTTAAATATCCATCTTTGTGTAACTTGTTTAGTCTTGTTTTGTTAATATGACGAAGTCTACAGTGCCAAAGAAAAGCTTCATTTATTTCTGAAAATTTTCTTTTATTAGTGTGTTGTATGCTGAAAACTGTGTGTTGATTTAGGACGTATATCCCGTTATTAAGTGTACCATACCCAACCAACATTTGATTCAGGTGAATGTTCATAACATTGTTCTGTAATACAAAATTAGATTCTTCATTGTCTAACAAAGAAATGAATATTATATTACAGAGCATACTGGGTACATAATAACATGGGTTCAAAACCAATATACATCTAGACGGCAACCCCAAGTGATACTCTCCCACTGCAACTGTATGTACATTGGAACCATTTCTAACCCGGAGAGTATGGTCACCTGTTTTCAAAACCTTGCTATTTCTCAGCCCCTGCATAGAATTGCAAATGTGAGAATCTGAACCAGTATCTAATACCCAGAAAGTAGAGTTTATTGAAAAATAGTTTTCTGTCACAAACACACCTGAAGCGGAAGCATCCCCATGCTTCTTCTTCTTGAGCTCCAAGTATTCAGTGTAGTTGCGCTTCCAGTGTCCCGCTTTGTGGGAATGATAGCATTCCCCTTTCCCTGATCCTTCAGCCGTGGATTTGTCTTTCCCCTTAGCCTTTTTGACTCCACTCTTAAGTTTAGTGGGTTTCTTCTTCATCTTTCCCTTGGCCTTAGCCTTCGGGCGAGAGGAGGAAGCTGGCCCAACACTCAAAACGGGAGTCTTCACTGACTTCAGCGTGCTCTTTGCACTCCTTAACATATTAAGGAGTTTAGGTAGTTCCTTCTTCATGTTGTGCATGTTGAAGTTAACTATAAATTGAGCAAAGGTGGAGGGGAGAGACTGCAGAATAATATCAGTATATTGCTCATTGTCCATTGTCCACCCAAGGTCCTCAAGCTCTTCTATGAGAGCTATCATCTTCAGAACATGGTCTTCTACTGGTGTGCCAGGGGCCATCCGCGTCTGAAACAACTTTCGTGATGCTTCGTATCGTAAGACATGAGATTGCTCCCCATACAACTCCTTTGTATGGAGAAATATGGCTTGGACGTCCATATTCTCGTGCTGCTTCTGATGTGTGTTATCCATCAATGCAAGCGCGAGGCATTTGGCCGTGGCACAGTCAGCATCCCATGTCTTGCAGACTTCCTTATCCGCAACTGAAGATTTAAGACCTGGGACGGGCGGGGATGGAGTCGTCAGGACATATGATACCTTACCATAAGTTAAGGCAATGTTAAGGTTCCTCAGTCAGTCTTTATAATTGGTCCTATTCAGTTTATTTTTATCTAGTAGAAGCTTGAGTCCTGTCATTGGTATCTGCTATTAAGAGAGAGAAAATAATACACTCAGCGAAAGTTCTTGCAAAGATCAGATTGGTTATTATCTTATCTAATCGATGTCTCCCACTGCTTTTATCAAATTTTCCCTTAAACCTTAAAAGGAAAACTAGCCAGGATTAATTACTGTCTATAACTTCGCTAACCGTTCAGCCAGGCTAGTGTCGGTACTGTTGGAGATAGTGCCCTCATAGTCAATTATTGGATCGCAGGTACGTGATTGCAATGATTGCGGAGGACCTATCCCGGTAGCACAGTCTTACTCAAGATGATAGTATGCTATCTGGTTTGCCTTTATCAGTCGTGTACATGTTCAGGTGACTGATTGCATGTTACACTTTGATAGAGCCCTTAGGATCTTGCTTTACTACCAACTGTATGAGGGCGATCATATACGTGAGAGTTGGGTAGTTTAGATGCATATCCTTAATTGTGGTCCCTAGTCGTGGGAGTTTCGAGACAGGGCATCGATACTCCGGAGTAGACTAGTGTATACAGTCGAGACCCCGACGAGGGGCGGTGGCCGGTCTCACAAGCCACTGGTGTAGTTGGATCACCTAAGATGTATACAGATGCTCATTGGGTTATGAGTACACCGGACAGGACTCGCTGGGAATCTGCTAGTTAGTATTATATCTACCGTCAGATAGCAGTTCCCTGGTGACATGTGTACAGGTTAGTTCATCGACCTGAGGTCGTCATTTGTCACGTGTGAGTTCCCACTGTGCTTTGATTTCTACCCTACCACGGCTCAAAGGAGTCGTGCAAACAGGTAGCTTTTGGGTACAGTCCCGAGCCATATGGAGGCACGTGAGCGGATCGGCAGGGGATTCGTCTCTCCCGGTATTGGGGGCGAGATCGTGCTGTGTCTAGGAGAGCCATTACACAAAGCCCACGGCCGTGGCAGGAGATTTACTGGTAGGTACTCCAGTAGTATCTCAGGGTGTTATTGGGCTTCACTCCGACACGACTTATACTGCTATTGGGGGTCTGACGTTACTAGCCCCCTAGGCAGATATGCGATACTCATTGACGAACGGACCGGACTGGATATACATTGTCACTGTTAGGCTCAGTAGGGTTTTCGGAGGAGTTCGCTCATCGGTCTCCCTTGAGTTCGCTCCTCGGCCACCCTTGAGGTCAGTCCATGGGCAGCCGTTACGCATAGCTAGTGCCGCTGACGGTTTGTGGTTAAACCCACTGCCAGGGTGCTGACGAGTCATTAGAGTCCCCCACAGACAGTTTCCCAAGTTCGGGCGAAACGTTGTAGAGGCCGTATGGTTTTATGGCAGGGTTCGGAAAATGCACGTGCGTTTACGCACGTGTCAGTTTTCGGGCAGATGATACTGGTCGGCTTTGGTTTAAGCCGGATCCGAGTATTATATTGATTAGGTATAATATCTTTGTCTCAGTTGCATTTGTATTCGGTCGTAATACAAATGCGGGTATATTTATACAGTTTCGGGGTTATCCTGAAAGTCGTTTCAGGATCACTTTTGGAAGTTGCCAGTTTCCAGTTTTCTATCAGCCGTCTTTTAACATTTGGTTAAAGGCGGATTTATCTTTTCTTGGATGAGAGTGAGTCGTGCTTCTAGATGGTTCTAGAAGGTTCTAGAATTTGTGACTAAGCTTTGTGACTCATGCTTTGATTTCATTACTTTCTTGTTTTGCTTAAGATCTTTAAGCAAGATATTTGTTTGTGTTCACATATGATATTTATCATATGGTCACCCCCCCTCTCCTACGGTCACCTCCCTTCATTCTATATATATGAAAGGCCTCCTCTCTCTCTCATTTACACTTGATTTCAAGAGAGAAAAGATTATGATAGGTTTTATCGGTGTATGGAATTTCACAGTCCATTTCATTCCATCACCCGATTTCCACGGCAACTTCATTAACCGATCGTCCACGGACTTGGACGAAGTGAGACAAAGTCATCTACTCATTCTCTACATCAATCTTGGTCGTCTCTTTTAGCAAACTTGACGATCGAGTTGCCTCGAGTCAGAGGCGGGAGCCCGTTTAAAGAACCGATCATGTGGTGCCATTTCGACGAGGAGATCGGAGATCGACGAGATCGGAGCAGCCGCAACGGAGCGTGGGATGATGGTTGAAGAACGAAGGACTCGGATCGTTCGGTATAACATTCCTACACTCTTTACAGTTTGTTAGTTTAGCAATAATGGCAGATCCGGGTTAAAGTATACGATAGCGCCAAGTTAAAAGTTTTTGTTCCGCATTTGGCGTCTGTAGACTGCCGGGGCGCTAGCGTAGACTTACAGTGGTATCAGAGCCTCACCATTTTGCTATACTAACTTGTGCTAACGCGTTTAAAACATCGATCCGACCGAAAAACAAAAACGACAAAATCCTTGCACGACAGTTTCTGTTGATTTTAAACGGTGTCGAAATTGATTTCTGGATGTCTTAAAAATCCGTGCAGGGAATTCTAAGAACGACGAAGAAATTTGGGCACGTGACTCAATGATACCACCGCGGAAAGGCGGTCAAACCATAGGTTTGACCGCGCTTCCGCGGCCAAACATTGAGCTCGTGGCCCCAAATTTTTCCAGTGGGTTCTTGGTGGCATTTTGTGGTTTTTGGAATATAAAGTTTTGGCCCAGATTTTGTTACTGTTCACCAGTAAGCAGTGGGGCCCACTTTTTGAAATTTGGTCTTTGGTCGATCGTAATTTAAACACGTTAGTTTACAGTGCTTACATTATATCTCCGACCGGGAATGTCATTTGATCGGTAAACCGCGTCTGATTGCTATAGTTCTTTTAGACGGGTTTGCGAACGTGACATTCGCGTTGATGTTCTGTGTTGTGCTGTGATGTTGCGGATTTGTCGTGGTGGATAGCAGTGTGCAATGATAGTACAGTTTGAGTTTATTTGTACATTTGATATTGCGGGGCGAGCGTCCAACTTGTGGACTGCCGTCACTGCCTGCTGTATAATATTCTTTTGGGGCACGGCCAGGATGCGGTCGATGTACCTATTGTACTATTTTTCATTACTGTACTAGGTTTTGCCCCGAGACGGAGTGCACGGATAGCCGGGTTCTGGGGGGCAACGGGTCCGCAGCTCATGGCTTTGAGAGGCAGAGGGGTCCCACTTCAGAATTGGCAGACTATTCGCCGCACTCGTAGGGGGTACAGGTTGACCCAAGGAGGGGTGCCCAAGCTTACCGGATTCCGTGGAGTGCTGGGTGGTCCATTCACTATGCTGTAGGGGGCTGCCTCGCTTCAGGTCTTGGCGGGTAACTTGCCGCACCCGTAGGGGTCTAGGTTTCATTGCACAGGCTATCCACACGACAGGGGAACGTCGAGTTTCAGCAGCGGCTCTGTGAAACTCGGGGATCCCAGATTATCTGTATTGTTCTGTGATGCTTATTACTTTTCTGTAATGTTGCATATTATCACGCCTGGAGCGATTATGTATATTGGTTTATATACTATTAGATGTTGTATATGTTTTGCACCCGCGCTAGTCCAGTCCCCGCTCTGTCGTTAGTTAAGTAACCTAACGAGTGATGACGGGACCCAGTGACGAATGCGGATGGCATATACGTACATTTTATTTTCGTTCTTTTCTGGTGTGATTATTGGTGGGACTGCGTTGATTCTGATCAATGCAAAGTTAAAACAAACCTGTATACAGTTGTTGGAACAATTTAAAAAGTGTTATTGCAAAGACGTTTCCTTTTGTTATGCATAGCGGTATTCAGTGGAATATCCAGCACCTCATTCGACGAGGCAAGGGCCGATATCCCTTCACCGGGACCGACCCCTTGGACAGAAGTTTGCGTCAGAGTAATAACTTCACTATAGTCGATTACATGTTGCTTTGCATAGCGGTATTCAGTGGAATATCCTGCACCTCATTCCACGAGGAAAGAGCCGAGATCCCTTTACCGGGAGTGACCTCTTTAGCAAAAGGTTTTCGCCACTATATTTTAAAAAGCTATCAGGTTCCTTCAGCAATATCAAGTTCACTACGTTAAAGGTTTTTTCGCCAAAAACCAGCCGTAGCCCTCCGTCGTTTCTTATGGATGGTCAGTAGTATTCAAGCTATGTTTGTTGGCATACGTCAAGGCATAGTGTTTGGTAGCTGCTAGGTATTCATTTGTTGCATAGATAGATGAGTTGGTTTGGGACAGTCGTATTACCTTGTTGGCATACGTCAAGGGTATGTACGGGTGGGTTCAAATTAACAAGATAATGACGGGCAGAACTTGACATGTGACTTATGATTTGTTGGCATACGTCAAGGTCATAAGAGCATGGGGCAAGAAAATGATATCGGGAGTTTCTAAAGAAACTGAAACTTGCCAAGTATGCGCATACCTTCTGGAGTATGAATAACGTGGATGCATTCCATCACGTTAACATGCGATGAGAGTTGGATCCCGATTCCCACTGATGAGTTGGTTTACTCTTCGGGTGATCCCGATTGATTCTTCTTTAGGTTTGGAGGAGAATTTGACAGGACAGTGGGAGGTTTCCGGATTAGATAAAGTGATGACCATTCTGATCTAGGATAGAGTGCACGCAGAGTGTTTCTTTTCTCTCTCTCTCTTTGGCAGCGACCTTTGACCGACCCTAGACTATGACTCAGTGACCAGTTTGACCGAACCTTCTTAAAATACTGGCTTTTGGATTGTCTGAGTTGCATAAGTCATTGCCACTCCTTCTTTTACCCTTTGAATTTCTCAGAACACCCGTATTATTACGGATATCCACTTCCATTGGATAGATCCATCGTATGGTTATATACGAACTCGAAGGGACTTCTTCGGGGATGGATCCAGGTTCAGGAGAAATAGAATTGGTTTATTCAGTTGTCTTTTATTATCACCTTCTCTCAGGTTGCGAGAGCTCCTTAGTCTAGGAGAGTACACCTATTACGCTTATTGGATAGTCTTATTCCAAACCATAGGCTGGTGCCGAAAGGTAGGGAATGAAGAAAACCAATTAGCCTAAGTAGGGTGTGCAGAAGGTAATATGTAAAGACAAAATAAAGGGATTAGAAAGAGGGCAAAGTAAGTTGCGACTGATATCATTCACGACCAAAACCGCGTACTTCATCGCCGCTCCTATTTCACCTTTAAAAGAATAAGGTATTATTCAGTTGTCTTTTATCATCACCTTCTCTCGAGATGCGAGTACTCCTTGGTTTAGGAGGGTACACCTATTATGCTTACTGGATAGTCTTCTTCCAAACCATAGGCTGGTGCCGAACGGTAGGGAAGGAAGAAAACCATTTAGCCTAACGATGGTGTACAGAAGGTAACGACTAAAGACAAATAAAGGGATTTGGAGAGACGGCAATAAAATATACGGTTGAAGTCATGAATTGGATTATGGAAGAGGCATTGCTATGAATACAAGGATACCCCTACGAAACATTTTCATGTTTCAGTGCATTGTTAAAGGAAAAACTGTTTTCCCGATTAGACACTTACTCCAAGGGTATGTATTTACCAGGTTTCATTCTCATATCTGTATGGTTTTACAGATGATGAGTGGGAGTAAGATATTGGGAATTAGGTGATTATCCTCATTATATCGGAATTCGTTGAAATTGGTGATATTTGAGGAAATCGCCAGGGTACAATTTTCTACCTACGACGCACAGGTTTTGAGTTGTTTAACTCAGCGGACTTATACAGAGTATTGTATATTGTCCAAGTGTCCTTCAGGACAAAGGGGTAGGTCCTCGTACTTTGTTCTGTTTACTTATAATTTCTCTAGTTTTTAGACAAGTGTTTCGTAGAAATACAAGGTCTAAGTTTTGAGAAGTTGTGGGTATAAGAATAAAGTAGAGAACCAGGTGTCACAAGTATCGGGATTCTTCAAAGAGATCGAAGATGTAGATTCTTGTGATTGGTATTCAGATGATAGTGATGGTTTTGAGAAACGTGTTTCTCTTTCAGGTTACTCATAATTGGATGGATTCCTAAGTTGAGTAATGCTGATTAGCCTCTTTCCATTAAAGTTGATATGCACTGGAGACAGCTGCATGATTCGAATATGGTTCCAATTAAATAAGTGCCAAAGTTTCTGTATTGGATATAGAATGGATCGTACCTTAAAAGAAACTAAGGTATGGGGAGTTGTCCAGCTTATGCTTAAAACCAGACACTGGATAACTCAGGGCACGGTTCTGTAATGGCTGTTTGTGGGTTGACCCTGGCTATGACGAGGGTTGATATTCTACCATTTGGAAGATCAATAGTGATATTGTTCTTGACTCGCCACAGTTTTAGTAAAAATGGATCTTTTTCAGAAAACAGTAGTGGGAGTATGGTAGAACTGGAAGTGATTCCAGAACCGCGAACGATTACGGAAAATTTAATAGGACCTATATATTAAATCAGGTTTGACATTCCAATAGCCACTCCGCCGATTTGGTAGGTAACCTCAGACACCCGAGAGGTACTTCGGTAGCCTCAAGGACGGTGACAGGGAAGTTCTTATCTACCCAGACTTGACACTACTGTTGTTCCAGGATATGAGACCCGGTAGGAGGGTTGTCGTAGTCAGTGGGAGCAGCGGAAGCATAGTGGGCAAGATGCTTATATCTATTTATAGACTTGAGCAGTTATAGCGGAGATAGATCATCTAATTTTGATGTGACAGTCATGGTTTTGACTTCAATCAGAATAGGGGATGGATCAGTTAAGAAGGTAGTAGGGTGTGATGTCATGGTATCTGGATGACATACACAGAGTAGGAAGTAAAATTCCTATACTACGATCGGTTGTACTGTGGTCGTCACACAGTTGTTTCTCCAGACAGGATATGGATATAATATTTGACATTCTGGTTTCTAGATCCATGGTTTTAGATCTGGATTTGGGTAGTTTCCCAATGTGGGTACTTTGACAGATATTCTAATGGTTTTTGGAATAGAGGACTCCTAGCATGGTGGTGAACCTGCAGGTGATGGAGTCACCCTCTCTAAAGGTGTCGTATAGACTAAAGGGGAGAGGGATGTGCATGATTGGCAGATCACTTGCTAAGGCAATTGAGTCAATCATGAGATGTCAAGTACCACACCAAATGTTAGTTTTGCACTAGATGCAATAAGTTTGTATTAATCCAATCCTGGAAAAACATAAGGAAGCAGTTTTAGAACATTGGTACATGTTCTACGGATTTGATAACGGCAGCCTCTTTCGGGAGACGGTTATCATTCCAGGCTTCAAAGGTGACATGGATGACAGAGTGATTGTCTGAGTTTTAGTTTTCCCTCTGACGAGGGACAGTATTATGGACAGGTGGTCCAAGAGGATACTGTGGGGAGCAAGGTGCCCGATACTGATTAGGTTCAGTGATCGATACAGTCTAAGAAGTTTGGATATGGAGTTCATTTATGAACTAAGGTCCCATCAGATATCCAGACATATTCTAAGACAGGTACTACTCAATTCGGGAGATGGCTTTCTCCGCGAACTTGAGATTTAGAGAGATATTGAAAGATACTTCTAGGCGGATCCACTCACTGAGGCTATTTCTCGAACACAATAGTTTTACAAACGGGCTTTGTGAAACTGATTAGTAGAGGAGTTGGATGTTCGGTTTCACACGGGCTGTGAGTAGTCGACATCGCAATATTAGCCTTGAGTGCAAGTGGGAGATTGTTGGAGATAGTGCCCTCATAGTCAATTATTGGATCGCAGGTACGTGATTGCAATGATTGCGGAGGACCTATCCCGGTAGCACAGTCTTACTCAAGATGATAGTATGCTATCTGGTTTGCCTTTATCAGTCGTGTACATGTTCAGGTGACTGATTGCATGTTACACTTTGATAGAGCCCTTAGGATCTTGCTTTACTACCAACTGTATGAGGGCGATCATATACGTGAGAGTTGGGTAGTTTAGATGCATATCCTTAATTGTGGTCCCTAGTCGTGGGAGTTTCGAGACAGGGCATCGATACTCCGGAGTAGACTAGTGTATACAGTCGAGACCCCGACGAGGGGCGGTGGCCGGTCTCACAAGCCACTGGTGTAGTTGGATCACCTAAGATGTATACAGATGCTCATTGGGTTATGAGTACACCGGACAGGACTCGCTGGGAATCTGCTAGTTAGTATTATATCTACCGTCAGATAGCAGTTCCCTGGTGACATGTGTACAGGTTAGTTCATCGACCTGAGGTCGTCATTTGTCACGTGTGAGTTCCCACTGTGCTTTGATTTCTACCCTACCACGGCTCAAAGGAGTCGTGCAAACAGGTAGCTTTTGGGTACAGTCCCGAGCCATATGGAGGCACGTGAGCGGATCGGCAGGGGATTCGTCTCTCCCGGTATTGGGGGCGAGATCGTGCTGTGTCTAGGAGAGCCATTACACAAAGCCCACGGCCGTGGCAGGAGATTTACTGGTAGGTACTCCAGTAGTATCTCAGGGTGTTATTGGGCTTCACTCCGACACGACTTATACTGCTATTGGGGGTCTGACGTTACTAGCCCCCTAGGCAGATATGCGATACTCATTGACGAACGGACCGGACTGGATATACATTGTCACTGTTAGGCTCAGTAGGGTTTTCGGAGGAGTTCGCTCATCGGTCTCCCTTGAGTTCGCTCCTCGGCCACCCTTGAGGTCAGTCCATGGGCAGCCGTTACGCATAGCTAGTGCCGCTGACGGTTTGTGGTTAAACCCACTGCCAGGGTGCTGACGAGTCATTAGAGTCCCCCACAGACAGTTTCCCAAGTTCGGGCGAAACGTTGTAGAGGCCGTATGGTTTTATGGCAGGGTTCGGAAAATGCACGTGCGTTTACGCACGTGTCAGTTTTCGGGCAGATGATACTGGTCGGCTTTGGTTTAAGCCGGATCCGAGTATTATATTGATTAGGTATAATATCTTTGTCTCAGTTGCATTTGTATTCGGTCGTAATACAAATGCGGGTATATTTATACAGTTTCGGGGTTATCCTGAAAGTCGTTTCAGGATCACTTTTGGAAGTTGCCAGTTTCCAGTTTTCTATCAGCCGTCTTTTAACATTTGGTTAAAGGCGGATTTATCTTTTCTTGGATGAGAGTGAGTCGTGCTTCTAGATGGTTCTAGAAGGTTCTAGAATTTGTGACTAAGCTTTGTGACTCATGCTTTGATTTCATTACTTTCTTGTTTTGCTTAAGATCTTTAAGCAAGATATTTGTTTGTGTTCACATATGATATTTATCATATGGTCACCCCCCCTCTCCTACGGTCACCTCCCTTCATTCTATATATATGAAAGGCCTCCTCTCTCTCTCATTTACACTTGATTTCAAGAGAGAAAAGATTATGATAGGTTTTATCGGTGTATGGAATTTCACAGTCCATTTCATTCCATCACCCGATTTCCACGGCAACTTCATTAACCGATCGTCCACGGACTTGGACGAAGTGAGACAAAGTCATCTACTCATTCTCTACATCAATCTTGGTCGTCTCTTTTAGCAAACTTGACGATCGAGTTGCCTCGAGTCAGAGGCGGGAGCCCGTTTAAAGAACCGATCATGTGGTGCCATTTCGACGAGGAGATCGGAGATCGACGAGATCGGAGCAGCCGCAACGGAGCGTGGGATGATGGTTGAAGAACGAAGGACTCGGATCGTTCGGTATAACATTCCTACACTCTTTACAGTTTGTTAGTTTAGCAATAATGGCAGATCCGGGTTAAAGTATACGATAGCGCCAAGTTAAAAGTTTTTGTTCCGCATTTGGCGTCTGTAGACTGCCGGGGCGCTAGCGTAGACTTACAGATCAGATTGGTTATTATCTTATCTAATCGATGTCTCCCACTGCTTTTATCAAATTTTCCCTTAAACCTTAAAAGGAAAACTAGCCAGGATTAATTACTGTCTATAACTTCGCTAACCGTTCAGCCAGGCTAGTGTCGGTACTTGAGGGAGGTTCCCCGTGCTTTCGCACGGACCTAATTAATATAAACCTCGTCTTCCCAGAGGCGTAGCCTCGTTAACACCTTTCTAGACACCTAATGGGTTAACTAATTGTAAACTGCAAAACTCTCCTGGGAGCAACTGTTGCCCACAATGGGATCAGGATCCAACCATCATATGGAAGGTATGCAATCTCATTGAAAATTTCAACTCTTGAAATTCCCGATATGATTTTTACCCCTAGCACTCATGACCTTGGCTATGGTTAACAAATCACAAGCACTAGTCAAGTTCAACCCGCCATTTCTTGATTAATTAGACCCATTCACATGACCCTTGGCTAAGGTCAACAAAATCACATGCCCGTCCCAATTAATCTGCATCATATGCATTGTAGGAAGACATCACTTAGCTACCGTACACTACGCCTTGGCTAAGGTCAATAAACGTAGCACGAATACTAAGTACTCTACTTCCTAAAATGACGGAGGGTTGCGAATGGTTTTTAAGAAAACCTTTAACGCTTTGAACTTGATATCGTCGTAGAATCAAATGGTTTTCAAAAGGAGTGGCTTAAGCTCCGCAATTTTGAAATGTAGTTTTTTCGTAAAAAGCTGAGTGGTTTTCAAATCCGATTCTACAACATCTTTTTATGTTTATTTTTCTTCACATTAATCATATTAATGTTGTCCCATCATTTAAGTCCTTAAGCCAATCACAGAAAAGAAACGAAAATACAATGTACGCTTATGCTATCCGTATTCGCCGCAATGTTCCGTTATGCACCGTTAGGTTACTTAACTAACGGCATACCGGGACGGGACTAGCGCGGGTGTAAAACATAAGCAACGTCTACTATATATCTCATATATAATATTGCATTCGTCTGAGATATATTAAGCGATCACATCACAGAATATAGGTAGCAGAAACACAGATATGACCATATAGGATATACTAGGACGTCCGTATTTAGTATTTAGCCAACAATAGAAAATACGGATTCCACGGTCGTGATGAATAGCCAATCCCACACCCTAGATCCCTGCGAGAGCGGCAAATGACCCTGCCAATTCTGGAGTTAGGAAACCCGGTCTCGACGCCTCGAAATGGTCTCCCACTGGACCCCAGAACCCGGTCACTTGTGCTCTCCTCCTTGGGTCTATCCTAATGCGGAAAAGTAAATAATCTACAACAATGGTGACATCATCCTCATCCCGGAAGTGCCCCAAATAAAAGAATATTACATTACAAATGAATTTTACATGAATAAAAAGAAAAACTCTCATCTCACATAAAACCCCCGGCTATTCGATCACGACAATCCTATACATCATAGCACAGCAACACATAACACCACATGTCATCAACGTAAGCAAGTGTGTGTACCCCAATTGCCGTTGACATATAGTAACGAAACCGGCGATACGCATACTACGCTTACGGTTGCAAAAACAAGTATCACATATTACTAGGCGATGTTAAACCCTTCGATCGAATTAACGAACACCCATATTCCCCAGCAAGCTCAACACTTGAGCACCGTTAAACAGTACCCAAAATCTATGCCACAGTATTTAATGGACCAGCCGTAGATGGGCAAACCCAAGCCTCATTTGTGGCGCCACTAACTACAGTAAACCCTAAGGTTTAGTCGCAGTTCTGTGGTCACATCTCGAGTTAGGGTTTCTTTCTTCTAGAGGGTCCATAAGAATACCTGCATTATATATTGAGTACATTCAACCTGGAAAATACCAGTGTTTGATAATCGATCGACCTGTTTAAAGTCGTCTAGGTTACCAATACAATGCTAAAGAAATACGAATACGAAATACTCCGCAATGAGTCCATTACCAAACTAGCATCACATGCAATTCTGGACTACCAAACAATACCAGAAACCCCAGATCATGATGTACAGAGCACTGGTGCAATACGAGGAGGAGGGGAGCATGTACGGCCGGCGTCGCCGAAAAATGGAGTGCCGTCGCCGAATTTTTCCGAGCCCCCCACTCGTATTTCACCTGTGTTCTTAAAAAATCCTAAATGCCACTCTGCAGTTGCTAAAATAATTTTTAAACCACTTTTTACAAAATTTCCAGAGAGCATTTTTCTAGGGTTGCTAAAACCGTATTTTTGCGGAGTTTTTCGTTTTCAGATTATCGTAACATCGTCTAGGCTTCTAGTTAGTCTCTGATACCATGAAGGGTTTCCTTACACCACTACAAGGGTTTGGTAGTATCACACATGCCATATTAAAATATTTAGAGGGTGCTAAAGAAACTATCCTAAGGATCAAACTAGAAAAGCTAGGGTAACACTAAAACTATCACAATCCACAAGTAGTAAAGTACTAGGTTTACAGAATACAACCCTTGTAGCTCCCTTTGCGAGACTCTTTGGCTACTTGAGGGTTGAAAGAAGCTTGCTTGAGATCCTCCAAGTCCACGATGATCCACCCGGAGTCCTCTTTGTCCAAGCTCAAAGCTCCACTTGATCAAGAGAAGAAGTTGAAGCCAACACTCTAAACTAATAGGCAAGAGTAGTATAGAATGATGTTGTGGTTTGATTTCTCACTTAAAAACCCTAACTTGATCACTTTTTCACTCACTATCAAAACCTAGAGAGCAAGAGAGAGAGGAAGAAGAAGATGGCAATTTGAGAGCTCAAGATAATGATAAGTCTTACGAAAAAAATGAGAAAAGAAATATATATATATATATATATATATATATATATATATATATATATATATATATATATATATGTTAGTTATGTATATGCCCTAGAGGCCATTGTTGTACATATGATGTATATTATAATGGATGCTTGGTTATATATAGAGATGACTTTCTTGCTCGTCATGATAGTATGCTATTTGGTTTCACTTTATCTTACATGTTGACTTGTATTGGTTTACTGTTTTACTCTCACATGTTGATAAAGCCCTTAGGATCTGTACTCGACTACTGGGACTATGATGAGATCATACTAGTGGGGCCACGGTAGTCGATGAGTACATCCTATAACTGTTCCTAGTCGAGGGTATATCGAGACAGGGCATCGATACACCAGAGTAGACTAGCGTATACGCATCTTGACCCATATGATGGGCGATGGATGATCCCATATCCATCGGTGTTAGACATCAGAGATGGTGTACGGGTGCTCAGTGGAGACTGTGTAAGTCGATGTAGTACACCCCAGTACTTATGGGGAGGCGGAATTTTCAAAAACGATCAAGTTTAAACAACGAACATCGACTAACCGCTTGAATCGAAGCTAAACAAATAATAACCAAACACATAGCTAAACTAAACTATAGTGTTAAGGGATTATACCGATCGAAACTAGTCCTTCGTCTTTGTGTCCTCCTTTGTTCTCCTCGACCTTCTCTAGGTAGTAGACGATCCACCCGAGAGCGAAACTCCAAGCTAAACCTCTAACTTGAGGTAACTAATCAACTTTGATTGCTAATCAAAGATGAAAGGATGATGTAGAGTGAAGGTTATGGATTGTTTAGTCTAACTAATCTTTTGATCTCAACACATGAGGATTAAGGATTAGGGTTTGAAGATGAGAGCTTGAGGAGAGAGAATGTGAGATAAGATAATGAGAAGAGAGAGAGTGTATCATAATATATTATGAAGCATTTCTTTTTAAGAATAATGAATAAAGGAAATGAATAAGCATGCTTCATAAAATATCTAGTGGTGATTCATTAGCATGAGTCATTAAGCAATAAATGTGCATTAATGAAATGAATGAATCACCACCATGACTCACTTTCTTTCCAAAAGAAACCTCCTTAGTCACATCTTCTAGAAGCTTCTCGTACAATTACGAGAACGCCCCTCCAATCCGCAAAAATACGGAAAAACTTTAGACTGTAAAAATCCAATAACCGGATACCAGTAACTGGCTTAAACCAAAGCCGACTGGTAAAAACTGTCCGAAAGTCGTACGCGCGTAAACGCACGTATGCGTCCGAACCCTTTGTCGCAAAACCATGCAACCTCTATATCGTTTCGCCTGGAGTAGGAAACTCTCTGTGTGGGACTCTAGAGACTCGACTACTACGCTGGCAGTGGGTTTAACCACAGACCGCAAGCGGCACTAGCTGTACGTAACGGTCCCCAGGTAGTTGTCGATAAGAAAGCCGATGAGTAAAACCCATCCGAACTCCTACTGAGTCTGATGTGACAATCTCCATACAGTCCGGTCCGTTCGTCCAAGACTATCGCATATCGGGCCTAGGGGGGCGGCAAGCGTCAGTCCCCTAATAGCGGTATAAGTCGTGTCGGAGTAAAGCCCATTACACCCTGAGAAACTACTGGAACCTACCAGCAAATCTCGCTTGCCCTGGCCAGGGACTTTGCGTAATGGCTCTCTGACACAGCACGATATCTACTCCCAATACCGGGAGGGACGAATCCTGTCTAACCGCCACTGCCTCCAAGTGCTCGGGACTGCACCCAACTGCTACCTGTTTGCACGACTCCTTTGAGCCGTGGTAGGGTAGCAATCTAAGAACAGTGGGACACACTCGAGGCGAAGTAGCAGTGTCAAGTCTGCGGACTACGCTGTACTCATGTCACCTGGGAACTGTTTACTGACGACTGGTATCAAACCAACCAACAGTTCCCTGTGAGTCCTGTCCGGTGTACCCGTAACCTAACGAGCACCTGTATACTATCTCCAGTACGACGTACTGACGGCTGTGGGACAGACCATCTCCCCAACTGGGATGAGAAGCGTACACACCAGTCTACTCCGGAGTATCGATGCTCTGTCTCGATAATCCAACGACCAGGGATCTGAATAAGGATGTGCTTGTAGACTACCCAGCCCCCACTAGTGTGACTGCCATCACAACGCTGATAGACAAGCAAGATCCTAAGAGCTCTATCAATACGTATACTCACATATTAAGATAGAAAAACCAAGTAGCATACTACCATGTTTAGCAAGACTGTTATATACATGTGAATATCCCAAGCTTCCATTAAGTAATATACAAGCTAGTATGATACAGTAATGGCCTTCTAGGGCATAAACACTAACAATCTCCCACTTGCACTAGGGCCATGTACTGGCATATCGTAGACCAATGATCTCGAGCAGCCTCTCGAACTGAATCTGAGGAAGGGCCTTCGTGAATGGATCAGCAATGTTCTCTTCTGAAGCAACTCTCCGAACCTCGATCTCCTGACGATCAATGATCTCCCTGATCAGGTGATACCGCCTCAAGATGTGTCTGGACTTCTGATGGGACCTTGGTTCCTTCGCTAAAGCTATAGCTCCGTTGTTGTCGCAATACAGAGGTATTGGATCAACTATGGTAGGAACCACCTGAAGTTCTGTTAGGAACTTCTTCATCCAGACTGCTTCTTTTGCGGCATCGCAAGCAGCTATATACTCCGCTTCCATCGTCGAGTCAGCAACGGTGTCCTGCTTGGAGCTCTTCCAGCACACCGCCCCTCCATTGAGGGTAAAGACATAACCCGACATGGACTTGGAATCGTCCTTATCACTCTGGAAGCCGGAATCAGCAAAGGCCTCCAACCTGAGGTCTTTTTCGCCGTAAACCAAGAACATCTCCTTAGTCCTCCTCAGGTACTTGAGAATGTTCTTTACTGCTATCCAGTGTTTCTCCCCTGGGTCTGACTGATACCGGCTTACCACGCTTAGTGCGTAAGCTACATCTGGTCTGGTACACAACATCGCATACATTATAGAGCCTACCGCAGAAGCGTAGGGTATAATAGACATGCGTTCCCTTTCCAAATCAGTCTTGGGAGACATCTCTTTGGAGAGGGTGATTCCGTGACAAGCCGGTAGATTACCGCGCTTAGAATCTTCCATACTGAATCTTTTCAGTATAGTATCGATATACCTGGACTGCGAAAGTCCCAACATCCTCTTGGATCTATCACGATAGATCCGGATCCCCAGAATGTAAGAGGCATCACCCAGGTCTTTCATGGAGAACCTGTGTGACAAGAATCCTTTGACAGATTGTAGCATAGGAATGTCATTTCCTATCAATAGAATGTCATCCACGTACAAGACGAGGAATACGACACTTCTGGCCACAACTTTACTATATATGCACGGTTCATCTGGATTTTTGATAAAGTCATATTCTTTGACTGTCTCATCAAAACAGATGTTCCAACTCCGCGATGCCTGCTTTAGTCCGTAAATGGACTTAAGCAGCTTGCATACTATCCCGCTGCTCCCACTCTGATTGAAACCCTCTGGCTGATCCATATAGACGCTCTCTTCTAAATTTCCATTCAGAAAAGCCGTCTTTACGTCCATCTGCCAGATTTCATAATCATGGAAGACAGCAATAGCAAGAAGGACCCGAATGGATTTGAGCATAGCCACTGGAGAAAAAGTTTCGTCATAGTCCAAACCAGGTCTTTGACGAAAACCCTTTGCAACAAGTCTTGCCTTATAGGTTTCCACCTGTCCATCTACACCAATCTTTTTCTTGAAGATCCATTTGCATCCTATGGGTTTTACCCCATCTGGAGCAAAGTCCAAAGTCCATACTTTGTTGGTGTACATGGACTCCATTTCGGTCCGCATTGCATCTAGCCATCGTACCGAGTTGCCGCTTTGGATGGCTTGCTGGAAGTCAGTAGGTTCATCATCATCTATGATGCAATCCTCTCTATCCCCGTCTATGAGAAAACCGTAGTATCTCTCAGGCGGACGAGACGGCCTACTACTCCTGCGGAGGGGTGCGGGAATGTTCTGTTCTTCTTGAACCTCTGGTTCTACCAAACTTTCAGTAGCAGTTTGTGGTTCTGGAATTTCTTCCAGTTCTATTTCGCTCCCACTTGATTCCTTTTCTAAAAACTGATGTTCTAGAAAATGGGCATTACGAGAAACAAATACCTTCTGTTCCTCTGCGTAATAGAATAGATATCCCCTGGAGTGCTTTGGATATCCCACAAACAAACACTTTACTGATCGTGCCTCGAGCTTGTCCACATGCTGCTTTTTAACAAAAGCTGGACATCCCCAAATCTTTATATACTGTAGATGGGGTTTCTTCCCACTCCACATCTGATATGGAGTGGTAGGCACAGTCTTGGTAGGTACCATGTTCAAAAGATATGCCGCTGATTCTAGCGCATGTCCCCAGAAAGATCGCGGTAACTCAGCATTACTCATCATGGATCGTACCATATCCAATAGGGTTCGATTCCGTCTTTCCGATACACCATTATGCTGTGGAGTGTACGGAGGAGTAAGCTGAGAGAGAATTCCTTTCTCTTTTAGGTAACCTAGGAACTCGGCACTCAAGTATTCTCCACCTCGATCAGATCTAGGTGTCTTTATACTTTTGCCGGTTTGGTTTTCTACTTCATTCTTATACTCTTGGAATTTCTCAAAAGCTTCGGATTTATGTTTCATCAGATAAATGAATCCGTATCTTGAGTAATCATCCGTGAAAGTAATGAAATAGGAAAAACCACCTCTCGCATGTGTAGACATTGGACCGCATACATCACTGTGTATGAGTCCTAAGAGCTCGCTCGCTCTTACTCCTTGTCCAGTGAATGGAGTCTTTGTCATCTTTCCTTTGAGACAAGATTGACAAGTGTCATAAGTTTGATATTCGAACGTGTCCAAATATCCTTCTCTATGCAACTTAGTCAACCTTCTCTCATTGATGTGACCCAGTCTACAATGCCATAAGAAAGCTTTATTTAAATCTGGAGACTTTCTTTTTAGTGTGTTCTGGACATTGAAAATTTGGAGTTGGTTTAACACATATATGCCGTTATTTAGAGTACCGGACCCAATCAAACTATGATTAAGGTGGATGTTGACAACATCTCTTACAAACGTGAAATCATAACCTTTATTTGATAACAAGGAAACTGATATGATATTACACGTTAAGCTGGGTACAAAATAACAGTTATGTAAAACCAAAATGTGTCCACTCGTCAATCCTAGGTGAAAATCCCCGACGGACGCAGCTCCCACGCTAGCTCCGTTAGCAACCCTGAGGATCATATCACCTTCCTTCAGCACTCTACGGTTTCTCAGTGCCTGCAATGAATTGCAAATATGAGATCCTGATCCGGTATCCAATACCCAGGAAGTAGAGTTGATCGACAGACAATTCTCAATTACAAACACACCTGAAGTCGAAGCCACAGCTTGCTTCGGTTCCTGGTTCTTGGCGTTCCACGCCTTGCAATCCTTCTTCCAGTGCCCTTTCCTGTGACAATGGAAGCACTCATCCAGGCCAACTACCGGTGCTGTAAACTTTTTCTTTCCCTTCTTTCCCACCTTACTAACACCTCCTCTAGGTCTGGGTGCGGCCTTCTTCTTCCTTCCTTTGGCCCTAGCCTTGGACCCGGAAGAAGATGAACTGCCAACAAACATAGCGGGTGTTTCCCTTGCCTTCTGCAAGGTGCCCTCTGCACTCCTTAACATGTTCAGGAGTTCCGCAAGTTCAACTTCTTTTCCTTGAAGATTGAAGTTGAGGATAAACTGGGCGTAGGTGGGAGGAAGGGACTGGAGAACAAGGTCTGTATAGAGCTCATTATCCAAAGTCGTCCCAAGGTCTGCGAGCTCTTCAATATAGCCGATCATCTGTAGGACATGTTCACCTACTGATGACCCGACAGCCAACCTCGCTCGAAACAATTTCTTAGAGGTCTCGTATCTTGCTATACGAGATTGCTCTCCATAAAGTTCCTTTGTATGGAGAAATATGCCATCTAGAGACATATCCTCGTGCCTCCTCTGATGTTCATTGTTCATCGAGGCAAGCACGATGCACTTGGCTCTCGCGCAATCTAAATCCCAGGTTTTGCGGATTTCCTTATCCGCATTGCTGGATTTGGGACCAAGGACAGCAGGTGCTGTAGCGGTGAGGACGTACCCCAGTTTGTCATAGGTCAAAGCCATCTTGACATTCCGCAGCCAATCTTTATAGTTTGGCCCCGTCAGTATATTTTTCTCTAAAAGTAACTTAAGTCCAGTCATTTTCAGGGTCGCTGCAATTAGGAGAGAGAGAAGAAAACTCTTTAGCATGATGCTCTTGCAAGTTTAGAATGGTTTTTAGTTTATCTAAACTGGATGGCTCCCACTGTTTCTCGAATCCTTCCTCAAACCATAAAAGAAGAATTAGCCAAGACTATTCTCACCGTACAATACTTGCTTAACCGTTCAGCCAGGCCGGTGTCGATACTTCGAGGGAGGTTTTCCAACGCTTTCGCGAAGTTCCTTAATTAAATAACCTCTTTTCTCTGGGGGCGTCACCCCGCTGACACTTTTCTGGACACCTACTAGGTTTATAGCATTGATCGTTAAGTGACGAATATCCTGATAAGTAGCATATACTCACAGTAGGATCGGGATCCAAATATCATCGTATGATAATGTTGAAGGAATCCTAACAACATTCATCAAACTCCAAATGGTATGCATCTCTTTGCAAATTTCAGTTTCTTTAGAAATTCCCGATATAAGTTTTTGCCCCATGCTCTTATGACCTTGGCGTTAGGTCAAAATGTCATAAGTCACATGTCAAGTTCCACCCATCATTATCTTGTCAATTTGAACCCATCCGTATATATCCTTGACGTTTGGCCAAAATGATAATACGACTGTCCCAAACTAACTCATCTATCTATGCAACAAATGAATATCCAGCAGCTACCAAACACTATGCCTTGGCGTTAGGTCAAAATACATAGCTTGAATACTACTGAATACCCAGATGAAATGACGGAGGGCTACGAATGGTTTTGGCGAAACCGTGAACGTAGTGAACTTGATATAACCGAAGGAACCTGATAGCTTTTAAAAGGAGTGGTTAAGACTCCGCATTTAAAAATATCTGTTTTTAAAAATAACCGAATGGTTTCTTTTAAATTGTTCCAACGATTAAAACTTTGGTTTGTTTTACTTTGCATTACAGATAATGCGTCCCATCATTAACCTATCATTGCAGAAAACAACGAAAGTACAACGTCCTCTTATGCCATCCGCATTCGCCACGGGGTCCCGTCATCACCCGTTAGGTTACTTAACTAACGACAGAGCGGGGGCTGGGCTAGCGCGGGTGTAAAACATAAGTGGCGTCTAAATAGCTATCATAAATATAGATATTTAACATTCGTCTGACGCAATGATATTCATTCCAGAACACAGATAAACAATATTGGATTTGCAAGCAATCTGTATTTCTTTTGAGCCTGCAAGAAAAGACAGATTACACAGTTGTGATGAATAGCCGTTACCCCACCCTCGACCCCTACGGGTACGGCAAACTACCCACCCGGCAGTCTGTGTACCCCACCTTGGGTCAGTCCTAGGAGCAAAAACAGTAAAATGAAATAATACAACGGTGGCTACAACCGCAACCTGGAAGTGCCCCGCGAAAATAATATTACAACAAATTACATTTACAACAAATGAATTAAACGATAACCCATTGCTAACCCCGGCTATACACCACAACAGTCCAATACAGTTTATATGCACAAACAGATATAACCATTTCAGAAATGTGCAACCCCCTGCCAACCGACATACTAGCAGTTAGGGGAGGTTTACGAACACATTAAACAATCACAGATATAATCCAATACGCAAATACTGTACAATTCGATCGAATAAACAACATCAATATTGCTCCAAAATCTGCTCTGTTAAACAGTAACCTGAGCAATAATTAAATATTCCAGAAAACCCAAAACACCACAGGGGACCCACCCAAAAAAAACGAGTTCCTGGCTCGTCAACTCGGCCGCGGTTGCGCGGCGGATCGGTGGGATCCGCCGCCCTTCCGCGGCACTGTAGACGAATCAGAAGCCCAAATTTTTTGGGTGTTCTCCTGTGGTCATGTCAAGCTCTCTGAACACACCTGAAAAATTTTCTGACTTGATTTTAACTTCGACAGAAACTTGACAGAATTAGGGTTTTGCGGCTTTGTTTTTCCGTTCGAAATTCGTACAAATTTGCAATTAAGTTATTTATTGTTTAGCGAGGCTCTGATACCACTGTAAGTCGATGTAGTACACCCCAGTACTTATGGGGAGGCGGAATTTTCAAAAACGATCAAGTTTAAACAACGAACATCGACTAACCGCTTGAATCGAAGCTAAACAAATAATAACCAAACACATAGCTAAACTAAACTATAGTGTTAAGGGATTATACCGATCGAAACTAGTCCTTCGTCTTTGTGTCCTCCTTTGTTCTCTTCGACCTTCTCTAGGTAGTAGACGATCCACCCGAGAGCGAAACTCCAAGCTAAACCTCTAACTTGAGGTAACTAATCAACTTTGATTGCTAATCAAAGATGAAAGGATGATGTAGAGTGAAGGTTATGGATTGTTTAGTCTAACTAATCCTTTGATCTCAACACATGAGGATTAAGGATTAGGGTTTGAAGATGAGAGCTTGAGGAGAGAGAATGTGAGATAAGATAATGAGAAGAGAGAGAGTGTATCATAATATATTATGAAGCATTTCTTTTTAAGAATAATGAATAAAGGAAATGAATAAGCATGCTTCATAAAATATCTAGTGGTGATTCATTAGCATGAGTCATTAAGCAATAAATGTGCATTAATGAAATGAATGAATCACCACCATGACTCACTTTCTTTCCAAAAGAAACCTCCTTAGTCACATCTTCTAGAAGCTTCTCGTACAATTACGAGAACGCCCCTCCAATCCGCAAAAATACGGAAAAACTTTAGACTGTAAAAATCCAATAACCGGATACCAGTAACTGGCTTAAACCAAAGCCGACTGGTAAAAACTGTCCGAAAGTCGTACGCGCGTAAACGCACGTATGCGTCCGAACCCTTTGTCGCAAAACCATGCAACCTCTATATCGTTTCGCCTGGAGTAGGAAACTCTCTGTGTGGGACTCTAGAGACTCGACTACTACGCTGGCAGTGGGTTTAACCACAGACCGCAAGCGGCACTAGCTGTACGTAACGGTCCCCAGGTAGTTGTCGATAAGAAAGCCGATGAGTAAAACCCATCCGAACTCCTACTGAGTCTGATGTGACAATCTCCATACAGTCCGGTCCGTTCGTCCAAGACTATCGCATATCGGGCCTAGGGGGGCGGCAAGCGTCAGTCCCCTAATAGCGGTATAAGTCGTGTCGGAGTAAAGCCCATTACACCCTGAGAAACTACTGGAACCTACCAGCAAATCTCGCTTGCCCTGGCCAGGGACTTTGCGTAATGGCTCTCTGACACAGCACGATATCTACTCCCAATACCGGGAGGGACGAATCCTGTCTAACCGCCACTGCCTCCAAGTGCTCGGGACTGCACCCAACTGCTACCTGTTTGCACGACTCCTTTGAGCCGTGGTAGGGTAGCAATCTAAGAACAGTGGGACACACTCGAGGCGAAGTAGCAGTGTCAAGTCTGCGGACTACGCTGTACTCATGTCACCTGGGAACTGTTTACTGACGACTGGTATCAAACCAACCAACAGTTCCCTGTGAGTCCTGTCCGGTGTACCCGTAACCTAACGAGCACCTGTATACTATCTCCAGTACGACGTACTGACGGCTGTGGGACAGACCATCTCCCCAACTGGGATGAGAAGCGTACACACCAGTCTACTCCGGAGTATCGATGCTCTGTCTCGATAATCCAACGACCAGGGATCTGAATAAGGATGTGCTTGTAGACTACCCAGCCCCCACTAGTGTGACTGCCATCACAACGCTGATAGACAAGCAAGATCCTAAGAGCTCTATCAATACGTATACTCACATATTAAGATAGAAAAACCAAGTAGCATACTACCATGTTTAGCAAGACTGTTATATACATGTGAATATCCCAAGCTTCCATTAAGTAATATACAAGCTAGTATGATACAGTAATGGTCTTCTAGGGCATAAACACTAACAGACTGGGTACACTGGACAGACTCGCCGAGAACTCCCAGATGGTGATATACCACACGTCAGATGGCAGTTCTCCGGTGACACTGGTACAGGGTAGTCTGTAGACCCGAGATCGTCATAGAGTCTTGTGTGATTCCCACTGTGCTTTGATTTCCACCTTACCACGTCCAAGAGGGCGTGCAAAACGGTGGCTTTTGGGTACAGTCCCGAATCACATGGAGGCAATGAGCGATAGGAGGGGATTCGTCTCTCCCGGTATAGGGAGTTGATGTTGTGCTGTGTTCGATTGGCTATAACTGGAAGTCCCTGGCCAGGGCTGATATAGAGATTTACTGGTAAGTGTTACCAGTAGTTTCTCGACCCGTTATGAGCCACACATCGACACGACTTATCGGTTACTGGGGTCTGACGTATACCACCCCTAGACTTGATATGCGACATATCAGACGAACAGACCGGACTGTACGGGAGTGTTACTGATCGGATTCACAGGAGAACGCACAGGCTAACTTGTTGATCTTCTGATCGCTCAATACCTGGGTGGCTGTTACGTTTAGCTGACCGCTTGCAGCTTGTGGGTGTTTGATATGATCATCACCTGCTACCGGCGTATTGACGATTCTTTAGAGTCCTACACAGAGGTTTCTTGGCTCAGGCGAAACGGAGTAGAGGCACATATGTGATATGTGCAGGACCGAGAATAATGCGATATGGGATAGCGTATTATATTCTCGCGATATTTAGATATGAACCGGGACATCGGATCAAGTGTTGATTCGATGAATCGGTACATGATATATTAGTCGGTAATATTCGATATAGCCGGATCATCGATTCAAGTGTTGATTCGATGATTTAATGTATAATAATATATATGATATATTGTATTACATTATCTAATATTGGCTCTCTTTATTATTTCATTTTCTCAATGGATGATACATTGATATATATGCGATATATGTTAATTGTATTATTTTCCTTTGTTGCAAATATATAATATATATGTGATATATATTATTGTGACATGATATGATTAATTGTTAAACATGTTTAAGGATGATTAATTGAGGTTAGGGTTTGATTTGGGTTAGTTGCTTCATGCACCTTCTAGAAGCTATTTCTTTTGTCATTGTAAAGATATTTATGGATGACACATTACTAAACCTAACCAAACCCTAACTCTAGTTATTTCTCTACAAAATCTTGACCACTCATCCTTGACCATGGTTTGCAATTCAATCATATGGTTTATATTCTATTCATCACAAAAGGATTTATGATTATTCTTATTAGCTTTTCCATTATCATCTTCTTCTTCTCTCTTGAGAAAAGCTTGCTAGAAAATCCTTAAGTGATGAAATAATATGAGAAAATGATATAAAAAGATAGCAAAATTACTACTCTCTCATCCTCATCTTATCTAGCCCATGAGATTAGTGTGTTAATCTCTTTAGAGTGAGAAAGCTTGAGCCGTAGCAACTTCAAGGTAGATCATCGGAGATTTAGAATACTTCGAGCTAGCATGGATCGTTCGAGTCGTGGAGCCTCTCATGAGTCCGGGAGATCGTGGATCGCGGCAAAGGGACTTCTACTCGGAGCTTGTGAAGTGAAGGAGCGGACTACAAAGGTTGTAATCCCTCACACTTAGATAAAAGTTATCTTCTTGCATGTTAAACCCTAATAATCTAGCAAAGATCCCGGCTTTGGGTTGTTCGGCACGTCTAAAATTTAATCCGGGCATGTTTGATGCCTTATGAACCTTCACAAGAGTGCCTAGGAACCCTACAATATATATATATATATATATTCTTCATCTCATTCTTAACCTTATTTAATAAATATCTAGATATTTCTTTTGGACCAAAAATGGACATGAAAAATAACTCATGGTTAACTCAATGGTTTAGTGCAAGAATAAAATAATCAACCATGAATTATTATCATTTCCACTAACTCCAAAAATAAATATCAACATATTTATAAAGGTGTGAGTCTTATATTGCCACCATCAAATGTATCAACAACTATGATACAAATGAGTATGCATGTATGTGTGCATGCACATCCATATGTGCATCAATGTAAACATGTGCATACATGCATGCATGCACCAAAAGACAAAAGGGTTTAAAGTGAAAATACTAATGGTCAATGTTAAATCAACACTTGATTTAGCAAACCGGTCATATCTCATACGACCCGACCAATAGCAAACTGCCCGATTAATATTCGGTATCATATACACGTATTTAATCGGGTCCCCGCGCATATCACATATGCATACCACATCGTTTCGCCTGGGCTAGGTAACTCCATTGTGGGACTCTAAGACTCGTCAATACGCCGGAAGTGGGTGATGATCATATCAAGCATCCCCAATCCGCAAGAGGTCAGCTAAACGTAACGGCCACCCGGGTATTGAACGATCAGAAGAAAACAAGCGAACCTGTCACAACTCCCGTCGAGCCAACCGGCAACACTACCGTACAGTCCGGTCTCTTCGTCAGATATGCTGCATATCGAGTCTAGGGATGGTAACGTCGACCCCAATAACTCAATAAGTCATGCCGATGAATGGTCTATAACAGATCGAGAAACTACTGATAACACATATCAGTAAATCTCAACAGCCCTGGCCAGGAAATTACTGATATAGCCAATCGAGCACAGCACAACATCAACCCCCAATACCGGGAGAGACGAAACCCCTCCTATCGCTCACTGTCTCCATGTGTCTCGGGACTGTACCCAAAAGCCACCTGTTTGCATATCTCAGTAGAGCCGTGGTAGGGTGGTAATCAAAGTACAGCGGGAGAACACACGAGACTCTATGACGATCTCGAGTCTACAGACTAACCTGTACCAGTGTCACCTGAGAACTGCTATCCGCGATAGATATAATACCATATAGGAGTTATCGGCAAGTCCGTCCAGTGTACCCAGTCTCCACTGAGCACCCGGATATGATCTCGATGTCAAACATCAATGGATGTGGGAACATCTATCGCCCATCATATGGGTCTAGTATCATATACGCTAGTCTACTCTGGTATATCGATGCCCCATCTCTATACACCTACGACTAGGGACATTTCAGGATATGCATATAAACTGCAGACGTCCCACTAGTATGATCTCCATCATAATCACAGTAGTCAAGCAAATATCCTCAGGGCTTTATCAACATGTGTAAATGAATAAAAGCATGATCAAGTCAACATGTCAGATAAAGTAGAACCAGATAGCATACTATCATGTCGAGCAAGAATGTACACTGAATATATATACATGTGTTAGTTATATGTATGCCCTAGAGGCCATTACTGTACATACGATGTATATTGTAATGGATGCTTGGACATATATAGGGAGGACTTTCTTGCTCGACATGATAGTATGCTATCTGGTTACTCTATATCTTAACATGTACTCTGATTGTCTCTATGTCACATGTTGATAAAGCCCTTAGGATGAGTACTTGACTACCATAACTATGATGCAGATCATACTAGTGGGGACAGAGTAGTCGCCATGTACATCCTTCAAATGTTCCTAGTCGTGGGAGTACCGAGACAGGGCATCGATACTCCAGAGTAGACTAGCGTATGCGCTTCTTGACCCATATGATGGGCGATGGATGATCCCATATCCACTGGTGTTTGACATCAGAGAAGGTATACGGGTGCTCAGTGGAGACTGGGTACACTGGACGGACTCGCCGAGAACTACTAGTTGGTATTATACCTCACGTCAGATGGCAGTTCTCTGGTGACATTTGTACAGGTTAGTCTGTAGACCCGAGATCGTCATAGAGTCTTGTGTGATTCCCACTGTGCATTGATTTCCACCTTACCACGTCCATGGGGCATGCAAACCGGTGGCTTTTAGGTACAGTCCCGAATCATATAGAGACAATGAGCGATAGGAGGGCTTTCGTCTCTCCCGGTATAGGGAGTTGATGTTGCGCTGTGTTCGATTGGCTATAACTGGAAATCCCTGGCCAGGGTTGCTGAGATTTACTGGTAAGTGTTATCAGTAGTTTCTCGAACTGTTATAGACCTTATATCGACACGACTTATCAAGGTATCGGGGTCTGACGTTTCCCACCCCTAGGCGAGATATGCGACATATCAGACGAAGAGACCGGACTGTACGGGAGTGTTACTGATTGGATTCACAGGAGAATGTACAGGCTTGCTTGTTGATCTTCTGATCGCTCAATACCTGGGTGGCTATTACGTTTAGCTGACTGCTTGCAGCTTGTGGGTGTTTGATATGATCATCACCTACTGCCGGCGTATTGACGATTCTTTAGAGTCCTACACAGAGGTTTCCTGGCTCAGGCAAAACGGAGTAGGAGCACATATATGATATGTGCGGGACCGAGAATATTACGATATGAGATTCCGTATTAGATTCTCACGATATGAGATATCGGCCGGGTATATGTGATATAGCCGGGTCATCGGATCAAGTGTTGATTCGATGAATTGATACAGATTATATTAGTCGGTTATTTGTGAAATAGCCGGATTATCGGATCAAGTGTTGATTCGATGATTTAATGTATAATTATATATATTTGATATATTAAATTACATTAACTAATATAAGCTCACTTAAAGATTCTTTTTCTCACTCGGGTAATACATTGATATATATGTGATATATGTTAATTGTATTATTTTATTTTGTTACAATAAATATTGTATATGTGATATATAATATTGTAACAAGTTATGATTACTAATGCAACATGATTTGTGGAGATTAAACATGATTAGGGTTTGATTTGGGTTAGCACTTTCATGAAGCTTCTAGAAGCTTTATGTTTTGTTTTAAGCAAAGATATTTTGTTATGATATTTTGAAGATATTTTCTTAACCCAACCAAAAACCTTTACCATGGTTTATTCTCTACAATGGTTAAGTCTTTTGTTTTCTTAACCAATGGTTTATTTGTAACCATAACTAATGATTTCATTATTCATCACAAAGTGATTTCTTCTTCTTCTTCCTTTGAGAAAAGCTTTCTAGCTTTTTCTAATGTGATGAAAATGAGTGAGAAATTGAAAACAAATGAGAGATAAATTCCTACTTCATCATCCTCATCTATTCTAGCCGTTTAGATTAGGGTGTTTGCTTTGTTAATACTTGATTAGCAAAGCAAGAGCTTGGGTTTGAGTTTCTTCAAGGTAGATCATCTTTGTTATTGAAGATCGGAAGCAAGATTGCATCTTTCTCTTCATGGAGCCTCTCTAGAGTCCAGGTACATGATGATCGCAGCGAAGGGACCTCAACACGGAGCTTTAGAAGTGAAGGAACGGACTACAAAGGTTGTAATCCCTAACTCTTAGATGTAAAGTTGTTTACATGCTTTGTTTCGCCTAATCTCTAGTCTAAGATCTTGGTTAGGGTTTTTCGGGACATGAAAAATTTGATTTTGGCATGGTTGATGCCTTGTAGAACCTTGTTCTAGTGCCTAGTAACCCTTCAATGGTATCAGAGCCAAGCTAGAGCTTTAGGCGAAGTCTAGACGAAATTTAAAGTTCGATCGAACCCCGAAACGTCGATATGCACCCCCTCTCTGGAAAATTTTTAAAATATTGATTTTTTCTGTATTAAAAATACTCAGAAACTTAAGCAGGGAATTCTAAGGATTACTGTGAAAAACAAACCACTAATCCCCTTAAAGCGCCTCGGAACCGTGGCAATACCATGCCTAGCGCGGCAGTTCTGCGGCCGTACATGGGTATTAGGGTTAGATTTTTCCACAGTAACATCCGTTGGTATTTCTACATGCTTCTGGGAATTTTTAATTTTACTCAAGTGTTGAGTTTTCTGGAGATCTTTTGTATTCGTTGATTCGATCGGAAAGTTTAACCTCGTTTAATTTTTTTTTTCCGGGTAATTTAGAACGTGTTAAAAAGTTCGAACGGATATCAATAACTCACTTTTTCCCCTGCCGGAAAATTTCCAAGTGTTGGATTTTTCCCTTAATTAAAGAACATTCATAGTCGTGCAAGTAACGCGGTGGACCCTCTAGACGAACACAAACCTTAACTCGATTATGTGACCGTCTGAACCGCCTCTAAACCTTAGGGTTTGGGGCAGTACGACGTTGCCACATGTGAGGCGTTGGTTTGACCCTTCTACGGTTGGACCATTGGTACTGTGGCATGTGATGGATACTTTTTGAACTCCGCTCAAGTGTTGAGCTATTTGGGAAATCTTGGGTGTTTGTTTATTCGATCGGAAAGTTTAACATTGTCTATTTATCTGGAATGTAATACAATTTGGAATCCACAAGTAGTTATGAGATAACTAATTTGAATGTTATAAATCTAGCAGTTTAGTCTCAGATGATCGGTTGCTACGGGATTTTGATGCGATCAAAAGTCCGTCGCAATCACGTAGCGTATGCGGATACTCGCCGGTTAAACTTAATAGACAGCCACGTCCCATAGCCTCGACCAAGTGACTGTAGGAGAACCCCGTCGCCAAAAGCATCCGTTCGGGTGCTCGCGGAAGCGGTGTTCCGCCTTAGTGCACTTCGTCGACGGCATCGGGGGTGCGGCCGTCTACTAAAGTTTTCGACGAGCATTCGATCAGGTTGTCGGGAATCTTGTTGAATTGCCCGACTAGATATTGAAAAGTGTTTTCGATATTGAGACTAAAATGCGGGGTTTATAATTGTTAGGCATGAGATGTCTAAGAAATTCATTTGGTTAGGCATGCGATGTCTAACGAGGTTGCGGATTCCAACTGTTGTAGTTTTACACTTTCTTTTCTATGACCGTAAGTGTAATATGTGGTGTATCGCCGGTTTCGTTGCTATACATCAACGACAACTGGGATACGCATATTTACTTACGTTGATGATATGTGATATTATGTGTTGCTGTGATATGTTATATTGGATCGTCGTGTTTGAATAGCCAGGGTTTTATGTGAGAAGAGAGTTTTTATTTTTCATTCATGTAAAATTCATTGTATGTAATATTCTTTTATTGGGGCACTTCCGGGATGAGGATGATGTCACCATTGTATATTATTTACTTTTCCGCATTAGGATAGACCCAAGGCGGGGAGCACATGTAACTGGGTTCTAGGGTCCAGTGGGAGACCATCTCGAGGAGTCGAGACCGGGTCTCCTAACTCTAGAACTGGCAGGGTTACTTGCCGCTCTCGTAGGGGTCTAGGGATGTGGGTTTGGATATTCATCACGACCGTGGAATCCGTGTTTTATACAGGCTCGTATTAAAACACGGACCTCCTAGTATATCCAATACTTCATATATGTTCTTCTGCTGCAATGTTCTGTGTGTAAGTGCACGGCGGCGCCCCGGCCGTCAATCCGACGGCCAAATGCGGAAGCGGTGATAAACTTTAATTTTCTTATGAACTGGCAAACCGCCGCGCACTAATACCCGGATCGAACCATTAATTAGTCCTAGCTAACTACAAGATGGGGAAGAGAGATATACCGACTGATCCAAGTCCTCCGGTCTTCTCGTCGTCGTCCCGATCTCCTGCGGAAGCTCCGGTCTCCACCTCGTCGCCGGAAGTGCACCACATCGCCTACTTCTTTTACGGGCTCCCACCTCAATACCGAGGCAACTCGGGCACGAAGCTGGCTAGTCGACGTACCCAAGATTTGCTGTAGAATGTAGTGTACAAATCTCATTTTGGGGTTGTGGAGATGCCATTTTTGGTGGAGGGATGATACAAGAACAATGTAGAGGAACTTTTGGGGATTTTGGAACATGCAATGAACAAAACCCCACACCCACAAAATTTTGGGCAGCCCCCTCCCAATATGGCCGGCCCTCATTTGTGGAATGGAGAGAATGAGTGAGTGGGAGAGTGATAGAATGAGAGAGCCATCCAATAATACAATGGAGAGAGAGAGGAAGGTTATCATATGAACCAATGATAACAAGGCAAAACCAACACTCAACTAACAACCATCTCTCATCATCAACAATCATGTCCACAAAAGTCATGCCATCATGACAAGAAGTCAAGTCAAAAGATCAAGGTATGGAGCAACCATGATGAAGTCAAAAAGTCAAGTGATCATGACATGGCAATATGCAAAAGACCCCCTCCACAAATGCCTATTTGCAACAATGCAAATAAGCCCTCCTCCACCAATCTTCGGCCAATGAACGATACAAAGGAAATTGGCCGAAACGGAAAGCAAACTGGCAACTCCAGAAAACTGGTCCCGTAATAAATTACAGGAAAACCCCGATACTGTGTATACACACCCGCATCTGTATTCCGACCGAAATACAAATGCAATGAGACAAAATCTACACTGTACTATACTAGGATCCGGCTTAAAACAAAGCCGGCTAGTATTATCCGTTCGATCCCGATCTGTGCAATACCGCACGTATCTGATCGAACCCTGCCATATATCCATACGGCCTATAGTACAAACTGTCCGATCCTGATCCGTGCAATACCGCACGTATCTGATCGGACCTTGCCATATCTCCATACGGCCTCTACAACCTTTCGCCCGAAAGCTGAGTAACTGAATGTGGGGGACTCTAAAGACTCGTCAACACCTTGGTTGTGGATTTAACCACTAGCACGTCAGAGGTATAAGCCAATACGTAACGGGCTACCAGGTATTGACTAAAAGGGACGTCTGTGAGCGAACTCAGCCTGACAACCCTACTGAGCCTGTCAGTGACAATATCCGTACAGTCCGGTCCGTTCGTCTATGAGTATCGCATGGCGGGCCTAGGGGGTTGGTAAAAGTCAGACCCCCAAAAGCGGTACAAGTCGTGTTGGAGTGTAGCCCAGAACACCCTGAGATACTACTGGAATACCTACCAGTAAATCTCCTTGCCTCGGCCGAGGGCTTCGTGTAATGGCTCTCCTAGACACAGCACGACCTCACCCCCAATACCGGGATAGACGAACCCCTGAAGATACGCTCACTGCCTCCATGTGGCTCGGGACTGTACCCAACTAAAACCTGTTTGCACGACTCCTTTGAGCCGTGGTAGGGTAGTAATCAAAGTACAGTGGGAACTCACACGAGACAAATGATGATCCCCAGGTCGATGAACTAACCTGTACACATGTCACCAGGAAACTGCCATATGACGTCTGGTATATGACCAACTAGCATGTTCCCGGCGAGTCCTGTCCGGTGTACTCATAACCTAATGAGCACCTGTATACATCTTAGGTGATCCAACTGACACCAGTGGCTTGTGAGACCGGCCACCGCCCCTCGTCGGGGTCTCGACTGTATACACTAGTCTACTCTGGAGCATCGATGCCCTGTCTCGAAACTCACACGACTAGGGACCATTTAAGGATATGCTTATAGACCCCAGCTCCCACTTATATGATCGCCCTCATACTGCTGGTGGTCAAGCAAGAATCCTAGGGGCTCTATCAACGTGTAATAGCGACTTGTCAGGTCACCTAAAGCAGTACACGATGATAAAGGTAAACCAGATAGCATACTATCATCTCGAGTAAGACTGTCCTACCGGGATAGGTCCTCCATCAATCATTGCAATCACGTACCTGTGACCTAATAATTGACTCTGAGGGCACTATCTCCAACACTGTGATGAGATCATATTACTGCCTGAGACGAATGTTTATATTATATATATGAGATATATGTTATATTGCTGATTTCGTTTCAAATATGATGCTTGTGAAGAATAATAAAATGGGACTTCATTAATGAGATTATTGAAATAAAAGAAACCTAAAGATGTTGTAGAAACGTATTTAAAAACTGGTAGCTCTAGTTCTTGCTTTGCATAGTGGTGTTCCTTGTAGAACATCCATCACCTTATTCGATAAGGAAAGAGCTGAGATCCTTTCACCAGGAGTGACCTCTTTAGTGAAACTAGAAGATGCTACAATCTCGGTTTGTCTTTTGATTGCTTCTATAGTTTTTGCTTTGCATAGTGGTATTTGTAAAATATTTTGCACCTTATTCAATAAGGAAAGAGCCGACGATCCCTTCACCGGGAGTGACCTCTTTAGCAAACCTAGTGAAAGCCTAAAAAACACTCCATTTAAAATCACTCGATTCTACGACGATATCAAGTTCATTACCCAAAAGGTTCTCTTAAAAACCTGTCGTAGCCCTCCGTCATTTTAGGAAGCAGAGTACTTAGTATTCGTGCTACGTATGTCGACTATAGTTGAGGCATAGTGTACGGTAGCTAAGTGATGTCTTCCTACACAGCATATTATGCGATTAATTAGGACAGTCATGTAGTTATGTCGACCATAGTTGAGGGTCATGTGGGTGGGTTTAATTAATCATGAAACGACGGGTAGAACTTGACTAGTGCTTATGATATGTTGACCATAGTTAAGGTCATAAGTATTAGGGGTAAAATATTATTGGGAATTTCAAGTGTTGAAATTTGCAATGAGATTGCATACCTCCTATGAGATAGTTGGATCCTGATACCCGCTGCGAGTAAAAGTTACTCCTGGGAGAGTTTTACACATTACAATTAGCCGATCAAGTATGTGTCTAGAAAGGTGTCAACGGGGTTATGCCTATGAGAAAACGAGGTTTACTTTAATTAAGTCCGTGCGAAAGCACGGGGAACCTCACTCAAAGTACCGGCACTGGCCTGGCTGAAAGATTGGCGAACTTGTAGGGTGTAATTAATCCCGGCTAGTCTTTCCTTTTAGGGTTTGAAGGAAGATTTGACTAAAACAATAGGAGACATCCTGATTAGGTATATTAATAACCAATCTAATCTTGCAAGAGCATACGCTGAGTGTTTTCTTCTCTCTCTCTCCAGGTAGCGACCATGTCACGCCTTAATCAAGATAATAATACGGATGTATTGACCGAACCCGCTTGTTATACTGCGCTAAGGAACGTTGGTCCCGCTCCAACTTATAATTGTTATAAGACAGAGCAGGAAATATGGGATTACCAGAATTCCCGTGCCGCCCAAACGAAGAAAGTGCATGTTGATGCATCATCTTCGGGTGTGTTCATTACCGAGAACTGTTTCTCAGTATCCTTTACGTCATTGGTATGAGATACCGGATCAGGATCCCACAAATGTAATTTGTTACATGGGCTACAAATAGGTAGAGAACTGAGAATGGGTGATAATTTTCAAGAGTTGGAAATGATGCAAGTGTTGCAGCCAAGTCTGTTGGCAGTTATCACCCTGTATTACCAGAATACATTGATTCTGAACGAATGTTATTAGATACCGAACCTGATATACAACATCATATCAATCTCTTTATTAGTAAAGAAGGATATAATTTTGTATTGTTGGATAATGTTTTGAACATTTCCTATATCAAGAGTTGATCGGTTCAGGCACGTTATCTAAAAGCATAGACGTTCTAAATCAAACCACAGTTCTTAACGTACAGATCACACACAAGAGGAAGAGTTCAGAAATGAACGAATCCTTCTTGAGGCATTGTAGACTAGGTCATATCAATGCGACCCGACTAGCTGAAATTACATAAAGATGCATATTTAAATTAGTTTGGATTTACATCTTGTAAAACTTTCCAGTCATGTCACAAAGATAAGATGACTACAGCTCCGTTTATTAGAAACAGAGAAAGAGTTAGTGAACTCTTGGGATTGATACATGCTGATGTATGAAAGTCCCCTGTCTACATATGCCAGGACCGATTCTTTGTACTTCATTACATTCACTGATGATTTCTCAAGATTCAGACATATATTCCTGTTGAAACACAAGTCCGAAACTTTTGAGATAATCACAGAATATAAGTTAGAAGTAGAGAACCAAAAACGGGTAAGTATTATGTCCTTTGATGTGATCAAGGAGGAGAATACTTGAGTACGGAATTCCTTCACTATTCTAAAGGAGAATGAGATACTCTCTCAGCATTACTCCTCCGCATGCACCACAGCACGTCGGTGTATCGGGGCGGAGCAATCGCACCCTATATGATATGGTGTGCTCCATGATGAGTACTACTGAGTAACCTATTTTCTTTTGGGGTTATGCACTTGAGAAGTTGCATACCAATTGAATATAGTTCCAACCAAATCAGATGCCTACCACTCCATATGTGATATAGTATGGGAAGAGCCCATCTCTTAAAGAGTTAAGATTTAGGGTTGTCCGGCCTATGTCAAAAGCAAAATCCGGACAAGCTCGAGGCAAAGGTCAGTTCTGTGGAAGTTTGTGGGATATACAGACTGCAGCTGATGATTTGGTAGAACCAGAGGATTCAATAGTTTCCAATGAACCTCAGTCTCTCCGCCGATCTGGTAAGGTTCCTCACCCACCTGAGAGATACTTCGGTTTCTCTATGACAGTGGGAGCGAGGATTGCATCATGAGATGATGACCCAACTAGTTTCGAGCAACCCATCAGGAGTGAGACTCTGTAAGAATGGCTGGATGCTTAGCGATCTGAGATGGAATCCTTATACACCAACAAAGTATGGACTTTGGTTGCTTTATCTGAAGGGTTAAATCCCCATCAGGAGCAAGTATATCTTAAGAAGATTGCTTGGTGTACATGGAAAAGTTGAGACTTTCAAAGCTATGCTTAAGTCCATCCGGATCATACTTGCCACTGCTACATACCATGACTACGATATCTGGCGGTTGGGTGTCATGACTGCTTTTCTTAATGATGATTTAGAAGAGAGCGTCTATAAGTACACAGCCAGAGGGCTTCGTAGAAAGTGAGAGCAGCGGAAACATGTGCAAGATGTTTTATGAGATAAATCAGGCATCGCGGAGTTGGAACGTCTGTTTTGATGTGGTAGTCAAAGAGTTTGATTCATCAAAATGGTAGATGAACCTAGTATATACAAAAAGGTAGTAGGGAGTATGGTGGTGATCCTCGTAAAGTACGTAGATGACATACTCTTGATAGGAAAGGAGTTTCCTATGCTACGCTCGGTCAATCTCCTCTTATCACAAAGATTCTTTATAGGATCAAGGTGATTCCTCCTAAATCCTGGATTATGGATCTATGAGATAGATCTAATTGGATGTTAGGATTCTCACTAGTTATAGTGAGATGGTATCAATCGATCCTGGGGAGAATCCCTGGAAAGGTTCCAGGGTGATAAGGACGACTGAATGTCAGTCGCAGGCATTGTCTTTACCCTCAGTGGAGGGACGGTATGTTGGAAGAGTTCCAAGCTAAATACCGTGACATACTAGACGATAAAGGCAGGATAAATCACTACCAAGGATGCCACCAAAGAATTAGTCTGGATGTACACTAGTTCATGAGATGAACTTCGTTCCTGCCATTATGTGACAATGGAGTTGTAGCTTTGGCCTAGGAACCCCCCGTCCCATCAGAGATCCAGACATATTCTTAGGCAGTATCACCTGATCAAGGAGATGTTTGATCTCCAGGTAGATCGAGGTTAGGAGAGTAGACTCAGAGGACAACAGCGCGGATCCACTCACAAAGGCCTATTTCCCAGTAGAGACTTTTATGGGATGGTTGAGTATGAGATACTTCAACCACAACTGATTGTTGGGTATGCGATACCACAACAGATGGCCCTAGTGCAAGTGGGAGATTGTTAGTTATATGTATGCCCTAGATGCCATTACTCTACATACGATGTATATTATAATGGATGCTTGGATATATATAGGGAGGACTTTCTTGCTCGACATGATAGTATGCTATCTGGTTACTCTTTATCTTAACATGTACTCTGATTGTCTCTATGTCACATGTTGATAAAGCCCTTAGGATGAGTACTTGACTACCAGGACTATAATGCAGATCATACTAGTGGGGACAGAGTAGTCTCCAAGTCATCCTTCAAATGTTCCTAGTCGTGGAAGTACCGAGACAGGGCATCGATACTCCAGAGTAGACTAGCGTATGCGCTTTTGACCCATATGATGGGTGATGGATGATCCCATATCCACTGGTGTTTGACATCATAGAAGGTATACGGGTGCTCAGTGGAGACTGGGTACACTGGACGGACTCGCCGAGAACTACTAGATGGTATTATACCTCACGTCAGATGGCAGTTCTCTGGTGACATTTGTACACGTTAGTCTGTAGACCCGAGATCGTCATAGAGTCTTGTGTGATTCCCACTGTGCATTGATTTCCACCTTACCACCTCCATTGGGCGTGCAAACCGGTGGCTTTTGGGTACAATCTCGAATCATATAGAGGCAATGAGCTACAAAACGCGGTTTGTCTTTTGATTGCTTTTAGTGTTTTGCTTTGCACAGCGGTATATATGATATATCCTGCACCTTATTCGATGAGGAAAGGGCCGACGATCCCTTCACCGGGAGTGACCCCTTTAGCGAAACTAAGAAAAGCCTCAAAAACACTCCTTTTCAAAAACACTCGATTCTACGACGATATCAAGTTCGTTACGCTCAGGGTTTTCTGAAAAACCCGCGTAGCCCTCCGTCATTTCAGATATAGACTAGTTAGTATTCGTGCTGCGTTTGTTGACCTTAGCCAAGGCGTAGTGTACGGTAGCTAATTAGTATTTATCTGTTAAAGCATGAGATGTGATTGAGTTAGGGTAGTCGTGCGACTTTGTTGACCTTAGCCAAGGGTCGTACGGGTGGGTTTAATTCAATCAAGAAATGACGGGTTGAACTTGACTAGCGCTTATGATTTGTTGACCTTAGCCAAGGTCATAAGTTGCTAGGGGTAAAAATTTTATCGGGAATTTCAAGCGTTGAAATTTGCAATGAGATTGCATACCTCCTATGAGATAGTTGGATCCTGATACCCACTGTGAGTAAGAGTTACTCCTGGGAGAGTTTTACACAGGACAATTAGCCGATCAAGTAGGTGTCTAGAAAAGTGTTAACGGGGTTACGCCTCTGGGAAAACGAGGTTTACTTTAATTAGGTCCGTGCGAAAGCACGGGGAACCTCCCTCAAAGTACCGACACTGATCTGGCTGAAAGATTGACGAAGTTGTAGGGTGTAATTAATCCCGGCTAATCTTACCTTTTAGGGTTTTAAGGTAGATTTGATAAAAACAGAGGGAGACATCCTGATTAGATAAGATAATAACCAATCTAATCTTGCAAGAGCATACGCTAAAGTGTTTTCTTCTCTCTCTCTCTCCAGGTAGCGACCATGTCAGGCCATAATCAAGATAATAATATTGATGTATTGACTGAACCCGCTTATTATACTGAGCAGGGGAACGTTGGACCCGTTCTTTCTTATAAGAGTTATAAGACTGAACAGGAAACAGGAGAATATCTAGATTCTCACGCCGCCCAAAAGAACATGCATGTTGATGCATCTTCTTCAGGTGTGTTAGTTATTGAGAACTGTTTCTCAGTTCACCCTACGTCCTGGGTATTAGATACCGGATCAGGATCCCACATATGTAAACAGTTACATGGGCTACGTAAAGGTAGAGAACTGGGAAAAGGTGATCATTCCGTTCAAGTAGGGAACGGTGCAAGTGTTGTAGCCAAAGCAGTTGGCGAATATCACCTAGTATTGCCAAGTCGTAATACACTGATTCTAAATGAGTGCTATTATATACCGAACATGATGTGCAACATTATATCAGTTTCTTTATTGAGTAAAGAGGGATATAATTTTGTAGTACAGGATAATGTTATGAACATATTCCTAGATCAAAAGTTGATTGCATCAGGCTCGTTACATAATGGCATATTCATTCTAAATCAGAATACAGTCCTGAATTTACAAAACACACACAAGAGGAAAAGTTCAGACATGAACGAATCCTTCTTGTGGCATTGTAGACTTGGTCATATCAATGCGACACGACTGGCTAAGTTGCATAAAGATGGTTATTTGAATCCGTTCGAATTATCATCTTATGATACTTGCCATTCATGTGAAAGGTTCCTAGGCACTCTAGTAAGGTCTCACAAGGCATCGAACATGCCACTTTAAAATTTTTGGTGCCGAGAAACCCTAGACTACGGATCTTAGACTAGATGTTTAGGCGAAATGAAAACTTAGTTAACACTTTAACTAGAAGTGAGAAGCTACAACCTTTGTAGATCCGGATTTCCACCTCCTTAGCTCCACGTGGTCATGCCCTCGCTGTCCATCATGAATCCTCGACTCATTCGTCGGCTTCATCGGAATAATGTGCGGAATAGGTCGTCGGCTTTGTGTCAAAGACGATCTACGTCGAGGTTGCACTAGTTCAAGCTCCGACTTCACAAAGTTGTGAAACTTGTGAAGAGAACACCCAAAACAACTTGGCAAGAGGTAGAGGGTGAAGAAATAGGAGATGGGTTCACTTTAGATTTGGAATTTTCTCACTAGAACTCAAGTTGCCATTGGAGTAGCAAGCTTGAAGAAGAAGAAGAAGATGAGCTAGTTATGATAAGTCTTATGTTAAAATGAATAATAATTCAATACTTATCATAACTTGACTAAGGTTAAGTGTAGAGAATAAACCATGGTGAATTAAGTGGATTAGGGTTAAGTAAGAAGACAAGAATGGTTGCAAAAGTCAAGGGTTCAAGAAGCTTCAACATAAAACAAGAATTGCCACCATTCTCATCTTGAATTTATCCATATAAATAAACAAATAAATGAATAAATAAATATGCAAAACCCTAATTACAAAATAACCATGGTTTAATTCTATTCATTTAACCATATGATCAAGTATCATCAAACATGATACAAGAAAGGTGCACAAAAATATATCACATATACAATGTGCAAATCAAGTGAGAAAAATCCGTTTAAAGTGAACCTATACTAGTTAATGCAAAGTAATATATCAAATATATAATTATACATTAAATCATTAAATCAACACTTGATTCAATGATCCGGTCATGTCGCACATAACCGACTAGTATTCAATGCATCGATTTATCGAATCAATGATTCGATAACTAGGTCATATCTCATATAACCAATCGAAACATTAAACGCGAGAATGAAATGCGGTATCACATACACGCATTATTCTCGCTCCCGCACATATCTCATATGCGCTCCTATTTCGTTTCGCTTGAGCTAGGAAACCTCTGTGTAGGACTCTAAAGATTCGTCAATACGCCGGTAGCAGATGATGATCATATCAAGCACCCACAAGCCGCAAGCGGTCTGCTAAACGTAACGGACACCCGGGTATTGAGCGATCAGAAGATCGACGAGCTAGCCCGCTCACACTCCTGCGAATCCGACCAGTAACACTTACCATACAGTCCGGTCATTTCGTCTGATATGTCGCATATCAAGTCTAGGGGTGGTAAACGTCAGACCCCAATAACCGATAAGTCGTGCCGATGTGAGGCTCATAACGGGTCGAGAAACTACTGGTAACACTTACCAGTAAATCTCTGATCAGCCCTGGCCAGGGACTTCCCTGTTACGGCCAATCGAGCACAGCGCAACATCAACTCCCAATACCGGGAGAGACGAAACCCCTCCTATCGCTCATTGCCTCCATGTGACTCGGGACTGTACCCAAAGACCACCATTTTGCACGCCCTCATGGACGTGGTAAGGTGGAGATCAAAGCACAGTGGGAATCACACAAGACTCTATGACGATCTCGGGTCTACAGACTAACCTGTACAAGTGTCACCTGAGAACTGCCATCTGACGTGAGGTATAATACCATCTGGGAGTTCTCGGCGAGTCCGTCCAGTGTACTCAGTCTCCACTGAGCACCCGTATACCATCTCTGATGTCAAACACCAATGGATATGGGATCATCCATCGCCCATCACATGGGTCGAGAAGCGTATACGCTACTCTACTCTGGTATATCGATGCCCCGTCTCGATACACCCACGACTAGGGACCTTGAAGGATGTACTTATAGACTACCATGTCCCCACTAGTATGATCTGAATCATAGTCCAGGTAGTCAAGTACACATCCTAAGGGCTTTACCAACATGTAACTATAAGACAGTATAAAGAGACTAGTGTACATGTTAAGATAAAGAGCAACCAGATAGCATACTATCATATCGAGCAAGAAAGTCATCTCTATATATGTCCAAGCATCCAATATAATATACAACACCTGTACAATACTGGCCTCTAGGGCATACATACAACTAACAATCTCCCACTTGCACTAAGGCCAGCTGCTGTAGTATCGCATACCGAGCATCCCGAAGAGTCTCTCAAACTGTGTCTGGGGAATGGCCTTCGTGAGTGGATCCGCCGTGTTGTTCTTCGTGTCAACCCTCCTGACCTCGATCTCCCGGCGATCAACTATCTCCCGGATCAGGTGATACCGCCTCAGAATATGCCTGGACCGCTGATGGGACCTGGGTTCCTTGGCCAAAGCCACCGCTCCATTGTTATCACAATACTAAGGTATTGGATGCTCAATGGATGGAACCACTCCAAGTTCAATAATGAACTTCTTGATCCAGACAGCTTCTTTAGCAGCATCGTTGGCAGCGATGTATTCAGCCTCCATCGTCGAGTCTGCCACGGTTTCCTGCTTGGAACTCTTCCAGCTAACCGCCCCTCCGTAAAGGGTAAAGACAAAGCCCGACTGCGACTTAGAGTCGTCCTTATCACTCTGGAAGCTCGAATCGGTAAAGGACTCCACTTGGAGTTCTCCGTTACCATACACCAAGAACATATCTCTAGTCCTTCGCAAGTACTTGAGAATGCTCTTCATAGCTGTCCAGTGACTCTCTCCAGGATCAGCTTGATACCTGCTCACTATACTTAGTGAGTATGCTACATCGGGTCTGGTACATAGCATCGCATACATGATAGAGCCTACTGCCGAAGCATAGGGTATCCCTTGCATGCGAGCTCCCTCCAAATCAGTCTTAGGAGACATCTCTTTGGAGAGAGTGACTCCAGAGATCGTGGGTAAGTTCCCACGCTTGGACTCTTCCATACTAAACCTCTTTAGTATGGTGTCAATGTACCTGGATTGGGACAATCCCAAAATCCGTTTGGATCTATCTCTATAGATCCTAATTCCCAATATGCAGGAGGCATCACCAAGATCTTTCATTGAGAATCTTTGTGATAAGAAGAGCTTGACCGATTGCAGCATAGGAATATCATTTCCTATCAAGAGTATGTCGTCCACGTACAATACGAGGAAGACAATCTTACTCTCTGCCACCTTCCTGTAGATACAAGGTTCATCTGGATTTTTGACGAAATCAAACTCTTTGATAACGACGTCAAAGCAGATGTTCCAACTCCGCGATGCTTGCTTTAATCCATAAATGGATTTAAGCAGCTTGCACACCTTCCCGCTGCTCCCACTGTCTACGAAGCCCTCTGGCTGAGTCATGTACACGCACTCTTCTAAATCACCATTTAGAAAGGCGGTCTTAACATCCATTTGCCAGATTTCGTAATCATGATATGCAGCGATGGCAAGCATGATCCGGATGGATTTAAGCATAGCCACTGGAGAAAAGGTCTCGTCATAGTCCACACCTGGTCTTTGACGAAAACCTTTTGCTACAAGTCTAGCTTTGAAAGTCTCCACTTTCCCATCTACACCAAGTTTCTTCTTGAAGATCCACTTGCTCCCAATGGGTTTTACCCCTTCAGGAGCAACTTCCAAAGTCCATACTTTGTTGGTGTACATGGAATCCATCTCAGACCGCATAGCATCCAGCCATTTCACTGAGTCCCCACTCGTGATGGCCTGCTCGAAGCTAGTTGGGTCATCATCCTCCATGATGCAATCCTCGCTCCCACCATCAATGAGAAAACCGTAGTATCTCTCAGGTGGACGAGAAACCCTACCAGATCGGCGGAGAGGCTGGGGTTCATCGGGAACTACGGAATCCTCTGGTTCCACCAGATCTTCTGTTGTAGCTTCTGCAGCTGGAACCTCTTCCAGTTCTACCTCATGACCACTAATCTCTTTTTCAAGAAATTCCTTTTCTAAAAAGGTGGCATGCCAAGAAACAAACACTCTTTGTTCCTCAGGATGGTAGAAGATATACCCTTGAGAATTCTTGGGATATCCTACAAATTTGCATAGAACAGACCGTGCCTCGAGTTTGTCCGGATTTTGTCGTTTGACATAGGCTGGAAAACCCCATATCTTCACATAGTTAAGACTTGGTCTCTTCCCTTTCCATATCTCATATGGAGTGGTAGGCACAGATTTGGTGGGGACCATATTCAATAGATGTATGGCTGTCTCAAGCGCATACCCCCAGAAGGAAATAGGTAACTCAGCTGTGCTCATCATAGAGCGCACCATATCTAATAAGGTGCGGTTCCTCCGTTCTGATACACCGTTGTGCTGTGGTGTATATGGAGGAGTCAGTTGAGAGAGAATCCCATTCTCTTTTAGGAAGTCCAGGAATTCATTGCTCAAGTATTCACCTCCTCGATCAGATCGAAGGATTTTAATACTTTTTCCTGTTTGGTTTTCGACTTCTTGTTTATATTCTCTAAATTTCTCAAAAGCTTCAGACTTGTGTCTTATTAAGTACACATGTCCGTATCTTGAGAGATCGTCAGTGAATGTAATGAAGTACGAAGAACCATCCCTGGCATGTGTAGACATGGGACCACATACATCACTATGTATTAGTCCCAAGAGTTCGGTAACTCTTTCTCCGTGTCCCGTAAACGGAGTTTTGGTCATCTTGCCTTTGAGACATGACTGGCAAGTGTCATAAGATGAAAATTCGAAAGGTTTCAAATATCCATCCTTATGCAACTTAGCCAGTCGTGTCACATTGATGTGACCCAGTCTACAATGCCATAAGTAAGATTCGTTCAGTTCAGAACTCTTCCTCTTGTGTGTGTTTGTTATGCTCAGAACTGTTGATTGATTTAGAACATAAATGCCATTGCATAACGTGCCTGATCCAACCAACTTTTGGTCACGGAAAATGTTCATAACATTGTCCTGTAATACAAAATTATATCTTTCTTTGCTTAATAAAGAAACCGATATAATGTTGCATATCAGGTTCGGCATGTAATAGCATTCGTTCAGAACCAATGTATTACCAGTTAGTAATATAAGGTGATATTCCCCGACAGTCTTAGCTGCAACAATTGCACCATTTCCAACTCTAATGTCTTTATCACCTTCTCCAAGTTCTCTAACTTTCCTAAGCCCATGTAACTGATTACATATATGGGATCCTGACCCGGTATCTAATACTCAGGACGTAGAGCAAATGGAGAAACAGTTCTCAGTAACGAACACACCCGAAGAAAATGCATCAACATGTATTTTCTTCATTCGGGTGGCATGGGAATCCTGGTATTCCCCTATTTCCTGTTCATTCCTATAACTCTTATAAGAAAGAACGGAACCAACATTCCCCAGCACAGTATAACATGCGGGTTCGGTCAATACATCCATATTATTATCTTCATTAGGGCATGAAATGGTCGCTACCTGGAGAGAGAGAGAAGAAAACACTTTAGCGTAAGCTCGTGCAAGATCAGATTGGTTATTATCTTATCTAATCAGGATGGCTCCCACTGCTTTTTATCAAATCTTCCTTCAAACCCTAAAAGGAAAGACTAGCCGGGATTAATTACACACTACAAGTTCGCCAATCTTTCAGCCAGGCCAGTGTCGGTACTTTGAGGGAGGTCCCCCGTGCTTTCGCACGAACCTAATTAATGTAAACCTCGTTTTCCCAGAGGCGTAACCCCGTTGACACCTTTCTAGACACCTACTTGATCAGCTAATTGCAATGTGTAAAACTCTCCCAGGAGTAACTCTTACTCGCAGTGGGTATCGGGATCCAACTATCTCATAGAAGGTATGCAATCTCATTGCAAATTTCAACACTTGAAATTCCCAATAATGCTTTTGCCCCTAGCGTGCTATGACCTTGACGAAAGCCAACAAATCACAGCCCGCTAGTCAAGTTCAACCCGTACATTTCTTGACTGAATCAAACCCACCCGCACGACCCTTGACGAAAGCCAACAAAGCCGTACGACTACCCTAATCCAGTCGCATCATATGCAACAGATAAACAGCACATAGCTACCGCACACTACACCTTGACGAAAGCCAACAAATGTAGCACGAATACTATATGTAACGTATCTGAAATGACGGAGGGCTACGCAGGTTTTTCTGAAAACCTATTGCGTAATGAACTTGATATCGTTGTAGAATCAAATGAAGTTTTGAAATGGAGTGATTTTGAGGCTTTTCTAGTTTTGCTAAAGGAATCACTCCCGGCGAAGGGATCTCGGTCCTTTCCTCGTCGAATGAGGTGCGGGATATATCATATATATCGCTGTGCAAAGCAAAAACCCAAAAGCAGTCAAAAGCAAACCGAGTCTGTAGCATCTGCCAGTTATTGCTAAAGGAGTCACTCCCGGTGAAGGGATCTCGGTCCTTTCCTCATCGAATAAGGTGCGGGGTATATCATATATACCGCTGTGCAAAGCAAGAACTGTAGCTACCTGTTTTATTTTAAAATTCGATTCCACAACATCTTAGGTTTCTTATCTTTCATTAATCACATTAATGAAGTCCCATCATTTAAATACCTAAACATCACAGATAGATATGACGTACACTTATGCCATCCGCATTCGCCTCGATGTCCCCTCGTGCACCGTTAGGTTAGGTAACTAACGACAGAGCAGGGCAGGGCTAGCGCGGGTGTAAAACATAAGTAACGTCTATATAATATATCATATATACTATATACTATATCCATCACAGAGTCACAACACAGATATCGCAGCAGAATAAACATATGAAATATTGGATATACTAGGACGTCCGTGTTTTCAATACGAGCCAGTATAAAACACGGATTCCACGGTCGTTATGAATAGCCAATCCCACACCCCTAGACCCCTACGAGAGCGGCAAGCAACCCTGCCAATTCTAGGGTTAGGAGACCCGGACTTGACTCCTCGAGTTGGTCTCCCACTGGATCCCAGAACCCGGTTACTTGTGCTCCCCTCCTTGGGTCTATCCTAATGCGGAAAAGTAAATAATATACAAAGGGTGACAACTTCCGCTACCTGGAAGTGCCCCAAATAAAAGAATATTACATACAAGTTTTTACATGAATGAAAATGAAAAACACTCATCCCACATAAGAACCCCCGGCTATTCAAACACGACGATCCAATATAACATATCCAGCAACACATAACATCACATGTCATCAACGTAAGTAAGTATGCATACCCCAATTGTCGTTGACGTATAGCAACGAAACCGGCGATATGTACATACTACACTTACGGTCACAGAAAAGAAAGTGTAAAACTACAACAATTTGCATCCGCAACTTCTTTAGACATCGCATGCCTAATCAAATGAAATACTTAGACATCACATGCCTAACAGATATAAATCCCGCATTTTAGTCTCAGTATCGAAAACACTTTTCAATATTCTGTGGGACTAAACTGCTAGATTTATAACATTCATTCAGTTATCTCATAACTGTTTGTGAATTCCAATTATTGTATCACATTTCAGATAAACAGATAATGTTAAACTTTCCGATCGAACAGTCAAATACCCAAGTTTTCCCGATACAGCTCAACACATGAAATAAGTCTAACAACATTCAGTTCGTGCCTCAGTACCAACGGTCCAGCCGTAGAAGGGTCAAGCCAACGCCTCACATGTGGCACGCCGTACTGCCCCAAACCCGAAGGTTCAAAGGGCAGTTCAAGACGGTCACATAATCGAGTTAAGGTTTGTTGTCTTCTAGAGGGTCCATCGCGTTACTTGCACTACTTAGAACATCGTTAAACTACGGAAAAATCCAACACTTGGAAATTTCCCGACAGGGGAAAAATTGGGTATTTATATCCGGTCGAATTTTTTAACATATTCTGAAAATTATCCGGAAATACACAAAAGACGAAATTTGATAATCCGATCGAAATACCGAATCCCCAAAACAACCCCAGAAAATTCAACTCTTGAATGAATATTAAACATTCCCAGAAGACTCAGCACTACATTACATGGATTACTGTGCAAACCACTTGCTGTAAATCAGCACAGTGGCCGCGGAACCGCCGCGCTTCCTATGGTGGGGGCCGCGGTTCCGCGCCTACTTAGTTGATTTAGCAGCACGTGTTTCACAGTAACTCACTATATTCCCTGCTGAATTTTTTGGAAACTTTTAATCTGGAAAAATCCACGTTTTCAGAAAAAGTACAGAGAGCATGTTTGTAATGGGTTTTCGGGTTCGTTCGGACTTCAAACTCCGTCTGGACTTCGCCTAAGGCTCTAGCTAGGCTCTGATACCAGTGAAAGGTTCCTAGGCACTCTAGTAAGGTCTCACAAGGCATCGAACATGCCACTTTAAAATTTTTGGTGCCGAGAAACCCTAGACTACGGATCTTAGACTAGATGTTTAGGCGAAATGAAAACTTAGTTAACACTTTAACTAGAAGTGAGAAGCTACAACCTTTGTAGATCCGGATTTCCACCTCCTTAGCTCCACGTGGTCATGCCCTCGCTGTCCATCATGAATCCTCGACTCATTCGTCGGCTTCATCGGAATAATGTGCGGAATAGGTCGTCGGCTTTGTGTCAAAGACGATCTACGTCGAGGTTGCACTAGTTCAAGCTCCGACTTCACAAAGTTGTGAAACTTGTGAAGAGAACACCCAAAACAACTTGGCAAGAGGTAGAGGGTGAAGAAATAGGAGATGGGTTCACTTTAGATTTGGAATTTTCTCACTAGAACTCAAGTTGCCATTGGAGTAGCAAGCTTGAAGAAGAAGAAGAAGATGAGCTAGTTATGATAAGTCTTATGTTAAAATGAATAATAATTCAATACTTATCATAACTTTACTAAGGTTAAGTGTAGAGAATAAACCATGGTGAATTAAGTGGGTTAGGGTTAAGTAAGAAGACAAGAATGGTTGCAAAAGTCAAGGGTTCAAGAAGCTTCAACATAAAACAAGAATTGCCACCATTCTCATCTTGAATTTATCCATATAAATAAACAAATAAATGAATAAATAAATATGCAAAACCCTAATTACAAAATAACCATGGTTTAATTCTATTCATTTAACCATATGATCAAGTATCATCAAACATGATACAAGAAAGGTGCACAAAAATATATCACATATACAATGTGCAAATCAAGTGAGAAAAATCCGTTTAAAGTGAACCTATACTAGTTAATGCAAAGTAATATATCAAATATATAATTATACATTAAATCATTAAATCAACACTTGATTCAATGATCCGGTCATGTCGCACATAACCGACTAGTATTCAATGCATCGATTTATCGAATCAATGATTCGATAACTAGGTCATATCTCATATAACCAATCGAAACATTAAACGCGAGAATGAAATGCGGTATCACATACACGCATTATTCTCTCTCCCGCACATATCTCATATGCGCTCCTATTTCGTTTCGCTTGAGCTAAGAAACCTCTGTGTAGGACTCTAAAGACTCGTCAATACGCCAGTAGCAGATGATGATCATATCAAGCACCCACAAGCCGCAAGCGGTCTGCTAAACGTAACGGACACCCGGGTATTGAGCGATCAGAAGATCGACGAGCTAGCCCGCTCACACTCCTGCGAATCCGACCAGTAACACTTACCATACAGTCCGGTCATTTCGTCTGATATGTCGCATATCAAGTCTAGGGGTGGTAAACGTCAGACCCCAATAACCGATAAGTCGTGCCGATGTGAGGCTCATAACGGGTCGAGAAACTACTGGTAACACTTACCAGTAAATCTCTGATCAGCCCTGGCCAGGGACTTCCCTGTTACGGCCAATCGAGCACAGCGCAACATCAACTCCCAATACCGGGAGAGACGAAACCCCTCCTATCGCTCATTGCCTCCATGTGACTCGGGACTGTACCCAAAGACCACCATTTTGCACGCCCTCATGGACGTGGTAAGGTGGAGATCAAAGCACAGTGGGAATCACACAAGACTCTATGACGATCTCGGGTCTACAGACTAACCTGTACAAGTGTCACCTGAGAACTGCCATCTGACGTGAGGTATAATACCATCTGGGAGTTCTCGGCGAGTCCGTCCAGTGTACTCAGTCTCCACTGAGCACCCGTATACCATCTCTGATGTCAAACACCAATGGATATGGGATCATCCATCGCCCATCACATGGGTCGAGAAGCGTATACGCTAGTCTACTCTGGTATATCGATGCCCCGTCTCGATACACCCACGACTAGGGACCTTGAAGGATGTACTTATAGACTACCATATCCCCACTAGTATGATCTGCATCATAGTCCAGGTAGTCAAGTACACATCCTAAGGGCTTTACCAACATGTAACTATAAGACAGTATAAAGAGACTAGTGTACATGTTAAGATAAAGAGCAACCAGATAGCATACTATCATATCGAGCAAGAAAGTCATCTCTATATATGTCCAAGCATCCAATATAATATACAACATCTGTACAATACTGGCCTCTAGGGCATACATACAACTAACATCATGTCTCAAAGGAAAAATGACCAAAGCTCCGTTTAGTGGACACGGAGAAAGAGTTACCGAACTCTTAGGACTGGTACATAGTGATGTATGCGGTCCCATGTCTACGCATGGCAGGAACGGTTCTTCCTACTTCATTACATTCACTGACGATCTCTCAAGATTCGGATATGTGTTCCTGATGAAACACAAGTCAGAAGCTTTTGAGAAATTCAGAGAATATAAACACGAAGTAGAAAACCAAACGGGCAAAAGTATTAAGATTCTTCGATCTGATCGAGGAGGTGAATACTTAAGTGGTGAGTTCCTAGATTATCTAAAAGAGGATGGGATTCTCTCTCAGCTTACTCCTCCTTATACACCACAGCACAACGGTGTATCTGAGCGGAGGAATCGCACCCTATTAGATATGGTGCGCTCGATGATGAGTACAGCTGAGTTACCTATTTCCTTTTGGGGGTATGCACTGGAGACAGCCATATACCTATTGAATAGAGTTCCAACTAAATCAGTGCCTACCACTCCATATGAGATATGGAATGGGAAGAGACCATCTCTTAAAAGAGTTAAGATATGGGGTTGTCCGGCCTATGTTAAAAAGCAAAATCCGGACAAACTCGAGGCACGATCAGTTCTTTGTAAGTTTGTAGGATATCCAAGTAATTCGTATGGATATCTATTCTACCACGTTGAACAACAAAAGGTGTTTGTTGCTCAACATGCCACCTTTTTAGAAAAGGAATTTCTTGAAAAAGAAATTAGTGGCAATGAGGTAGAGCTGGAAGAGGTTCCAGCAACACAAACTACAACTGAAGATTTAGTGGAACCAGAGGATTCAGTAGTACCCGACGAACCCCAGCCTCTCCGCCGATCTAGTAGGGTTTCTCGTCCACCTGAGAGATACTACGGTTTTCTCATTGATGGTGGAAGCGAGGATTGCATCATGGATGATGATGACCCCACTAGTTTCGAGCAGGCCATCACGAGTGGTGACTCTGTGAAATGGCTGGATGCAATGCGATCTGAGATGGAATCCATGTACACCAATAAAGTATGGATTTTAGAAAATGCTCCTGAAGGGGTAAAACCCATTGGGAGCAAGTGGATTTTTAAAAAGAAATTTGGTGTAGATGGAAAAGTTGAACTTTCAAAGCTAGACTTGTAACAAAGGGTTTTCGTCAACGTCCAGGTGTGGATTATGACGAAACCTTTTCTCCAGTGGCTATGCTTAAGTCCATCCGGATCTTACTTGCCATTGCTACATACCATGACTACGAAATCTGGCAAATGGATGTTAAGACCGCCTTTCTAAACGGTGATTTAGAAGAGTGCGTGTACATGACTCAGCCAGAGGGCTTCGTAGATAGTGGGAGCAGCGGAAAGGTGTGCAAGCTGCTTAAATCCATTTATGGGTTAAAGCAAGCATCGCGGAGTTGGAACATCTGTTTTGATGTTGTAGTCAAAGAGTTTGACTTCATCAAAAATATAGATGAACCTTGTATCTATAAGAAGGTAGCAGAGGGTAAGGTTGTCTTCCTCGTATTGTACGTGGATGACATACTCTTGATAGGAAATGATATTCCTATGCTGCAATCAGTCAAGCTCTTCTTATCACAGAGATTCTCAATGAAAGATCTAGGTGATGCCTCCTGCATATTGGGAATCATGATCTATAGAGATAGATCTAAACGGATACTGGGATTGTCCCAATCCAGGTACATTGACACCATACTAAAGAGGTTTAGTATGGAAGAATCCAAGCGTGGGAACCAACCCACGATCTCTGGACTCACTCTCTCCAAAGAGATGTCTCCCAAGACTGATTTGGAGAGAGCTCGCATGCAAGGGATACCCTATGCTTCGGCAGTAGGCTTTATCATGTATGCGATGCTATGTACCAGACCCGATGTTGCATACTCACTAAGTGTAGTGAGTCGGTATCAAGCAGATCCTGGAAAGAGTCATTGGACAGCAGTGAAAAACATTCTCAAGTACTTACGAAGGACTAAGGAGATGTTCTTGGTGTATGGTAACAGAGAACTCCAGGTGAAGTCCTTTACCGATTCCAGCTTCCAAAGTGATAAGGACGACTCTAAGTCGCATTCGGGTTTTGTCTTTACCCTCAATGGAGGGGCGGTATGTTGGAAGAGTTCCAAACAGGATACCGTTGCAGACTCAACGATGGAGGCTGAATACATCGCTGCCAACGATGCTGCCAAAGAGGCTGTCTGGATCAAGAAGTTCATTAGTGAACTTGGTGTGGTTCCATCCATTGAGCATCCAATACCTCTCTATTGCGATAACAATGGAGCTGTGGCTTCGGCCAAGGAACCCAGGTCCCATCAGAAGTCCAGACATATTCTGAGGCGGTATCACCTGATCAGGGAGATAGTTGATCGCCGGGAGATCGAGGTCAGGAGAGTATATACGAAGGACAACACTGCGGATCCATTCACGAAGGCTATTCCCCAGATACAGTTTGAGAGATTATTCGGGATGCTAGGTATGCGATACTACAGTAGCTGGCCTTAGTGCAAGTGGGAGATTGTTAGTTATGTATATGCCCTAGAGGCCATTGTTGTACATATGATGTATATTATAATGGATGCTTGGTTATATATAGAGATGACTTTCTTGCTCGTCATGATAGTATGCTATTTGGTTTCACTTTATCTTAATATGTTGACTTGTATTGGTTTACTGTTTTACTCTCACATGTTGATAAAGCCCTTAGGATCTGTACTCGACTACTGGGACTATGATGAGATCATTCTAGTGGGGCCGCGGTAGTCGATGAGTACATCCTATAACTGTTCCTAGTCGAGGGTATATCGAGACAGGGCATCGATACACCAGAGTAGACTAGCGTATACGCATCTTGACCCATATGATGGGCGATGGATGATCCCATATCCATTGGTGTTTGACATCAGAGATGGTGTACGGGTGCTCAGTGGGGACTGGGTACACTGGACGGACTCGCCGAGAACTCCCAGATGGTGATATACCACATGTCAGATGGCAGTTCTCCGGTGACACAGGTACAGGGTTGTCTGAAGACCCGAGATCGTCATAGAGTCTTGTATGATTCCCACTGTGCTTTGATTTCCACCTTACCACGTCCAAGAGGGCGTGCAAAACGGTGGCTTTTGGGTACAGTCCCGAATCACATGGAGGCAATGAGCGATAGGAGGGGATTCGTCTCTCCCGGTATAGGGAGTTGATGTTGTGCTGTGTTCGATTGGCTATAACGGGAAGTCCCTGGCCAGGGCTGATATAGAGATTTACTGGTAAGTGTTACTAGTAGTTTCTCGACCCGTTATGAGCCACACATCGACACGACTTATCGGTTACTGGGGTCTGACGTATACCACCCCTAGACTTGATATGCGACATATCAGACGAACAGACCGGACTGTACGGGAGTGTTACTGGTTGGATTCACAGGAGAACGCACAGGCTAGCTTGTTGATCTTCTGATCGCTCAATACCTGGGTGGCTGTTACGTTTAGCTGACCGCTTGCAGCTTGTGGGTGTTTGATATGATCATCACCTGCTACCGGCGTATTGACGATTCTTTAGAGTCCTACACAGAGGTTTCTTGGCTCAGGCGAAACGGAGTAGAGGCACATATGTGATATGTGCAGGACCGAGAATAATGCGATATGGGATACCGTATTATATTCTCGCGATATTTAGATATGAACCGGGTCATCGGATCAAGTGTTGATTCGATGAATCGGTACATGATATATTAGTCGGTAATATTCGATATAGCCGGATCGTCGGATCAAGTGTTGATTCGATGATTTAATATATAATAATATATATGATATATTATTATATTAACTAATATTGGCTTGCTTTAGTATTTCATTTTCTCTGTGGATGATACATTGATATATATGCGATATATGTTAATTGTATTATTTTCTTTTGTTGTAAATATATAATATATATGTGATATATATTATTGTGACATGATATGATTAATTGTTAAACATGTTTAAGGATGATTAATTGAGGTTAGGGTTTGATTAGGGTTAGATGCTTCAAGTTCCTTCTAGAAGCATTTTTCTTTTGTCATTTGTAAAGATATTTTGGATGACACATTTTTAACTTAACCAAACCCTAACTCTAGTTGTTTCTCTACTTATTCTTAGCCATTCATCCTTGACCATGGTTATATATCAATCTTATGTTTTATTTCTATTCATCACAAAAGAAAAAGGATTATCATTTTCTTTTCATTATCATCTTCTTCCTTCTTCAAGAAAGCTTGCTAGTTTTTCTTAAGTGATGAAATAAAATGAGAAAATGATATTAAAAGAAAGCAAAATTACTACTCTCTCATCCTCATCTCATCTAGCCCATGGGATTAGTGTGTTCTTCTCTTTTGAGTGAGAAAGCTTGAGTCGAAGCAACTTCAAGGTAGATCATCGGAGATTTGGAATACTTCGAGCTAGCATGGATCGTTCGAGTCGTGGAGCCTCTCATGAGTCCGGAAGATCGTGGATCGCGGCAAAGGGACTTCTACTCGGAGCTTGTGAAGTGAAGGAGCGGACTACAAAGGTTGTAATCCCTCACACTTAGATAAATGTTATCTTCTTGCATGTTAAACCCTAATAATCTAGCAAAGATCCCGGCTTTGGGTTGTTCGGCACGTCTAAATTTATTTAATCCGGGCATGTTTGATGCCTTATGAACCTTCACAAGAGTGCCTAGGAACCCTACATATGTGATATAGCCGGGTCATCGGATCAAGTGTTGATTCGATGAACCGATACAAATTATATTAGTCGGTTATTTATGAAATAGCCGGATTATCGGATCAAGTGTTGATTCGATAATTTAATGTATAATTATATATATTTGATATATTAAATTACATTAACTAATATAAGCTCACTTAAAGATTCTTTTTCTCACTCGGGTAATACATTGATATATATGTGATATATGTTAATTGTATTATTTTATTTTGTTACAATAAATATTGTATATGTGATATATAATATTGTAACAAGTTATGATTACTAATGCAACATGATTTGTGGAGATTAAACATGATTAGGGTTTGATTTGGGTTAGCACTTTCATGAAGCTTCTAGAAGCTTTATGTTTTGTTTTAAGCAAAGATATTTTGTTATGATATTTTGAAGATATTTTCTTAACCCAACCTAAACCCTTTACCATGGTTTATTCTCTACAATGGTTAGGTCTTTTGTTTTCTTAACCAAGGGTTGATTTGTAACCATAACTAATGATTTCATTATTCATCACAAAGTGATTTCTGCTTCTTCTTCCTTTGAGAAAAGCTTTCTAGCTTTTTCTAATGTGATGAAAATGAGTGAGAAATTGAAAACAAATGAGAGCTAAATTCCTACTTCATCATCCTCATCTATTCTAGCCGCTTAGATTAGGGTGTTTCCTTTGTTAATACTTGATTAGCAAAGCAAGAGCTTGGGTTTGAGTTTCTTCAAGGTAGATCATCTTTGTTATTGAAGATCGGAAGCAAGATTGCATCTTTCTCTTCATGGAGCCTCTCTAGAGTCCGGATACATGATGATCGCAGCGAAGTGACCTCAACATGGAGCTTTAGAAGTGAAGGAACGGACTACAAAGGTTGTAATCCCTAACTCTTAGATGTAAAGTTGTTTACATGCTTTGTTTCGCCTAATCTTTAGTCTAAGATCTGGTTAGGGTTCTTCGGCACATGAAAAATTTGATTTTGGCACGGTTGATGCCTTGTAGAACCTTGTTCTAGTGCCTAGTGTAGGGTTCCTAGGCACACCCATGAGGTTCCACAAGGCATCAACCATGCCAAAATCAAATTTTTCTTGTGCCGAGAAACCCTAATACTAGATCGTTACTAGAGGTAAGGCGAAAAAACATGCAAGCAAACTACTTTGCTACAAGTGAAAGTGACTACAACCTTTATAGATCCGGTCCTCCACTTCTCTAGCTCCATGTTGACATCCCTCCGCTGCGATCATCGGAATCCCGGACTCTAGCGTCGGTTTCATCGGAGAAATGGGCGGGCTAGGTCGTCGACTTCGATGCCGAAGATGATCTACGTCGAGGAAACTCTAACTCGAGCTCCATCTTCACTTGGTCATGAAACTTGTGAAGATAAAACTCTCTACTACATGGCAAGTGGTAGAGGATGAAGAAATAGGAAGTGGGTTCACTTTGGAATTGGATTTCTCACTTGGATTCATCACTTGGAAATTTCTAGCAATGGCTTTCTTTTTCATGAAGAAGATGACGAAGAAGAAGAAGAAAGAAAAATAAAATGAATAATGTCAAAATAGAAAATCAAGTGATTCTTATCATTTAGCAACCATGGGTGAGTGTAACTAATGTAGAGAATAAACTAAGGTTTAGGTGAAATGGTTAGGTTAAGGAATAAAAACAAAACGGTTACTTTGTCAAAGATGCATGAAGCATCAAGAAGCTTCTTGCATAACACAAAAGCAACCATTTAGTTTTTTCTTTTTAACCAAAAATAAATAAGGTAAATAAAACCCTAACCATTTACTAAACATGGTGTATAGCATACACACACCCAAGTTTGCATGTATCATCAAACATGATACAATCAAGTGCACAAAAATATATCACATATACTACTTGTGTACATCAAGTGAGAAAATCCATCTTAAGTGAACAAATACTAGTTAATGTAAAGTAATATATCAAATATATAATTATACATTAAACCATTAAATCAACACTTGATTTAATGATCCGGTCATACCGCATATAACCGACTAATATCAAGTGTATCAATATATCGAATCAACATTTGATTCGGTAACCCGGCTATATCTTATATAACCGTCCGATGATACAAATCGCGAGAATAGAATCTAGCATCACATACTGGTATTATTCTCGATCCCGCACATATCTCATATGCGCTCCTATTTCGTTTCACTTGAGCCAGGAAACCTCTGTGTAGGACTCTAAAGACTCGTCAATACGCCGGCAGCAGGTGATGATCATATCAAATACCCACAAGCCGCAAGCGGTCTGCTAAACGTAACGGACACCCGGGTATTGAGCGATCAGAAGATCAACGAGCAAGACCGCTCACACTCCTGTGAATCAACCAGTAACACTTACCGTACAGTCCGGTCTGTTCTTCTGATATGTCGCATATCTCGCCTAGGGGTGGTAAACGTCAGACCCCAGTAGCTTGATAAGTCATGCCGATGAAAGGTCCATAACACGCATGAAACTGCTGATAACACTTACCAGTAAATCAGTGCAACCCTGCCCGGGGATTTCCAGTTATGGCCAGTCGAGCATAGCGCAACATCAACCCCCAATACCGGGAGAGACGAATCCCCTCCTATCGCTCATTGCCTCCATGTGAATCGGGACTGTACCCAAAAACCACTTGTTTGCATGACTCAATAGAGCCGTGGTAGGGTGGAAATCAAAGCACAGTGGGAGACACCCAAGACTCTATGACGATCTCGGGTCAACAGACTAAGCTGTACCAGTGTCACAAGAGAACTGCCATCTGACGTGGGGTATAATACCATCTGGAATCACTTCCAGTTCTACCATACTCCCACTACTGTTTTACCATACTAAATCTTCAGTAATCGTTTGTGGTTCTGGAATCACTTCCAGTTCTACCATACTCCCACTACTGTTTTCTGAAAAAATCCATTTTTAATAAAACTGTGGCGAGTCTAGAACAATATCGCTATTGTTCATCCAGATGGTAGGTCAACCCTCGTCATAGCCTGGGTCAACCCACAAACAGCCATTACAGAAACGTGCCTAGAGTTATCCAGAGTCTGGTTTTAAGCATAAACCGGACAACTCCCCGTACCTTAACATCGTTAAAATATGAACTGTTCTATATCCAATATAGAACCAGAGGCACTGATTTAATTGAACCAGATTCAAATCATGCAGCTGTCTCCAGTGCATGTTAACTAAATGGAAGGAGGCCGATCAGCGTTACTCAACTTAGGAATGCTTCCAATTATGAGTAACCTGAAAGAGAAGCAAGTTCTCTTAGTCATTACTATCAACTGAATACCATACACAAGTATCTACATCTTCGATCACTTTGAAGAATCCCGATACTTGCGATACCTGGTTCTCTACTTTATTCAAATACCTATAACTTCTCAAAATTCGGACCCTGTGTTTCCACGAAACACCTGTCTAAAAACTAGAGAAGTCATAAGTAAACCGAATATAGTACGAGGACCAACCCCTATGTCCTGATGGACCCTGGACAACATACAATACTCTGTATAAGTCCCTTGAGTCTGATAACTCTTTCACTGTGTGTCGTAGGTTGAAAACTGTACTTATGGTTAAGAAGAATTACACCGCTGTTTAATGCTCCTTACCTAACCATCCACTGATATAGGTAAATGTCATCGACATAATTTCAAAAAGTATATCTCACTCTATGAAAATAGACGTACAGATATATCGATTTGAAATTGGTGCATAACAGCGGATATTCAAAACCAAATACTTGCCGTCCGGCAAACAGTCCAGGTGACTTCCTCAAATATCACCGATTACAACGAACCCCGATATAATGAGGATGATCACTTCCCAATAACTTACTCCCACTCATCATCTGTAAAACCATACAGATGTGAGAATCATACCTGGTAAATACATACCCTGGAGCAAGTGTCTAATTAGGAAATCAGTTTTCTTTTAACATTACACAGTGAAACTGAAACATTGAAATGTTTCGATGGGGTATTCCGGTATTCCTAGTAATGCCTCTTCCAGATTCACGACTGTAACCGTATAGTTCTTTGCCACCTCTCCAAATCCCTTCATATGTCTTTAGTCATTACCTTCTGCACACCCCTTTAGGCCAAATGGTTTTCTTCCTTCCCTACCGTTCGGCACCAGCCTATGGTTTGGAAGAAGACTATCCAATAAGCATAATGGGTGTACCGTCCTAATCCTAGGAGCACTCGCAATGCGAGAGAAGGTGAAGATAAAAGACAACTGAATAAACCTTATTCCTATTTCTCCTGAACCAGAATCCATCCCCGAACTGGAACAAGTTCCTTTCGAGTTCGTATATAACCATACGATGGAGTATCCAATAAACTGTGGATCTTCGTAGTGATACGGAGTGTCCTGGAGAAATACAAAGGTGATTTGGGAGTGGTAATGAAATACCTGGTTTGGTCGTGAATAGCAGTCGCAATTTACTTTGCCCTCTTACTAATCCCTTGCTTTGTCTTAACTTAATACCTTCTGTACACCATCGTTAGGCTAATTGGTTTTCTTCATTCCCTACCGGTCGGCACCAGCCTAAGGTTTGGAAGAAGACTATCCAATTTGCGTAACAGGTGTACTACTCCTAAACCAAGGAGTACTCGCAAACGGAGAGGAGGCAAAAGGAAAAGACAACTGAATAGTCCTATTCGTTTTCTTCAGAACCTGAAACCATCCTCGAATAAATTCTTTCGAGTTCGTATCTAACCATACGATGGCTTTGTCCAATGGAAGTGGACGTTTGTAATAATACGGGGTGTTCTGGAGAAAAGGGTAAAAGTGGGATTGGCAATGAGATCTGCAACTCTGACAATCCAAAAGCCAGTGTTTTAGAAGGTTCGGTCAACATGGTCACTGAGTCATAGTCTTAGGGTCGGGTCAATGGTCGCTGCCAAAGAGAGAGAGAAAAGAAACACTCAGCGTGCACTCTATCCTAGATAAGAATGGTTACCAATTTATCTAATCTGGAAACCTCCCACTGTACCGTCAAATTCTCCTCCAAACCTGAAAGAAGAATTAGTCGGGATCACCCGAGGAGTAAACTAACTCATCAGTGGGAATCGGGATCCAACTATCATCACATGATAATGTGACGGAATCCGCTCACGTCATCACACTCCAGAAGGTATGCGCATATCTGGCAAGTTTCAGTTCTTTTGAAACTCCCGATGTGATTTCTGCCCCATGCTCTTATGACCTTGACTAAGGCCAACAAATCATAAGTCACATGTCAAGTCCCACCCGTCATTGTACAGGTTGATTTGAACCCACCCGTACAAGCCCTTGACTAGGGCCAACAAGGCTATACGACTGTCCCAAACCAACGCATCTATCCATGCAGCATATGAACACCCAATAGCTACCAAACACTGTGCCTTGACTATGGCCAACAAACACAGCTTGAATACTATTGACTACCCATATGAAACGACGGAGGGCTACGAATGGTTTCTGGCGAAAACCTTTAACGTAATGAACTTGATATCGTTGAAGGAACTGGATAGCTTTTTGAAAATATAGTGACGAAAACCTTTGCTAAAGAGGTCACTCCCGGTGAAGGGATCTCGGCTCTTTCCCCGTAGAATGAGGTGCAGGATATTCCAACTGAATACCACGGTGCAAAGCAAAAGTAAACGGCTATAGTGAAGTTATTGCCCTGACGCAAACTTTTTGTCCAAGGGGTCACTCCCGGTGAAGGGATCTCGGCCCTTGCCTCGTCGACTGAGGAGCAGGATATTCCAACTGAATACCACGATGCAAAACAAAAGTGAACGTCCTTGCAATAACAGCTTTTTGAAAAGTGTTCCAACAACATCAGATTAGGTTTGTTTTTAACTTGCATTGATCCGAATCAACGCAGTCCCATCAATTGATCACACCACAAAGAACGAAAATATACTGATGTACGTATATGCCATCCGCATTCGCCACTGGGTCCCGTCATTACCCGTTAGGTCAGCTAACTAACGACAGAGCGGGGACTGGACTAGCGCGGATGTAAAACATATACAACATCTACTAATATATATACCAATATATAATATTTCGCTCAAGGCGTGATAAAAAATGCAACATCACAGAAATGTACAGCATCACAGAAACAATACAGATATCTGGGATCCCCGGGTTTCACAGAGCCACTACTGAAACCCGACGTTCCCCTGGTCGTGTGGATAGCCTGTGCAATGAAAACCTAGACCCCTACGGGCGCGGCAAGTTACCCGCCAAAACCTGAAGCGAGGCAGCCCCCTTCAGCAACGTGAATGGACCACCCGGCACTTCACGGAATCCGGTAACTTGGGCACCCCTCCTGGGTCAACCTGTACCCCCTACGAGTGCGGCGAATAGCCCGCCAATCCTAGAGTGAGGCCCCCTCCGTCTCAATGCCATGAGATGCGGGCCCGTTGCCCTCTGGAACCCGGCTATCCGTGCACCCCACCTTGGGGTAATCCTAGTACAGAAAGTAAAATATACATACAACGGGTAAAACGACCGCAACCTGGCCGTGTCCCAAATAATAATACAATCAGGCAGTGACGGCAGTCCACATGTCGGACGCTCGCCCCGCAATATCAAATGTACATAATACAACAAAACTGTACTAGCATTGCATCCAGGCTATCCCCCACGACCAATCCGCAACATCACAGCATAACACAGAACATCAACGTGAAAGTCACGTTCGCAAATCCGTCTAACCGGGCTATAGCAGTTAGACAGGATTTACCGATCAAGTGACATTCACGGTCGCAGATATAATGTAAATACTGTGAACTAATGTGTTTAAAATATCCGATCGATCAAATTTTAACAAGTGGGCCCCCAAGTACTACTGTAGCACATCAAGAAATTCTGGGCCCAAAATTAATATTCCAGAAACCCTAATTTCACCCCAGAAGCCCACTGGAAAAATTCGACGCATTGATCCCTCCAAACTGCGGCGCCAAGTGGGGTTTGGCCGCGGTTCCGCGCTCTCCCTGAAAGATCAATCTCTAGAATTTTCCCAGAATTCTTAGGACTTCTAGTACATCAATTTTCTACAACCTGAAAAAAATTTCGAGCCAGAAAAAAATCGACAGAAAACTGATGTGAAGAAAACGCGGGTTTTTGGAATTTTGGTCGATCGGAAATGCAAACACATTAAACAAAGCTAGACTATGTTAATGGCGAGGCTCTGATACCACTGTAAGTGCACGGCGGCGCCCCGGCCTCCATCCCGAGGCCAAATGCGGAAGCGATGGTTAACTTAAATTTTTCATGAACTGGCACCACCGCGCACTAATACCCGGATCGAACCATTAACTAGTCCTAGCTAACTACAAGATGGGGAAGAGAGATATACCGACTGATCCGAGTCCTCCGGTCTTCTCGTCGTCGTCCCGATCTCCTGCGGAAACTCCGATCGTCGCCTCCTTGCCGGAAGGGCACCACATCGTCTGCATCTTTTACGGGCTCCCACCTCAATACCGAGGCAACTCGGGCACGAAGCCGGCTAGTCGACGTGCCCAAGATTTGCTGTAGAATGTGTAGTGCTCAAGTCTCATTTGGGGTTGTAGGAATTGCCATTGTGGTGGAGGAAATGAGATGGACTTTTGAAGATGGAGTTGTAGGGAATTTTCAAAGCCAAAGATACCAAAATCCCCACCCAAATAAAATTGGGCAGCCCCTATCCAAGCATGGCCGGCCACTACATCGCAAGAGAGTGAGTGAGTGAGGGAGGGATCAATGAAAGATAGATCCACAACCATAATGCAAGGGAGAGAGAGAAAGGTCATGATATCAAGAAATGATTACAACCAAGATCCTCACTCAACTACAACCATCATCAACAATCATGTCCACAAAAGTCATGCCATCATGACACAAAGAAAGTCAAGCAAGGACAAAGGATGGTGCACCATCATGATAAAACAATATGCAATCACCACCCTCCACAAATGCTTATTTGCACAAATGCAAATAAGCCCTCCTCCACCAATCTTCGGCCAATGAACGATACAAAGGAAATTGGCCGAAACGGAAAGCAAACTGGCAACTCCAGAAAACTGGTCCCGTAATAAATTACAGGAAAACCCCGATACTGTGTATACACACCCGCATCTGTATTCCGACCAAAATACAAATGCAGTGAGACAAAATCTACACTGTACTATACTAGGATCCGGCTTAAACCAAAGCCGGCTAGTATTATCCGTTCGATCCTGATCCGTGCAATACCGCACGTATCAGATCGAACCCTGCCATATATCCATACGGCCTGTAGTACAAACTGTCCGATCCTGATCCGTGCAATACCGCACGTATCTGATCGGACCTTGCCATATCTCCATACGGCCTCTACAGGTTTTCGCCCGAAAGCTGAGTAACTGAATGTGGAGGACTCTAAAGACTCGTCAACACCTTGGTTATGGATTTAACCACTAGCACGTCAGAGGTATAAGCCAATACGTAACGGGCTACCAGGTATTGACTAAAAGGGACGTCTGTGAGCGAACTCAGCCTGACAACCCTACTGAGCCTGTCAGTGACAATATCCGTACAGTCCGGTCCGTTCGTCTATGAGCATCACATGGCGGGCCTAGGGGGTTGGTAAAAGTCAGACCCCCAAAAGCGGTACAAGTCGTGTCGGAGTGTAGCCCAGAACACCCTGAGATACTACTGGAATACCTACCAGTAAATCTCTTGCCTTGGCCAAGGACTTTTCATGTTCTGGCTCTCCTAGACACAGCGCGACCTCACCCCCAATACCGGGAGAGACGAACCCCTGAAGATGTGCTCACTGCCTCCATGTGGCTCGGGACTGCACCCAACTAAAACCTATTTGCACGTCTCCTTTGAGCGTGGTAGGGTAGTAATCAAAGTACAGTGGGAACTCACATGAGACAAATGACGATCCCCAGGTCGATGAACTAACCTGTACACATGTCACCAGGGAACTGCCATCTGACGTCTGGTTTAAGACCAACTAGTATGTTCCCGGCGAGTCCTGTCCGGTGTACTCATAACCCAATGAGCACCTGTACACATTTTAGGTGAACCAACTGACACCAGTGGCTTGTGAGACCGGCCACCGCCCCTCGTCGGGGTCTCGACTGTATACACTAGTCTACTCTGGAATATCGATGCCCTGTCTCGAAACTCCCATGACTAGGGACCTTTTAAGGATGTGCTTATAGACTACCAGCTCCCACGTATATGATCGCCCTCATACTGCTGGCGGTCAAGCAAGAATCCTAGGGGCTCTATCAACGTGCAATAGTGACCTGTCAGGTCACCTAAAGCAGTACACGATGATAAAGATAAACCAGATAGCATACTATCATCACGAGTAAGATGTCCTATCGGGATAGGTCCTCCATCAACCATTGCAATCACGTGCCTGTGATCCAATAATTGACTCTGAGGGCATTATCTCCAACACGTCCTTCCACTGAGGGTAAAGACATTGCCTGCGACTGACATTCTGTCGTCCTTATCACCCTGGAACCTTTCCAGTGATTCTCCCTAGGATCCATTGATACCCTCTCACTAAACCCTAGTGAGAAGCCTAACATCCATTTAGATCTATCTCATAGATCCAAATCCCAGGATTTAGGAGGTATCACCTTTATCCTATTTGGAGAATCCTTATGATAAGAGGAGATTGACCGTGTGTAGTATAGGAAACTCTTTTCCTATCAAGAGTATGTTGTCCACGTACTCTGCGAGGATCACTACCATACTCCCTACTATCCATTTGTATATACAAGGTTCATCTACCTATTTTGATGAAGTCAAACTCTTTGACTAGCACATCAAAACAGATGTTCCAACTCCGCGATGCCTGCTTTATTCTTTAAAACAACTTGCACACGTTTCCGCTGCTCCCACTGGTTACGAAGCCCTCCGGCTGTGTACTTATAGACGTTCTCTTCTAAATCATTATTTAGAAAAGCAGTCATGACACCCGACCACCAGATATCGTAATCATGGTATGTATCTGTGGCAAGTAGGATCCGGATGGACTTAAGCATAGCCACAGGAAAAGGTTTCATCATTTTCCACGCCTGGTCGATGACGAAAACCATTAACATGTCTAGCTTTGAAAGTCTCAACTTTTCCATCTACACCAAATAATCTTCTCAAGATATACTTGCTCCTGATGGGGATTTAACCCTTCAGATATAGCAACCAAAGTCCATACTTTGTTGGTGTATATGGATTCCATCTCAAATCGCTAAGCATCCAGCCATTCTTACAGAGTCCCTACTCTTGATGGCCTGCTCGAAACTAGTTGGGTCATCATCTCATGATGCAATCCTCGCTCCCACTGTCATCGAGAAACCGAAGTATCTCTCAGGCGGATGAGAAGCCCTACCAGATCGGCGGAGAGGCTGAGGTTCGTCGGGGACTATTGAATCCTTTGGTTCTGTCAAATCATCAGCTGCAGTTTTGTATAGCTGGAACCTTTCCAGTTCTACAGAACTGACCTTGTCTCGATCTTGTCCAGATTTTGCTTTTGACATAGGCCGGACAATCCCAAATCCTAACTTACTTGAGAGATGGGCTCTTCCCATACCATATCTTATATAGAATGGTAGGCATTGATCTGATTCAAACCCAATTCAATAGGCATGCAGCTTTTCAAGCGCATAACCCCCAAAAGGAAATAGGCAACTCAGTAGTACTCATCATAGAGCACACCATATCTAATATGGTGCGATTGCTCCGCCCCGATACACCGTTGTGCTGTGGTGTATTCAGAGAAGCAACACCGAGAGAGAATCTCATTCTCCTTTAGAATAGTCCAAGAATTCCATGCACAAGTATTCTCCTCCCTGATCTTATCATAGGACATAATACTTATACCCGGTTTTTGGTTCTCTACTTCTAACTTATATTCTGTGAATATCTCAAAAACTTCGGACTTATGTTTCAACAGGAACATATGGCTGAATCTTGAGAGATCATCAGAGAATGTAATGAAGTACAAAGAACCGGTCCTGGCATGTGTACACAGGGGACCTTGCATACATCACTATGTATCAGTCCCAAGAGTTCACTAACTCTTTCTCTGTTTCGAGTAAACAGAGCTATGGTCATTTAATCTTTGTGACATGACTGGCAAGTTTCATAAGATGTAAATTCAAACTAATTTAAATATGCATCTAAATGTAACTTCAGCCAGTCGGGTCGCATTGATATGACCTAGTCTACAATGCCTCAAGAAGGATTCGTTCATTTCTGAACTCTTCCTCTTGTGTGTGTTTCGTATATTAAGAACTGTAGTTTGATTTAGAACGTCAATGCTTTTAGATAACGTGCCTGAACCGATCAACTGTTGATATAGGAAATGTTCAAAACATTATCCAACAATACAAAATTATTTCCTTTCTTTACTAATAAAGAGACTGATATGATTTTGTATATCAGGTTCGGTATTTAATAGCATTTGTTCAGAATCAATGTATTTGGAAATACAGGGTGACAGTGACCAACAGACTTGGCTGCAACACTTGCACCGTTTTCTGTCTCATGAAACTTATCACCCGTTCTCAGTTCTCTACCTTTCTGTGGTCCTATGTAACAGATTACATATCTGGGATCCTGATCCGGTATCAAATATCCAGGATGCAGAGGATACTGAGAAACAGTTCTTTATAATGAACACACACCTGAAGGAGATGCATCATATGCACTTTCTTCGTTTGGGCGGTATGGGAATCCTGGTATTCCCCTATTTCCCGCTTGGTCTTATAACAATTATAAGTTGGAGCGGGTCCAACGTTCCCCAGCTCAGTATAACAAGCGGGTTCGGTTAATTCATCCATATTATTATCTTGATTAAGGCGTGATATGGTCGCTACCTGGAGAGAGAGAGAAGAAAACACTCTGCGTGCGCTCTTGCAAGATTAGATTGGTTATATATTTTATCTAATCAGGATGGCTCCCACTGTTTTTATCAAATCTTCCTTCAAACCTTAAAAGGAAAGACTAGCCGGGATTAATTACACTCTACAAGTTCGCCAATCTTTCAGCCAGGCCAGTGTCGGTACTTTGAGGGAGGTTCCCCGTGCTTTCGCACGGACCTAATTAAAGTAAACCTCGTTTTCCCAGGGGCGTAACCCCGTTGACACCTTTCTAGACACCTACTTGATCGGCTAATTGCAAAGTGCAAAACTCTCCCAGGAGTAACAATTACTCGCAGTGGGTATCGGGATCCAACTATCATATAGAAGGTATGCAATCTCATTGCAAATTTCAACACTTGAAACTCCCGATAAAGGTTTTTACCCCTAGCACTTATGACCTTAACTATGGTCAACAAATCATAAGCACTAGTCAAGTTCTACCCGTCATTTCGTGATTAATTAGACCCACCCACATGACCCTTGACTAAGGTCAACAAAGTCACGCGACTGTCCTAACTAATCATATCATATGCGGTGTAGGAAGACATCACTTAGCTACCGTACACTGTGCCTTGACTATGGTCAACAAACACAGCACGAATACTAAGTACTCTACTTCCTAAAATGACGGAGGGTTGCGGATGGTTTTTATGAAAACCTTTAACGCTTTGAACTTGATCTCGTTGCGGAATCAAATGGTTTTAAAATGGAGTGTTTTTGAGGCTTTTCTAGTTTTGCTAAAGGGGTCACTCCCGGTGAAGGGATCGTCGGCCCTTTCCTCATCGAATAAGGTGCAGGATATATCATATATACCGCTGTGCAAAGCAAAAACTATAGAAATAATCAAAGACCAAACCGAGGGTTGTAGCATCTGACAGTTATTGCTAAAGGGGTCACTCCCGGTGAAGGGATCTCGGCCCTTTCCTTATCGAATAAGGTGCAGGATGTTCTACAAGGAACACAGCGATGCAAAGTAAGAACTGTAGCTACCTGTTTTATTTTTGAAATTCGATTCCACAACATCTTTTAGGTTTATTTTCTTTCATTAATCTCATTAATGAATGCCCCATCATTTAAGTCCACCTAAACATCACAGATAAATATAACGTACGCTTATGCCATCCGCATTCGCCTCGATGTCCCGTCTGTACCGTTAGGTTAGGTAACTAACGGCAGAGCGAGGCAGGGCTAGCGCAGGTGTAAAACATAAACAACGTCTATATAATATATCATATATACTATATACTATATCTATCTGAACAAATCACATGATCACATCACAGATAACGCAGCAGAAAATATTATATGAAATATTGGATATACTAGGACGTCCGTGTTTTATTTTGAGCCTGAATAAAACACGGATTCCACGGTCGTGATGAATAGCCAATCCCACACCCCTAGACCCCTACAAGAGCGGCAAGCAACCCTACCAATTATAGAGTTAGGAGACCCGGACTCGACTCCTCGAGATGGTCTCCCACTGGACCCTAGAACCCGGTTACTTATGCTCCCCTCCTTGGGTCTATCCTAATGCGGAAAAGTAAATAATATACAAATGGTGACATCATCCGCAACCTGGAAGTGCCCCAATAAAAGAATATTACATACAAGTATTTACATGAATGAAAATGAAAAACACTCATCTCACATAAAACCCCCCCGGCTATTCAAACACGACGATCCAATATAACATATCCAGCAACACATAACATCACATGTCATCAACGTAAGTAAATATGCGCATCCCAATTGTCGTTGACATATAGCAATGAAACCGGCGATATCACATATTACACTTACGGTCGCAAAAAAGAAAGTGTAAAACTACAACAGTTGGAATCCGCAACCTACTTAGACATCGCATGCCTAACCATCTGAATTCCTTAGACATCGTATGCCTAACAATTGTAAACCCCGCATTTTAGTCTCAATATCGAAAACACTTTTTAATATAAAGTCGGGCAATTCAACAAGATTCCCGACATCCAGAACGAATGCTCGTCGCAAACTTTAGTATACGGCCGCACCCCCGATACCGTCGACGAAGTGCACTGAGGCGGAATACCGCTGCCGCGAGCACCCGAACGGATGCTTTCGGCGACGGGGTTCTCCTACAGTCACTTAGTCGGGGCTATGGGGCGTGGCTATCTATTAAGTTTACCGGCGAGTATCCGTGTAAACTACGTGATTGCGACGGACTTTTGATCGCATCAAAATCCCGTGGCAACCGATCAAGTGAGACTAAACTGCTAGATTCATAACATTCAAATCAGTTATCTTATAACTACTTGTGGATTCCAAATATTGTATCATATTCCAGATAAATAGAAAATGTTAAACTTTTCGATCGAACAATCAAACACCCAAGTTTTCCCGAAACAGCTCAACACATGAAATAAGTTTTAAAACATCCACTTCATGCCTCAGTACCAACGGTCCAGCCGTAGAAGGGTCAAGCCAACGCCTCACATGTGGCACGCCGTACTGCCCTAAACCCTAAGGTTCAAAGGGCAGTTCAAGACGGTCACATAATCGAGTTAAGGTTTGTTGTCTTCTAGAGGGTCCATCGCACTACTTGCACTACTTAGAACGTTGTTAAACTACGGAAAAATCCAACAATTGGAAATTTTCCGGCAGGGGAAAAAGTAGGTATTTATATCCGGTCGAACTTTTTAACATATTCTAAATTACCCGGAAAAACACATAGACGAAATTAGACTTCCCGATCGAAACAACGAACTCCCAATACAACCCAGAAAACTCAACTCTTGAGTATGGATTAAAATTTCCCAGAAAACTCAGCAATTACAGAAAGAAATTACTGTGCAAACCACGTGTGAAGATTCCCTATTATGGCCGCGGAACCGCCGCGAAAGCTAGGGTGGGGCCGCGGTTCCCGGCGCAATAGTCGATACAGGGGAACGTGCTGCACGGTATTTCCTAAAAAACCATGCTGATTTTTCTGCATATTTTTAATTCACAAAATTCACAGTTTTGAAAAATTGTACAGAGAAGGGTTTTCAATTAGGGTTTCGGGTTCGATCGGACTTCTAACATCGTTTACACTTCGCCTAAAGCTCTAGCTAGGCTCTGATACCACTGTAGGGTTCCTAGGCACACCCATAAGGTTCCACAAGGCATCAACCATACCAAAATCAAATTTTTCTTGTGCCGAGAAACCCTAATACTAGATCGTTACTAGAGGTAAGGCGAAAAAACATGCAAGCAAACTACTTTGCTACAAGTGAAAGTGACTACAACCTTTGTAGATCCGGTCCTCCATTTCTCTAGCTCCATGTTGACGTCCCTCCGCTGCGATCATCGGAATCCCGGACTCTAGCGTCGGTTTCATCGGAGAAATGGGCGGGCTAGGTCGTCGACTTCGATGCCGAAGATGATCTACGTCGAGGCAACTCTAACTCGAGCTCCATCTTCACTTGGTCATGAAACTTGTGAAGATAACACTCTCTACTATATGGTAAGTGGTAGAGGATGAAGAAATAGGAAGTGGGTTCGCTTTGGAATTGGATTTCTCACTTGGATTCATCACTTGGAAATTTCTAGCAATGGCTTTCTTCTTCATGAAGAAGATGAAGAAGAAGAAAGAAAAATAAAATGAATAATGTCAAAATAGAAAATCAAGTGATTCTTATCATTTAGCAACCATAGGTGAGTGTAACTAATGTAGAGAATAAACTAAGGTTTAGGTGAAATGGTTAGGTTAAGGAATAAAAACAAAATGGTTACTTTGTCAAAGATGCATGAAGCATCAAGAAGCTTCTTGCATAAAACAAAAGCAACCATTTAGTTTTTTCTTTTTAACCAAAAATAAATAAGGTAAATAAAACCCTAACCATTTACTAAACATGGTGTATAGTATACACACACCCAAGTTTGCATGTATCATCAAACATGATACAATCAAGTGCACAAAAATATATCACATATACTACTTGTGTACATCAAGTGAGAAAATCCATCTTAAGTGAACAAATACTAGTTAATGTAAAGTAATATATCAAATATATAATTATACATTAAATCATTAAATCAACACTTGATTTAATGATCCGGTCATACCGCATATAACCGACTAATATCAAGTGTATCAATATATTGAATCAACATTTGATTCGGTAACCCGGCTATATCTTATATAATCGTCCGATGATACAAATCGCGAGAATAGAATCCAGCATCACATACTGGTATTATTCTCGGTCCCGCACATATCTCATATGCGCTCCTATTTCGTTTCGCTTGAGCCAGGAAACCTCTGTGTAGGAATCTAAAGACTCGTCAATACGCCGGCAGCAGGTGATGATCATATCAAACACCCGCAAGCCGTAAGCGGTCTGCTAAAAGTAACGGCCACCCGGGTATTGAGCGATCAGAAGATCGACGAGCAAGCCCGCTCACACTCCTGTGAATCCAACCAGTAACACTTACCGTACAGTCCGGTCTGTTCGTCTGATATGTCGCATATCTCGCCTAGGGGTGGTAAACGTCAGACCCCAGTAGCTTGATAAGTCATGCCGATGTAAGGTCCAAAACACACATGAAACTACTGATAACACTTACCAGTAAATCAGTGCAACCCTGGCCAGGGATTTCCAGTTATGGCCAGTCGAGCATAGCGCAACATCAACCCCCAATACCGGGAGAGACGAATCCCCTCCTATCGCTCATTGTCTCCATGTGAATCGGGACTGTACCCAAAAACCACCTGTTTGCACGACTCAATAGAGCCGTGGTAGGGTGGAAATCAAAGCACAGTGGGAGACACACAAGACTCTATGACGATCTCGGGTCAACAGACTAAGCTGTACCAGTGTCACCAGAGAACTGCCATCTGACGTGTGGTATAATACCATCTGGGAGTTCTCAGCGAGTCCGTTCAGTGTACCCAGTCACCACTGAGCACCCGCATACCATCTCTGATATCAAACACCAATGGATATGGGATCATCCATCGCCCATCACATGGATCGAGAAGATATACGCTAGTCTACTCTGGAATATCGATGCCCCGTGTCAATATTCCCACGACTAGGAACATTGAAGGATGTACTCATTGACTACCCAGGCCCCACTAGTATGATCTGCATCATAGTCCAGGAAGTCGAGTACACATCCTAAGGGCTTTATCAACATGTAATAGAGAGACTACAAGTATACATGTTAAGATAAAGAGCAACCAGATAGCGTACTATCATGTCGAGCAAGAAAGTCCTACCTATATATATCCTAGCATCCACTACAATATACATCTCATGTATAGTAATGGCCTCTAGGGCATACATATAACTAACACCTAGTAACCCTACAACATGTATAAATACATCCACTATCATATAATGGCCTCTTGGGCATACATATATCCAACATCTATGCTACTGGGTTAATTACTGTTAGTTATGTATATGCCCTAGAGGCCATTGTTGTACATATGATGTATATTATGATGGATGCTTAGATATATACAGAGAGGACTTTCTTGCTCGTCATGATAGTATGCTATTTGGGTTCACTTTATCTTAACATGTTGACTTGTATTGGTTTACTGTTTTACTCTCACATGTTGATAAAGCCCTTAGGATCTGTACTCGACTACTGCGACTATGATGAGATCATACTAGTGGGGCCACGGTAGTCGATGAGTACATCCTATAACTGTTCCTAGTCGAGGGTATATCGAGACAGGGCATCGATACACCAGAGTAGACTAGCGTATACGCATCTTGACCCATATGATGGGCGATGGATGATCCCATATCCATCGGTGTTTGACATCAGAGATGATGTACGGGTGCTCAGTGGAGACTGGGTACACTGGACGGACTCGCCGAGAACTCCCAGATGGTGATATACCACACGTCAGATGGCAGTTCTCCGGTGACACTAGTACAGGGTAGTCTGTAGACCCGAGATCGTCATAGAGTCTTGTGTGATTCCCACTGTGCTTTGATTTCCACCTTACCACGTCCAAGAGGGCGTGCAAAACGGTGGCTTTTGGGTACAGTCCCGAATCACATGGAGGCAATGAGCGATAGGAGGGGATTCGTCTCTCCCGGTATAGGGAGTTGATGTTGTGCTGTGTTCGATTGGCTATAACTGGAAGTCCCTGGCCAGGGCTGATATAGAGATTTACTGGTAAGTGTTACTAGTAGTTTCTCGACCCGTTATGAGCCACACATCGACACGACTTATCGGTTACTGGGGTCTGACGTATACCACCCCTAGACTTGATATGCGACATATCAGACGAACAGACCGGACTGTACGGGAGTGTTACTGATCGGATTCACAGGAGAACGCACAGGCTAGCTTGTTGATCTTCTGATCGCTCAATACCTGGGTGGCTGTTACGTTTAGCTGACCGCTTGCAGCTTGTGGGTGTTTGATATGATCATCACCTGCTACCGGCGTATTGACGATTCTTTAGAGTCCTACACAGAGGTTTCTTGGCTCAGGCGAAACGGAGTAGAGGCACATATGTGATATGTGCAGGACCGAGAATAATGCGATATGGGATACCGTATTATATTCTCGCGATATTTAGATATGAACCGGGACATCGGATCAAGTGTTGATTCGATGAATCGGTACATGATATATTAGTCGGTAATATTCGATATAGCCGGATCGTCGGATCAAGTGTTGATTCGATGATTTAATGTATAATAATATATATGATATATTATTACATTATCTAATATTGGCTCGCTTTATTATTTCATTTTCTCACTGGATGATACATTGATATATATACGATATATGTTAATTGTATTATTTTCTTTTGTTGCAAATATATAATATATATGTGATATATATTATTGTGACATGATATGATTAATTGTTAAACATGTTTAAGGATGATTAATTGAGGTTAGGGTTTAATTAGGGTTAGTTGCTTCATGCACCATCTAGAAGCTATTTGTTTTGTCATGGTTTAGATATTTATGGATGACACATTTCTAAACCTAACCAAACCCTAACTCTAGTTATTTCTCTACAAAATCTTGACCACTCATCCTTGACCATGGTTTACAATTCAATCATATGGTTTATATTCTATTCATCACAAAAGGATTATTATGGTTATTGATTTTCCATTATCATCTTCTTCTCTCTTGAAAAGCTTGCTAGAAAATCCTTAAGTGATGAAATAAAAATGAGAAAATGATTTAAAAAGAAAGCAAAATTGCTACTCTCTCATCCTCATCTCATCTAGCCCATGGGATTAGTGTGTTCTTCTCTTTTGAGTGAGAAAGCTTGAGTCGTAGCAACTTCAAGGTAGATCATCGGAGATTTGGAATACTTCGAGCTAGCATGGATCGTTCGAGTCGTGGAGCCTCTCATGAGTCCGGGAGATTGTGATCGCGGCAAAGGGACTTCTACTCGGAGCTTGTGAAGTGAAGGAGCGGACTACAAAGGTTGTAATCCCTCACACTTAGATAAAAGTTATCTTCTTGCATGTTAAACCCTAATAATCTAGCAAAGATCCCGGCTTTGGGTTGTTCGGCACGTCTAAATTTTTATCTGGGCATGTTTGATGCCTTTTGAACCTTCACAAGAGTGCCTAGGAACCCTACAGTGGTATCAGAGCCTAGCTAGAGCATTAGGCGATGTGTTTACGAAGTTAAAACTCCGATCGAACCCGAAACGACACAAAAAGACCCCTCTCTGGAAATTTTTTAAATTTTGGGATTTTTCTGAATTAAAAATATGTAAAAAAATCTGCAGGGAATTCTAAGAATTACCAAGAAGCCCGAGCCCCCAATTCGATCAAACGGCCGCGGAAGCGCGGCGCAAGCTTGCTTGCGCGGCGGTTCCGCGGCGGATTGATCGATTGGCGACACGTGGCTTCCTGGTAATAACCGTAGGTACTTGTTGACTTTTCTGGGTATTTTTAATCTGTTTCAGGTGTTTAAAATTCTGGGGTTTGTTTTGTAAAAGTAGATTCGATCGGAATATTTAAGTTCGTATTTCTTTCCGGATATTTAGAAATTGTTAAACTATTTGAACGGATATCATTAACTCACTGTTTCCCGGTACGGCAAATTTTCAAGCGTTGAATTTTTATCGGGTTTAAATCTTTCGGAAAAATTGTACAAGTTAAGCGGTGGACCCTCTAGAAGACAACAAACCTTAACTCGATTATGTGACCGTCTTGAACTGCCTTTTGAACCTTCGGGTTTGGGGCAGTACGGCGTGCCACATGTGAGGCGTTGGCTTGACCCTTCTACGGCTGGATCACCGGCACTGTGACATATTCTGGGATTATTTGAACCCCGCTCAAGTGTTGAGCAGTTTAGGAAATTTTGGGTGTTTGATTATCTGTTCGAAAAGTTTAATACTGTTTATTTATCTGGAATGTGATACAATATGTGGAATTCATAGAGTTAGGCATGAAATACGAAGTATGTGATATTTCGGATTTACGATGTCTAAAGTGATTGTGGATTCCAAATATTGTAGTTTTACACTTTCTTTTCTGTGACCGTAAGTGTAATATGTGATATCGCCGGTTTCGTTGCTATATGTCAACGACAATTGGGATGCGCATATTTACTTACGTTGATGATATGAGATATTATGTGTTGCTGTGATATGTTATATTGGATCGTCGCGTTCAGAATAGCCGGGGGTTTTATGTGAGATGAGGGTTTTTATTTTCATTCATGTAAAATTCATTTGTAATGTAATATTCTTTTATTTGGGGCACTTCCAGGTTGCGGTTGCTGTCACCAGTGTATATTATTTACTTTTCCGCATTAGGTAGACCCAAGGAGGGGAGCACAAGTAACCGGGTTCTAGGGTCCAGTGGGAGGCCATCTCGAGGAGTCGAGACCGGGTCTCCTAACCCTAGAATTGGCAGTGTTACTTGCCGCTCTCGTAGGGGTCTTGGGATGTGGGTTTGGCTATTCGTCGCGACCGTGGAATCCGTGTTTTATACAGGCTCGTATTAAAAACACGGACGTCCTAGTATATCCAATATTTCATATATGTTCTTCTGCTGCAATGTTCTGTGATGAGATCATATTACTGCCTGAGACGAATGCTTATACTATATATATATGCTGATATATAAATATTACTGCTTTCGTTTCTTCTGTGATGCTTAGGAAGCATAAGCTGATGGGATTTTTATTAATGAGATTAATAAAAGAAAAGAAACCTAAAGATGTTGTAGAATCAAAAACTTTATAAAAAAGGGTAGCTACAGTTTTGCTTTGCACAGTGATATATATGATATATCCTGCACCTTATTCGATGAGGAAAGGATCGAGATCCCTTCACCGGGGGTGACTCCTTTAGCAAAACTGGCAGATGCTACAAAACGCGGTTTGTCTTTTGAATGCTTTTAGTGTTTTGCTTTGCACAGCGGTATATATGATATATCCTGCACCTTATTCGATGAGGAAAGGGCCGACGATCCCTTCACCGGGAGTGACCCCTTTAGCGAAACTAAGAAAAGCCTCAAAAACACTCCTTTTCAAAACTTCACTCGATTCTACAACGATATCAAGTTCATTACGCTCGAGGTTTTCTGAAAAACCTGCGTAGCCCTCCGTCATTTCAGATAAAGACTAGTTAGTATTCGTGCTACGTTTGTTGACTATGTTAAGGCGTAGTGTGCGGTAGCTAATTAGTACTTATCTGCTAAAACATGAGATGTGATTGAATTAGGGTAGTTGTGCGACTTTGTTGACTATGTTAAGGGTCGTGCAGGTGGATTTAATTCAATCGGGAAATGACGGGTTGAACTTGGGTAGCAATTATGATTTGTTGACTATGTTAAGGTCATAAATTGCTAGGGGTAAAAGTTTTATCGGGAATTTCAAGCGTTGAAATTTGCAATGAGATTGCATACCTCCTATGAGATAGTTGGATCCCGATACCCACTGCGAGTAAGTGTTACTCCTGGGAGAGTTTTACACAGGACAATTAGTCATTCAAGTAGGTGTCTAGAAAAGTGTTAACGAGGTTACGCCTCTGGGAAAACGAGGTTTACTTTAATTAGGTCCGTGCGAAAGCACGGGGAACCTCCCTCAAAGTACCGACACTGATCTGGCTGAAAGATTGACGAAATTGTAGGGTGTAATTAATCCCGGCTAATCTTACCTTTTAGGGTTTTAAGGTAGATTTGATAAAAACAGTGGGAGACATCCTGATTAGATAAGATAATAACCAATCTAATCTTGCAAGAGCATATGCTAAAGTGTTTTCTTCTCTCTCTCTCCAGGTAGCGACCATGTCAGGCCATAATCAAGATAATAATATTGATGTATTGACTGAACCCGATTATTGTACTGAGCAAGGAAACGTTGGACCCGTTCTTTCTTATAGGAGTTATAAGACTGAACAGGAAACAGAAGAATATCTAGATTCTCACGCCGCCCAAAAGAACATGCATGTTGATGCATCTTCTTCGGGTGTGTTAGTTATTGAGAACTGTTTCTCAGTTCACCCTACGTCCTGGGTATTAGATACCGGATCAGGATCCCACATATGTAAACAGTTACATGGGCTGCGAAAAGGTAGAGAACTGGGAAAAGGTGATCATTCCGTTCAAGTAGGGAACGGTGCAAGTATTGTAGCCAAAGCAGTTGGCGAATATCACCTTGTATTGCCAAGTTGTAATACACTGACTCTAAATGAGTGCTATTATATACCGAACATGATGTGCAACATTATATCAGTTTCTTTATTGAGTAAAGAGGGATATAATTTTGTAGTACAGGATAATGTTATGAACATATTCCTAGATCAAAAGTTGATTGCATCAGGCTCGTTACATAATGGCATATTCATTCTAAATCAGAATACAGTCCTGAATATACAAAACACACACAAGAGGAAAAGTTCAGATGTGAACGAATCCTACTTGTGGCATTGTAGACTTGGTCATATCAATGCGACACGACTAGCTAAGTTACATAAAGATGGTTATTTGAATCCGTTCGAATTATCATCTTATGATACTTGCCATTCATGTCTCAAAGGAAAAATGACCAAAGCTCCGTTTAGTGGACACGGAGAAAGAGTTACTGAACTCTTAGGACTAATACATAGTGATGTATGCGGTCCCATGTCTACGCATGCCAGGAACGGTTCCTCCTACTTCATTACATTCACTGACGATCTCTCTAGATTCGGACATGTATTCCTGATGAAACACAAGTCTGAAGCTTTTGAGAAATTCAGAGAGTATAAACACGAAGTAGAAAAACAAACGGGCAAAAGTATTAAGATTCTTCGATCTGATCAAGGAGGTGAATACTTAAGCGGTGAGTTTTTAGATTATCTAAAAGAGAATGGGATTCTCTCTCAGCTTACTCCTCCTTATACACCACAGCACAACGGTGTATCAGAACGAAGAAATCGCACCCTATTAGATATGGTGCGCTCGATGATGAGTACAGCTGAGTTACCTATTTCCTTCTGGCGGTATGCACTTGAAACAGCAGCATACCTATTGAATCAAGTACCGTCTAAATCTGTGCCTACCACACCGCATGAGATATGGAGTGGGAAGAAACCATATTTTAAAAGAGTTAAGATATGGGGTTGTCCGGCCTATGTCAAAAGACAAAATCCAGACAAACTCGAGGCACGATCAGTTCTTTGCAAATTTGTGGGATATCCTAAGAATTCTCAAGGATATATTTTCTATCACGCTGAGGAACAAAAAGTGTTTGTTTCTCAATAAGCCACCTTTTTAGAAAAGGAATTTCTTGCAAAAGAAATTAGTGGCAAAGAGGTAGAGCTGGAAGAGGTTCCAACACCACAGACTACAACAGATGATTTAGTGGAACCAGAGGATTCAGTAGTACCCGACGAACCCCAACCTCTCCGCAGATCTAGTAGGGTTTCTCGTCCACCTGAGAGATACTACGGTTTTCTCATTGATGGTGGAAGCGAGGATTGCATCATGGATGATGATGAACCGACTAGTTTCGAGCAGGCCATCACGAGTGGTGACTCTGTGAAATGGTTGGATGCAATGCGATCTGAGATGGAATCCATGTACACCAATAAAGTATGGATTTTAGAAAATGCTCCTGAAGGGGTAAAACCCATTGGGAGCAAGTGGATTTTTAAAAAGAAATTTGGTGTTGATGGAAAAGGTGAGACTTTCAAAGCTAGACTTGTAGCAAAGGGTTTTCGTCAACGTCCAGGTGTGGATTATGACGAAACCTTTTCTCCAGTGGCTATGCTTAAGTCCATCCGGATCTTACTTGCCATTGCTGCATACCATGACTACGAAATCTGGCAAATGGATGTTAAGACCGCCTTTCTAAACGGTGATTTAGAAGAGAGCGTGTACATGACTCAGCCAGAGGGCTTCGTAGATAGTGGGAGCAGCGGAAAGGTGTGCAAGCTGTTTAAATCCATTTATGGGTTAAAGCAAGCATCGCGGAGTTGGAACATCTGTTTTGATGTTGTAGTCAAAGAGTTTGACTTCATCAAAAATATAGATGAACCTTGTATCTATAAGAAGGTAGCAGAGGGTAAGGTAGTCTTCCTCGTATTGTACGTGGATGACATACTCTTGATAGGAAATGATATTCCTATGCTGCAATCAGTCAAGCTCTTCTTATCACAGAGATTCTCAATGAAAGATCTAGGTGATGCCTCCTAGATCTAAACGGATACTGGGATTGTCCCAATCCAGGTACATTGACACCATACTAAAGAGGTTTAGTATGGAAGAATCCAAGCGTGGGAATCAGCCCACGATCTCTGGACTCACTCTCTCCAAAGAGATGTCTCCCAAGACTGATTTGGAGAGAGCTCGCATGCAAGGGATACCCTATGCTTCGGCAGTAGGCTCTATCATGTATGCGATGCTATGTACCAGACCCGATGTAGCATACTCACTAAGTGTAGTGAGTCGGTATCAAGCAGATCCAGGAGAGAGTCATTGGACAGCTGTGAAGAACATTCTTAAGTACTTGCGAAGGACTAAAGAGATGTTCTTGGTGTATGGTAATGGAGAACTCCAGGTGGAGTCCTTTACCGATTCCAGCTTCCAAAGTGATAAGGACGACTCTAAGTCGCATTCGGGTTTTGTCTTTACCCTCAATGGAGGGGCGGTATGTTGGAAGAGTTCCAAACAGGATACCGTTGCAGACTCGACGATGGAGGCTGAATACATCGCTGCCAACGATGCTGCCAAAGAGGCTGTCTGGATAAAGAAGTTCATTAGTGAACTTGGTGTGGTTCCATCCATTGAGCATCCAATTCCTCTGTATTGCGATAACAATAGAGCTGTGGCATTGGCCAAGGAACCCAGGTCCCATCAGAAGTCCAGACATATTCTGAGGCGGTATCACCTGATCAGGGAGATAGTTGATCGCCGGGAGATCGAGGTCAGGAGAGTAGATACGAAGGACAACACTGCGGATCCATTCACGAAGGCTATTCCCCAGATACAGTTTGAGAGATTATTCGGGATGCTAGGTATGCGATACTACAGCAGCTGGCCTTAGTGCAAGTGGGAGATTGTTAGTTATGTATATGCCCTAGAGGCCATTGTTGTACATATGATGTATATTATGATGGATGCTTAGATATACACAGAGAGGACTTTCTTGCTCGTCATGATAGTATGCTATTTGGTTTCACTTTATCTTAACATGTTGACTTGTATTGGTTTACTGTTTTACTCTCACATGTTGATAAAGCCCTTAGGATCTGTACTCGACTACTGCGACTATGATGAGATCATACTAGTGGGGCCACGGTAGTCGATGAGTACATCCTATAACTGTTCCTAGTCAAGGGTATATCGAGACAGGGCATCGATACACCAGAGTAGACAAGCGTATACGCATCTTGACCCATATGATGGGCGATGGATGATCCCATATCCATCGGTGTTTGACATCAGAGATGATGTACGGGTGCTCAGTGGAGACTGGGTACACTGGACGGACTCGCCGAGAACTCCCAGATGGTGATATACCACACGTCAGATGGCAGTTCTCCGGTGACACTGGTACAGGGTAGTCTGTAGACCCGAGATCGTCATAGAGTCTTGTGTGATTCCCACTGTGCTTTGATTTCCACCTTACCATGTCCAAGAGGGCGTGCAAAACGGTGGCTTTTGGGTACAGTCCCGAATCACATGGAGGCAATGAGCGATAGGAGGGGATTCGTCTCTCCCGGTATAGGGAGTTGATGTTGTGCTGTGTTCGATTGGCTATAACTGGAAGTCCCTTGTCAGGGCTGATATAGAGATTTACTGGTAAGTGTTACTAGTAGTTTCTCGACCCGTTATGAGCCACACATCGACACGACTTATCGGTTACTGGGGTCTGACGTATACCACCCCTAGACTTGATATGCGACATATCAGACGAACAGACCGGACTGTACGGGAGTGTTACTGATCGGATTCACAGGAGAACGCACAGGCTAGCTTGTTGATCTTCTGATCGCTCAATACCTGGATGGCTGTTACATTTAGCTGACCGCTTGCAGCTTGTGGGTGTTTGATATGATCATCACCTGCTACCGGCGTATTGACGATTCTTTAGAGTCCTACACAGAGGTTTCTTGGCTCAGGCGAACCGGAGTAGAGGCACATATGTGATATGTGCAGGACCGAGAATAATGCGATATGGGATACCGTATTATATTCTCGCGATATTTAGATATGAACCGGGACATCGGATCAAGTGTTGATTCGATGAATCGGTATATGATATATTAGTCGGTAATATTCGATATAGCCGGATCGTCGGATCAAGTGTTGATTCGATGATTTAATGTATAATAATATATATGATATATTATTACATTATCTAATATTGGCTCGCTTTATTATTTCATTTTCTCACTGGATGATACATTGATATATATACGATATATGTTAATTGTATTATTTTCTTTTGTTGCAAATATATAATATATATGTGATATATATTATTGTGACATGATATGATTAATTGTTAAACATGTTTAAGGATGATTAATTGAGGTTAGGGTTTAATTAGGGTTAGTTGCTTCATGCACCTTCTAGAAGCTATTTGTTTTGTCATGGTTTAGATATTTATGGATGACACATTTCTAAACCTAACCAAACCCTAACTCTAGTTATTTCTCTACAAAATCTTGACCACTCATCCTTGACCTTGGTTTACAATTCAATCATATGGTTTATATTCTATTCATCACAAAAGGATTATTATGGTTATTGATTTTCCATTATCATCTTCTTCTCTCTTGAAAAGCTTGCTAGAAAATCCTTAAGTGATGAAATAAAAATGAGAAAATGATTTAAAAAGAAAGCAAAATTACTACTCTCTCATCCTCATCTCATCTAGCCCATGGGATTAGTGTGTTCTTCTCTTTTGAGTGAGAAAGCTTGAGTTGTAGCAACTTCAAGGTAGATCATCGGAGATTTGGAATACTTCGAGCTAGCATGGATCGTTCGAGTCGTGGAGCCTCTCATGAGTCCGGGAGATCGTGGATCGCGGCAAAGGGACTTCTACTCGGAGCTTGTGAAGTGAAGGAGCGGACTACAAAGTTTGTAATCCCTCACACTTAGATAAAAGTTATCTTCTTGCATGTTAAACCCTAATAATCTAGCAAAGATCCCGGCTTTGGGTTGTTCGGCACGTCTAAATTTTTATCCGGGCATGTTTGATGCCTTTCGAACCTTCACAAGAGTGCCTAGGAACCCTACAATTACTCTTAAGTCTTTGAAGTCAATTTAATGAATCGTCGATGTAACTCAATAGTATCCCGTGCTTACCCGGGACCACGGTCCGGATTCTCGGTCTGAAACCGAGACATGCCGCTAGGCATTAAACATGAAACATGTACAGATGAATGATGTCAGCAACATCATCCCGGGGCTGGCCTAGCCCGTAAAACTGATCAGTATAAGTGTTGAACTGTTGAGTTACAAGTCAGGTTTCATCATTGATTTCCCCTTACCCGCAAGGTTATGTGTTCAAGTCAGGTATTGATAAATCTGGAGCTAATGCCAACACAGGATCAAGCAGGTACAGGTTTTGTCTGAATATACATCATGATATGTCCGTCGGGATAATAAGTCAGGATTGTCGGCATTAGTAACAGGATCAAGTAACAGGTCAAGCAGTGGTGTATCAGGTCATGTCATGTGGTGCATATATATCACACGAATGCTCAAAGTAAAACTGTAGTAAATACGAATATACGATAAAAGTACGGATGCACAGTAAAATACGGATGCACAAATATCTATCAGGGATTACATCTACAACTCCATGATTACGCATGATGCGCATTATCAAGCATGGGGTGCTAACATAACAGTAACATGATATAATATGACATGGCATGCAACTAGATATATAATCAATAACACGGATACGAACGGATATCGGAGAAACGGTAAAACTGTAACATGGATGTGAAATGCAATGAACATGTAATAATTCTATACCTATGGATGTAAAATACGTTGCATAACCTGTAACGAGATAAAATTGCATGCGACTAGATATGTAATAAGCTGTATGGATGGGAACGGATATTGTAAAACTGTAACATAGGATGCACAAAGCAGTAAACATGTGATATTTTTATTTATATGGATGCAAATATAATAACATAGCATGTAGCAAGATAAACTTGCCTGATCGGATCTCATGACGAGGTGCGTACGATGTCGGTAAATGTCACGATGCATACGTGCATGTACAGAACTGAACCAGGCAAAGCAAGAACGTGACCATGCTGGCCGGGGATGTCCACTGGGTCGTCCGGATCGTCGGCGACGGTACGGCTCCGGTGGTGATCGGAAAACGCGAATCCAAGAAAGCAAGAGAAGAAAAGAAGAAGAAAAAGAAAAGGAAGAAGAAGAAGAAGAAGGGATTTGTTCTCTGGGTTGTGGCTCTGGGTCAGAGACGGGGCGAGGCGAGAGATAACTCTGATGATGGGGTTTTTCCGGTGAGGATTCACAGCAAGGGTAGTGTGGGGAGAAGAGAGGTCGAGGAGAGAGATAGGAGAGGGTGGTCGCGAGGACGAGGGATCGCCGGAGGCGAGGTGGTTGCTCAGGCGAAGGTGGGTGAATGTGTTGCAGTGGGTTCTCGTCGGGCTGTGCAGGGAATCGTCGGGGTTGGCTCTGGTTGGAGTGCAGGGAGGAGAGGAGTTCGTGATGATGGGGATGGCGAAGATGGAGGTCGGAGCTCCGGCGACGTCGGCGTGCAGGCGAGGATGAGGTGAAGGCTGCGGGTTCTTGGGGCTCGGTTCTTGCAGGGTTTTCATGGTCGGGGTGCTCAGGGAGAAGTGGTGGTGGCGGCAAGATGGAGTCGATGACGCGTGGTCATCGGGGTGATGCGACGACGGCGACGAGGGCATGCGAGATGCACAGTGAAGGTTGGGTTATTGGGTTGAGATCGTCGGGGATGGGTGAAGGCCCGGGGTGGTGGTGTGGATGAGGGTGAGGAGGTGGAGGCATTGGCTGCGGTGGTGACGACGGCGACGAGGGCAGGCGAGAGGCGCGGCGTGGGTTCTCGCGATGACGAGGCGGGAAAACGAGGAAGAAGGAGAAGAGAGAGAGAGAGATCATGGGTGCGGTATGGGAAAAAGGGTTTGTAAAATTATAAAGAATATATAATAAAGGAGGAGAAAGAGAGAGAGGGGTGAGGATGTTATGATTAGATACTTGGAAAATATATTTAAAATATATTTAGTTAAAATTTTATATTAAATCATATATATTATTAACAGTTAACATGAAGAATATAATATTATATATTTTTTGAGTTTTCTGGCTAATAAAAAAATACTCCAAAATTCGCCCGGGTCGGGTAATAAATTATGGTTTAAAAATATGGATAATACACGTATCAATCAAAACCAAAATAAGTTATCCGGGTAACGAAAATGCATACCCCCAAGAACGGATACACGTTGCGTGCACGTAGCTATCCAAACGAGTCTGTTTCACTAAACGGAATGAGAACAAGATGTACGGAAGCTACCACAGGGTCAGGGGTATGATGCAGGCCATGAAAGATATTTTTAAAATATTTTATTTGACTTTATTTGTTTTATTGAAAAATGCAGATGCCAGATATAATGCAGGTATACAGGATATAGAACATGAAAGTGCACAGATTCTCATAACTAGCCGGAATAAATCATATACAGGAATCAAGACAGGTTTCCACCAAGAGGGTCGGGTCGGATGCAAACACAGATACCAATTACACTATTTGCACCCATAACAATAATAAATCAAGAAATAGCAATAAATAAAGAAATACCCAGAAGAACTTGTATAAATGAACTAGGGTGTTAAATTATACCCAACTACAAAAAGAATTTCGTTCTCGAAATTCCCGGAACAAGAAAAGATAAACAAGCATGGATTTACGAGAAGAGAGGTGGAAATTTCTGTCGAATCTCGTCTTCTCGTTCCCAAGTCGATTCTCTATGCGAGCGGTTTCCCCATGAAACAAGTACTAGAGGATAACCTTGTTCTTGATGACCTTTTCATTTCGATCAACAATCAACATCGGTCGTTCTTCATAGGTCAAATCCTCCCTTACATTCAGCTCTGAATGATCTAGCATGTGTGTTTCATCTCGAATATGCTTACGGAGTTGAGATACATGAAACACATCATGAACACTCACCAAAAATGGTGGTAAAGCCAATCAGTATGCCATTTCTCCAACACGCTCAATAATCTCGAAAGGCCCCACGAATCGAGGACTAAGCTTGACTCGACTCCTAAAATGAATCACTCATCTAGTCGGTGATATCTTCAAGAATACAAGATCACCAACAACGAATTCTAGAGGTCTTCTCGATATATCGGCCCAACTCTTCTGCCGATCCTGTGCTGCCCTCATGTGATTTCGGATAGTATTAACTTTTTCCACGATTTGCACGATCAAATCCGGTCCCAACAATCTTCGCTCTCCAATATCGTCCCAACAGACGGGTGAGCGACACTTGCGACCATACAATGCATCGAATGGAGCCATCTGAATAGTCGCCTGAAAGCTGTTATTGTAAGAAAACTCCACCAAGTCTAGATGATCCTCCCACGAACCTTTGAAGTATAACATGCAAGCTTTTAACATGTCTTCAAGAGTTTGGATCGTTCTCTCCGACTGGCCATCTGTCTGGGGATGATAAGCAGTGCTAAACTTCAATCGTGTCCCCAAACTTTCCTGTAGACTCCTCCAGAAGTGTGATAAGAATCGGGTATCACGGTCGGAAACGATGCTTACAGGTACTCCATGCAATCTCACAATCTCCTGCATGTATCTTTCTGCTAACGCTTCCATCGACTGACCAACTTGAAACGGTATGAAATGAGCTGTCTTGGTCAATCGATCAACAATTGTTGGATATATGTATGCCCTAGAGGCCATTATATGATAGTGGATGTATTTATACATGTATATATATATATATATATTTAGTGTACATTCTTGCTCGACATGATAGTATGCTATCTGGTTCTTCTTTATCTGACATGTTGACTTGATCATGGTTTTATTCATTTACACATGTTGATAAAGCCCTGAGAATATTTGCTTGACTACTGTGATTATGATGGAGATCATACTAGTGGGACGTCTGTAGTTTATAAGCATATCCTGAAATGTCCCTAGGCGTAGGTGTATCGAGATGGGGCATCGATATACCAGAGTAGACTAGCGTATATGATACTAGACTCATATGATGGGTGTCTATTGATGTTAGACATCGAGATCATAGGAGGGTGCTCAGTAGAGACTGGGTACACTGGACGGACTCGCCGAGAACTCCTATATGGTATTAAATCTATCGTCGGATAGCAGTTCTCAGGTGACACTGGTACAGGTTAGTCTGTAGACCCGAGATCGTCATAAAGTCTTGTGTGTTCTCCCACTGTACTTTGATTACCACCCTACCATAGCTCTACTGAGTCATGGAAACAGGTGGCTTTTGGGTACAGTCCCGAGACACATTGAGACAGTGAGAGATAGGAGGGGTCTCGTCTCTCCCGATATTGGGAGTTGATACTGTGCTGTGCTTGATTGGCTATATCAGTAAGTCCCTGGCTAGGGCTGTTGAGATTTACTGATAAGTGTTATCAGTAGTTTCTCGATCTGTTATAGACCATTCATCGGCACGACTTATTGAGTTATTAGGGTCGACGTTACCATCCCTAGACTCGATATGCAGCATATCTGACGAAGAGACCGGACTGTATGGTAGTGTTGCTGGTTAGCTCGACGGGAGTTGTGACAAGTTCGCTTGTTTTTTTCTGATCGCTCAATACCCGGGTGGCCGTTACGTTTAGATGACCTCTTGCGGCTTGGGGGTGCTTGATATGATCATCACCCACTACCGGCGTATTGACGAGTCTTAGAGTCCAATAATGGAGTTACCTAGCCCAGGCGAAACGATATGGTGTGCATATGAGATATGCGCGGGGACCCGATTAAATGTGCGTATGTGATACCGTATATTAATCGGGCGGTTTGTTACTGGTCGGGTCGTATGATATATGACCGGTTTTCTAAATCAAGTGTTGATTTAACATTGACCATTAGCTTTTCACTTTGGACCCTTTTGTTTTTGGTGTATGCATGCATGTATGCACATGTTTATATTGATGCACATATGGATGTGCATGCACTCATACATGCATACACAATTCTATCATAGTTGTTGATACATGAGATGGTGGCAATATAAGACTCACACCTTGTTATATATATATATATATGTTGATATTTATTTTTGGAAAAAAAAATGGAAATGGAAAACTTATCCTGGTTGATTATTTTATTATTCCACTAACCTTTGTGTTAACCATGAGTTATTTTCCATGGCCATTTTTGATCCAAAGATAAATATCTAGATATTTATTAACTTGGGTTAAGAATGAGAAGAGAATATATATATTTTCTATTCTCATTTTTATCTTGATCTTTATCATTATCTCTTGAGGTCTCATTTGCCATCATCTTCTTCCTCCTCTCTCTTGCTCTCTAGCTTTCATTTGTGAGTAAGATAGTGATCAAGTTAGGGTTTTTAAGTGAGAAAATAAACCACATCACCATTCTACACTACTCTTGCCCATTAGTTTAGAGTGTTGGCTTCTACTTCTTCTCTTGATCAAGTGAAGCCTTGAGCTTGAACAAAGAGGACTCCGGGTGGATCATCGTGGACTTGGTGGATCTCAAGCAAGCTTCTTTTGTAAGTCGACGTTGTACAACCCACGAGTTGCGGGGAGGCGGAATAGGTAAAACAATCGTTTTGTTTAAAACAACATCGACTAACCGAAAGGATCTTTGCTAAACTATAACTAACACTATCATAGGACTAGTTAGCTACTATGAAAGAAGATTATACCTAATGAACCAAGTCCTTCTTCTTCTCGTTAACCACCTCCTCGTCGGCCTCTTCTTTGTAATAGACGATCCACCCGAAAGTTACTACTCCAAGCTTTGCCTCTAACTTGAGGAAACTAGGTTACTCCAATTGCTAATCAAAGTCACCTAGGGAATATAGAGTGTGATTATGGATTAATGAGTCTTGCTAATCCTTGATCTCAACACATGAGAGGTTAGGATTAGGGCTTGAAGAGAGAGAGCTTGAGGAGAGAGAAGGTGAGAGTGAGAATCCTTTTGGAATAATGATCTCATTTGAATATATGAAGCATATGATATAATTAAAATGAATAACAAATAAATATGTGTCATCATGCTTCATTAATTCATAGAGTGATTCATCTCATAAGTCATTTAAATCATTAATGCAACATTAACTCCATGGATGATTCACTCTCATGACTCATTAATCCAATAAATGCAAATGCCACCTTAGCCCCCAAGTCATCATCCTTCTAGAAGCTTCTCGCCAAATTACGAGAACGCCCCTCCTATCCGTGAAAACACGGAAAAACTTTAGACTGTATAAATCCAATAATCCGATACTAGAATCTGGCTTAAACCAAAGCTGGCTAGTAAAAACTGTCAGAACATCGTACGTGCATAAATGCACGTGCATGTCCGAACTGTAGGGTTCCTAGGCACTCTAGTGAAGTCTCACAAGTGATGAAACAAGCAAATTTCTAAAAATTATGGTGCCGAGAAAACCTAGAACGGATCGTTAACTAGAAATCAAGGCGAAGCAAGCAAGTAATCGAATTAAATGCTAAGGGAAAGTGACTACAACCTTTGTAGATCCGGTCCACCACCTCCTAGGCTCCGTGATGAAGTCCCTCCGCTGTCCAAAACGAACCCATGACTCTAGCATCGGTATCATCGAAGAATGGGCGGACTTGATCGTCGGTTCGATGCCGAAGATGATCTACGTCGAGGTATCACAAGAACAAGCTCCACCTTCACCTAGCCATGAAAACTTGTGAAGGAAACACCTTATACTACTTGGCAAGAGGTAGAGGATGAAGAAATAGGAAGTGGGTAGACTTTAGTTTTGGATTTCTCACTTGTTTTCTCAAGTTGCCGTTGAACTAGAAAGCTTTTCTTTTTCTAGTTCTTGAAGAAGAAGAAGAAAGATATGATAAGTTCAATAATAAAAGTGAATAATAATTAAATCTTATCATACTTTAAACCTTAGTTAAGTGTAGAGAAAAGACCATGGTTAATGGAATGGTTAGGGTTAAGGATAAGAACAAAAAAAAAGAGACTAAGTCAAAACTTCATGAATGTTCAACTAGCAAACAAAACATTCAACCATTCATTTATCTTTTTCTTTTTCCAAAATGAATAAATAAGAAAGATAAATGAATAAATAATCAAAACCCTAATCATTAACTTAAACCATGGTTTGATTCTTTACACTTAACCAAGTAAGCATGTATCATCAAACATGATACAAACATGTGCACAAAACTATATCGCATATACAATGTGTACAATTCAAGTGAGAAAATCCTTTTAAAGTGAACCAATACTAGTTAACGCAAAGTAATATATCAAATATATAAATATGCACTAAATCATTAAATCAACACTTGATTTAACGATCCGGTCATATCGGATATAACCGACTAGTATTATATGTATCGGCTTATCGAATCAATCCTTGATTCGATAACTAGGTTATATTGCATATAACCATTCGATACATTCATCGCGAGAATAGAATACGGTATCACATACACGAATTATTCTCGGTCCCGCACATATCTCATATCTTCCTTCAAACCCTAAAAGGAAAGACTAGCCGGGATTAATTACACGCTACAAGTTCGCCAATCTTTCAGCCAGGCCAGTGTCGGTACTTTGAGGGAGGTCCCCCGTGCTTTCGCACGAACCTAATTAAAGTAAACCTCGTTTTCCCAGAGGCGTAACCCCGTTAACACCTTTCTAGACACCTACTTGATCGGCTAATTGTAATGTGTAAAACTCTCCCAGGAGTAACTCTTACTCGCAGCGGGTATCGGGATCCAACTATCTTATAGAAGGTATGCAATCTCATTGCAAATTTCAACACTTGAAATTCCCAATAATATTTTGCCCCTAGCGATCTATGACCTTAACTAAGTCAACAAACCATAAATCGCAAGTCAAGTTCAACCCGTACATTTCCCGATTGAATTAAACCCACCCGTACGACCCTTAACTGAGTCAACAAAGCCGTACGAATACCCTAATCCAATCACATCTCATGTTTTAGCAGATAAACATTACTTAGCTACCGTACACTATGCCTTAACTAAGTCAACAAACATAGCACGAATACTAAATAATATCTATCTGAAATGACGGAGGGCTACGACAGGTTTTTAAGAAAACCCTTTGCGTAATGAACTTGATATCGTTGTAGAATCGAGTGATTTTAAATGGAGTGTTTTTAAGGCTTTTCTAGTTTTGCTAAAGGGGTCACTCCCGGTGAAGGGATCGTCGGCCCTTTCCTCATCGAATAAGGTGCAGGATATATCACATATACCACTATGCAAAGCAGAAACTATAGAAGCAATCAAAAGACAAACCGAGTTTGTAGCATCTGCCAGTTATTGCTAAAGGAGTCACTCCCGGTGAAGGGATCTCGGTCCTTTCCTTATCGAATAAGGTGCTGGATGTTCTACAAGGAACACCGCTATGCAAAGCAACAACTAGAGCTACCAGTTTTTATAAACAAGTTTCTACAACATCTTAGGTTTCTTTTATTTCATTAATCTCATTAATGAAGTCCCATTTTAAATTATGCTTCACAAGCATTTCTTTTGAAACGAAATCTGCAATATAACATATATCTCATATATATAATATATAAACATTCGTCTCAGGCAGTAATATGATCTCATCACAGAACATTGCAGCAGAAGAAACATATATGAAATATTGGATATACTAGGACGTCCGTGTTTTCAATACGAGCCAGTATAAAACACGGATTCCACGGTCGCGATGAATAGCCAAACCCACATCCCTAGACCCCTACGAGAGCGGCAAGTAACACTGCCAATTCTAGGGTTAGGAGACCCGGTCTCGACTCCTCGAGATGGTCTCCCACTGGACCCTAGAACCCGGTTACTTGTGCTCCCCGCCTTGGGTCTACCTAATGCGGAAAAGTAAATAATATACAACGGTGACAACTTCCGCTACCTGGAAGTGCCCCAATAAAAGAATATTACATACAAATGAATTTTACATGAATGAAAAAGAAAAACTCTCATCTCACATAAAACCCCCGGCTATTCAAAAGCGACGATCCAATATAACATATCACAGCAACACATAATATCTCATATCATCAACGTAAGCAAGTATGCGTATCCCAATTGTCGTTGATGTATAGCAACGAAGCCGGCGATACACCACATACTACGCTTACGGTCACAGAAAAGAAAGTGTAAAACTACAACAGTTGGAATCCGCAATCTCTTTAGACATCGCATGCCTAACCAAATGAATTCCTTAGACATCACATGCCTAACAATTATAAACCCCGCATTTTAGTCTCATTATCGAAAACTCTTTTCAATATCAAGTCGGCCAATTCAACAAGATTCCCGACGTCCTGATCGAATGCTCGTCGCAAACTTTAGTAGACGGCCGCACCCCCGATACCGTCGACGAAGTGCACCAAGGCGGAACACCGCTACCGGGAGCACCCGAACGGATGCTTTCGGTGACGGGGTTCTCCTACGGTCACTTGGTCGGGGCTATGGAGTGAGGCTGTCTATTAAGTTTACCCGGCGAGTATCCGCGTACCCTACGTGATTGCGACGGACTTTTGATCACATCAAAATTCCGTGGCAACCGATCATCTGAGACTAAACTGCTATGTTTATAATATTCAAATCAGTTATCTCATAACTATTTGTGGATTCCAATTATTGTATCACATTCCAGATAAATAGAAAAAGTTAAACTTTCCGATCGAATCATCAAGCACCCAAGATTTCCCCAATATATCTCAACACTTGAAATCAGTTTAAAAACGTCCATCACATGCCACAGTACTAATGGTCCAGCCGTAGAAGGGTCAAGCCAACGCCTCACATGTGGCACGCCGTACTGCCCCAAACCCTAAGGTTCAAAGGGCAGTTCAAGACGGTCACATAATCGAGTTAAGGTTTGTTGTCTTCTAGAGGGTCCATCGAGTTACTTGCACGACTTAGAACATTCTTAAACAGTAGAAAAAATCCAACTTTTGAAAAATTTTCCGACAGGGGAAAAAGTGAGTTATTGATATCCGTTCGAACTTTTTAACAGTTTCTAAAATTTATCCGGAAAGCCACATAGACAAAATCTAATACTCCGATCGAAACATCGAATCCCCAAAATAACCTCAGAAAATTCAACTATTGAATAAATATTAAAAATTCCCAGAAAATCCAGTATAATTAAATAGAAGTTACTGTGCAAACAGTATCTGATGACGTCAGCATTTCGCCGCGGAACCGCCGCAGAAAGCATGCATCTGCCGCTGTTCCGCCGCGAGTTTTACTGTTCATCAAAAAAATTTTGTACCGTAATTCTTAGAATTCCCTGCTGAATTTTTTTGAGCATTTTTAATTTGGAAAAATCCACGATTTTAAAATCTGGACAGAAAGCATGTTAGGTTTGGGTTTTCGGGTTCGTTCGGACTTCAAATTCCGTCTAGACTTCGCCTAAAGCTCTAGCTTGGCTCTGATACCACTGTAGGGTTGCTAGGCACGCGCACAAGGGTCTACGAGGCATCAACCATGCCCGAATAAAAATTTAGCCGTGCCGAACAACCCGAATACGGAACTTTAAACTAGAGATTAGGCGATAACTTGCATGCTAAACACTTTAACACTAAGTGAGAGGGATTACAACCTTTGTAGATCCGTTCCTTCACTTCATATGCTCCGTGTTGTGGTCCCTTCGCTGCGATCATCGGGTTCCGGGCTCTCGAGAGGTTCCACGAAGAGAATGACGCAACCTTTGCTTCCGATCTTCGATACTAAGATGATCTACCTCGAAGTTTCTTTAACACAAGCTAACACTCATGTAATGATGTGAACACCCTCATCTAAATGGCAAGGGAAGATGAGGATGATGAAGTAGGAATTTTGCTCTATTTATTTCTCTTTTTCTCATATTTATTCATCACCTTTGAAAAATCTAGTGAGCTTTTTCATGGAAGAAAAATGAAGGAGGAAGAAGAAGATCAATCCATTTTGTGATGAATAGGAAATAATAATATGATAGATAAAGCAACCATGGTTCACTTAACCTTTGTAGAGAATTGACTAGGGTTAGGGTTTTGGGTAAATAAAAGAATGAGTCATGAACAAATATCTTTCACAAAACAAAACAAATCCTTCTAGAAACTTCTAGAAAGATTAACCCTAATCCGAACCCTAATCAAGTTTAAACTCCATTAAACGAGTTGCATTAGTTATCATATCATGTTACAATATTATATATCACATATATAATATTTACCGTAACAAAATAAAATAATACAATTAACATATATCGCATATATATCAATGTATTACCCGAGTGAGAAAAAGAATCTTTTAGTGAGCAAATATTAGTTAATGCAATTTAATATATCACATATATTATTATACATTAAATTATCGAATCAACACTTGATCCGACAATCCGGCTATATCGCATATCACCGGCTAATATTCATCCGTACCGATTCATCGAATCAACACTTGATCCGATGACCCGGCTGATATCAAATATCGCGAGAATATAATACGGTATCACATATCGCATTATCCTCGGTCCCGCACATATCACATATGTGCTCCTACTCCGTTTTGCCTGAGTCAAGAAACCTCTGTGTAGGACTCTAAAGAATCGTCAATACGCCGGCAGTAGGTGATGATCATATCAAACACCCACAAGCTGCAAGCGGTCAGCTAAACGTAACAGCTACCCAGGTATTGAGCGCTCAGAAGATCAACAAGCAAGCCTGTACATTCTCCTGTGGATCCAAACAGTAACACTCCCGTACAGTCCGGTCTCGTCGTCCGATATGTTGCATATCTCGCCTAGGGGTGGTAAACGTCAGACCCCAATAGCTTGATAAGTCGTGTTGATTTGAGGTCTATAACAGTTCGAGAAACTACTGATAACACTTATCAGTAAATCTCAGCAACCCTGGCCAGGGATTTCCGGTTATAGCCAATCGAACACAGCACAACATCAACTCCCTATACCGGGAGAGACGAATCCTCTCCTATCGCTCATTGCCTCCATGTGATTCGGGACTGTACCCAAAAGCCACCTTTTTGCACGCCCTCTTGGACGTGGTATGATGGAAATCAAAGCACAGTGGGAACCACACAAGACTCTATGACGATCTCGGGTCAACAGACTACTCTGTACCAGTGTCACCGGAGAACTGCCATCTGACGTATGGTATAATACCATCTGGGAGTTCTCAGCGAGTCCGTCCAGTGTACCCAGTCTCCACTGAGCACCCGTACACCATCCTTGATGTCAAACACCGATGGATATGGGATCATCCATCGCCCATCATATGGGTCAAGATGCGTATACGCTAGTCTACACTGGTGCATCGATGCCCTGTCTCGATACATCCACGACTAGGAACAGTTATAGGATGTACTCGCCGACTACCGTGGCCCCACTAGTATGATCTCATCATAGTCCCAGTAGTCGAGTACATATCCTAAGGGCTTTATCAACATGTAATATAGAGACAATCAGAGTACATGTTAAGATAAAGTACAACCAGATAGCATACTATCATGTCGAGCAAGAAAGTCCTCCCTATATATGTCCTAGCATCCACTACAATATACATCGTATGTACAGTAATGGCCTCTAGGGCATACATATAACTAACAATCTCCCACTTGCACTAGGGCCATCTGTTGTGGTATCACATACCCAACAATTAGCTGCGGTTGAAGTATCTCATACTCAACCATCCCATAAAAGTCTCTACTGGGAAAAAGGCCTTCGTGAGTGGATCCGCGCTGTTGTCCTCTGTGTCTGCTCTCCTAACCTCGATCTCCCTGGAGATCAACCATCTCCATGATCAGGTGATGCTGCCTAAGAATTATATCTGGATTTCTGATGGGACGGTAGTTTCTTGGCTAAAAGCCACAACTCCATTGTCACACAATGGTAGGAACGAAGTTCATCTTATGAACTTATATATATCCAGACTGCCTCTTTGGTAGCATCCTTGGTAACGATGTATCTTGCCTTTAATCGTCTAGTATGTCACGGTATCTAGCTTGGAACTCTTCCAACATACCGTCCCTCCACTGAGGGTATAGACAAGCCTGCGACTGACATTCAGTCGTCCTTATCACCCTGGAACCTTTCCAGTGATTCTCCCCAGGATCGATTGATACCATCTCACTACAACTAGTGAGTATCCTAACATCCATTTAGATCTATCTCATAGATCCAAAACCCCGGATTTAGGAGGTATCACTTTGATCCTATATGGAGAATCCTTGTGATAAGCGGAGATAGACCGTGCGTAGCATAGGAAACTCCTTTCCTATCAAGAGTATGTCATCCACGTACTCTACGAGGATCATCCCCATACTCTCTACTACCTTTTCGTATATACAAGGTTCATCTACCATTTTGATGAAGTCAAACTCTTTGACTACCACATCAAAACAGATGTTCCAACTCCGCGATGCCTGTTTTATCATATAAAACATCTTGCACACGTTTCCGCTGCTCCCACTGTCTACGAAGCCCTCTGGCTGTGTACTTATAGACGCTCTTTTCTAAAACATCATTTAGAAAAGCAGTCATGACACCCAACCACCAGATATCGTAGTCATGGTATGTAGCCGTGGCAAGTAGGATCTGGATGGACTTAAGCATAGCTTTGAAAGTCTCAACTTTTCCATGTACACCAAGTAATCTTCTCAAGATATACTCGCTCCTGATGGGGATCTAACCCTTCAGATAAAGCAACCAAAGTCCATACTTTGTTGGTGTATAAGGATTCCATCTCAGATCGATAAGCACCCAGCCATTCTTACAGAGTCGCACTCCTGATGGCCAGCCCGAAAACTAGTTGGGTCATCATCTCATGATGCAATCCTCGCTCCCACTGTCATAGAGAAACCGAAGTATCTCTCAGGTGAGTGAGGAACCCTACTAGATCGGCGGAGAGGCTGAGGTTCGTTGGTAACTATTGAATCCACATTCAATAGGTATGCAGCTTCTCAAGTGCATAACTCCCAAAAAGAAATAGGAAACTCAGTAGTACTCATCATAGAGCACACCATATCACATAGGGTGAGTTTGCTCCGCCCCGATATACCATCGTGCTATGGTGTATACGGAGGAGTAATGCTGAGAGAGAATCTCATTCTCCTTTAGAATAGTCCAGGAATTCCGTGCTCAAGTATTCTCCTCCTTGATCTCATCATAGGACATAATACTTTTACCCATATTTTGGTTCTCTACTTCTAACTTATATTCTGTGAATATCTCAAAAGGTTCAGACTTGTGTTTCAACAGGAACATATGTCTGAATCTTGAGAGATTATCAGAGAATGTAATGAAGTACAAAGAACCGGTCTTGGCATGTGTAGACAGGGGACTTTCATACATCAGCATGTATCAGTCCCAAAAGTTCACTAACTCTTTCTCTGTTTCCAATAAACAGAGCTGTGGTCATCTTATCTTTGTGACATGATTGGCAAGTTTCACAAGATGTAAATTCAAACAGATTTAAATATGCATCTTAATGTAACTTCAGCCAGTCGGGTCGCATTGATATGACCCAGTCTACAATGCCTCAAGAAGGATTCGTTCATATCTGAACTCTTCCTCTTGTGTGTATTCCGTATACTAAGAACTGTAGTTTGATTTAGAACATCAATGCTTTTAGATAACGTGCCTGAACCGATCAACTCTTGATATAGGAAATGTTCAAAACATTATCCAACAATACAAAATTATATCCTTTCTTTACTAATAAAGAAACTGATATGATTTTGTATATCAGGTTCGGTATCTAATAACATTTGTTCAGAATCAATGTATTCTGGTAATACAGGGTGACAATGACCAACAGACTTGGCTGCAACACTTGAACCGTTTTCTGTCTCATGAAACTTATCACCCGTTCTCAGTTCTCTACCTATCTGTAGCCCATGTAACAGATTACATATGCGGGATCCTGTTCCGGTATCACATACCCAGGACGTAAAGGACACTGAGAAACAGTTCTGTGTATTGAACACACCCGAAGATGATGCATCAACATGCACTTTCTTCGTTTGGGCGGCACGGGAAATCTGGTATTCCCCAATTTCCTGCTCTGTCTTATAACAATTATAAGTTGGAGCGGGACCAACGTTCCCCAGCTCAGTATAACAAGCGGGTTCGGTCAATATATCCGTTTTATTATCTTGATTAAGGCGTGATATGGTCGCTATCTGGAGAGAGAGAGAAGAAAACACTCAGCGTATGCTCTTGCAAGATTAGATTGGTTATCTAATATATCTAATCAGGATGTCTCCCACTGTTTTAGTCAAATCTTCCTTCAAACCCTAAAAGGAAAGACTAGCCGGGATTAATTACACGCTACAAGTTCGCCAATCTTTCAGCCAGGCCAGTGTCGGTACTTTGAGGGAGGTCCCCCGTGCTTTCGCACGAACCTAATTAAAGTAAACCTCGTTTTCCCAGAGGCGTAACCCCGTTAACACCTTTCTAGACACCTACTTGATCGGCTAATTGTAATGTGTAAAACTCTCCCAGGAGTAACTCTTACTCGCAGCGGGTATCGGGATCCAACTATCTTATAGAAGGTATGCAATCTCATTGCAAATTTCAACACTTGAAATTCCCAATAATATTTTGCACCTAGCGATCTATGACCTTAACTAAGTCAACAAACCATAAATCGCAAGTCAAGTTCAACCCGTACATTTCCCGATTGAATTAAACCCACCCGTACGACCCTTAACTGAGTCAACAAAGCCGTACGAATACCCTAATCCAATCACATCTCATGTTTTAGCAGATAAACATTACTTAGCTACCGTACACTATGCCTTAACTAAGTCAACAAACATAGCACGAATACTAAATAATATCTATCTGAAATGACGGAGGGCTACGACAGGTTTTTAAGAAAACCCTTTGCGTAATGAACTTGATATCGTTGTAGAATCGAGTGATTTTAAATGGAGTGTTTTTAAGGCTTTTCTAGTTTTGCTAAAGGGGTCACTCCCGGTGAAGGGATCGTCGGCCCTTTCCTCATCGAATAAGGTGCAGGATATATCACATATACCACTATGCAAAGCAGAAACTATAGAAGCAATCAAAAGACAAACCGAGTTTGTAGCATCTGCCAGTTATTGCTAAAGGAGTCACTCCCGGTGAAGGGATCTCGGTCCTTTCCTTATCGAATAAGGTGCTGGATGTTCTACAAGGAACACCGCTATGCAAAGCAACAACTAGAGCTACCAGTTTTTATAAACAAGTATCTACAACATCTTAGGTTTCTTTTATTTCATTAATCTCATTAATGAAGTCCCATTTTAAATTATGCTTCACAAGCATTTCTTTTGAAACGAAATCTGCAATATAACATATATCTCATATATATAATATATAAACATTCGTCTCAGGCAGTAATATGATCTCATCACAGAACATTGCAGCAGAAGAAACATATATGAAATATTGGATATACTAGGACGTCCGTGTTTTCAATACGAGCCAGTATAAAACACGGATTCCACGGTCGCGATGAATAGCCAAACCCACATCCCTAGACCCCTACGAGAGCGGCAAGTAACACTGCCAATTCTAGGGTTAGGAGACCCGGTCTCGACTCCTCGAGATGGTCTCCCACTGGACCCTAGAACCCGGTTACTTGTGCTCCCCGCCTTGGGTCTACCTAATGCGGAAAAGTAAATAATATACAACGGTGACAACTTCCGCTACCTGGAAGTGCCCCAATAAAAGAATATTACATACAAATGAATTTTACATGAATGAAAAAGAAAAACTCTCATCTCACATAAAACCCCCGGCTATTCAAAAGCGACGATCCAATATAACATATCACAGCAACACATAATATCTCATATCATCAACATAAGCAAGTATGCGTATCCCAATTGTCGTTGATGTATAGCAACGAAGCCGGCGATACACCACATACTACGCTTACGGTCACAGAAAAGAAAGTGTAAAACTACAACAGTTGGAATCCGCAATCTCTTTAGACATCGCATGCCTAACCAAATGAATTCCTTAGACATCACATGCCTAACAATTATAAACCCCGCATTTTAGTCTCATTATCGAAAACTCTTTTCAATATCAAGTCGGCCAATTCAACAAGATTCCCGACGTCCTGATCGAATGCTCGTCGCAAACTTTAGTAGACGGCCGCACCCCCGATACCGTCGACGAAGTGCACCAAGGCGGAACACCGCTACCGGGAGCACCCGAACGGATGCTTTCGGTGACGGGGTTCTCCTACGGTCACTTGGTCGGGGCTATGGAGTGAGGCTGTCTATTAAGTTTACCCGGCGAGTATCCGCGTACCCTACGTGATTGCGACGGACTTTTGATCACATCAAAATTCTGTGGCAACCGATCATCTGAGACTAAACTGCTATGTTTATAATATTCAAATCAGTTATCTCATAACTATTTGTGGATTCCAATTATTGTATCACATTCCAGATAAATAGAAAAAGTTAAACTTTCCGATCGAATCATCAAGCACCCAAGATTTCCCCAATATATCTCAACACTTGAAATCAGTTTAAAAACGTCCATCACATGCCACAGTACCAATGGTCCAGCCGTAGAAGGGTCAAGCCAACGCCTCACATGTGGCACGCCGTACTGCCCCAAACCCTAAGGTTCAAAGGGCAGTTCAAGACGGTCACATAATCGAGTTAAGGTTTGTTGTCTTCTAGAGGGTCCATCGAGTTACTTGCACGACTTAGAACATTCTTAAACAGTAGAAAAAATCCAACTTTTGAAAAATTTTCCGACAGGGGAAAAAGTGAGTTATTGATATCCGTTCGAACTTTTTAACAGTTTCTAAAATTTATCCGGAAAGCCACATAGACAAAATCTAATACTCCGATCGAAACATCGAATCCCCAAAATAACCTCAGAAAATTCAACTCTTGAATAAATATTAAAAATTCCCAGAAAATCCAGTATAATTAAATAGAAGTTACTGTGCAAACAGTATCTGATGACGTCAGCATTTCGCCGCGGAACCGCCGCAGAAAGCATGCATCTGCCGCTGTTCCGCCGCGAGTTTTACTGTTCATCAAAAAAATTTTGTACCGTAATTCTTAGAATTCCCTGCTGAATTTTTTTGAGCATTTTTAATTTGGAAAAATCCACGATTTTAAAATCTGGACAGAAAGCATGTTAGGTTTGGGTTTTCGGGTTCGTTCGGACTTCAAATTCCGTCTAGACTTCGCCTAAAGCTCTAGCTTGGCTCTGATACCACTGTAGGGTTGCTAGGCACGCGCACAAGGGTCTACGAGGCATCAACCATGCCCGAATAAAAATTTAGCCGTGCCGAACAACCCGAATACGGAACTTTAAACTAGAGATTAGGCGATAACTTGCATGCTAAACACTTTAACACTAAGTGAGAGGGATTACAACCTTTGTAGATCCGTTCCTTCACTTCATATGCTCCGTGTTGTGGTCCCTTCGCTGCGATCATCGGGTTCCGGGCTCTCGAGAGGTTCCACGAAGAGAATGACGCAACCTTTGCTTCCGATCTTCGATACTAAGATGATCTACCTCGAAGTTTCTTTAACACAAGCTAACACTCATGTAATGATGTGAACACCCTCATCTAAATGGCAAGGGAAGATGAGGATGATGAAGTAGGAATTTTGCTCTATTTATTTCTCTTTTTCTCATATTTATTCATCACCTTTGAAAAATCTAGTGAGCTTTTTCATGGAAGAAAAATGAAGGAGGAAGAAGAAGATCAATCCATTTTGTGATGAATAGGAAATAATAATATGATAGATAAAGCAACCATGGTTCACTTAACCTTTGTAGAGAATTGACTAGGGTTAGGGTTTTGGGTAAATAAAAGAATGAGTCATGAACAAATATCTTTCACAAAACAAAACAAATCCTTCTAGAAACTTCTAGAAAGATTAACCCTAATCCGAACCCTAATCAAGTTTAAACTCCATTAAACGAGTTGCATTAGTTATCATATCATGTTACAATATTATATATCACATATATAATATTTACCGTAACAAAATAAAATAATACAATTAACATATATCGCATATATATCAATGTATTACCCGAGTGAGAAAAAGAATCTTTTAGTGAGCAAATATTAGTTAATGCAATTTAATATATCACATATATTATTATACATTAAATTATCGAATCAACACTTGATCCGACAATCCGGCTATATCGCATATCACCGGCTAATATTCATCCGTACCGATTCATCGAATCAACACTTGATCCGATGACCCGGCTGATATCAAATATCGCGAGAATATAATACGGTATCACATATCGCATTATCCTCGGTCCCGCACATATCACATATGTGCTCCTACTCCGTTTTGCCTGAGTCAAGAAACCTCTGTGTAGGACTCTAAAGAATCGTCAATACGCCGGCAGTAGGTGATGATCATATCAAACACCCACAAGCTGCAAGCGGTCAGCTAAACGTAACAGCTACCCAGGTATTGAGCGCTCAGAAGATCAACAAGCAAGCCTGTACATTCTCCTGTGGATCCAAACAGTAACACTCCCGTACAGTCCGGTCTCGTCGTCCGATATGTTGCATATCTCGCCTAGGGGTGGTAAACGTCAGACCCCAATAGCTTGATAAGTCGTGTCGATTTGAGGTCTATAACAGTTCGAGAAACTACTGATAACACTTATCAGTAAATCTCAGCAACCCTGGCCAGGGATTTCCGGTTATAGCCAATCGAACACAGCACAACATCAACTCCCTATACCGGGAGAGACGAATCCCCTCCTATCGCTCATTGCCTCCATGTGATTCGGGACTGTACCCAAAAGCCACCTTTTTGCACGCCCTCTTGGACGTGGTATGATGGAAATCAAAGCACAGTGGGAACCACACAAGACTCTATGACGATCTCGGGTCAACAGACTACTCTGTACCAGTGTCACCGGAGAACTGCCATCTGACGTATGGTATAATACCATCTGGGAGTTCTCGGCGAGTCCGTCCAGTGTACCCAGTCTCCACTGAGCACCCGTACACCATCCTTGATGTCAAACACCGATGGATATGGGATCATCCATCGCCCATCATATGGGTCAAGATGCGTATACGCTAGTCTACACTGGTGCATCGATGCCCTGTCTCGATACACCCACGACTAGGAACAGTTATAGGATGTACTCGCCGACTACCGTGGCCCCACTAGTATGATCTCATCATAGTCCCAGTAGTCGAGTACATATCCTAAGGGCTTTATCAACATGTAATATAGAGACAATCAGAGTACATGTTAAGATAAAGTACAACCAGATAGCATACTATCATGTCGAGCAAGAAAGTCCTCCCTATATATGTCCTAGCATCCACTACAATATACATCGTATGTACAGTAATGGCCTCTAGGGCATACATATAACTAACATCTCCCCAGGATCGATTGATACCATCTCACTATATCTTGTGAGAATCCTAACATCCAATTACATCTATCTCATAGATGAAAACTCAGGATTTAGGAGGTATCACTTTGATCCTATTTGGAGAATCCTTGTGATAATAGGAGATTGACCGATCGTAGTATAGGAAACTCTTTTCCTATCAAGAGTATGTTGTCTACGTACAATACGAAGATGACCACCTTACTCTCTACTACCCTTTTGTATATACAAGGTTCGTCTACCATTTTGATGAAGTCAAACACTTTGACTATCACAGCAAAACAGACATTCCAACTCCGCGTTGCCTGCTTCATTATGTAAAGCAACTTGAACACGTTTCCGCTGCTCCCACTGTTTACGAGGACCTCTGGCTGTGTTCTTATAGACGTTCTCTTCTAAATCAGTATTTAGAAAAGCAGTCATGGCATCCAACCGCCAGATATCGTAGTCATGGTATATAGCCGTGGTAAGTAGGATCTGGACAGACTTAAGCATAGCTACTGGAAAAAGGTTTCATCACTATCCACGCCTGGTCGATGACGAAAACCTTTAACAAGTCTAGCTTTGAAAGTCTCAACTTTTCCATCTACACCAAGTAATCTTCTCAAGATATACTTGCTCCTGATGGGGATTTAACCCTTCAGATATAGCAGCTAAAGTCCATACTTTGCTGGTGTACATGGATTCCATCTCAGATCGCTAAGCATCCAGCCATTCTTACAGAGTCCCTACTCTCGATGGCCTGCTCGAAACTAGTTGGGTCATCATCTCATGATGCAATCCTTGCTCCCACTGTCATCGAGAAACCAAGGTATCTCTCAGGCGGATGAGGAACCCTACTAGATCGGCGGAGAGGCTGAGGTTCGTCGGGAACTATAGAATCCTTTGGTTCTGTCAAATCATCAACTGCAGTTTTGTATAGCTGGAACCTTTCCAGTTCTACAGAACTGATCCTGCCTCGATCTTGTCCGAATTTTGCTTTAAACATAGGCTGGACAACCCCAAATCTTAACTAGCTTAAGAGATGGGTTCTTCCCATACCATATCTCATATGGAGTGGTAGGCACTGATTTGATTCAAACCTAATTCAATAGGTATGCAGCTTCTTAAGTGCATAACCCCAAAAGGATATAGGTAACTCAGTAATACTCATCATAGAGCACACCATATCTTATATTGTGCAATTGCTCCGCCCTGATACACCGTTGTGCTGTGGTGTATTCAGAGGAGTAGACGGAGAGAGAATCTCATTCTCCTTTAGAATGGTCCAGGAATGCCATGCTCAAGTATTCTCTTCCGTGTTCTCATCATAGGACATAATACTTATACCCGGTTATTGGTTCTCTACTTCTAACTTATATTCCGTGAATACCTCAAATGGTTCGGACTTATGTTTCAACAGGAACATATGACTGAATCTTGAGAGATCATCAGAGAATATAATGAAGTATAAAGAACCAGTCCTGGCATGTGTAGACAGGCGACTTTACATACATCATAATGTATCAGTCCCAAGAGTTTACTAACTCTTTCTCTGTTTCCAGTAAACGGAGCTATGGTCATCTAATCTTTGTGACATGACTGGCAAGTTTCATAAGATGTAAATTTAAACTGATTTAAATATGCATCTAAAATGTAACTTCAGCCAGTCGGGTCGCATTGATGTGACCTAGTCTACAATGCCTCAAGAAGGATTCGTTCATTTCTGAACTCTTCCTCTTGTGTGTGTTCTGTATGCAAGGAACTGTAGTTTGATTTAGAACGTCAATGCTTTTAGATAACGTGCCTGAACCGATCAACTTTTGATATAGGAAATGTTCAAAACATTATCCAACAATACAAGATTATATCATTTCTTTACTAATAAAGAGACTGATATGATTTTGTATATCAGGTTCGGTATCTAATAGCATTTGTTCAGAATCAATGTATTGGTAATACAGGGTGACAGTGACCAACAGACTTGGCTGCAACACTTGCCCCGTTTTCTGCCTCATGAAACTTATCACCCGTTCTCAGTTTTTCTACCTTTTTGTAGCCCTATGTAACAGCTTACATATCTGGGATCCTGATCCGGTATCATATACCCAAGATACAGAGGATACTGAGAAACAGTTCTGTTTAACGAACATACCCGAAGAAGATGCATCATATGCACTTTCTTCGTTTGGGCGGCATAGGAATTCTGGTATTCCCCTATTTCCTGCTCGGTCTTATAACAATTATAAGTCGGAGCGGGACCAACATTCCCCAGCTCAGTATAACAAGCGGGTTCGGTCAATACATCCATATTATTATCTTGATTAAGGCGTGATATGGTCGCTACCTGGAGAGAGAGAGAAGAAAACACTCAGCGTGCGCTCTTGCAAGATCAGATTGGTTATTTATTTTATCTAATCAGGATGGCTCTCACTGTTTTTATCAAATCTTCCTTCAAACCTTAAAAGGAAAGACTAGCCGGGATTAATTACACTCTACAAGTTCGCCAATCTTTCAGCCAGGCCAGTGTCGGTACTTTGAGGGAGGTTCCCCGTGCTTTCGCACGGACCTAATTACTGTAAACCTCGTTTTCCCAGAGGCGTAACCCCGTTGACACCTTTCTAGACACCTACTTGATCGGCTAATTACAAAGTGCAAAACTCTCCCAGGAGTAACAATTACTCGCAGTGGGTATCGGGATCCAACTATCATATAGAAGGTATGCAATCTCATTGCAAATTTCAACACTTGAAACTCCCGATAAAGGTTTTTACCCCTAGCACCTATGACCTTGGCTAAGGTCAACAAATCATAGGTACTAGTCAAGTTCTACCCGTCATTTCGTGATTAATTAGACCCACCCACATGACCCTTGGCTAAGGTCAACAAAGCCACATGACTGTCCTAACTAATCGCATCATATGCGGTGTAGGAAGACATCACTTAGCTACCGTACACTGTGCCTTGACTATGGTCAACAAACACAGCACGAATACTAAGTACTCTACTTCCTAAAATGACGGAGGGTTGCGGCTGGTTTTTGTGAAAACCTTTAACGCTTTGAACTTGATCTCGTTGCGGAATCAAACGGTTTTTAAATGGAATGTTTTTCGGAGCTTTTCTAGTTTTGCTAAAGGGGTCACTCCCGATAAAGGGATCGTCGGCCCTTTCCTCGTCGAATGAGGTGCGGGATATATCATATATATCGCTGTGCAAAGCAGAAACTATTGAAGCTATCAAAAGACAAACCGAGTGATGTAGCATCTGCCAGTTATTGCTAAAGGAGTCACTCCCGGTGAAGGGATCTCGGTCCTTTCCCTATCGAATAAGGTGCAGGATGTTCTACAAGGAACACCACGATGCAAAGCAAGAACTGTAGCTACCTGTTTTATTTTGAAATTCGATTCCACAACATCAATTAGGTTTATTTTCTTTCATTAATCTCATTAATGAATATCCCATCATTTAAATTACCTAAACATCACAGATAAATATGACGTACACTTATGCCATCCACATTCGCCTCGATGTCCCCTCGTGCACCGTTAGGTTAGATAACTAACGGCAGAGCGGGGCAGGGCTAGCGCGGGTGTAAAACATAAGTAACGTCTATATAATATATCATATATACTATAATATCTGAACAGAGCACAGAACATCGCATGATCACATCACAGATAAAGCACAGCAGAAGAAACATATGGAATATTGGATATACTAGGACGTCCGTGTTTTCAATACGAGCCAGTATAAAACACGGATTCCACGGTCATGATGAATAGCCAAACCCACACCCCTAGACCCCTACGAGAGCGGCAAGCAACCCTACCAATTCTAGGGTTAGGAGACCCGGACTCGACTCCTCGAGTTGGTCTCCCACTGGACCCCAGAACCCGGTTCCTTGTGCTCCCCTCCTTGGGTCTATCCTAGTGCAGAAAAGTAAATAATATACATCAACGGTGACATCTTCCGCAACCTGGAAGTGCCCCAATAAAAGAATATTACATACAAGTTTTTACATGAATGAAAATGAAAAACACTCATCTCACATAAAAACCCCCGGCTATTCAAATACGACGATCCAATATAACATATCCAGCAACACATAACATCACATGTCATCAACGTAAGTAAATATGCGCATCCCAATTGTCGTTGACATATAGCAACGAAACCGGCGATATCACATATTACACTTACGGTCACAGAAAAGAAAGTGCAAAACTACAACAGTTGGAATCCGCAATCTCTTTAGACATCGCATGCCTAATCAAATGAATTCCTTAGACATCGCATGCCTAACAATTATAAACCCCGCATTTTAGTCTCAAAATCGAAAACACTTTTCAATATCGAGTCGGGCAATTCAACAGGATTCCCGACATTCTGATCAAATGCTCGTCGCAAACTTTAGTAGGCGGCCGCACCCCCGATACCGTCGACGAAGTGCACCAAGGCGGAACACCGCTGCCGCGAGTACCCGACCGGATGCTTTCGGCCACGGGGTTCTCCTACAGTCACTTGGTCGGGGCTATGGAGTGAGGCTGTCTATTAAGTTTACCCGGCGAGTATCCGCGTACGCTACGTGATTGCGACGGACTTTTGATCACATCAAAATTCCGTGGCAACCGATCAAGTGAGACTAAACCGCTAGATTTATAACATTCATTCAGTTATCTCATAACTACTTGTGAATTCCAATTATTGTATCACATTCCGGATAAATAGAAAAATGCTAAACTTTTCGATCGAACAATCGAACACCCAAGTTTTCCCGATACAGCTCAACACATGAAATAAGTCTAACAACATTCAGTTCGTGCCTCAGTACCAACGGTCCAGCCGTAGAAGGGTCAAGCCAACGCCTCACATGTGGCACGCCGTACTGCCCCAAACCCGAAGGTTCAAAGGGCAGTTCAAGACGGTCACATAATCGAGTTAAGGTTTGTTGTCTTCTAGAGGGTCCATCGCGTTACTTGCACTACTTAGAACGTCGTTAAACTACGGAAAAATCCAACAATTGGAAATTTCCCGGCAGGGGAAAAAGTGGGTATTTATATCCGGTCGAACTTTTTAACATATTCTAAAAATACCCGGAAAAGCACACCGACAAAATTAGACAGTCCGATCGAATACACCGAGTCCCCAAATCAACCCAGAAATTTCAACTCTTTAATAAATATTAAAAATTCCCAGGAAAACCAGCACTGCCAAATATGAGTTACTGTGCCAAATTCAATGCAAGATACGACAAAATAGCCGCGGAACCGCCGCACGAGCCACGCTCGTGCCGCGGAACCGCGGCGGTTTAATGGAGTTAGGGTTACGAATTGCACAGTTACTCTTATATTTTCCTGCTGATATTTCTGGATATTTTTAATTCACAAAAATCCCCGAAATTAAAAAAATGTACAGAGAGCATATTTAGGGTTGGGTTTTCGGGTCGTTCGGACTTCAAATTCCGTCGGGACTTCGCCTAAGGCTATAGCTAGGCTCTGATGCCACTGTAGGGTTCCTAGGCACTCTAGTGAAGTCTCATAAGTGATGAAACACGCAAATTTCTAAAAATTATGGTGTCGAGAAAACCTAGAACGGATCGTTAACTAGAAATCAAGGCGAAGCAAGCAAGTAATCGAATTAAATGCTAAGGGAAAGTGACTACAACCTTTGTAGATCCGGTCCACCACCTCCTAGGCTCTGTGATGAAGTCCCTCCGCTGTCCAAAACGAACCCATGACTCTAGCATCGGTATCATCGAAGAATGGGCGGACTTGATCGTCGGTTCGATGCCGAAGATGATCTACGTCGAGGTATCACAAGAACAAGCTCCACCTTCACCTAGCCATGAAAACTTGTGAAGGAAACACCCTATACTACTTGGCAAGAGGTAGAGGATGAAGAAATAGGAAGTGGGTAGACTTTAGTTTTGGATTTCTCACTTGTTTTCTCAAGTTGCCATTGAACTAGAAAGCTTTTCTTTTTCTAGTTCTTGAAGAAGAAGAAGAAAGATATGATAAGTTCAATAATAAAAGTGAATAATAATTAAATCTTATCATACTTTAAACCTTAGTTAAGTGTAGAGAAAAGACCATGGTTAATGGAATGGTTAGGGTTAAGGATAAGAACAAAAAAAAAGAGACTAAGTCAAAACTTCATGAATGTTCAACTAGCAAACAAAACATTCAACCATTCATTTATCTTTTTCTTTTTCCAAAATGAATAAATAAGAAAGATAAATGAATAAATAATCAAAACCCTAATCATTAACTTAAACCATGATTTGATTCTTTACACTTAACCAAGTAAGCATGTATCATCAAACATGATACAAACATGTGCACAAAACTATATCGCATATACAATGTGTACAATTCAAGTGAGAAAATCCTTTTAAAGTGAACCAATACTAGTTAACGCAAAGTAATATATCAAATATATAAATATGCACTAAATCATTAAATCAACACTTGATTTAACGATCCGGTCATATCGGATATAACCGACTAGTATTATATGTATCGGCTTATCGAATCAATCCTTGATTCGATAACTAGGTTTTATCGCATATAACCATTCGATACATTCATCGCGAGAATAGAATACGGTATCACATACACGAATTATTCTCGGTCCCGCACATATCTCATATGCGCTCCTATTTCGTTTCGCTTGAGCCAGGAAACCTCTGTGTAGGACTCTAAAGACTCGTCAATACGCCGGCAGCAGATGATGATCATATCAAGCACCCACAAGCCGCAAGCGGTCTGCTAAACGTAACGGCCACCCGGGTATTGAGCGATCAGAAGATCGACGAGCAAGCCCGCTCACACTCCTGTGAATCCAACCAGTAACACTTACCGTATAGTCCGGTCTGTTCGTCTGATATGTCGCATATCTCGCCTAGGGGTGGTAAACGTCAGACCCCAGTAGCTCGATAAGTCATGCCGACTTGAGGTCCATAACATTCGTGAAACTACTGATAACTCTTACCAGTATATCACTGCAACCCTGGCCAGGGATTTCCTATTATGGCCAGTCGAGCATAGCACAACATCAACCCCCAATACCGGGAGAGACGAATCCCCTCCTATCGCTCATTGCCTCCATGTGAATCGGGACTGTACCCAAAAACCACCTGTTTGCACGACTCAGTAGAGCCGTGGTAGGGTGGAAATCAAAGCACAGTGGGAGACACACAAGACTCTATGACGATCTCGGGTCAACAAACTAAGCTGTACCAGTGTCACCAGAGAACTGCCATCTGACGTGAGGTATAATACCATCTGGGAGTTCTCGGCGAGTCCGTTCAGTGTACCCAGTCTCCACTGAGCACCCGCATACCATCTTCGATGTCAAACACCAATGGATATAGGATCATCCATCGCCCATCGCTTGGGTCGAGAAGATATGCGCTAGTCTACTCTGGAATATCGATGCCCCGTCTCGATATTCCCACGACTAGGAACAATGAAGGATGTACTCATTGACTACCCAGGCCCCACTAGTATGATCTGCATCATAGTCCTGGAAGTCGAGTACACATCCTAAGGGCTTTATCATCATGTAATCAGAGAGACAGAAAGTATACATGTTAAGATAAAGAGCAACCAGATAGCGTACTATCATGTCGAGCAAGAAAGTCCTACCTATATATGTCCCAGCATCCACTACAATATACATCCAATGTACAGTAATGGCCTCTAGGGCATACATATAACTAACACGAACCCTGTCGTAAAACCATACGACCTCTATATCGTTTTGCCCGGAGCAGGGAAACTCTATGTGTGGGACTCTAAAGACTCGACTACTACGCTGGCAGTGGGTTTAACCACAGACCGCAAGCGGCACTAGCTGTACGTAATGGTCCCCAGGTAGATGTCGATAAGAAGGCCGATGAGGAAACCCATCCGACTCCTACTGAGCCCGATGTGACAATCTCCGTATAGTCCGGTCTGTTCGTCTAGGACTATCGCATATCGGGCCTAGGGGGCGGAAAGCGTCAGTCCCCTAAAAGCAGTATAAGTCGTGTCGGAGCGTAGCCCATTACACCTTGAGAAACTACTGGTAAGACTACCAGTAAATCTCGCTTGCCCTGGCCAGGGACTTTGCGTAATGGCTCTCCAGACACAGCTCGATATCAACTCCCAATACCGGGAGAGACGAATCCTGTCTAACCGCCACTGCCTCCAAGTGCTCGGAACTGCACCCAACTGCTACCTGTTTGCATGACTCCTTTGAGCCGTGGTAGGGTAGCAATCTAAGAATAGCGGGACACACTCGAGGCGAAGTAGAAGTGTCAAGTCTGCGGACTATGCTGTACTCATGTCACCTGGGAACTGTTAACTGACGACGGGTATAATACCAACCAACAGTTTCCCGCGAGTCCTGTCCGGTGTACCCGTAACCCAACGGGCACCTGTATACTATCTCCAGTATGACGTACTGATGGCTGTGGGACAGACCATCTCCCTAACTGGGATGAGAAGCGTACACACTAGTCTACTCCAGAGTATCGATGCCCTGTCTCGATAATCCTACAACTAGGGACCTGAAAAAGGATGTGCTTGTAGACTACCCAGCCCCCACTAGTGTGACTGCCATCACAACGCTGGTAGTCAAGCAAGATCCTAAGGGCTCTATCAATACGTACACACATATTAAGATAGATATAACCAAGTAGCATACTACCATCTTTAGCAAGACTGTTAATATAACTGTGAATATCCCAAGCTTCCATTAAGTAATATACAAGCTAGTATGATACAATAATGGCCCCTAGGGCATATACACTAACAATCTCCCACTTGCACTAGGGCCATGTACTGGCATATCGAAGACCGATCATCTCGAGTAGCCTCTCGAACTGAATCTGAGGTAAGGCCTTTGTGAATGGATCAGCAATGTTCTCCTCTATAGCAACTCTCCGGACCTCGATCTCCCGGTGATCTATGATCTCCCTGATCAGGTGATACCGCCTTAAGATGTGTCTGGACTTCTGATGGGACCTGGGTGTAAGTGCACGGCGGCGTCCCGGCCGTCAATCCGACGGCCAAATGCGGAAGCGGTGATAACTTTAATTTTTCTTGAACGGGCGAACCGCCGCGCACTAATACCCGGATCGAACCATTAATTAGTCCTAGCTAACTACAAGATAGGGAATAGAGATATACCGACCGATCCAAGTCCTCCGGTCTTCTCGTCGTTGTCCCGATCTCCTGCGGAAGCTCCGGTCTCCACCTCGTCGCCGGAAGTGCACCACATCGCCTACTTCTTTTACGGGCTCCCACCTCAATGCCGAGGCAACTCGGGCATGAAGCTGGCTAGTCGACGTGCCCAAGATTTGCTATAGAATGTATAGTAGAACTTGTGTCTCATATGGGGTTCTTGGAGGTGCCATTTTGGTGGAGGGATGATACAAGTAATTTTTGTGGAGCTCTAGGATTTTTACAATGCCAAAAGAGATAAAATCCCTCCACTACAAATTTGGACAGCCCCTCTAATGCTTGGGCCGGCCATAACATGAAGAGGGAGAGAGAGGGTGTGTGGTGCAAAGAATGAGGGAGGAGCTCACACAATAATACAAGTGATAGAGGTCAAATGATGTCATGAAAGGAAATGATCACAAAACCAAAACCACACTCCACCACCTACCACCAACCTCATCATCTGTTAGTGTATATGCCCTAGAGGCCATTACTGTATCATAGTAGTTTGTATATTACTTAATGGAAGCTTGGGATATTCACCTTGTATATACAATCTTGCTCAAAATAGTAGTATGCTACTTGGTTTGTTTCTACTTCAATGTGTACATGTGTTTATTTTTGTATATCGCCTATACACATTAGTAGAGCCCTTAGGATCTTTGCTTGATTACCAGCGATTTGATGGCCGTCACACTAGTGGGCTGGGTAATCTATAAGCACATCCTTATGCAGGTCCCTGGTCGCATGACTATCGAGACAGGGCATCGATACTCCGGAGTAGACCAGCACATGCGCTTCTCATCCCAGTGTGGGAGACGGTCTGTCCCACAGCCGTCAGTACGTTGTACTTGAGATAGTATGCGGGTGCTCGTTAGGTTACGGGTACACTGGACAGGACTCGTCGGGAACTGACTAGTTGGTATTATGCCTATCGTCAGTTATCAGTTCCCAGGTGACATGAGTACAGCTTAGTCCGCTGACTTGACACTGTCACTTCGCCTCGAGTGTGTTCCCATTGTACTTTGATCACTACCCTACCACGGCTCAAAGGAGTCGTGCAAACAGGTAGTGGTTGGGTGCAGTCCCGAAGCACTTGGAGGCAGTGACGGTTAGACAGGATTCGTCTCTCCCGGTATTGGGGGTTGACAACGCGCTGTGTCTATGAGAGCCATTACACGAGTAGTCCCTGGCCAGGGCAAACAAGATATACTGGTAGGACTCCAGTGTTATCTCAGGGTGTTTTGGGCTTCGCTCTGGCACGACATGTACCGCTATTGGGGGACTGACGTTTACCGCCCCCTAGGCCCGCCATGCGATGTATCAGACGAACAGACCGGACTGTACGGAGAATGTCACATTCAGGCTCAGTAGGAGTTCAGATGGGTTTCGCCTCGTTAGGCTTCTTGTCGGCATTACCTGGGGACCGTTACGCACAGCTAGTGCCGCTTGCGGTCTGTGGTTAAACCCACTGCCAGCGTAGTGTCGAGTCTTTAGAGTCCCATACAGAAAGCTTTTCGCCTTTAGGCAAAAGAGTAGAGGTCGCATGGTATTGCGACAGGTCGCATGGTTTTGCGACAGGGTTCGGTCACATCCGTGCACTTGTGCACGTACAGTGTCCGGACAGTTTACACTAGCAGGCTTTGGTTTAAGCCAGATCCTAGTGTACCTTTTGGGATTGGATTTATCCAGTATGCATTCGTGTTCCTCGGAACGCAGATGCGGGTGTGTATGCACAGTTGACAGGGAGGCAGAGGCAGCGGATTCTCATTAGGGTTGTTGACAGTTGACCGTTGACTATTTGACTTTTTGCTCAACCCTAATGAGAATATGATATGTGATTAACTATTATATTAATTAAGTATTATGGTGACATGGTTGTTGACTTTTGTTGACTTTGTTGACTTGTTGACTTTTGTTGACTTATTGACTTTGTTGACCGGTTGACTAGGCTTGACTAGTTGACCATCATGATAACCATAGCCATCATTTCATGGCAAAGACTTTTGCTTGCTTGCTTATTTATGCAAAATGAGTGCATGAAATGATATGGTTATGGTTGCTTCAACCATCACATAACACTTGATTTGGTATAATGAGTTATGATGACTTTGGATTATGAGAGGGTGAGAGACAAAAGACTTGCTCATTCTTTCTTGCTCATTCTCTCTCTTGTTCTTGAGCTCTCTTGTTTTGCTCTCACCATCTTCCTCTTGCTCCCTCTCTTGACTCTATGGTTCTCTTGTCTCATGAGTTGAGAATCAAGAACCATAGATAAAATCCCATACAAACTCTTCTCTACTCACTCTAGTTCACAACGTTTAGCAAACCGAGTGAACTAGTTTCTTCAAAGAACGAAGAAGGAGCCAAAGGTTGGAGCTTTTAGGTGGATCTATCTTCGGCGTACGGAGACGACGGGAAGAAGCCAATCCGGACCACCATCGGAGCTTGAAGACGAAGGAGTTCAAGACAAGCAAGGTATAACCCCCTAACCGAGTAGTTAGAAACTCGTAGTTAGGTTGTTAGTTAGATGTTTAACCAAGATCTGGGTTATAAGTCCATGTTACCACCTCTATAAAAATCGTTTTTCATCAAATTCCGCATGCCCGTAAGTACCGGGAGAGGTAGCATGGACTTACAGTGGTATCAGAGCCTAGTTAAACTCTATCTAACATGTTAGCAAGTAACTAGAAGATCGATCAACGAAAAAGTCCCGAAAACGAACCCCAAAATTCGAAGTTTCTGTCGATTTTTATACTGTTCAAAAGTTGATTATTTTCACACCTAAAATCGACTCAGGGTTTTCTGTGAATACTGTAGAAATTTGGTCCAGTGATCCCATCAAAGAGCCGCGGAAACGCGGCAATAGCCCGCGGTTCCGCGGCCGACTTGGCTCCTCTCTGTTCTTTCTTTGCTACAGTATTCTCATAGGGGTATTTTGGGATTTTTGGTATATGTGTTTTCTGCCCAGATTTTCCAGAACGAAAATTTTATTTTTGGGGTCCCGAAAATCCGTATTTTTGATCGAACTTCTAAAAGACTTAAGCTAACGGGTTTTTCTGTAATGTGATATTTGTATTGAACGTCTGCTAATCGCTATATGTCGATTAGTGGGGGTTATACAAATCTGTGATCTGTAATGTTGCTGGAATGTGTATATGAATATGTTGGATTGTCGCGGGTGAATAGCCGGGGGGTTGTGAGACGAGAGTTTTCTTTTCTTTCAATTCATGTAAATTTGTAAATTGATGTAATAATTATTTGTATGGCCGCACAACCGGGTCGGGGTTGTAGCCGTCATTGTATAATTTCTTTTTACTATTTTTGCTCCTAGGATAGACCCATGGAGGGGGTGCACAAACTACCGGGTATGCCGAAGTGTCGAGTGGCCTACTCATGGAGATGAGGGAGGTTGCTACGCTTCGGGTACTTGGCGGGTATTTTGCCACACCCGTAGGGGTCTTGGGTGGGGTATTGGCTATTCACCGCAACCGTGTAATCTGTCTTTCGTTATAGGCTCGTACGAATTACAGATTTCTAGTATATCCAATGTATTCATCTGTGATCTGAAATGTTTATCATTGCAGTATATCTATATATGATATTATTTAGGCGTTGCTTATGTTTTACAGACGCGCTAGCCCAGCCCCCGCTCTGTCGTTAGTTAAGTAACCTAACGGGTAATGACGGGGCCCAGTGGCGAATGCGAATGACATAAGCGTACGTCATATTTTAGTTGTTTTCTGCAATGGTAGGATTAAATGATGGGACGCATTAAAAGAACTAATGCAAGAATATCACGCATTAAAAGAACTAATCCAAGATAATAAACCAAGTTAAAGTCGTCGGAACACTTTCGAAAAACCACTCGGTTCTTTTCAAAACCAACTTTTAAATGCGGAGCTTGAGCCACTCCTTTTAAAAGCTATCTCGTTCCATCGACCAAATCAAGTTCACTACGTTCACGGTTTTGCCAAAACCATTCGTAGCCCTCCGTCGTTTCACATGAATAGTCAATAGTATTCAAGCTGTGTATGTTGGCCAAAGTCAAGGCATAGTGATTGGTAGCTATTGGGTGTTCATGTGTAGCATAGATAGATGCGTTGGTTTGGGACAGTCGTACTGCCATTTTGGCCAAACTCAAGGGTAGGTACGGATGGATCCAAATTAACCTGGATAATGACGGGTAGAACTTGACATGTGACTTATGATATTTTGGCCAAAGTCAAGGTCATAAGAGCATGGGGCAAAAATCCACATCGGGAGTTTCATAAGTACTGAAACTTGCTAGATTTGCATACCATTTGGAGTGTGATGATTCTGGTAGGATTCCTTCAGTTTCGTCTCGCGATGATATTTGGATCCCGATCCTACTGTGAGTATATGCTACTCCTCGGGAAATTTCTCACTAAACGATCAATGCTATAAACCTAGTAGGTGCCTAGAAAGGTGTTAGCGGGGATACGCCCCCAGGGAAAAGAGGTTCTTTAATTAAGGAACTTCGCGAAAGCATTGGAAAACCTCCCTCGAAGTACCGACACCGGCCTGGCTGAACGGTTAAGCAAGTATTGTGCGGTGGGATTGATCCCGACTAATTCTTCCTTTATGGTTTGAGGAGGGATTCGAGAAACAGTGGGAGCCATCCTGTTTAGACAAACTAAAAACCACTCTAAACTTGCAAGAGCATCATGCTGAGTGTTTCTTCTTCTCTCCTAATTGCAGCGACCAATCGACATGACTGGACTTAAGTTACTTCTAGATAAAAATATACTGACATGGCCAAACTACAAAGATTGGCTCAGGAATGTCAAAATGGCAATCACTTACGACAAGCTGGGGTATCTTCTTACCACCAAAGCTCCCCCTGTCCCTGGTCCCACTTCCAGCGTCGCGGATAAGGAAATCCGCAAGACTTGGGAGATTGATAGCGCGAAGGCCAAGTGCCTCGTACTTGCCTCGATGGACAACGAACATCAGAGGAGGCACGAGAATATGGACCTTGAATCTGGACCTTGAATCCATATTTCTCCATACAAAAGAACTGTATGGAGAGCAATCTCGTATCGCAAGATACGAAGCGTCGAAAAAGTTATTTTCGGCAAAGATGGCCGTCAGATCATCAGTAGCCGAGCACGTGCTAAAGATGATCGGCTACATTGAGGAGCTCGCGGACCTAGGGACCACATTGGAGAGTGAGCTCTATACGGACATAGTTCTCCAGTCTCTTCCTTCCACTTACGCCCAGTTTATACTGAACTTCAACTTGCAAGAAAAAGAAGTTGAACTTTCAGAGCTCCTCAACATGCTGAGGAGCGCAGAGGGCACCCTACAGAAAAGTAGGGAAACATCCACTTTGTTTGTAGAAGGATCATCTTCTTCTAGGTCCAAGGCGAAAGCCAAGGGAAAGAAGAAGAAAGCCCCCGCCAAACCAAGGGGCGGTGTTAGTAAAGTGGATACGAAGGGAAAAACAAAAGCAACAAAGAAAGCGGGGAAGCTTGTGGATAAGGAAGAATGCTTCTATTGTCATAAGAAAGGTCACTGGAAGAATGATTGCAGGGCTTGGAAAGCCAGGACACAGGAATTGAAGCAGGTTGCAGCTTCAGCTTCAGGTGTATATGTTATTGAAAACTGTCTTTCAATAAACTCTACTTCCTGGGTATTGGATACCGGATCAGGATCTCATATCTGTAATTCTTTGCAGGCGTTGAGAAACCGTAGGGTTTTGAAGGCAGGTGACATGACCCTCAGAGTTACGAACGGAGCTAGCATGGATGGTAAAGCCGTGGGGGACTATCACCTGGGAATGTCAGATGGACATGTTTTGGTTTTGCGTAATTGCTTTTTTGTACCCAACGCAACTTGTAATATCATTTCTGTATCTTTAGTTTCTAAAGAAGGTTATGAATTTGCGTTTGTAAGCAATGTTGTAAACATTCACCTTAATCAAGTTCTGATTGGGTCAGGTACATTGAGTAATGGTATATACGTATTAAACTAACCACGGATTTTCAATGTCCAGAATACACACAAAAGAAAGTCTCCGGAAATAAATCAGACTTTCTTGTGGCATTGTAGACTGGGTCATATCAATGAGAGAAGGTTGACTAAGTTACATACAGAAGGATATTTGAATGCGTTCGAATATCAATCGTATGCCACTTGTCAATCCTGTCTCAAAGGAACGATGACAAAGACTCCGTTTACTGGACATGGAGTAAGAGCGAGCGAGCTCTTGGGACTCGTACACAGTGACGTGTGCGGTCCAATGTCTACACATGCGCGAAGCGGTTATTCTTACTTCATTACTTTTACGGATGACTTCTCAATGTACGGTTATGTCTTCTTAATGAAACATAAGTCCGAAGCCTTTGGAAAATTCCAGGAGTATAAGAATGAAGTAGAAAAACAAACCGGCAAAAGTATTAAGATTCTAAGATCGGATCGAGGTGGAGAATACTTAAGTGCCGAGTTCCTGGATTATTTAAAAGAGAACGGAATTCTCTCTCAGCTTACTCTTCCATACACTCCGCAACATAACGGTGTATCGGAGAGGCGGAACCGAACCCTATTGGATATGGTACGGTCCATGATAAGTAACGCTGAGTTACCGCGATCATTCTGGCGATATGCGCTAGAATCAGCCGCATACCTTTTGAACCGAGTTCCCACTAAGACTGTGCCTACCACACCATTTGAGATGTGGTGTGGGAAGAGGCCCCATCTTAATCACATTAAGACATGGGGAAGTCCAGCTTTTGTCAAAAAGCAGCATGCGGACAAGCTCGAGGCACGCTCAGTACTGTGCAAGTTTGTGGGATATCCAAAGAATTCCAAGGGATATTTCTTCTATTGCGAAGAGGAACAAAAAGTTCTTGTTTCTCGTCATGCCCACTTTCTAGAACACCAGTTCTTAGAAAAGGAAATTAGTGGGAGCGCAGTAGAACTGGAAGAAATTCCAGAACCATGGACTATTACTGAAAGTTTAGTGGAACCAGAGAGTTCAAAAGAACAGGACATTCCTACGCCGCTCCGCAGGAGTAGTAGGCAGACTCATCCGCCCGAGAGATACTACGGTTTTCTCATAGACGGGGATAGAGAGGATTGCATCATAGATTATGATGAGCCTACTAGCTTCCAGCAGGCCGTTCAGAGCGTTGACTCAGTGAAATGGCTGGATGCAATGCGGACCGAAATGGAGTCCATGTACACCAACAAGGTATGGACGTTGGACATTGCTCCAGACGGGGTAAAACCCGTAGGATGCAAGTGGATCATCAAAAGGAAGATTGGTGTAGATGGACAGGTTGAGACCTATAAAGCTAGGCTGGTAGCAAAGGGTTTTCGTTAAAGACCTGGCTTGGACTATGACGAAACCTTTTCTCCAGTAGCCATGCTGAAATCCATTCGGATCCTTCTTGCCATTGCTGCCTTCCATGATTATGAGATCTGGCAAATGGACGTAAAGACCGCTTTTCTAAATGGAAATTTAGAGGAGTGTGTCTATATGGACCAACCAGAGGGTTTCATTCAGAGTGGGAGCAGCGGAAAGGTGTGCAAGTTGCTTAAGTCCATCTATGGACTAAAGCAGGCATCGCGGAGTTGGAACATCTGCTTTGATGAGACGGTCAAAGAATTTGGCTTTATCAAAAATCCAGATGAACCATGCATCTATAGTAGATTTGTAGCGAGAACTGTAGTATTCCTCGTTTTATACGTGGATGACATTCTCTTAATAGGAAATGACATTCCTATGCTACAATCTGTCAAGGGGTTCTTGTCACACAGGTTCTCCATGAAAGACCTGGGTGATGCCTCATACATCCTGGGGATCCGGATCCATCGTGATAGATCCAAGAGGATATTAGGACTTTCACAGTCCAGGTACATCGATACCATACTGAAAAGATTCAGTATGGAAGATTCCAAGCGCGGTAACCTACCGGCTTGTCACGGGATCACCCTCTCTAAAGAGATGTCTCCCAAGACTGATTTGGAGAGGGATCACATGTCTATTATACCCTACGCTTCTGCGGTAGGCTCTATAATGTATGCGATGTTGTGTACCAGACCGGATGTAGCTTATGCACTTAGTGTGGTAAGCCGGTATCAGTCAAACCCTGGGGAGAAACACTGGATAGCGGTAAAGAACATTCTCAAGTACCTGAGAAGGACTAAGGAGATGTTCTTGGTGTATGGCGGAAAAGACCTCCAGATCGAGGCCTTTGCTCACTCCAGCTTCCAGAGTGACAAGGATGATTCCAAGTCCATGTCGGGTTTTGTCTTTACCCTCAATGGAGGGGCGGTGTGTTGGAAGAGTTCCAAACAAGAAACCGTTGCGGACTCGACGATGGAAGCGGAATACATCGCTGCATCTGATGCCGCAAAAGAAGCTGTCTGGATGAGGAAGTTCTTGAAAGAACTTCAGGTGGTTCCGTCCATTGTTGATCCAATACCTCTGTATTGCGACAACAACGGGGCTATAGCTTTAGCGAAGGAACCCAGGTCCCATCAGAGATCCCGACACATCTTGAGGCGGTATCACCTGATCAGGGAGATCGTAGATCGCCAGGAGATCGAGGTTCGGAGAGTCGCTTCAGAAGATAACACTGCAGATCCATTCATTAAGGCCCTGCCCCAGACTCGGTTCGAGCGGCTGATCGAGATGATAGGTCTTCGATACGCCAGTACATGGCCTTAGTGCAAGTGGGAGATTGTTAGTGTATATACCCTAGAGGCCATTACTGTATCATACTAGTTTGTATATTACTTAATGGAAGCTTGGGATATTCACCTTGTATATACAATCTTGCTCAAAATAGTAGTATGCTACTTGGTTTGTTTCTACTTCAATGTGTACATGTGTTTATTTTTGTATATCACCTATACACATTAGTAGAGCCCTTAGGATCTTTGCTTGATTACCAGCGATGTGATGGCCGTCACACTAGTGGGGCTGGGTAATCTATAAGCACATCCTTATGCAGGTCCCTGGTCGCAGGACTATCGAGACAGGGCATCGATACTCCGGAGTAGACCAGCGCATGCGCTTCTCATCCCAGTGTGGGAGACGGTCTGTCCCACAGCCGTCAGTACGTCGTACTTGAGATAGTATGCGGGTGCTCGTTAGGTTACGGGTATACTGGACAGGACTCGTCGGGAACTGACTAGTTGGTATTATGCCTATCGTCAGTTATCAGTTCCCAGGTGACATGAGTACAGCTTAGTCCGCTGACTTGACACTGTCACTTCGCCTCGAGTGTGTTCCCACTGTACTTTGATCACTACCCTACCACGGCTCAAAGGAGTCGTGCAAACAGGTAGTGGTTGGGTGCAGTCCCGAAGCACTTGGAGGCAGTGACGGTTAGACAGGATTCGTCTCTCCCGGTATTGGGGGTTGACATCGCGCTGTGTCTAGGAGAGCCATTACACGAGTAGTCCCTGGCCAGGGCAAAAGAGATATACTGGTAGGCCTCCAGTGTTATCTCAGGGTGTTTTGGGCTTCGCTCCGGCACGACTTGTACCGCTATTGGGGGACTGACGTTTACCGCCCCCTAGGCCCGCCATGCGATGTATCAGACGAACAGACCGGACTGTACGGAGAATGTCACATTCAGGCTCAGTAGGAGTTCAGATGGGTTTCGCCTCGTCAGCCTTCTTGTCGGCATTACCTAGGGACCGTTACGCACAGCTAGTGCCGCTTGCGGTCCGTGGTTAAACCCACTGCCAGCGTCGTGTCGAGTCTTTAGAGTCCCACACAGAAAGCTTTTCGCCTTTAGGAAAAAGAGTAGAGGTCGCATGGTATTGCGACAGGTCGCATGGTTTTGCGACAGGGTTCGGTCACATCCGTGCACTTGTGCACGTATAGTGTCCGGACAGTTTACACTAGCAGGCTTTGGTTTAAGCCAGATCCTAGTGTACCTTTTGGGATTGGATTTATCCAGTATGCATTCGTGTTCCTCGGAACGCGGATGCGGGTGTGTATGCACAGTTGACAGGGAGGCAGAGGCAGCGGATTCTCATTAGGGTTGTTGACAGTTGACCGTTGACTATTTGACTTTTTGCTCAACCCTAATGAGAATATGATATGTGATTAACTATTATATTAATTAAGTATTATGGTGACATGGTTGTTGACTTTTGTTGACTTTGTTGACTTGTTGACTTTTGTTGACCGGTTGACTAGGCTTGACTAGTTGACCATCATGATAACCATAGCCATCATTTCATGACAAAGACTTTTGCTTGCTTGCTCATTTGTGCAAAATGAGTGCATGAAATGATATGGTTATGGTTGCTTCAACCATCACATAACACTTGATTTGGTATAATGAGTTATGATGACTTTGGATTATGAGAGGGTGAGAGACAAAAGACTTGCTCATTCTTTCTTGCTCATTCTCTCTCTTGTTCTTGAGCTCTCTTGTTTTGCTCTCACCATCTTCCTCTTGCTCACTCTCTTGACTCTATGGTTCTCTTGTCTCATGAGTTGAGAATCAAGAACCATAGATAAAATCCCATACAAACTCTTCTCTACTCACTCTAGTTCACAAGGTTTAGCAAACCGAGTGAACTAGTTTCTTCAAAGAACGAAGAAGGAGCCAAAGGTTGGAGCTTTCAGGTGGATCTATCTTTGGCGTACGGAGACGACGGGAAGAAGCCAATCCGGACCACCATCGGAGCTTGAAGACGAAGGAGTTCAAGACAAGCAAGGTATAACCCCCTAACCGAGTAGTTAGAAACTCGTAGTTAGGTTGTTAGTTAGATGTTTAACCAAGATCCGGGTTATAAGTCCATATTACCACCTCTATAAAAATCGTTTTTCATCAAATTCCGCATGCCCGTAAGTACCGGGAGAGGTATCATGGACTTACATCATCAACAACCATGATGAGCCAAAAGTCAAGCCATGATCAACTAAAGAAAGTCAAGGTATGGTGCAACATCATGAAACCATCATGACACAAGAAAATGCAAAGAACCCCTCCACAAATACTTATTTGCACAAATGCAAATAATCCCTCCTCCACCAATCTTCGGCCAATGAACGATACAAAGGAAATCGGCCGAAACGGAAAGCAAACTGGCAACTCCAGAAAACTGGTCCCGTAATAAATTACAGGAAAACCCCGATACTGTGCATACACGCTCGCATTTGTATTCCGACCGAAATACAAATGCAATGAGACAAGATCTACACTGTACTATACTAGAATCCGGCTTATACCAAAGTCGGCTAGTAATATCCGTTCGATCCTGATCCGTACAATACCGCACGTATCTGATCGAACCCTGCCATATATCCATACGGTCTGTAGTACAAACTGTCTGATCCTGATCCATGCAATACCGCACGTATCTGATCGGACCTTGCCATATCTCCATACGGCCTCTATAACTTTTGGCCCGAAAGCTGAGTAACTGAATGTGGGGGACTCTAAAGACTCGTCAACACCTTGGTTGTGGATTTAACCACTAGCACGTCATAGGTATAAGCCAATACGTAACGGGCTACCAGGTATTGACAAAAAGGGACGTCTGTGAGCGAACTCAGCCTGACAACCCTACTGAGCCTGTCAGTGACAATATCCGTACAGTCCGGTCCGTTCGTCTATGAGTATCGCATGGCGGGCCTAGGGGGTTGGTAAAAGTCAGACCCCCAAAAGCGGTACAAGTCGTGTCGGAGTGTAGCCCAGAACACCCTGAGATACTACTGGAATACCTACCAGTAAATCTCCTTGCCTCGGCCGAGGGCTTCGTGTAATGGCTCTCCTAGACACAGCACGACCTCACCCCCAATACCGGGAGAGACGAACCCCTGAAGATACACTCACTGCCTCCATGTGGCTCGGGACTGTACCCAACTAAAACCTGTTTGCACGACTCCTTTGAGCCGTGGTAGGGTAGTAATCAAAGTACAGTGGGAACTCACACAAGACAAATGACGATCCCCAGGTCGATGAACTAACCTGTACACATGTCACCAGGGAACTGCCATCTGACGTCTGGTATATGACCAACTAGCATGTTCCCGGCAAGTCCTGTCCGGTGTACTCATCACCCAATGAGCACCTGTATACATCCTAGGTGATCCAACTGACACCAGTGGCTTGTGAGACCGGCCACCGCCCCTCGTCGGGGTCTCGACTGTATACACTAGTCTACTCTGGAGTATCGATGTCCTGTCTCGAAACTCACACGACCAGGGAACATTTAAGGATATGCTTATAGACCCCCAGCTCCCACTTATATGATCGCCCTCATACTGCTGGTGGTCAAGCAAGAATCCTAGGGGCTCTACCAACGTGTAATAGCGACTTGTCAGGTCACTTAAAGCAGTACACGATGATAAAGGTAAACCAGATAGCATACTATCATCTCGAGTAAGACTGTCCTACCGGGATTGGTCCTCCATCAATCATTGCAATCACGTACCTGTGACCTAATAATTGACTCTGAGGGCACTATCTCCAACAATCTCCCACTTGCACTCAAGGCTAATTATTGCGATGTCGCATACTCACAGCCCGTGTGATACCGAACACCCAACTCCTCTACTAATCAGTTCCACAAAGCTCGCTTGCGGAACTATTGCGTTCGAGGAATAGCCTCATTGAGTGGATCCGCTTTGTTGTCTATTTCTATGTCTCTCTATATCTCAAGTTCGCGGAGAAACCCATCTCCCGAAATGAGCAATACCTGTCTTAGAATGTGTCTGGATGTCTGATGGGACATAGCTCATAAATGAACTCCAAATCCAAACTTCTTAGACTGTATCGTCAACTGAACTTAATCAGTATCCTGTGCCATGCCACCCTCAGTATTGCCTTGGACCACCTGTCCAAAATACTGCCCCTCATCAGAAGGAAAACTATAACTCTGACAACTTTTCTTGTCGTCTATGTCACCTTGGAAGCCTGGAATGATAACTTTCTCCCGAATGAGGCTGTCGTTATCATATCCTTAGAACATCCACTTATGTTCTAAAACTGCTTTCGACTGTTTCTCCAGGATTGGATTAATGTCAACTTATTGCATCTAGTGCAAGAACAACATTTGGTGTGGTACTTGACATCTCATGATTGACTCAATTGCCTAAGCAAGTGATCTGCCAATCATGCACATCCCTCTCTATTTTAGTCTATAAGACACCTTTAGAGAGGGTGACTCCATTACCTGCAGGTATACTACCGTGCCAGGAGTCGTCCATTCTAAATACTCTTAGAATGCTGTCTAAGTACCCTGATTGGGAAACCACCCAAATCTAGATCTAAAACTATAGATCTAGTAACCAGTTTGTCTGATATAATTTCCAAGTCCCATGTGGAGAAATCACTGTGTGACGACCAAAGTATAACCGATTGTAGTATAAGAGTTTCTTTTCCTACTCTATGTATGTCATCCAAATACCAGGATATCACACCCTACTACCTTCTCAACAGATCCATCCCCTATTCTGATGAAGTCAAACCCATGACTGTTACGTCAGAAATAGATGATCTATCTCCGCTACATCTGCTTTAGTCTATAAATAGACATAAGCTACCTGTCCACCAATGCTTCCGCTGCTCCCACTGACTACGACAACCCTCTGGCAGAGTCATATAGACGTACACTTCTAAAACTAGTTTAGAACGACGCTATACTCATCCTCCCGCCGGGTCTCGCAGCGTGGAACAACAGCAATGGTAATTGTGGGTAAACAAGAACTTCCCTGTCACCGTCCTTGAGGCTACCGTAGTACCTCTCGGGTGCCTGAAGTTACCCACCTTATCTGCGGAGTGGCCAATGGAATGTCAAACCAGATTGAATCTTTAGGTTCCTATCAAATCTTCAGTAATCGTTTGTGGTTCTGGAATCACTTCCAGTTCTACCATACTCCCACTACTGTTTTCTGAAAAAATCCATTTTTAATAAAACTGTGGCGAGTCTAGAACAATATTGCTATTGTTCATCCAGATGGTAGAAAGTCAACCCTCGTCATAGCCTGGGTCAACCCACAAACAGCCATTACAGAAACGTGCCTTGAGTTATCCAGAGTCTGGTTTTAATCATAAGCCGGACAACTCCCCGTACCTTAACACCGTTAAGATATGAACTGTTCTATATCCAATATAGAACCAGAGGCACTGATTTAATTGAACCAGATCCAAATCATGCAACTGTCTCCAGTGCATGTTACCTAAATGGAAAGAGGCCGATCAGCGTTACTCAACTTAGGAATGCTTCCAATTATGAATAACCTGAAAGAGAAGCAATTTCTCTTATCATTACTATCAACTGAATACCATGCACAAGTGTCTACATCTTCGATTGCTTTGAAGAATCCCGATACTTGCTACACCTGGTTCTCTACTCTATTCAAATACCTATAACTTCTCAAAAAATTCAGACCCTGTGTTTCCGCGAAACACCTGTCTAAAAACTAGAGAAGTCATAAGTGAACCGAATATAGTACGAGGACCAACCTCTCTGTCCTGATGGACCCTGGACAACATACAATACTCTGTATAAGTCCCTTGAGTCTGATAACTCATTCACTGTGTGTCGTAGGTCGAAAACTGTACTTATGGTTAAGAAGGATTACACCGCTGTTTAATGCTCCTTACCTAACCATCCACTGATATAGGTAAATGTCACAGACATAATTTCAAAAAGGTATATCTCACTCTATGAAAATAGACGTACAGATATATCAATTTGAAATTGGTGCATAACTGCGGATATTCAAAACCAAATATTTGCCGACCGGCAAACAGCCCAGGTGATTTCCTCAAATATCACCGATTACAACGAATCCCGATATAATGAGGATGATCACCCAATTCCCAATAACTTACTCCCACTCATCATCTGTAAAACCATACAGATGTGAGAATCATACCTGGTAAATGTTAGTTGTATGTATGCCCTAGAGGCCAGTATTGTACAGATGATGTATATTATATTGGATGCTTGGACATATATAGAGATGACTTTCTTGCTCGATATGATAGTATGCTATCTGGTTGCTCTTTATCTTAACATGTACACTTGTCTCTTTAAACTGTCTTATGGTTACATGTTGGTAAAGCCCTTAGGATGTGTACTTGACTACCTGGACTATGATGCAGATCATACTAGTAGGGACATGGTAGTCCATAAGTACATCCTTTACGGTCCCTAGTCGTGGGTGTATCGAGATGGGGCATCGATATACCAGAGTAGACTAGCGTATACGCTTCTTGACCCATGAGATGGGCGATGGATGATCCCATATCCATTGGTGTTTGACATCAGAGATCGTATACGGGTGCTCAGTGGAGACTGGGTACACTGGACGGACTCGCCGAGAACTCCCAGATGGTATTATACCTCACGTCAGATGGCAGTTCTCAGGTGACACTTGTGCAGGTTAGTCTGTAGACCCGAGATCGTCATAGAGTCTTGTGTGATTCCCACTGTGCTTTGATCTCCACCTTACCACGTCCATGAGGGCGTGCAAAACGGTGGTCTTTGGGTACAGTCCTGAGTCATATGGAGGCAATGAGTGATAGGAGGGGTTTCGTCTCTCCCGGTATTGGGGGTTGATGTTGCGCTGTGCTCGATTGGCCGTAACAGGGAAGTCCCAGGCCAGGGCTGATCAGAGATTTGCTGGTAAGTGTTACCAGTAGTTTCTCAACCCGTTATGAGCCTCACATCGGCACGACTTATCGGTTATTGGGGTCTGACGTTTACCACCCCTAGACTTGATATGCGACGTATCAGACGAACAAACCGGACTGTACGGTAAGTGTTACTGGTTGGATTCACAGGAGTGTGAGCGGGCTAGCTCGTCGATCTTCTGATCGCTCAATACCCGGATGGCCGTTACGTTTAGCAGACCGCTTGCGGCTTGTGGGTGCTTGATATGATCATCATCTGCTACCGGCGTATTGACGAGTCTTTAGAGTCCTACACAGAGGTTTCCTGGCTCAAGCGAAACGAAATAGGAGCGCATATGAGATATGTGCGGGAGCGAGAATAATGCGTGTATGTGATACCGCATTTCATTCTCGCGATAAATGTTTCGATTGGTTATATTCGATATGACCTAGTTATCGAATCATTGATTCGATAAATCGATACATTGGATACTAGTCGGTTATGTGCGACATGACCGGATCATTGAATCAAATGTTGATTTAATGATTTAATGTATAATTATATATTTGATATATTACTTTGCATTAACTAGTATTGGTTCACTTTAAATGGATTTTCTCACTTGATGCACACATTGTATATGTGATATACTTTTGTACACTAGTTTGTATCATGTTTGATGATACTTGCTCACTTGGGTTTGTGTAAAGATTAAACCATGGTTATATGAATGGTTAGGGTTTTGATTATTTACTTAGTTATTTATTTATATATTCCTTTTGGAAATTATTAAGGATGGTGGCTTATTTTGTTTTTATGTTGAAGCTTCTTGAAGCTTTGAATAAGTCCACCATTCTTATCTTATCCTTAACCCTAACCATTCCAACTAACCTTAGTTTAATCTCTACACTTGACCATAGTTTACATTATGATAAGTATTCCTTTTCTTTTCATTTTAAAAGGACTTATCATAATTCTAGCTTCATCTTCTTCTTCATCTCCAAAAGAAAAAGCTTGATGCCATTAATGGCAACTTGAGCTATAGTGTGAGAAATCCAATTCCAAAGTGAACCCACCTCCTATTTCTTCACCCTCTACCTCTTGCCAAGTTGTTTTGGGTGTTTTCTTCACAAGTTTCACAACTTGGTGAAGTTGGAGCTTGAACTTGTGCAACCTCAACGTAGATCATCTTCGGCACGAAGCCGACGACCTATTCCGCTCATTTCTCCGATGAAGCCGTCGCGAGAGTCCGAGATTCGAGATGGACAGCAAGGGGACGACCACGTGGAGCTAAGGAAGTGGATAACCGGATCTACAAAGGTTGTAGCTTCTTATCTTTAGTTAAAGTGTTAACTAGTTTCATGTTTCGCCTAGAATTCTAGCCGACGATCCGTATTAGGGTTTCTCGGCACCCATAAAATTTTAAATTGGCATGTTCGATGTCTTGTGAGACCTCTATAGTGTGCCTAGGAACCTTTCACTGGTATCAGAGCCTAGCTAGAGCCTTAGGCGAAGTCTAGACGACGTTTAAAACCCGAACGAACCCGAAACCCTAAAACCCAAGTGCTCTCTGGACTTTTTCTAAAATCTGGGATTTTTCCATATTAAAAATTGGTAAAAAATTCAGCAGGGAAATATATGAATTACGGTGCAAAAATTTATTGATGAACAGTCTACAGTGCGGTGGAACCGCGGCCTAAGCCTGCTTAGGCGGCGGTTCCGCGGCAACTTTATTAAATTATTATATAATTTTTGCACAGTAACTTATATCTTCTGGTGTTGGATTTTCTGGGAATTTTTAAAATTTATTCAAGAGTTGAATTTTCTGGGGTGTTTTAGAGCTTCGATGTTTCGATCGGATTATCAAATTTCGTCTTTGTGTATTTCCGGATAATTTTTAGAATATGTTAAAAAGTTCGACCGAATATAAATACCCATTTTTTCCCCTGTAAGGAAATTTCCAAGTGTTGGATTTTTCCGTAGTTTAACGACGTTCTAAGTTGTGCAAGTAACGCGATGGACCCTCTAGAAGACAACAAATCTTAACTCGATTATGTGACCGTCTTGAACCGCCCTTTGAACCTTAGGGTTTGGGGCAGTACGGCGTGCCACATGTGAGGCGTTGGCTTGACATGTTATATTGGATCGTCGTGTTCGAATAGCCGGGTTTTTTTATGTGAGATGAGTGTTTTTTCATTTTCACTCATGTAAAAACTTGTATGTAATATTCTTTTATTTGGGGCACTTTCAGGTAGCGGAAGTTGTTGTAGGTTTGCTAGGCACGCGCATAAGGGTCTACGAGGCATCAACCATGCCCGATTTAAAAATTAGCCGTGCCGAACAACCCGAATACGGAACTTTAAACTAGAGATTAGGCGAAAACAAGCATGCTAAACACTTTAACACTAAGTGAGAAGGATTACAACCTTTGTAGATCCGGTCCTTCACTTCATATGCTCCGTGTTGTGGTCCCTTCGCTGCGATCATCGGGATCCGGACTCTCGAGAGGTTCCACGAAGAGAAAGACGCAACCTTTGCTTCCGATCTTCGATACTTTGATGATCTACCTTGAAGTTTCTTTAACACAAGCTAACACTCATGAAATGATGTGAACACCCTCATCTAAATGGCAAGGGAAGATGAGGATGATGAAGTAGGATTTTTGCTCTCTTTATTTATCTTTTACTCATATTTATTCATCACCTTTGAAAAATCAAGCAAGCTTTTTCTTGAAAAGAGAATGAAGAAGAAGATGAACAATAATAGAATTGTGATGAATAATAAAAGTTATCATAATTATTTATGCAACCATGGTTCACTTAACCATTGTAGAGAGTTTACTAGGGTTAGGGTTTGGGTTAGGTCAAAGGGTGAGTCACTTACAAATATCTATCATAATATCTTAACAAAGACAAAGTAAAGCTTCTAGAATCAACTAGAAGGTTTAACCCTAATCCAAACCCTAATCATGTATAAACTCCTCTAAACATGTTGCATTAATAATTATAATATGTTACAATATTATATATCACATATACAATATTTATTGTAACAAAATAAAATAATACATTTAACATATATCGCATATATATCAATATATTACCCGAGTGAGAAAAAGAATCTTTTAGTGAGCAAATATTAGTTAATGCAATTTAATATATCAAATATATTATTATACATTAAATTATCGAATCAACACTTGATCCGACAATCCGGCTATATCGCATATAACCGACTAATATTTATCCGTACCGATTCATTGAATCAACACTTGATCCGATGACCCGGTTGATATCAAATATCGCGAGAATAGAGTACGGTATCTCATATCGTATTATCCTCGGTCCCGCACATATCACATATGTGCTCCTACTCCGTTTTGCCTGAGCCAAGAAACCTCTGTGTAGGACTCTAAAGAATCGTCAATACGCCGGCAGTAGGTGATGATCATATCAAACACCCACAAGCTGCAAGCGGTCAGCTAAACGTAACAGCTTCCCAGGTATTGAGCGCTCAGAAGATCAACAAGCAAGCCTGTAACTTCTCCTGTGAATCCAAACAGTAACACTCCCGTACAGTCCGGTCTCGTCGTCTGATATGTTGCATATCTCGTCTAGGGGTGGTAAACGTCAGACCCCAGTAGCTTGATAAGTCGTGTCGATATGAGGTCTATAACAGTTCGAGAAACTACTTATAACACTTACCAGTAAATCTCAGCAACCCTGGCCAGGGATTTCCGGTTATAGCCAATCGAACACAGCACAACATCAACTCCCTATACCGGGAGAGACGAATCCCCTCCTATCGCTCATTGCCTCCATGTTGCACGCCCTCTTGGACGTGGTATGATGGAAATCAAAGCACAGTGGGAACCACACAAGACTCTATGACGATCTCGGGTCAACAGACTACTCTGTACCAGTGTCACCGGAGAACTGCCATCTGACGTATGGTATAATACCATCTGGGAGTTCTCGGCGAGTCCGTCCAGTGTACCCAGTCTCCACTGAGCACCCGTACACCATCCTTGATGTCAAACACCGATGGATATGGGATCATCCATCGCCCATCATATGGGTCAAGATGCGTATACGCTAGTCTACTCTGGTGCATCGATGCCCTGTCTCGATACACCCTCGACTAGGAACAGTTATAGGATGTACTCATCGACTACCGTGGCCCCACTAGTATGATCTCATCATAGTCCTAGTAGTCGAGTACAAATCCTAAGGGCTTTATCAACATGTAATATATAGACAATCAGAGTACATGTTAAGATAAAGTACAACCAGATAGCATACTATCATGTCGAGCAAGAAAGTCCTCCCTATATATGTCCTAGCATCCACTGCAATATACATCGTATGTACAGTAATGGCCTCTAGGGCATACATATAACTAACAATCTCCCACTTGCACTAGGGCCATCTGTTATGGTATCGCATACCCAACAATTAGCTGCGGTTGAAGTATCTCATACTCAACCATCCCATAAAAGTCTCTACTGGGAAAAAGGCCTTTGTGAGTGGATCCGCGCTGTTGTCCTCTGTGTCTACTCTCCTAACCTCGATCTCCCTGGAGATCAACGATCTCCATGATCAGGTGATACTGCCTAAGAATTATATCTGGATTTCTGATGGGACGGTAGTTCCTTGGCTAAAGCCACAACTCCATTGTCACACAATGGTAGGAACGAAGTTCATCTCATGAACTTATATATATCCAGACTGCCTCTTTGGTAGCATCCTTGGTAACGATGTATCTTGCCTTTAATCGTCTAGTATGTCACGGTATCTAGCTTGGAACTCTTCCAACATACCGTCCCTCCACTGAGGGTATAGACAAGCCCGCGACTGACATTCAGTCATCCTTATCACCATGGAACCTTTCCAGTGATTCTCCTCAGGATTGATTGATACCATCTCACTACAACTAGTGAGTGTCCTAACATCCAATTAGAACTATCTCATAGATCCAAAACCCAAGATTTAGGAGGTATCACTTTGATCCTATATGGAGAATCCTTGTGATAAGCGGAGATTGACCAAGCGTAGCATAGGAAACTCCTTCCCTATCAAGAGTATGTCATCCACGTACTCTACGAGGATCACCACCATACTCCCTACTACCTTTTTGTATATACAAGGTTCATCTTCCATTTTGATGAAGTCAAACTCTTTGACTACCACATCAAAACAGATGTTCCAACTCCGCGATGCCTGCTTTATTACATAAAACAACTTGCACACGTTTCCGCTGCTCCCACTATCTACGAAGCTTTCTGGCTGTGTACTTATAGACGCTCTTTTCTAAAACATCATTTAGAAAAGCAGTCATGACACCCAACCACCAGATATCGTAGTCATGGTATATAGCCGTGGCAAGTAAGATCTGGATGGACTTAAGCATAGCTTTGAAAGTCTCAACTTTTCCATGTACACCAAGTAATCTTCTCAAGATATACTCGCTCCTGATGGGGATTTAACCCTTCTGATAAAGCAACCAAAGTCCATACTTTGTTGGTGTATAAGGATTCCATCTCAGATCGATAAGCACCCAGCCATTCTTACAGAGTCCCACTCCTGATGGCCAGCTCGAAAACTAGTTGGGTCATCATCTCATGATGCAATCCTCGCTCCTACTGTCATAGAGAAACCGAAGTATCTCTCAGGTGGGTGAGGAACCCTACTAGATCGGCGGAGAGGCTGAGATTCGTTGGAAACTATTGAATCCTTTGGTTCTACCAAATCATCAGCTGCATTTTGTATAGCTGGAACCTTTCCAGTTGTACATAACAGACCTTGCCTCGAGCTTGTCCGGATTTTGCTTTTAGACATAGGCCGGACAACCCCAAATCTTAACAAGCTTAAGATATGGGCTCTTCCCTTTCCATATCACATATGAAGTGGTAGGCAACTGATTTGATTTGAACCCTATTCAATAGGTATGCAGCTTCTCTAGTGCATAACTCCCTAAAAGGAAATAGGAAGCTCAGTAGTACTCATCATAGAGCACACCATATCAAATAGGGTGCTATTGCTCCACCCCGATATACCATCGTGCTATGGTGTATACGGAGGAGTAATGCTGAGAGAGAATCTCATTCTCCTTTAGAATAGTCCAGGAATTCCGTGCTCAAATATTCTCCTCCTTGATCTCATCAAAGGACATAATACTTATACCCGTATTTTGGTTCTCTACTTCTAACTTATATTCTGTGAATATCTCAAAAGCTTCGGACTTGTGTTTCAGCAGGAACATATGTCTGAATCTTGAGAGATTATCAGAGAATGTAATGAAGTACAAAGAACCGATCTTGGCATATGTAGACAGGGGACTTTCATACATCAGCATGTATCAATCCCTAAAGTTCACTAACTCTTTCTCTGTTTCCAACAAACAGAGCTGTGGTCATCTTATCTTTGTGACATGACCGGCAAGTTTCACAAGATGTAAATTCAAACTAATTTAAATATGCATCTATATGTAACTTCAGCCAGTCGGGTCGCATTGATATGACCTAGTCTACAATACCTCAAGAAGGATTCATTCATTTCTGAACTCTTCCTCTTGTGTGTGTTCCGTATACTAAGAACTGTAGTTTGATTTAGAACGTCAATGCTTTTAGATAACGTGCCTGAACCGATCAACTCTTGATATAGGAAATGTTCAAAACATTATCCAACAATACAAAATTATATCCTTTCTTTACTAATAAAGAGACTGATATGATTTTGTATATCAGGTTCGGTATCGAATAACATTTGTTCAGAATCAATGTATTCTAGTAATACAGGGTGACAGTGACCAACAGACTTGGCTGCAACACTTGCACCGTTTTCTGTCTCATAAACTTATCACCCGTTCTCAGTTCTTTACCTATCTATAGCCCATGTAACAGATTACATATACGGGATCCTGATCCGGTATCACATACCCAGGACGTAAAGGATACTGAGAAACAGTTCTGTGTAATGAACACACCCGAAGATGATGCATCAACATGCACTTTCTTCGTTTGGGCGGCACGGGAAATCTGGTATTCCCCAATTTCTTGCTCTGTCTTATAACAATTATAAGTTGGAGCGGGACCAACGTTCCCCAGCTCAGTATAACAAGCGGGTTCAGTCAATATATCCGTATTATTATCTTGATTAAGGCATGATATGGTCGCTATCTGGAGAGAGAGAGAGAAGAAAACACTCAGCGTATGCTCTTGCAAGATTAGATTGGTTATATAATATATCTAATCAGGATGTCTCCCACTATTTTAATCAAATCTTCCTTCAAACCCTAAAAGGAAAGACTAGCCGGGATTAATTACATGCTACAAGTTCGCCAATCTTTCAGCCAGGCCAGTGTCGGTACTTTGAGGGAGGCCCCCCGTGCTTTCGCACGAACCTAATTAAAGTAAACCTCGTTTTCCCAGAGGCGTAACCCCGTTAACACCTTTCTAGACACCTACTTGATCGGCTAATTGTAATGTGTAAAACTCTCCCAGGAGTAACTCTTACTCACAGCGGGTATTGGGATCCAACTATCTCATAGAAGGTATGCAATCTCATTGCAAATTTCAACACTTGAAATTCCCTATAATATTTTACCCCTAGCGTGCTATGACCTTGACGCATGCCAAACAACCCATAGTCCGCTAGTCAAGTTCAACCCGTACATTTCTTGATTGAATTAAACCCACCCGCACGACCCTTGACGCATGCCAAACAACGCCGTACGAATACCCTAATCCAATCGCATCGTATGCTAGCAGATAAGCACTAGTTAGCTACCGTACACTACGCCTTGACGCATGCCAAACTACCGCAGCACGAATACTAACTAGTACTTATCTGAAATGACGGAGGGCTACGACGGGTTTTTCAGAAAACCCTTTGCGTAATGAACTTGATATCGTTGTAGAATCGAGTGATTTTAAATGGAATGTTTTTGAGGCTTTTCTAGTTTTGCTAAAGGAGTCACTCCCGGTGAAGGGATCTCGGTCCTTTCCTTATTGAATAAGGTGCTGGATGTTCTACAAGGAACACCGCTATGCAAAGCAAGAACTATAGCTACCAGTTTTTATTAAACAAGTTCCTACAACATCTTAGGTTTCTTTTATTTCATTAATCTCATTAATGAAGTCTTATTTTATTATGCTTCACAAGCATAACATTTGAAACGAATTCTGCAATATAACATTTATCTCATATATATATAATATAAACAGTCGTCTCAGGCAGTAATATGATCTCATCACAGAACATTGCAGTAGAAGAACATATATGAAATATTGGATATACTAGGACGTCCGTGTTTTCAATACGAGCCTTTATAAAATACGGATTCCACGGTCGCGATGAATAGCCAAACCCACATCCCTAGACCCCTACGAGAGCGGCAAGTAACACTGCCAATTCTAGGGTTGGGAGACCCGGTCTCGACTCCTCGAGATGGTCTCCCACTGGACCATAGAACCCGGTTACTTGTGCTCCCCGCCTTGGGTCTACCTAATGCGGAAAAGTAAATAATATACAACGGTGACATCTTCCGCTACCTGGAAGTGCCCCAATAAAAGAATATTACATACAAATGAATTTTACATGAATGAAAAAGAAAAACTCTCATCTCACATAAAACCCCCGGCTATTCAAACGCGACGATCCAATACAACATATCACAGCAACACATAATATCTCATATCATCAACGTAAGCATGTATGCGTATCCCGATTGTCGTTGATGTATAGCAACGAAGCCGGCGATACACCACATACTACGCTTACTGTCACAGAAAAGAAAGTGTAAAACTACAACAGTTGGAATCCGCAACCTACTTAGACATCGCATGCCTAACCAAATGAATTCCTTAGATATCGCATGCCTAACAATTATAAACCCCGCATTTTAGTCTCATTATCGAAAACTCTTTTCAATATCAAGTCGGGCAATTCAACAAGATCCCCGACGTCCTGATCGAATGCTCGTCGCAAACTTTAGTAGACGGCCGCACCCCGATATCGTCGACGAAGTGCACCAAGGCGGAACACCGCTACCGGGAGCACCCGAACGGATGCTTTCAGCGACGGGGTTCTCCTACAGTCACTTGGTCGGGGCTATGGAGTGAGGCTGTCTATTAAGTTTACCCGGCAAGTATCCGCGTACGCTACGTGATTGCGACGGACTTTTGATCGCATCAAAATTCCGTGGCAACCGATCATCTGAGACTAAACTGCTATGTTTATAATATTCAAATCAGTTATCTCATAACTACCTGTGGATTCCAATTATTGTATCACATTCCAGATAAATAGAAAAAAAATTAAACTTTCCGATCGAATCATCAAGCACCCAAGATTTCCCCAATATATCTCAACACTTGAAATCAGTTTAAAAACATCCATCACATGCCACAGTACCAATGATCCAGCCGTAGAAGGGTCAAGCCAACGCCTCACATGTGGCACGCCGTACTGCCCCAAACCCTAAGGTTCAAAGGGCAGTTCAAGACGGTCACAAAATCGAGTTAAGGTTTGTTGTCTTCTAGAGGGTCCACCGAGTTACTTGCATGACTTAGAACATTCTTAAACACGAGAAAAAATCCAACTTTTGAAAAATTTTCCGATAGGGGAAAAATTTGAGTTATTGATATCCGTTCGAACTTTTTAACAGTTTCTAAAAATTATCCGGACAAACTAAACAAAATTATAAAATCCGATTGAATCTTTAAGTCCCCAATACAACCCAGATAATTCAACAGTTGAAAAGATATTAAAAATTCCCAGATAACTCAGCACCAGAAAATAGGAATTACTGCGCAAAAATTAATGCAACAGGAGACCGTACGACCGCGGAACCGCCGCACATGCTTGGCTCGTGCCGCGGTTCCGCGGTGGTTTAATTGAATTAGGCCCCCGTATTTCACAGTAATTCATATTAGACCCTGCTTAATTTTCTGCATATTTTTAATATGGAAAAATCACAGTTTTGAAAAAATTTCCAGAAAGTGGGTTTTATCGGGTTTTCCGGGTTCGATCGGACTTTAAACTTCGTCTAGACTTCGTCTAAAGCTCTAGCTTGGCTCTGATACCACTGTAGGGTTGCTAGGCACGCGCACAAGGGTCTACGAGGCATCAACCATGCCCGATTTAAAAATTAGCCGTGCCGAACAACCCGAATACGGAACTTTAAACTAGAGATTAGGCGAAAACAAGCATGCTAAACACTTTAACACTAAGTGAGAGGGATTACAACCTTTGTAGATCCGGTCCTTCACTTCATATGCTCCGTGTTGTGGTCCCTTCGCTGCGATCATCGGGATCCGGACTCTCGAGAGGTTCCACGAAGAGAAAGACGCAACCTTTGCTTCCGATCTTCGATACTTTGATGATCTACCTTGAAGTTTCTTTAACGCAAGCTAACACTCATGAAATGATGTGAACACCCTCATCTAAATGGAAAGGGAAGATGAGGATGATGAAGTAGGATTTTTGCTCTCTTTATTTATCTTTTACTCATATTTATTCATCACCTTTGAAAAATCAAGCAAGCTTTTTCTTGAAAAGAGAATGAAGAAGAAGATGAACAATAATAGAATTGTGATGAATAATAAAAGTTATCATAATTATTTATGCAACCATGGTTCACTTAACCATTGTAGAGAGTTTACTAGGGTTAGGGTTTGGGTTAGGTCAAAGGGTGAGTCACTTACAAATATCTATCATAATATCTTAACAAAGACAAAGTAAAGCTTCTAGAATCAACTAGAAGGTTTAACCCTAATCCAAACCCTAATCATGTTTAAACTCCTCTAAACATGTTGCATTAATAATTATAATATGTTACAATATTATATATCACATATACAATATTTATTGTAACAAAATAAAATAATACATTTAACATATATCGCATATATATCAATGTATTACCCGAGTGAGAAAAAGAATCTTTTAGTGAGCAAATATTAGTTAATGCAATTTAATATATCAAATATATTATTATACATTAAATTATCGAATCAACACTTGATCCGACAATCCGGCTATATCGCATATAACCGACTAATATTTATCCGTACCGATTCATCGAATCAACACTTGATCCGATGACCCGGTTGATATCAAATATCGCGAGAATAGAGTACGGTATCTCATATCGTATTATCCTCGGTCCCGCACATATCACATATGTGCTCCTACTCCGTTTTGCCTGAGCCAAGAAACCTCTGTGTAGGACTCTAAAGAATCGTCAATACGCCGGCAGTAGGTGATGATCATATCAAACACCCACAAGCTGCAAGCGGTCAGCTAAACGTAACAGCTTCCCAGGTATTGAGCGCTCAGAAGATCAACAAGCAAGCCTGTAACTTCTCCTGTGAATCCAAACAGTAACACTCCCGTACAGTCTTGTCTCGTCGTCTGATATGTTGCATATCTCGCCTAGGGGTGGTAAACGTCAGACCCCAGTAGCTTGATAAGTCGTGTCGATATGAGGTCTATAACAGTTCGAGAAACTACTGATAACACTTACCAGTAAATCTCAGCAACCCTGGCCAGGGATTTCCGGTTATAGCCAATCGAACACAGCACAACATCAACTCCCTATACCGGGAGAGACGAATCCCCTCCTATCGCTCATTGCCTCCATGTGATTCGGGACTGTACCCAAAAGCCACCTTTTTGCACGCCCTCTTGGACGTGGTATGATGGAAATCAAAGCACAGTGGGAACCACACAAGACTCTATGACGATCTCGGGTCAACAGACTACTCTGTACCAGTGTCACCGGAGAACTGCCATCTGACGTATGGTATAATACCATCTGGGTCCGTCCAGTGTACCCAGTCTCCACTGAGCACCCGTACACCATCCTTGATGTCAAACACCGATGGATATGGGATCATCCATCGCCCATCATATGGGTCAAGATGCGTATACGCTAGTCTACTCTGGTGCATCGATGCCCTGTCTCGATACACCCTCGACTAGAAACAGTTATAGGATGTACTCGTCGACTAACGTGGCCCCACTAGTATGATCTCATCATAGTCCCAGTAGTCGAGTACAAATCCTAAGGGCTTTATCAACATGTAATATAGAGACAATCAGAGTACATGTTAAGATAAAGTACAACCAGATAGCATACTATCATGTCGAGTAAGAAAGTCCTCCCTATATATGTCCTAGCATCCACTACAATATACATCGTATGTACAGTAATGGCCTCTAGGGCATACATATAACTAACAGTTGTCACCTTTTGTATATTATTTATTTTTCCGCATTAGGATAGACCCAGGAGGGGAGCACAAGTAACCGGGTTCTGGGGTCCAGTGGGAGACCAACTCGAGAAGTCGAGTCCGGGTCTCTTAACCCTAGAATTGGTAGGGTTGCTTGCCGCTCTCGTAGGGGTCTAGGGGTGTGGGATTGGCTATTCATCACGACCGTGGAATCCGTGTTTTATACTGGCTCGTATTGAAAACACGGACGTCCTAGTATATCCAATATTTCATATGTTTCTTCTGCTGCGATATCTGTGATGTGATCATATGATGTTCTGTGATGGATACAGTGTATAGTATATATGATATATTATATAGACGTTACTTATGTTTTACACCCGTACTAGCCCTGTCCCGCTCTGCCGTTAGTTACCTAACCTAACGGTGCACGAGGGGACATCGAGGCGAATGCGGATGGCATAAGTGTACGTCGTATTTATCTGTGTTGTTTATGTAAGTCGATGTAGTACACCCCAGTACTTATGGGGAGGCGGAATTTTCAAAAACGATCAAGTTTAAAGAACGAACATCGACTAACCGCTTGAATCGAAGCTAAACAAATAATAACCGAACACATAGCTATACTAAACTATAGTGTTAAGGGATTATACCTAATGAAAACGGTCCTTCGTCTTTGTGTCCTCCTTTGTTCTCCTCGACCTTCTCTAGGTAGTAGACGATCCACCCGAGAGCAAGACACCAAGCTACACCTCTAACTTGAGGTAACTAATCAACTTTGATTGCCAATCAAAGATGAAAGGATGATGTAGAGTGAAGGTAATGGATGTTTAAGTCTAACTAATCCTTTGATCTCAACACATGAGGATTAAGGATTAGTCTTCTTGAAGATGAGAGCTTGAGGAGAGAGAATGTGAATAATATTATGATAAGAGAGAGAGTGTATCATAATATATTATGAAGCATTCTTATTTAAGAAAAATGAATAAAAGAAATGAATAAGCATGCTTCATAAATGAAAAGAGGTGATTCATTAAGCATGTGTCATTATCATTTATGGTGCAATTAATGATAATGATGAATCACCTCATGACTCACTTTCTTATCCATAAGTAACCTCCTTAGTCACATCTTCTAGAAGCTTCTCGTACAATTACGAGAACGCCCCTCCAATCCGCAAAAATACGGAAAAACTTTAGACTGTAAAAATCCAATAACCGGATACCAGTAACTGGCTTAAACCAAAGCCGACTGGTAAAAACTGTCCGAAAGTCGTACGCGCGTAAACGCACGTATGCGTCCGAACCCTTTGTCGCAAAACCATGCAACCTCTATATCGTTTCGCCTGGAGTAGGAAACTCTCTGTGTGGGACTCTAGAGACTCGACTACTACGCTGGCAGTGGGTTTAACCACAGACCGCAAGCGGCACTAGCTGTACGTAACGGTCCCCAGGTAGTTGTCGATAAGAAGGCCGATGAGGAAACCCATCCGAACTCCTACTGAGTCTGATGTGACAATCTCCATACAGTTCGGTCCGTTCGTCCAAGACTATCGCATATCGGGCCTAGGGGGGGCGGCAAGCGTCAGTCCCCTAATAGCGGTATAAGTCGTGTCGGAGGGAAGCCCATTACACCCTGAGAAACTACTGGAACCTACCAGCAAATCTCGCTTGCTCTGGCCAGGGACTTTGCGTAATGGCTCTCTGACACAGCACGATATCTACTCCCAATACTGGGAGGGACGAATCCTGTCTAACCGCCACTGCCTCCAAGTGCTCGGGACTGCACCCAACTGCTACCTGTTTGCACGACTCCTTTGAGCCGTGGTAGGGTAGCAATCTAAGAACAGTGGGACACACTCGAGGCGAAGTAGCAGTGTCAAGTCTGCGGACTACGCTGTACTCATGTCACCTGGGAACTGTTCACTGACGACTGGTATCAAACCAACCAACAGTTCCCTGTGAGTCCTGTCCGGTGTACCCGTAACCTAACGAGCACCTGTATACTATCTCTAGTACGACGTACTGACGGCTGTGGGACAGACCATCTCCCCAACTGGGATGAGAAGCGTACACACTAGTCTACTCTGGAGTATCGATGCTCTGTCTCGATAATCCAACGACCAGGGACCTGAATGAGGATGTGCTTGTAGACTACCCAGCCCCCACTAGTGTGACTGCCATCACAACGCTGGTAGACAAGCAAGATCCTAAGAGCTCTATCAATACGTACACTCACATATTAAGATAGAAAAACCAAGTAGCATACTACCATGTTTAGCAAGACTGTTATATACATGTGAATATCCCAAGCTTCCATTAAGTAATATACAAGCTAGTATGATACAGTAATGGCCTTCTAGGGCATAAACACTAATAATCTCCCACTTGCACTAGGGCCATGTACTGGCATATCGTAGACCAATGATCTCGAGTAGCCTCTCGAACTGAATCTGAGGAAGGGCCTTCGTGAATGGATCAGCAATGTTCTCTTCTGAAGCAACTCTCCGAACCTCGATCTCCTGACGATCAATGATCTCCCAGATCAGGTGATACCGCCTCAAGATGTGTCTGGACTTCTGATGGGACCTTGGTTCCTTCGCTAAAGCTATAGCTCCGTTGTTGTCGCAATACAGAGGTATTGGATCAACTATGGTAGGAACAACCTGAAGTTCTGTTAGGAACTTCTTCATCCAGACTGCTTCTTTTGCGGCATCGCAAGCAGCTATATACTCCGCTTCCATCGTCGAGTCAGCAACGGTGTCCTGCTTGGAGCTCTTCCAGCACACCGCCCCTCCATTGAGGGTAAAGACATAACCCGACATGGACTTGGAATCGTCCTTATCACTCTGGAAGCCGGAATCAGCAAAGGCCTCCAACCTGAGGTCTTTTCCGCCATAAACCAAGAACATCTCCTTAGTCCTCCTCAGGTACTTGAGAATGTTCTTTACTGCTATCCAGTGTTTCTCCCCTGGGTCTGACTGATACCGGCTTACCCTTCTCAGTGCGTAAGCTACATCTGGTCTGGTACACAACATCGCATACATTATAGAGCCAACCGCAGAAGCGTAGGGTATAATAGACATGCGTTCCCTTTCCAAATCAGTCTTGGGAGACATCTCTTTGGAGAGGGTGATTCCGTGACAAGCCGGTAGATTACCGCGCTTAGAATCTTCCATACTGAATCTTTTCAGTACAGTGTCGATATACCTGGACTGCGAAAGTCCCAACATCCTCTTGGATCTATCACGATAGATCCGGATCCCCAGAATGTAAGAGGCATCACCCAGGTCTTTCATGGAGAACCTGTGTGACAAGAATCCTTTGACAGATTGTAGCATAGGAATGTCATTTCCTATCAATAGAATGTCATCCACGTACAAGACGAGGAATACGACACTTCTGGCTACAACTTTACTATATATGCACGGCTCATCTGGATTTTTGATAAAGTCATATTCTTTGACTGTCTCATCAAAACAGATGTTCCAACTCCGCGATGCCTGTTTTAGTCCATAAATAGACTTAAGCAGCTTGCATACTTTCCCGCTGCTCCCACTCTGATTGAAACCTTCTGGCTGATCCATATAGACGCTCTCTTCTAAATTTCCATTCAGAAAAGCCGTCTTTACGTCCATCTGCCAGATTTCATAATCATGGAAGGCAGCAATAGCAAGAAGGACCCGAATGGATTTGAGCATAGCCACTGGAGAAAAGGTTTCGTCATAGTCCAAACCAGGTCTTTGACGAAAACCCTTTGCAACAAGTCTAGCTTTATAGGTTTCTACCTGTCCATCTACACCAATCTTTTTCTTGAAGATCCATTTGCATCCTATGGGTTTTACCCCATCTGGAGCAAAGTCCAAAGTCCATACTTTGTTGGTGTACATGGACTCCATTTCGGTTCGCATTGCATCTAGCCATCGTACCGAGTCGCCGCTCTGGATGGCCTGCTGGAAGTCAGTAGGTTCATCATCATCTATGATGCAATCCTCTCTATCCCCGTCAATGAGAAAACCGTAGTATCTCTCAGGCGGATGAGACGGCCTACTACTCCTGCGGAGGGGTGCGGGAATGTCCTGTTCTTCTTGAACTTCCGGTTCTACCAAACTTTCAGTGGTAGTTTGTGGTTCTGGAATTTCTTCCAGTTCTATTTCGCTCCCACTTGATTCCTTTTCTAAAAACTGATGTTCTAGAAAATGGGCATTACGAGAAACAAATACCTTTTGTTCCTCTGCGTAATAGAATAGATATCCCCTGGAGTGCTTTGGATATCCCACAAACTTACACTTTACTGATCGTGCCTCGAGCTTGTCCACATGCTGCTTTTTAACAAAAGCTGGACATCCCCAAATCTTTATATACTGTAGATGGGGTTTCTTCCCGCTCCACATCTGATATGGAGTGGTAGGCACAGTCTTGGTAGGTACCATGTTCAAAAGATATGCCGCTGATTCTAGCGCATGACCCCAGAAAGATCGCGGTAACTCAGCATTACTCATCATGGATCGTACCATATCCAATAGGGTTCGATTCCGTCTCTCCGATACACCGTTATGCTGTGGAGTGTATGGAGGAGTAAGCTGAGAGAGAATTCCTTTCTCTTTTAGGTAACCTAGGAACTCGGCACTCAAGTATTCACCACCTCGATCAGATCTAAGTGTCTTTATACTTTTGCCGGTTTGGTTTTCTACTTCATTCTTATACTCTTGGAATTTCTCAAAAGCCTCGGATTTATGTTTCATCAGATAAATGAATCCGTATCTTGAGTAATCATCCGTGAAAGTAATGAAATAGGAAAAACCACCTCTCGCATGTGTAGACATTGGACCACATACATCGCTGTGTATGAGTCCTAAGAGCTCGCTCGCTCTTACTCCTTGTCCAGTGAATGGAGTCTTTGTCATCTTTCCTTTGAGACAAGATTGACAAGTGTCATAAGATTGATATTCGAACGAGTCCAAATATCCTTCTCTATGCAACTTAGTCAACCTTCTCTCATTGATGTGACCCAGTCTACAATGCCATAAGAAAGCTTTATTTAAATCTGGAGACTTTCTTTTTAGTGTGTTCTGGACATTGAAAATTTGGAGTTGGTTTAAAACATATATGCCGTTATTTAATGTACCGGACCCAATCAAACCATGATTAAGGTGGATGTTAACAACATCTCTTACAAACGTGAAATCATAACCTTTATTTGATAACAAGGAAACTGATATGATATTACACGTTAAGCTGGGTACAAAATAACAGTTATGTAAAACCAAAATGTGTCCACTCGTCAATCCTAGGTGATAGTCCCCGACGGACGCAGCTCCCATGCAAGCTCCGTTAGCAACCTTTAGGGTCATATCACCTTCCTTCAGCACTCTACGGTTTCTCAGTGCCTGCAATGAATTGCAAATATGAGATCCTGATCCGGTATCCAATACCCAGGAAGTAGAGTTGATCGACAGACAATTCTCAATTACAAACACACCTGAAGTCGAAGCCACAGCTTGCTTCGGTTCCTGGTTCTTGGCGTTCCACGCCTTGCAATCCTTCCTCCAGTGCCCTTTCCTGTGACAATGGAAGCACTCATCCTGGCCAACTATCGGTACTGCTTTCTTTTTCTTTCCCTTCCCTCCCACCTTACTAACACCTCCTCTAGGTCTGGGTGCGGCCTTCTTCTTCCTTCCTTTGGCCCTAGCCTTGGACCCGGAAGAAGATGAACCGCCAACAAACATAGCGGGTGTTTCCCTTGATGTCTTCAAGGTGCCCTCTGCACTCCTTAACATGTTCAGGAGTTCCGGAAGTTCAACTTCTTTTCTTTGAAGGTTGAAGTTCAGGATAAACTGGGCGTAGGTGTGAGGAAGGGACTGGAGAATAAGGTCTGTATAGAGCTCATTATCCAAAGTCGTCCCAAGGTCTGCGAGCTCTTCAATATAGCTGATCATCTGTAGGACATGTTCACCTACCGATGACCCGGCAGCCAACCTCGCTCGAAACAAGTTCTTAGAGGTCTCGTATCTTGCTATACGAGATTGCTCTCCATAAAGTTCCTTTGTATGGAGAAATATGCCATCTAGGGACATATCCTCGTGCCTCCTCTGATGTTCATTGTTCATCGAGGCAAGCACGATGCACTTGGCTCTCGCGCAATCTAAATCCCAGGTTTTGCGGATTTCCTTATCCGCGTTGCTGGATTTGGGACCAGGGACAGCAGGTGCCGTAGCGGTGAGGACGTACCCCAGTTTGTCATAGGTCAAAGCCATTTTGACATTCCGCAGCCAATCTTTATAGTTTGGCCCCGTCAGTATATTTTTCTCTAAAAGTAACTTAAGTCCAGTCATTTTCAGGGTCGCTGCATTTAGGAGAGAGAGAAGAAAACTCTTTAGCATGATGCTCTTGCAAGTTTAGAGTGGTTTTTAATTTATCTAAACTGGATGGCTCCCACTGTTTCTCGAATCCTTCCTCAAACCATAAAAGAAGAATTAGCCAAGACTATTCTCACCGTACAATACTTGCTTAACCGTTCAGCCAGGCCGGTGTCGATACTTCGAGGGAGGTTTTCCAACGCTTTCGCGAAGTTACTTAATTAAATAACCTCTTTTCTCTGGGGGCGTAACCCCGCTGACACTTTTCTGGACACCTACTAGGTTTATAGCATTGATCGTTAAGTGACGAATATCCTGATAAGTAGCATATACTCACAGTAGGATCGGGATCCAAATATCATCGTATGATAATGTTGAAGGAATCCTACCAACATTCATCAAACTCCAAATGGTATGCATCTCTTTGCAAATTTCAGTTTCTTTAGAAATTCCCGATATAAGTTTTTGCCCCATGCTCTTATGACCTTGACGTATGCCAACAAATCATAAGTCACATGTCAAGTTCTGCCCATCATTATCTTGTTAATTTGAACCCACCCGTATATACCCTTGACGTATGCCAACAAGGTAATGCGACTGTCTCAAACCAACACATCTATCTATGCAACAAATGAATACCTCAGCAGCTACCAAACACTATGCCTTGACGTATGCCAACAAGCATAGCTTGAATACTACTGTCCATCCATAAGAAATGACGGAGGGCTACGACTGGTTTTGGGGAAACCGTGAACGTAGTGAACTTGATATAACCGAAGGAACCTGATAGCTTTTAAAAGGAGTGGTTAAGGCTCCGCATTTAAAAATATCTGTTTTAAAAATAACCGAGTGGTTTCTTTTAAATTGTTCCAACGATTTAAACTTTGGTTTGTTTTACTTTGCATTATAGATAATGCGTCCCATCATTAACCTATCATTGCAGAAAACAACGAAAATACAACGTCCTCTTATGTCATCCGCATTCGCCACGGGGTCCCGTCATCACCCGTTAGGTTACTTAACTAACGACAGAGCGGGGGCTGGGCTAGCGTGGGTGTAAAACATAAGTGGCGTCTAAATAGCTATCATAAATATAGATATTTTACATTCGTCTGACGCAATGATATTCATTCCAGAACACAGATAAACAATATTGGATTTGCAAGCAATCTGTATTTCTTTTGAGCCTGCAAGGAAAGACAGATTACACAGTTGTGATGAATAGCCGTTACCCCACCCTCGACCCCTACGGGTACGGCAAACTACCCACCCGGCAGTCTGTGTACCCCACCTTGGGTCAGTCCTAGGAGCAAAAACAGTAAAATGAAATAATACAACGGTGGCTACGACCGCAACCTGGAAGTGCCCCGCAAAAATAATATTACAACAAATTACATTTACAACAAATGAATTAAACAATAACCCATTGCTAACCCCGGCTATACACCACAACAGTCCAATACAGTTTATATGCACAAACAGATATAACCATTTCAGAAATGTGCAACCCCCTGCCAACCGACATACTAGCAGTTAGGGGAGGTTTACGAACACATTAAACAATCACAGATATAATCCAATATGCAAATACTGTACAATTTCGATCGATTAAACAACATCAATATTGCTCCAAAATCTGCTCTGTTAAACCAAAACCTGAGCAATAATTAAACATCCCAGAAAACCCCAAACACCAGAGAGGACCCACCCATGAAAGATGAGCCCATGACTCGGCAACTCGGCCGCGGAAGCGCGGCGGATCGGTGGGATCCGCCGCCCTTCCGCGGCGCGTTAGTCGAATCATTGGCTCAAATTTCGTGGGTGTTCTCCTGGACTCATTTCATGATTTCTGAACACACCTGAAAAATTTTTGGACTTCATTTTAAGTTCGACAGAAACTGATAATATTTAGGGTTTTCCGGCTTCGATTTTTCGTTCGAAATTCGTACAAATTTGCAATTAAGTTATTTATTGTTTAGCGAGGCTCTGATAGCACTGTAAGTCGATGTAGTACACCCCAGTACTTATGGGGAGGCGGAATTTTCAAAAACGATCAAGTTTAAAGAACGAACATCGACTAACCGCTTGAATCGAAGCTAAACAAATAATAACCGAACACATAGCTATACTAAACTATAGTGTTAAGGGATTATACCTAATGAAAACGGTCCTTCGTCTTTGTGTCCTCCTTTGTTCTCCTCGACCTTCTCTAGGTAGTAGACGATCCACCCGAGAGCAAGACACCAAGCTACACCTCTAACTTGAGGTAACTAATCAACTTTGATTGCCAATCAAAGATGAAAGGATGATGTAGAGTGAAGGTAATGGATGTTTAAGTCTAACTAATCCTTTGATCTCAACACATGAGGATTAAGGATTAGTCTTCTTGAAGATGAGAGCTTGAGGAGAGAGAATGTGAATAATATTATGATAAGAGAGAGAGTGTATCATAATATATTATGAAGCATTCTTATTTAAGAAAAATGAATAAAAGAAATGAATAAGCATGCTTCATAAATGAAAAGAGGTGATTCATTAAGCATGTGTCATTATCATTTATGGTGCAATTAATGATAATGATGAATCACCTCATGACTCACTTTCTTATCCATAAGTAACCTCCTTAGTCACATCTTCTAGAAGCTTCTCGTACAATTACGAGAACGCCCCTCCAATCCGCAAAAATACGGAAAAACTTTAGACTGTAAAAATCCAATAACCGGATACCAGTAACTGGCTTAAACCAAAGCCGACTGGTAAAAACTGTCCGAAAGTCGTACGCGCGTAAACGCACGTATGCGTCCGAACCCTTTGTCGCAAAACCATGCAACCTCTATATCGTTTCGCCTGGAGTAGGAAACTCTCTGTGTGGGACTCTAGAGACTCGACTACTACGCTGGCAGTGGGTTTAACCACAGACCGCAAGCGGCACTAGCTGTACGTAACGGTCCCCAGGTAGTTGTCGATAAGAAGGCCGATGAGGAAACCCATCCGAACTCCTACTGAGTCTGATGTGACAATCTCCATACAGTTCGGTCCGTTCGTCCAAGACTATCGCATATCGGGCCTAGGGGGCGGCAAGCGTCAGTCCCCTAATAGCGGTATAAGTCGTGTCGGAGGGAAGCCCATTACACCCTGAGAAACTACTGGAACCTACCAGCAAATCTCGCTTGCCCTGGCCAGGGACTTTGCGTAATGGCTCTCTGACACAGCACGATATCTACTCCCAATACCGGGAGGGACGAATCCTGTCTAACCGCCACTGCCTCCAAGTGCTCGGGACTGCACCCAACTGCTACCTGTTTGCACGACTCCTTTGAGCCGTGGTAGGGTAGCAATCTAAGAACAGTGGGACACACTCGAGGCGAAGTAGCAGTGTCAAGTCTGCGGACTACGCTGTACTCATGTCACCTGGGAACTGTTCACTGACGACTGGTATCAAACCAACCAACAGTTCCCTGTGAGTCCTGTCCGGTGTACCCGTAACCTAACGAGCACCTGTATACTATCTCTAGTACGACGTACTGACGGCTGTGGGACAGACCATCTCCCCAACTGGGATGAGAAGCGTACACACTAGTCTACTCCGGAGTATCGATGCTCTGTCTCGATAATCCAACGACCAGGAACCTGAATGAGGATGTGCTTGTAGACTACCCAGCCCCCACTAGTGTGACTGCCATCACAACGCTGGTAGACAAGCAAGATCCTAAGAGCTCTATCAATACGTACACTCACATATTAAGATAGAAAAACCAAGTAGCATACTACCATGTTTAGCAAGACTGTTATATACATGTGAATATCCCAAGCTTCCATTAAGTAATATACAAGCTAGTATGATACAGTAATGGCCTTCTAGGGCATAAACACTAACAGTTTAGGTACATAAATGATGGGACTTCATTAATGTGATTAATGAAAGTTAAGAAACCTAAGATGTTGTGGAATCGAATTTCAAAATAAAACAGGTAGCTACAGTTCTTGCTTTGCATAGCGGTATATATGATATACCCTGCACCTTATTCGATGAGGAAAGGACCGAGATCCCTTCACCGGGAGTGACTCCTTTAGCAATAACTGGCAGATGCTACACACTCGGTTTGGTTATTGATTGCTTTTAAGAGTTTTTGCTTTGCACAGTGATATATATGATATATCCCGCACCTCATTCGACGAGGAAAGGGCCGACGATCCCTTCACTGGGAGTGACCCCTTTAGCAAAACTAAGAAAAGCCTCAAAATCACTCCATAAAGATGGATATTTAAATCCGTTTGAATTTTCATCTTATGACACTTGCCAGTCATGTCTCAAAGGCAAGATGACCAAAACTCCGTTTACGGGACACGGAGAAAGAGTTACCGAACTCTTGGGGATGATACATAGTGATGTATGCGGTCCCATGTCTACACATGCCAGGGATGGTTCTTCATACTTCATTACATTCACTGACGATCTCTCTAGGTTCGGGTATGTGTTCCTGATGAAACACAAATCAGAAGCTTTTGAGAAATCTAGGGAATATAAACAAGAAGTTGAGAACCAAACCGGAAAAAGTATTAAAATCCTACGATCTGATCGAGGAGGTGAATACTTGAGCAATGAATTCCTGGACTTCCTAAAAGAGAATGGGATTCTCTCTCAGCTGACTCCTCCATATACACCACAGCACAACGGTGTATCAGAACGGAGGAACCGCACCCTATTAGATATGGTGCGCTCAATGATGAGTACAGCTGAGTTACCTATTTCTTTCTGGGGATATGCGCTTGAGACAGCCATGGACTTATTGAATAGAGTTCCTACCAAATTAGTGCCCACCACTCCATATGAGATATGGAAAGGGAAGAGACCACATCTTAATTACATTAAGATATGGGGTTGTCCAGCCTATGTCAAAAGACAAAATCCGGACAAACTCGAGGCAAGATCAGTCTTATGTAAGTTTGTAGGATATCCCAAAAATTCACAAGGGTATATCTTCTACCACCCCGAGGAACAAAAGGTGTTTGTTTCTCGACATACCACTTTCTTAGAAAAAGGTTTTCTTATGAAACAGATTAGTGGCATTGAGGTAGAACTGGAAGAGGTTCCAGCAACACAAACTATAACAGAAGACTTGGTAGAACCAGAGGATTCAGTAGCTCCCGACGAACCTCAGCCTCTCCGCCGATCTGGTAGGGTACCTCGCCCACCTGAGAGATACTACGGTTTTCTCATGGATGGTGGGAGCGAGGATTGCATCATGGAGGATGATGACCCAACTAGTTTCGAGCAGGCTATCACGAGTGGGGACTCAGTGAAATGGCTGGATGCTATGCGGTCCGAGATGGAATCCATGTACACCAACAAAGTATGGACTTTGGACGTTGCTCCTGAAGGGGTAAAACCCATTGGGAGCAAGTGGATCTTCAAGAAGAAACTTGGTGTAGATGGGAAAGTGGAGACTTTCAAAGCTAGACTTGTAGCAAAGGGTTTTCATCAAAGACCAGGTGTGGACTATGACGAGACCTTTTTTTCCAGTGGCTATGCTTAAATCCATCCGGATCATGCTTGCCATCGCTGCATATCATGATTACGAAATCTGGCAAATGGATGTTAAGACCGCCTTTCTAAATGGTGATTTAGAAGAGTGCGTGTACATGACCCGGCCAGAGGGCTTCGTAGATAGTGGGAGCAGCGGGAAGGTGTGTAAGCTACTTAAATCCATTTATGGATTAAAGCAAGCATCGCGGAGTTGGAACATCTGCTTTGATGTCGTTATCAAAGAGTTTGATTTCGTCAAAAATCCAGATGAACCTTGTATTTACAAGAAGGTGGCAGAGAGTAAGGTCGTCTTCCTCGTATTGTACGTGGACGACATACTCTTGATAGGAAATGATATTCCTATGCTGCAATCGGTCAAGCTCTTCTTATCATAAAGATTCTCAATGAAAGATCTTGGTGATGCCTCCTGCATATTGGGAATTAGGATCTATAGAGATAGATCCAAACGGATTTTGGGATTGTCCCAATCCAGGTACATTGACACCATACTAAGGAGATTTAGTATGGAAGAGTCCAAGCGTGGGAACTTGCCCACGATCTCTAGAGTCACTCTCTCCAAAGAGATGTCTCCCAAGACTGATTTGGAGAGAGCTCGCATGCAAGGGATACCCTATGCTTCGGCAGTAGGCTCTATCATGTATATGATGCTATGTACCAGACCCGATGTAGCATACTCACTAAGTGTAGTGAGCAGGTATCAAGCAGATCCTGGAGAGAGTCACTGGACAGCTGTGAAGAGCATTCTCAAGTACTTACGAAGGACTAAAGAGATGCTCTTGGTGTATGGTAACGGAGAACTCCAAGTGGAGTCCTTTACCGATTCGAGCTTCCAGAGTGATAAGGACGACTCTAAGTCGCAGTCGGGATTTGTCTTTACCCTTTACGGAGGGGCGGTTAGCTGGAAGAGTTCCAAGCAGGAAACCGTGGGAGACTCGACGATGGAGGCTGAATACATCGCTGCCAACGATGCTGCCAAAGAGGCTGTCTGGATCAAGAAGTTCATTACTGAACTAGGAGTGGTTCCATCCATTGAGCATCCAATACCTTTGTATTGTGATAACAATGGAGCGGTGGCTTTGGCCAAGGAACCCAGGTCCCATCAGCGATCCAGGCATATTCTGAGGCGGTATCACCTGATCCGGGAGATAGTTGATCGCCGGGAGATCGAGGTCAGGAGGGTTGACATGAAGAACAACACGGCGGATCCACTCACGAAGGCCATTCCCCAGATACAGTTTGAGAGACTCTTCGGGTTGCTCGGTATGCGATACTACAGCAGCTGGCCTTAGTGCAAGTGGGAGATTGTTAGTTGTATGTATGCCCTAGAGGCCAGTATTGTACAGATGATGTATATTATATTGGATGCTTGGACATATATAGAGATGACTTTCTTGCTCGATATGATAGTATGCTATCTGGTTGCTCTTTATCTTAACAAGTACACTTGTCTCTTTAAACTGTCTTATGGTTACATGTTGGTAAAGCCCTTAGGATGTGTACTTGACTACCTGGACTATGATGCAGATCATACTACTGGGGACATGGTAGTCCATAAGTACATCCTTCAAGGTCCCTAGTCGTGGGTGTATCGAGACGGGGCATCGATATACCAGAGTAGACTAGCGTATACGCTTCTCGACCCATGAGATGGGCGATGGATGATCCTATATCCATTGGTGTTTGACATCAGAGATCGTATACGGGTGCTCAGTGGAGACTGGGTACACTGGACGGACTCACCGAGAACTCCCAGATGGTATTATACCTCACGTCAGATGGCATTTCTCAGGTGACACTTGTGCAGGTTAGTCTGTAGACCCGAGATCGTCATAGAGTCTTGTGTGATTCCCACTGTGCTTTGATCTACACCTTATCACATCCATGAGGGCGTGCAAAACGGTGGTCTTTGGGTACAGTCCTGAGTCACATGGAGGCAATGAGCGATAGGAGGGGTTTCGTCTCTCCCGGTATTGGGGGCTGATGTTGCGCTGTGCTCGATTGGCCGTAACAGGGAAGTCCCTGGCCAGGGCTGATCAGAGATTTGCTGGTAAGTGTTACCGGTAGTTTCTCGACCAGTTATGAGCCTCACATCGGCACGACTTATCGGTTATTGGGGTCTGACGTTTACCACCCCTAGACTTGATATGCGACGTATCAGACGAACAGACCGGACTGTACGGTAAGTGTTACTGGTTGGATTCACAGGAGTGTGAGCGGACTAGCTCGTCGATCTTCTGATCGCTCAATACCCGGATGGCCGTTACGTTTAGCATACCGCTTGCGGCTTGTGGGTGCTTGATATGATCATCATCTGCTACGGCGTATTGACGAGTCTTTAGAGTCCTACACAGAGTTTTCCTGGCTCAAGCGAAACGAAATAGGAGCTCATATGAGATATGTGCGGGAGCGAGAATAATGCGTGTATGTGATACCGCATTTCATTCTCGCGATAAATGTTTCGATTGGTTATATTCGATATGACCTAGTTATCGAATCATTGATTCGATAAATCGATACATTGGATACTAGTCGGTTATGGGCGACATGACCGGATCATTGAATCAAATGTTGATTTAATGATTTAATGTATAATTATATATTTGATATATTACTTTGCATTAACTAGTATTGGTTCACTTTAAATGGATTTTCTCACTTGATGCACACATTGTATATGTGATATACTTTTGTACACTAGTTTGTATCATGTTTGATGATACTTGCTCACTTGGGTTTGTGTAAAGATTAAACCATGGTTATATGAATGGTTAGGGTTTTGATTATTTACTTAGTTATTTATTTATATATTCCTTTTGGAAATTATTAAGGATGGTGGCTTATTTTGTTTTTATGTTGAAGCTTCTTGAAGCTTTGAATAAGTCCACCATTCTTATCTTATCCTTAACCCTAACCATTCCAACTAACCTTAGTTTAATCTCTACACTTGACCATAGTTTACATTATGATAAGTATTCCTTTTCTTTTCATTTTAAAAGGACTTATCATAATTCTAGCTTCATCTTCTTCTTCATCTCCAAAAGAAAAAGCTTGATGCCATTAATGGCAACTTGAGCTATAGTGTGAGAAATCCAATTCCAAAGTGAACCCACCTCCTATTTCTTCACCCTCTACCTCTTGCCAAGTTGTTTTGGGTGTTTTCTTCACAAGTTTCACAACTTGGTGAAGTTGGAGCTTGAACTTGTGCAACCTCGACGTAGATCATCTTCGGCACGAAGCCGACGACCTATTCCGCTCATTTCTCCGATGAAGCCGTCGCGAGAGTCCGAGATTCGAGATGGACAGCGAGGGGACGACCACGTGGAGCTAAGGAAGTGGATAACCGGATCTACAAAGGTTGTAGCTTCTTATCTTTAGTTAAAGTGTTAACTAGTTTCATGTTTCGCCTAGAATTCTAGCCGACGATCCGTATTAGGGTTTCTCGGCACCCATAAAATTTTAAATTGGCATGTTCGATGCCTTGTGAGACCTCTATAGTGTGCCTAGGAACCTTTCAGTAAATACATACCCCGGAGTAAGTATCTAATCGGGAAATCAGTTTTCTTTTAACAGTACACAGTGAGACTGAAACATTGAAATGTTCCGATGGGGTATCCTGGTATTCCTAGTAATGCCTCTTTCAGATTCACAACTGTAACCGTGTAATTCTTTGCCACCTCTCCAAATCCCTTCATATGTCTTTAGTCTTTACCTTCTGCACACCCCTTTAGGCCAAATGGTTTTCTTCCTTCCCTACCGTTCGGCACCAGCCTATGGTTTGGAAGAAGACTATCCAATAAGCATAATGGGTGTACTGTCCTAATCCTAGGAACACTCGCAATGAGAGAAGGTGAAGATAAAATACAACCGAATAAACCTTATTCCTATTTCTCCTGAACCAGAATCCATCCCCGAACTGGAACAAGTTCCTTTCGAGTTCGTATATAACCATACGATGGAGTATCCATTAAACTGTGGATCTTCGTAGTGATACGGAGTGTCCTGGAGAAATACAAAGGTGATTTTAGGATTGGCGAAGAAATACTCGGTTTGGTCGTGAATATCTGTTGCAATTTACTTTGCCCTCTTACTAATCCCTTGCTTTGTCTGAACTTAATACCTTCTGCACACCATCGTTATGCTAATTGGTTTTCTTCATTCCCTACCGGTCGGCACCAACCTATGGTTTGGAAGAAGACTATCCAATTTGCGTAATAGGTGTACTATCTCCTAAACCAAGGAGTACTCACAACTTGAGAGAAGGTAAAAGGAAAAGACAACTGAATAATCCTATCCGTTTTCTCCAGAACCTGAAACCATTCTCGAATAAATTCTTTCGAGTTCGTATATAACCATACGATGGTTTTGTCCAATGGAAGTGGACGTTCGTAGTAATACGGGGTGTCCTGGAGAAAAGGGTAAAAGTAGGAGTGGCAATGAGGTATGCAACTCTGACAATCCAAAAGCCAGTGTTAAGAAGGTTCGGTCAACTTGGTCACCGAGTCATAGTCTTAGGGTCGGGTCAATGGTCGCTGCCAAAGAGAGAGGGAAAAGAAACACTCAGCGTGCACTCTAACCTAGATCAGAATGGTTACCAATTTATCTAATCTGGAAACCTCCCACTGTACCGTCAAATTCTCCTCCAAACCTGAAAGAAGAATTAGTCGGGGTCACCCGAGGAGTAAACTAACTCATCAGTGGGAATCGGGATCCAACTATCATCGCATGATAACGTGACGGAATCTGCTCACGGTATCACACTCCAGAAGGTATGCGCATATCTGGCAAGTTTCAGTTCTTTTGAAACTCCCGATGTGATTTTTGCCCCATGCTTTTATGACCTTGACTTTGACCAACAAATCATAAGTCACATGTCAAGTTCTACCCGTCATTCTCCAGGTTGATTCGAATCCACCCGCACAAGCCCTTGACTTTGGCCAACAAGGCTATACGACTGTTCCAAACCAACGCATCTATCTATGCTGCATATGAATAACCAACAGCTACCAAACACTGTGCCTTGACTTTGGCCAACAAACACAGCTTGAATACTATTGACTATCCATATGAAACGACGGAGGGCTACGAATGGCTTCTGGCGAAAACCTTTAACGTAATGAACTTGATATCGTCGAAGGAACGGATAGCTTTTAAAAATATAGTGACGAAAACCGTTGCTAAAGAGGTCACTCCCGGTGAAGGGATCTCGGCTCTTTCCCCATAGAATGAGGTGCAGGATATTCCAACTGAATACCACGGTGCAAAGCAAAAGTAATCGGCTATAGTGAAGTTAATGCCCTGACGCAAACTTCTGTCCATGGGGTCACTCCCGGTGAAGGGATCTCGGCCCTTGCCTCGTCGACTGAGGAGCAGGATATTCCAACTGAATACCACGATGCAAAACAAAAGAGAACGTCCTTGCAATAACAGCTTTTTGAAAAGTGTTCCAACAACATCAGCTTAGGTTTGTTTTTAAACTTGCATTGATCCGAATCAATGCAGTCCCATCAATTGACCACACCAAAAAGAACGAAAATATACTGATGTACGTATATACCATCCGCATTCGCCACTGGGTCCCGTCATTACCCGTTAGGTTAGCTAACTAACGACAGAGCGGGGACTGGACTAGCGTGGATAAAAACATATACAACATCTACTAATATATATACCAATATATTATATTCGCTCAAGGCGTGATAGAAATGCAACTTCACAGAAAATGTACAGCATCACAGAAACAATACAGATATCTGGGATCCCCGGGTTTCACAGAGCCACTACTGAAACCCGATGTTCCCCTGGTCGTGTGGATAGCCTGTGCAATGAAATCCTAGACCCCTACGGGCGCGGCAAGTCACCCGCCAAAACCTGAAGCGAGGCAGCCCCCTTCAGCACCGTGAATGGACCACCCAGCACTTCACGGAATCCGGTAACTTGGGCACCCCTCCTGGGTCAACCTGTACCCCCTACGAGTGCGGCGAACAGCCCGCCAATCCTAGAGTAGAGCCCCCTCCGTCTCAATGCCATGAGATGCGGGCTTGTTGCCCTCTAGAACCCGGCTATCCGTGCACCCCACCTTGGGGTAATCCTAGTACAGAAAGTAAAATATACATACAACGGGTACATCGGCCACAACCTGACCGTGCCCCAAAATAATAATACAATCAGGCAGTGACGGCAGTCCACATGTCGGACGCTCGCCCCGCAATATCAAATGTACATAATACACCACAACTGTACTAGCATTGCATCCAGGCTATCCCCACGACCGATCCGCAACATCACAGCAAAAACAGAACATCAACGTGAAAGTCACGTTCGCAAATCCGTCTAACCGGGCTATAGCAGTTAGACCGGATTTACCGATCAAGTGACATTCACGGTCGTAGATATAATGTAAATACTGTGAAACAATGTGTTTAAAATATCTGATCAATCAAATTTTAACAAGTGGGCCCCAAGCATTACTGTAGCAGATCAGGAAATTCTGGGCCCAATATTAATATTCCAAAACCCTAATTTTAACTCCAGAAAGATACTGTAGAAATTTGGTGCAGGGAACCCAACAGTGTGCGGCGGAACCGCGGCCCAAAGAGGGTTTAGCCGCGGTTCCGCGCTTCCACTGTGGACTCACCCTGTCGAATTTCTACAGTAGCCTTATGACTTCCAGAACATCACTATTTTACAACTTGAAAAAATTTTCGAGACCAAAAAATTTCAACAGAAAACTGTTGTGAAGAAAATACGGGTTTTGGAACATTTGATCGATCGGAACTGAAAAACACATTAAGGCAAGCTAGACTAAGTTAATGGCGAGGCTCTGATACCACTATAAGTGCACGGCGGCGCCCCGGCCGTCAATCCGACGGCCAAATGCGGAAGCGGTGATAACTTTAATTTTTCTTGAACGGGCGAACCGCCGCGCACTAATACCCGGATCGAACCATTAATTAGTCCTAGCTAACTACAAGATAGGGAATAGAGATATACCGACTGATCCAAGTCCTCCGGTCTTCTCGTCGTCGTCCCGATCTCCTGCGGAAGCTCCGGTCTCCACCTCGTCGCCGGAAGTGCACCATATCGCCTACTTCTTTTACGGGCTCCCACCTCAATGCCGAGGCAACTCGGGCACGAAGCTGGCTAGTCGACGTGCCCAAGATTTGCTGTAGAATGTATAGTAGAACTTGTGTCTCATATGGGGTTCTTGGAGGTGCCATTTTGGTGGAGGGATGATACAAGTAATTTTTGTGGAGCTCTGGGATTTTTAAAATGCCAAAAGAGATAAAATCCCTCCACTACAAATTTGGACAGCCCCTCTAATGCTTGGGCCGGCCATGACATGAAGAGGGAGAGAGAGGGTGTGTGGTGCAAAGAATGAGGGAGGAGCTCACACAATAATACAAGTGATAGAGGTCAAATGATGTCATGAAAGGAAATGATCACAAAACCAAAACCACACTCCACCACCTACCACCAACCTCATCATCAACAACCATGAGGAGCCAAAAGTCAAGCCATGATCAACTAAAGAAAGTCAAGGTATGGTGCAACATCATGAAACCATCATGACACAAGAAAATGCAAAGAACCCCTCCACAAATACTTATTTGCACAAATGCAAATAAGCCCTCCTCCACCAATCTTCGGCCAATGAACGATACAAAGGAAATCGGCCGAAACGGAAAGCAAACTGGCAACTCCAGAAAACTGGTCCAGTAATAAATTACAGGAAAACCCCGATACTGTGCATACACACCCGCATTTGTATTCCGACCGAAATACAAATACAATGAGACAAGATCTACACTGTACTATACTAGAATCCGGCTTATACCAAAGTCGGCTAGTAATATCCGTTCGATCCTGATCCGTGCAATACCGCACGTATCTGATCGAACCCTGTCATATATCCATACGGTCTGTAGTACAAACTGTCTGATCCTGATCCGTGCAATACCGCACGTATCTGATCGGACCTTGCCATATCTCCATACGGCCTCTACAACTTTTCGCCCGAAAGCTGAGTAACTGAATGTGGGGGACTCTAAAGACTCGTCAACACCTTGGTTGTGGATTTAACCACTAGCACGTCAGAGGTATAAGCCAATACGTAACGGGCTACCAGGTATTGACAAAAAGGGATGTCTGTGAGCGAACTCAGCTTGACAATCCTACTGAGCCTGTCAGTGACAATATCCGTACAGTCCGGTCCGTTCGTCTATGAGTATCGCATGGCGGGCCTAGGGTGTTGGTAAAAGTCAGACCCCCAAAAGCGGTACAAGTCGTGTCGGAGTGTAGCCTAGAACACCCTGAGATACTACTGGAATACCTACCAGTAAATCTCCTTGCCTCGGCCGAGGGCTTCGTGTAATGGCTCTCCTAGACACAGCACGACCTCACCCCCAATACCGGGAGAGGCCCCTGAAGATACGCTCACTGCCTCCATGTGGCTCGGGACTGTACCCAACTAAAACCTGTTTGCACGACTCCTTTGAGCCGTGGTAGGGTAGTAATCAAAGTACAGTTGGAACTCACACAAGACAAATGACGATCCCCAGGTCGATGAACTAACCTGTACACATGTCACCAGGGAACTGCCATCTGACGTCTGGTATATGACCAACTAGCATGTTCCCGGCGAGTCCTGTCTGGTGTACTCATAACCCAATGAGCACCTGTATACATCCTAGGTGATCCAACTGACACCAGTGGCTTGTGAGACCGGCCACCGCCCCTCGTCGGAGTCTCGACTGTATACACTAGTCTACTCTGGAGTATCGATGCCCTGTCTCGAAACTCACACGACTAGGGACCATTTAAGGATATGCTTATAGACCCCCAGCCCCCACTTATATGATCGCCCTCATACTGCTGGTGGTCAAGCAAGAATCCTAGGGGCTCTACCAACGTGTAATAGCGACTTGTCAGGTCACTTAAAGCAGTACACGATGATAAAGGTAAACCAGATAGCATACTATCATCTCGAGTAAGACTGTCCTACCGGGATAGGTCCTCCATCAATCATTGCAATCACGTACCTGTGACCTAATAATTGACTCTGAGGGCACTATCTCCAACACTGGGTTCCTTCGCTAAAGCTATAGCTCCGTTGTTATCGCAATACAGCGGTATTGGATCAACAATGGTAGGAACCACCTGAAGTTCTGTTAGGAACTTCTTCATCTAGACCGCTTCTATTGCGGCATCGCAAGCAGCAATATACTCCGCTTCCATCGTCGAGTCAGCAACGGTGTCCTGCTTGGAACTCTTCCAGCACACCGCCCCTCCATTGAGGGTAAAAACATAACCTGACATGGACTTGGAGTCATCCTTATCACTCTGGAAGCCAGAATCAGCAAAGGCCTCGATCTTGAGGTCTTTTCCTCCGTAAACCAAGAACATCTCGTTAGTCCTTCTCAGGTACTTGAGAATGTTCTTCACTGCTATCCAGTACTTCTCCCCTGGGTCTGACTGATACCGGATTACCACGCTCAGTGCGTAAGCTACATCTGGTCTGGTGCACAACATCGCATACATTATAGAGCCCATCGCAGAAGCGTAGGGTATAATAGACATGCGATCCCTTTCCAAATAAGTCTTGGGAGATATCTCTTTGGAGAGGGTGATTCCGTGATAAGCCGGTAGATTACCGCGCTTAGAATCTTCCATCCTGAATCTTTTCAGTACAATGTTGATATAGCTGGACTGCGAAAGTCCCAACATCCTCTTGGATCTATCACGATAGATCCGGATCCCCAGAATGTAAGAGGCATCACCCAGGTCTTTCATGGAGAACCTGTGTGACAAGAATCCTTTGACAGATTGTAGCATAAGAATGTCATTTCCTATTAATAGAATGTCATCCACGTACAAGACGAGGAATACAACAGTTCGTGCTACAATTTTACTATATATACATGGTTCATCTAGATTTTTGATAAAGTCATATTCTTTGACCGTTTCATCAAAACATATGTTCCAACTCCGCGATGCCTGCTTTAGTCCATAAATGATTTAAGCAACTTGCACACTTTCCCGCTGCTCCCACTCTGATTGAAGCCTTCTGGCTGATCCATATAGACACACTCTTCCAAATTACCATTTAGAAAAGTCGTCTTTACGTCCATCTGCCAGATCTCATAATCATGGAAGGCGGCAATAGCAAGAAGGACTCGAATGGATTTGAGCATAGCCACTGGAGAAAAAGTCTCATCATAGTCCAAACCAGGTCTTTGACGAAAACCCTTTGCAACAAGTCTAGCCTTATAGGTTTCCACCTGTCCATCTACACCAATTTTTTTCTTGATGATCCATTTGCATCAGATGGGTTTTACCCCATCTGGATTAAAGTCCAAAGTCCATACTTTGTTGGTGTACATGGACTCCATCTCGGTCCGCATTGCATCCAGCCATCGTACCGAGTCACCGCTCTGGATGGCCTGCTGGAAGCTAGTAGGTTCATCATCATCAATGACGCAATCCTCTCTATCCCCATCTATGAGAAAACCGCAGTATCTCTCAGGCGGATGAGACGGCCTACTACTCCTGCGGAGGGGTGCGGGAATGTCCTGTTCTTCTTGAACTACCGGTCTTACCAAACTTTCAGTAGTAGTTTGTGGTTCTGGAATTTCTTCTAGTTCTATTTCGCTCCCACTTGTTTCCTTTTCTATAAACTGCTGTTATAGAAAATGGGCATTACGAGAAACAAAAACCTTTTGTTCCTCTGCGTAATAGAAATAATACCCCTTGGAGTTCTTTGGATATCCCACAAACTTACACTGTACTGATCGTGCCTCGAGTTTGTCCGCATGCTGCTTTTTAACAAAAGCTGGACATCCCCATATCTTCAGATATTGAAGATAGGGTTTCTTCCCACTCCACATCTGATATGGCGTGGTAGGCACAGTCTTGGTAGGAGCCCTGTTCAAAAGATATGCCACTGATTCTAGCGCATAACCCCAGAAAGATCGCGGTAACTCAGCATTACTCATCATGGAACGTACCATATCCAATAGGGTTTGATTCCGTCTCTCCGATACACCGTTATGCTGTAGAGTGTATGGAGGAGTAAGCTGAGAGAGAATTCCTTTATCTTTTAGGTAACCTAGGAACTCGGCACTTAAGTATTCACCACCTCGATCAGATCTCAGTGTCTTGATAATTTTGCCGGTTTGGTTTTCTACTTCATTCTTATACTCTTGGAATTTCTCAAAAGCCTCAGATTTATGTTTCATCAAGAAAATGAATCCGTACCTAGAGTAATCATCCGTAAAAGTAATGAAATAGGAAAAACCACCTCTTGCATGTGTAGAGATTGGACCACATACATCACTGTGTATGAGTCCTAAGAGCTCGCTCGCTCTTACTCCATGTCCAGTGAATGGAGTCTTTGTCATTTTTCCTTTGATACATGATTGACAAGTGGCATAAGATTAATATTCGAACGAATCTAAATATCCTTCTCATGTAACTTAGTTAACCTTGTCTCATTGATATGACCTAGTCTACAATGCCATAAGAAAGCCTTATTTAAATCTGGAGACTTTCTTTTTAGTGTGTTCTGGACATTGAAAATTTATAATTGGTTTAAGACATATATACCGTTATCCAGTGTACTGGACCCAATCAAACCATGATTAAGGTGGATGTTAACAACATCGCTTACAAACGTGAAATCATAACCTTTATTTGATAACAAGGAAACTGATATGATATTACACGTTAAACTAGGTGCACAAAAACAGTTATGCAAAACCAAAATATGTCCACTCGTCAATCCAAGGTGATAATCCCCTACGGACACAGCTCCCACGCTAGCTCCGTTAGCAACCTGGAGGGTCATATCACCAACCTTCAGCACTCTATGGTTTCTCAGTGCCTGCAATGAATTGCATATATGAGATCCTGATGCGGTATGCAATACCCAGGAAGTAGAGTTGATTGACAGACAATTCTCAATTACAAACACACCTGAAGTTGAAGCCACAGCTTGCTTCGGTTCTTGGTTCTTGGCATTACAAGCCTTGCAATCTTTCTTCCAGTGCCCTTTCCTATGACAGTGGAAGCACTCATCCTTTGCCACTACTGGCACCGCAATCTTTTTCTTTTCCTTCGCTCCCACCTTACTAACACCTCCTCTAGGTTTGGTGGCGGCCTTATTCTTCCTTCTATTGGCCCTAGCCTTGGACCCGGAAGAAGAAGCACCGCGAACAAACATAGCGGGTGTATCCCTTGCCTTCTGCAAGGTGCCCTCTGCACTCCTCAACATGTTAAGGAGTTCTGGAAGTTCAATTTCTTTTCTTTGAATGTTGAAATTCAGAATAAACTAGGCGTAGGTGGAAGGAAGGGACTGGAGAATCAAGTCTGTATAGAGCTCGTTCTCCAAAGTCGTCCTAAGGTCTGCGAGCTCTTCTATATAGCCAATCATCTTTAGGACATGTTCTCCTACCGATGATCCGACGGCCAACCTCGCCTGAAACAAGTTCTTTGAGGTCTCGTATCTTGCTATACTAGATTGCTCTCTATAAAGTTCCTTTGTATGGAGAAATATGGCATCAAGATCCAAATCCTCGTGCCTCCTCTGATGTTCATTATTCATTGAGGCAAGCACGATGCACTTGGCCCTCACGTAATCTAACTCCCAGGTTTTGCGGATTTCCTTATCCGCATTACTGGATTTGGGACCAGGGACAGCAGGTGCCTTAGCGGTAAGGACATACCCCAATTTGTCATAGGTCAAAGCCATCTTGACATTCCACAGCCAATCTTTATAGTTTGGCACTGTCAATAGATTTTTCTCTAATAGTAACTTAAGGCCAGTCATGTTTTGGGTCGCTGCAATAAGAGAGAGAGGGAACACTTTAGCATGATGCTCTTGCATGTTTAGAGTGGTTTTTAGTTTATCTAAACTGGATGGCTCCCATTGTTTCTCGAATCCCTCCTCAAACCAAAAAGGAAGAACTAGCCAGGACTATTCTCACTGTACAATACTTGCTTAACCGTTCAGCCAGGCAGGTGTCGGTACTTCGAGGGAGGTTTTCCAACGCTTTCGCGAAGTTCCTTAATTAAATAACCTCTTTTCTCTGGGAGCGTAGCCCCACTGACACCTTTCTCGACACCTACTTGGTTTATAGCATTGATCGTTAAGTGACGAATCTCCTGATGAGTAGCGTATACTCACAGTAGGATCGGGATCCAAATATCATTGTGTGATAATGTTGAAGGAATCCTACCAACATTCATCACACTCCAAATGATATGCATCTCTTTGCAAATTTCAATTTCTTTAGAAATTCCCGATATAAATTTCTGCCCCATGCTCTTATGACCTTGGCATTGGTCAAAATGTCATAAGTCACATGTTATGTTCTACCCATCATTATCTTGTTAATTTGAACCCATCCGTACATACCCCTGATGTTGGCCAAATGATAATACGACTGTCCCAAACCAACTCATCTATATATGCAACAAATGAATACCCAGCAGCTACCAAACACTATGCCTTGGCATTGGTCAAAATACATAGCTTGAATACTACTGAATACCCAAATGAAATGACGGAGGGCTACGAATGGTTTTGGCGAAACCGTGAACGTAGTGAACTTGATATGATCGAAGGAACCTGATAGCTTTTAAAAGGAGTGGTTAATGCTCCGCAATTAAAAAAATATCCTCTGTTTTAAAATAACCGAGTGGTTTCTTTTAAACCGTTCCAACGATTCAACTTTGGTTTATTTTCTTTGCATTAATATAATGCTTCCCATCAATTAACCTATCATTGCAGAAAACAACGAAAATACAACGTCCTCTTATGCCATCTGCATTCGCCACTGTGTCCCGTCATCACCCGTTAGGTTACTTAACTAACGACAGAGCGGGGGCTGGGCTAGCGCGGGTGTAAAATATAAGTGACGTCTAAATAGCTATCATATATAGATATTGTACATTCCTCTGACGCAATAATAGGCATTCCAGATCACAGATGAACATATTGGATTTTCTACGAATCCGCATTCTTTTGAGCCTGCAAAGAAAGACGGATTACACAGTTGTGACGAATAGCCATTATCCCACCCTAGACCCCTACGGGTATGGCAAACTACCCGCCAAGTACCCGAAGTGAAGCGGTCTCCCTCAACAACGTGAGTAGGCCACTAAACACTTTAAAGTACCCGATAGTTTGTGCACCCCACCTTGGGTCTATCCTAGGGGCAAAAATCAGTAAATGAAATGTTACAACGGTGGCTACAACCGCAACCTGGATGTGCCCCGCAAAAGAATATTACATCATATTTCAATTTACATCGAATGAATGAATATAAAAACCCATCTCAAACCCCGGCTAATCATCACAACGATCCAATCAAGTTCATAAACACAAACAGTAAAATCATTACAGAAATGTGCAACCCCCTGCCAACCGACATACTAGCAGTTAGGGGAGGTTTACGAACACATTATACAAATCACAGATATAATCTAATTAGCCAAACATCGTAGAATTTCGATCAAGCAAACACAATTGATTCTACTCCAAAAACTTCTCTTTGCACCTAAGACTTGAGCAGAAACAAAACATTACAGAAAGAACAAAATAATCACAGAAGAGTTCTGGGGAATTTTGGGCTGACTCGGCCCCAACTCGGCAGTGGATCCGCGGCGCTTTGGCCGATTCAGGAACCCAAATTTCTCCAGTATTCTTAAGTTTCCCTGCTTGTAATTTTAAGGGTCCCTGAAAAATTTTTAGACCTGGTTTTAAAATCGACAGAAACTAGATAAAAATGATGTTTTTTCAAGTTCGTTTTGCGATCGAATTTCTAATGACTTTGCTAACAAGTTAGTTATGGTTTAGCGAGGCTCTGATACCACTGTAAGTCGACGTTGTACACCCCACGAGTTGCGGGGAGGCGAAATAGGTAAAACAATCATTTTGTTTAAAACAACATCGACTAACCGAAAGGATCTTTGCTAAACTATAACTAACACTATCATAGGAGTAGTTAGCTACTATGAAAGAAGATTATACCTAATGAACCAAGTCTTTCTTCTTCTCGTTAACCACCTCCTCGTCGGCCTCCTCTTTGTAATAGACGATCCACCCGAAAGCTACTACTCCAAGCTTTGCCTCTAACTTGAGGAAACTAGGTTACTACAATTGCTAATCAAAGTCACCTAGGGAATATAGAGTGTGATTATGGATTAACGAGTCTTGCTAATCCTTGATCTCAACACATGAGAGGTTAGGATTAGGGCTTGAAGAGAGAGAGCTTGAGGAGAGAGAAGGTGAGAGTGAGAATCCTTTTGGAATAATGATCTCATTTGAATATATGAAGCATATGATATAATTAAAATGAATAACAAATAAATATGTGTCATCTGCTTCATTAATTCATAGAGTGATTCATCTCATGAGTCATTTAAATCATTAATGCAACATTAACTCCATGGATGATTCACTCTCATGACCCATTAATCCAATAAATACAAATGCCACCTTAGCCCCCAAGTCATCATCCTTCTAGAAGCTTCTCGCCAAATTACGAGAATGCCCCTCCTATCCGTGAAAACACAGAAAAAATTTAGACTGTATAAATCCAATAATCCGATACTAGAATCTGGCTTAAACCAAAGCCGGCTAGTAAAAACTGTCCGAACATCGTACGTGCATAAATGCACGTAAGTGTCCGAACCCTGTCGTAAAACCATACGACCTATATATCGTTTCGCCTGAAGCAGGAAAATTCTCTGTGTGGGAATCTGAAGACTTGACACTACGCTGGCAGTGGGTTTAACCACAGGCCGCAAGCGGTACTAGCTGTATGTAACGGTCCCCAGGTAGATGTCGATAAGAAGGCCGATGAGGAAACCCATCCGAACTCTTATTGAGCCTGATGTGACAATCTCCGTATAGTCCAGTCTGTTCGTCTAGGACTATCGCATATCGGGCCTAGGGGGGCGGCAAGTGTCAGTCCCCTAAAAGTGGTATAAGTTGTGTCCGAGTGAAGCCCATTACACCTTGAGAAGCTACTAGAAATCCTACCAGTAAATCTCGTTTGCCCTGGCTAGGGACTTTGCGTAATGGCTTTCCAAACACAGCGCGATATCAACTCCCAATACCGGGAGAGACGAATCCTATCTAACCGCCACTGCCTCTGAGTGCTTCGGGACTGCACCCAACTGCTACCTGTTTGCACGACTCCTTTGAGCCATGGTAGGGTAGCAATCTAAGAACAGTGGGAACACACTCGAGACGAAGCAGCAGTCTCAAGTCCGCGGACTATGCTGTACTCATGTCACCTGTGTAGGGTTGCTGGGCACGCGCACAAGGGTCTACGAAGCATCAACCATGCCCGATTAAAATTTTAGCCGTGCCGAACAACCCGAAGCCGGATCTTTAAACTAGAGTTTAGGCGAAAACAAATATGTTAAACACATTAACATAAAGTGAGAGGGATTACAACCTTTGTAGATCTGGTCCTTCACTTCATATGCTCCGTGTTGAGGTCCCTTCGCTGCGATCATCGTGCTCCGGACTCTCGAGAGGTTCCATGAAGAGAAAGATGCAGTCTTGCTTCCGATCTTCGATACAAAGATGATCTACCTTGAAGTTTCGTTGACACAAGCTCTCACTCATGAAATGATGTGAACACCCTCATCTAAATGGCAAGGGAAGATGAGGATGATGAAGTAGGATTTTTGCTATCTTTTATAATCTTTTTCTCACACTCATTCATCACTTGGAAAAAAAACTAGTAAGCTTTTTCCATGAAGAAAGAAGAAGGAAGAAGATGAAGAATAATAGAATTATTCTTTTGTGATGAATAGTAATCAAGAATATATGATTGATTATCAAACCATGGTCAAGGATGAGAGGCTAAACCTATGTAGAGAATAAACTAGAGTTAGGGTTTGGTTAGGTCAAAGCATGAGTCATAACAAAATATCTTTATCATGACAAAATAGAATCCTTCTAGAATGAACAAGAAGGTGCTAACCCTAATCAAACCCTAATCCCTTTATATCATCCTTAAACATGTTTTATAATAAATCATATCATGTCACAATAATATATATCACATATATATTATATATTTGCAACAAAAGAAAATAATACAATTAACATATATCGCATATATATCAATGTATTAATCCGGTGAGAAAAAGAATCTTTTAGTGAGCTAATATTAGTTAATGTAATTTAATATATCATATATATTATTATACATTAAATTATCGAATCAACCCTTGAACCGACAATCCGGCTATATCGCATATAACTGACTAATATTTATCCGTACCGATTCATCGAATCAACACTTGATCCGATGACCCGGCTGATATCAAATATCGCGAGAATAGAATACGGTATCTCATATCGTATTATCCTCGGTCCCGCATATATCACATATGTGCCCCTAGTCCGTTTTGCCTGAGCCAAGAAACCTCTGTGGTATACTAAAGAATCGTCAATATGCCGGCAGTAGGTGATGATCATATCAAACACCCACAAGCTGCAAGCGGTCAGCTAAACGTAACAGCCAACCGGGTATTGAGCGCTCAGAAGATCAACAAGCAAGCCTGTACATTCTCTTGTGAATCCAAACAGTAACACTCCCGTACAGTCCGGTCTCGTCGTCTGATATGTCGCATATCTCGCCTAGGGGTGGTAAACGTCAGACCCCAGTAGCTCGATAAGTTGTGTCGATATGAGGTCTACAACAGTCCGAGAAACTACTGATAACACTTACCAGTAAATCTCAGCAACCCTGGCCAGGGATTTCCGGTTATAGCCAATCGAACACAGCACAACATCAACTCCCTATACCGGGAGAGACGAATCCCCTCCTATCGCTCATTACCTCCATGTGATTCGGGACTGTACCCAAAAGCCACCTTTTTGCACGCCCTCTTGGACGTGGTATGATGGAAATCAAAGCACAGTGGGAATCACACAAGACTCTATGACGATCTCGGGTCAACAGACTACTCTGTACCAGTGTCACCGGAGAACTGCCATCTGACGTGAGGTATAATACCATCTGGGAGTTCTCGACGAGTCCGTCCAGTGTACCCAGTCTCCACTGAGCACCCGTACACCATCCTTGATGTCAAACACCGATGGATATGTGATCATCCATCGCCCATCATATGGGTCAAGATGCGTATACGCTAGTCTACTCTGGTGTATCGATGCCCTGTCTCGATACACCCTCGACTAGGAACAGTTATAGGATGTACTCGTCGACTACCGTGGCCCCACTAGTATGATCTCATCATAGTTCCAGTAGTCAAGTACATTTCCTAAGGGCTTTATCAACATGTAACATAGAGACAATCAGAGTACATGTTAAGATAAAGTACAACCAGATAGCATACTATCATGTCGAGCAAGAAAGTCCTCCCTATATATGTCCAAGCATCCAATACAATATACATCGTATGTACAGTAATGGCCTCTAGGGCATACATATAACTAACAATCTCCCACTTGCACTAGGACCATCTGTTGTGGTATCACATACCCAACAATTAGCTGTGGTTGAAGTATCTCATACTTAACCATCCCATAAAAGTCTCTACTGGGAAAAAGGCCTTTGTGAGTGGATCCGCGCTGTCGTCCTCTGTGTCTGCTCTCCTAACCTCGATCTCCCTAGAGATCAACCATCTCCATGATCAGGTGATACTGCCTAAGAATTATATCTGGATTTCTGATGGGACGGTAGTTCCTTGGCTAAAGCCACAACTCCATTGTCACACAATGGTAGGAACGAAGTTCATCTCATGAACTTATAAATATCCAGACTGCCTCTTTTGTAGCATCCTTGGTAACGATGTATCTTGCCTTTAATCGTCTAGTATGTCACGGTATCTAGCTTGGAACTCTTCCAACATACCGTCCCTCCACTGAGGGTAAAGACAATGCCTGCGACTGACATTTAGTCGTCCTTATCACCCTGGAACCTTTCCAGTGATTCTCCCCAGGATCTATTGATACCATCTCACTACAACTAGTGAGTATCCTAACATCCAATTATATCTATCTCATAGATCCAAAAACCCAGGATTTAGGAGGTATCATTTTGATCCTATATGGAGAATCCTTGTGATAAGCGGAGATTGACCGAGCGTAGCATAGGAAACTTCTTCCCTATCAAGAGTATGTACTCTACGAGGATCCCCACCATACTCCCTACTACCTTTTTGTATATACAAGGTTCATATACCATTTTGATGAAGTCAAACTCTTTGACTTCCACATCAAAACAGATGTTCCAACTCCGCGATGCCTGCTTTATCATATAAAACATCTTGCACACGTTTCCGCTGCTCCTACTGTCTACGAAGCCCTCTGGCTGTGTACTTATAGACGCTCTCTTCTAAAACATCATTTAGAAAAGCAGTCGTGACACCCAACCGCCAGATATCGTAGTCATGGTATATAGCCGTGGCAAGTAGGATCTGGATGGACTTAAACATAGCTTTGAAAGTCTCAACTTTTCCATGTACACCAAGTAATCTTCTCAAGATATACTTGCTCCTGATGGGGATTTAACCCTTCAGATAAAGCAACCAAAGTCCATACTTTGTTGGTGTATAAGGATTCCATCTCAGATCGCTAAGCATCCAGCCATTCTTATAGAGTCTCACTCCTGATGGCCAGCTCGAAACTAGTTGGGTCATCATCTCATGATGTAATCCTCTCTCCCACTGTCATAGAGAAACCGAAGTATCTCTCAGGTGGGTGAGGAACCTTACTAGATCGGCGGAGAGGCTGAGGTTCGTTGGAAACTATTGAATCCTTTAGTTCTACCAGATCATCAGCTGCAGTTTGTATAGCTGGAACATTTTCAGTTCTACATAACAGACCTTGCCTCGATCTTGTCCGGATTTTGCTTTTAGACATAGGCCGGACAACCCCAAATCTTAACAAACTTAAGATATGGGCTCTTCCCTTTCCATATCACATATGAAGTGGTAGGCAACTGATTTGTTTTGAACCCTATTCAATAGGTATGCAGCTTCTCAAGCGCATAACACCCAAAAGGAAATAGGAAACTCAGTAGTACTCATCATAGAGCACACCATATCGCATAGGGTGTTATTGCTCCGCCCCGATATACCATCGTGCTATGGTGTATACGGAGGAGTAATGCTGAGAGAGAATCTCATTCTCCTTTAGAATAGTCCAGGAATTCTGTGCTCATGTATTCTCCTCCTTGATCTCATCAAAGGACATAATACTTATACCCGTTTTTGGTTCTCTACTTCTAACTTATATTCTGTGAATATCTTAAAAGCTTCGGACTTGTGTTTCAACATGAACATATGTCTGAATCTTGAGAGATCATCAGAGAATGTAATGAAATACAAAGAACCGGTCTTGGCATGTGTAGACAGGGGACCTACATACATCAACATGTATCATCCCAAGAGTTTACTAACTCTTTCTCTGTTTCCAGTAAACGGAGCTATGATCATCTTATCTCTGTGACATGACTGGCAAGTTTCACCAGATGTAAATTCAAACTAATTTATGTAGGGTTCCTAGGCACTCTTGTGAAGGTTCAAAAGGCATCAAACATGCCCGGATAAAAATTTAGACGTGCCGAACAACCCAAAGCCGGGATCTTTGCTAGATTATTAGGGTTTAACATGCAAGAAGATAACTTTTATCTAAGTGTGAGGGATTACAACCTTTGTAGTCCGCTCCTTCACTTCACAAGCTCCGAGTAGAAGTCCCTTTGCCGCGATCCACGATCTCCCGGACTCATGAGAGGCTCCACGACTCGAACGATCCATGCTAGCTCGAAGTATTCCAAATCTCCGATGATCTACGTCGAGGTTTCAAAGAACTCAAGCTATCTCACTCTTGAGAAGTGAACATACTAATCTCATGGGCTAGATGAGATGAGGATGAGAGAGTAGTATTTATGCTTTCTTTTTATATCATTTTCTCATATTTATTCATCACTTTAGGATTTTCAAGAGAGCTTATCAAGAAGGAAGAAGATGATAATGGAAAATATAATCCTAAGATTAAAACCTTTTGTGATGAATAGAAAGAACTATATGATTGATATTTAAACCATGGTCAAGGATGATAGGATAAGAATGGGTAGAGAAACAACTAGGGTTAGGGTTTGGTTAGGTTTAGTAATGTGTCATCCATAAATATCTTTACAATGACAAAAGAAATAGCTTCTAGAAGGTGCATGAAGCAACTAACCCTAATCAAACCCTAACCTCAATTAATCATCCTTAAACATGTTTAACAATTAATCATATCATGTCACAATAATATATATCACATATATATTATATATTTGCAACAAAGGAAAATAATACAATTAACATATATCGCATATATATCAATGTATCATCTACTGAGAAAATGAATAATAAAGAGAGCCATATTAGATAATGTAATACAATATATCATATATATTATTATACATTAAATCATCGAATCAACACTTGAATCGATGATCCGGCTATATCGAATATTACCGACTAATATACCATGTACCGATTCATCGAATCAATACTTGATCCGATGTCCCGGTTCATTTCTAAATATCGCGAGAATATAATACGGTATCCCATATCGCATTATTCTCGGTCCTGCACATATCACATATGTGCCTCTACTCCGTTTCGCCTGAGCCAAGAAACCTCTGTGTAGGACTCTAAAGAATCGTCAATACGCCGGTAGCAGGTGATGATCATATCAAACACACACAAGCTGCAAGCGGTCAGCTAAACGTAACAGCCACCCAGGTATTGAGGAATCAGAAGATCAACAAGCTAGCCTGTGCGTTCTCCTATGAATCCGATCAGTAACACTCCCGTACAGTCCGGTCTGTTCGTCTGATATGTCGCATATCAAGTCTAGGGGTGGTATACGTCAGACCCCAGTAACCGATAAGTCGTGTCGATGTGTGGCTCATAACGGGTCGAGAAACTACTAGTAACACTTACCAGTAAATCTCTATATCAGCCCTGGCCAGGGACTTCCAGTTATAGCCAATCGAACACAGCACAACATCAACTCCCTATACCGGGAGAGACGAATCCCCTCCTATCGCTCATTGCCTCCATGTGATTCGGGACTGTACCCAAAAGCCACCGTTTTGCATGCCCTCTTGGACGTGGTAAGGTGGAAATCAAAGCACAGTGGGAATCACACAAGACTCCATGACGATCTCGGGTCTACAGACTACCCTGTACCTGTGTCACCGGAGAACTGCCATCTGACGTGTGGTATATCACCATCTGGGAGTTCTCGGCGAGTCCGTCCAGTGTACCCAGTCTCCACTGAGCACCCGTACACCATCTCTGATGTCTAACACCGATGGATATGGGATCATCCATCGCCCATCATATGGGTCAAGATGCGTATACGCTAGTCTACTCTGGTGTATCGATGCCCTGTCTCGATATAAACTCGACTAGGAACAATTATAGGATGTACTCATCGACTACCGTAGCCCCACTAGTATGATCTCATCATAGTCCCAGTAGTCGAGTACAGATCCTAAGGGCTTTATCAACATGTGAGAGTAAAACAGTAAACCAATACAAGTCAACATGTTAAGATAAAGTGAAACCAAATAGCATACTATCATGACGAGCAAGAAAGTCATCTCTATATATAACCAAGCATCCATTATAATATACATCATATGTACAACAATGGCCTCTAGGGCATATACATAACTAACAATCTCCCACTTACACTAAGGCCAGCTGCTGTAGTATCGCATACCTAGCATCCCGAATAATCTCTCAAACTGTATCTGGGGAATAGCCTTCGTGAATGGATCCGCAGTGTTGTCCTTCGTATCTACTCTCCTGACCTCGATCTCCCGGCGATCAACTATCTCCCTGATCAGGTGATACCGCCTCAGAATATGTCTGGACTTCTGATGGGACCTGGGTTCCTTGGCCAAAGCCACAGCTCCATTGTTATCGCAATACAGAGGTATTGGATGCTCAATGGATGGAACCACACCAAGTTCACTAATGAACTTCTTGATCCAGACAGCCTCTTTGGCAGCATCGTTGGCAGCGATGTATTCAGCCTCCATCGTCGAGTCTGCAACGGTATCCTGTTTGGAACTCTTCCAACATACCGCCCCTCCATTGAGGGTAAAGACAAAACCCGAATGCGACTTAGAGTCATCCTTATAACTTTGGAAGCTGGAATCGGTAAAGGACTCCACCTGGAGTTCTCCATTACCATACACTAAGAACATCTCTTTAGTCCTTTGCAAGTACTTAAGAATGTTCTTCACAGCTGTCCAATGACTCTCTCCAGGATCTGCTTGATACCGACTCACTACACTTAGTGAGTATGCTACATCGGGTCTGGTACATAGCATCGCATACATGATAGAGCCTACTGCCGAAGCATAGGGTATCCCTTGCATGTGAGCTCTCTCCAAATCAGTCTTGGGAGACATCTCTTTGGAGAGAGTGAGTCCAGAGATCGTGGGCTGATTCCCACGCTTGGATTCTTCCATACTAAACCTCTTTAGTATGGTGTCAATGTACCTGGATTGGGACAATCCCAGTATCCGTTTAGATCTATCTCTATAGATCATGATTCCCAATATGCAGGAGGCATCACCTAGATCTTTCATTGAGAATCTCTGTGATAAGAAGAGCTTGACTGATTGCAGCATAGGAATATCATTTCCTATCAAGAGTATGTCATCCACGTACAATACGAGGAAGACAACCTTAACCTCTGCTACCTTCTTATAGATACAAGGTTCATCTATATTTTTGATGAAGTCAAACTCTTTGACTACAACATCAAAACAGATGTTCCAACTCCGCGATGCTTGCTTTAACCCATAAATGGATTTAAGCAGCTTGCACACCTTTCCGCTGCTCCCACTATCTACGAAGCCCTCTGGCTGAGTCATGTACACGCTCTCTTCTAAATCACCGTTTAAAAAGGCGGTCTTAACATCCATTTGCCAGATTTCGTAGTCATGGTATGCAGCAATGGCAAGTAAGATCCGGATGGACTTAAGCATAGACACTGGAGAAAAGGTTTCGTCATAATCCACACCTGGACGTTGACGAAAACCCTTTGCTACAAGTCTAGCTTTGAAAGTCTCAACTTTTCCATCTACACCAAATTTCCTTTTAAAAATCCACTTGCTCCCAATGGGTTTTACCCCTTCAGGAGCATTTTCTAAAATCCATACTTTATTGGTGTACATGGATTCCATCTCAGATCGCATTGCATCCAGCCATTTCACAGAGTCACCACTCGTGATGGCCTGCTCGAAACTAGTCGGTTCATCATCATCCATGATGCAATCCTCGCTTCCACCATCAATGAGAAAACCGTAGTATCTCTCAGGTGGATGAGAAACCCTACTAGATCGTCGGAGAGGCTGGGGTTCGTCGGGTACTACTGAATCCTCTGGTTCCATTAAATCATCTGCCGTAGTTTGTGTTGCTGGAACCTCTTCCAGTTCTACCTTATTGCCATCAATTTCTTTCATAAGGAAACCCCTTTCTAAAAAGGTGGCATGTCGAGAAACAAACACTTTTTGTTCCTCGGAGTGGTAGAAGATATACCCTCGCGAATGTTTGGGATATCCAATAAACTTACATAAGACAGATCTTGCCTCGAGCTTGTCCGGATTTTGTCTTTTGACATAGGCTGGACAACCTCATATCTTAATATACATAAGAGATGGTCTCTTCCCTTTCCATATCTCATATGGAGTGGTAGGCACTGATTTGGTAGGAACCATATTTAATAGATGTATGGCTGTCTCAAGCGCATACCCCCATAAGGAAATAGGTAACTCAGCCTCGCTCATCATAGAGCGCACCATATCTAATATGGTGCGATTCCTCCGCTCAGATACACCGTTGTGCTGTGGTGTATAAGGAGGAGTAAGCTGAGAGAGAATCCCATTCTCTTTTAGATAATCTAAAAACTCACCGCTTAAGTATTCACCTCCTCGATCAGATCGAAGAATCTTAATACTTTTGCCCGTTTGGTTCTCTACTTCGTGCTTATATTCTCTGAATTTCTCAAAAGCTTCAGACTTGTGTTTCATCAGAAACACATGTCCGTATCTAGAGAGATCGTCAGTGAATGTAATGAAGTAGGAAGAACCGTTCCTGGCATGCGTAGACATGGGACCGCATACATCACTATGTATCAGTCCTAAGAGTTCAGTAACTCTTTCTCCGTGTCCACTAAACGGAGCTTTGGTCATTTTTCCTTTGAGACATGAATGGCAAGTATCATAAGATGATAATTCGAACGGATTCAAATAACCATCCCTATGTAACTTAGCCAGTCGTGCCGCATTGATATGATCAAGTCTACAATGCCACAAGAAGGATTCGTTCATATCTGAACTTTTCCTCTTGTGTGTGTTTTGTATATTTAGAACTGTAATCTGATTTAGAATGAATATGCCATTATGTAACGAGCCTGATGCAATCAACTTTTGATCTAGGAATATGTTCATAACATTATCCTTTACTACAAAATTATATCCTTCTTTACTTAATAAAGAAACTGATATAATGTTGCACATCATGTTCGGTATATAATAACACTCATTCAGAATCTGTGTATTACGACTTGGTAACACAAGGTGATATTCGCCAACTGCTTTGGCTACAACACTTGCACCGTTCCCTACTTGAACGGAATGATCACCTTTTCCCAGTTCTCTACCTTTACGTAGCCCATGTAACTGTTTACATATGTGGGATCCTGATCCGGTATCTAATACCCAGGACATAGGGTGAACTGAGAAACAGTTCTCAATAACTAACACACCTGAAGAAGATGCATCAACATGCAAGTTCTTTTGGGCGGCGTGAGAATCCAGATATTCTCCTGTTTCCTGTTCAGTCTTATAACTCTTATAAGAAAGAACGGGTCCAACGTTCCCTTGCTCAGTACAATAATCGGGTTCAGTCAATACATCAATATTATTATCTTGATTATGGCCTGACATGGTCGCTACCTGGAGAGAGAGAGAAGAAAACACTTTAGCGTATGCTCTTGCAAGATTAGATTGGTTATTATCTTATCTAATCAGGATGTCTCCCACTGTTTTTATCAAATCTACCTTAAAACCCTAAAAGGTAAGATTAGCCGGGATTAATTACACCCTTCAACTTCGTCAATCTTTCAGCCAGATCAGTGTCGGTACTTTGAGGGAGGTTCCCCGTGCTTTCGCACGGACCTAATTAAAGTAAACCTTGTTTTCCCAGAGGCGTAACCTCGTTAACACTTTTCTAGACACCTACTTGAATGACTAATTGTCCTGTGTAAAACTCTCCCAGGAGTAACACTTACTCGCAGTGGGTATCGGGATCCAACTATCTCATAGGAGGTATGCAATCTCATTGCAAATTTCAACACTTGAAATTCCCGATAAAACTTTTACCCCTAGCGTCCCATGACCTTGACGAAGGCCAAACTACTCATAGAGCGCTAGTCAAGTTCAACCCGTTCATTTCTTGATTGAATTAAACCCACCCGTACGACCCTTGACGAAGGCCAAACTACGCCGTACGAATACCCTAATCCAATCGCATCGTATGCTGACAGATAAGTAATAGTTAGCTACCGTACACTACGCCTTGACGAAGGCCAAACTACCGTAGCACGAATATGTAACGTCTTCAAAATAATAAAATATGATTTTTGGGAAATTTTATAATTTAATATTATTTTAACTTTGTCACGACCCGAAAGAGCACGTGACTGGCCCTTAAACCATATGAAGTCTATAGGACTCCATCTGATCCAAGTAAGCCAAAAGCCCAGAAATCTAAAAACATTTTTTAGAATAAGTAAAGAAACTGGTTTAAAGAAGTGAAGAAAAACATGTTTGAAATCAAGATTTTTAAATAACTAAGCCGAATATGCATTTTTAAAAACAGTACAGTCTTTTCTAAAAATTTCGGCAGAGTTTCTTTTGTAAAACTGGCCCCGAATGGGGTATAACAAGGATAACAATATATGCAATGATAAGGGCATCCCCAAGCGGGAGCTAGCTCTTCGTCAATCGACGGTCACCACCACATATGCAACAATAATATACAACGCCAAGTGGCGAGGATCAAATCCAAAAGAAAGCTCAAAAGCAACAAGAAAACCGCAACACTACTAAGCGCGACTCTATGGTCGAATAATACATCACTAGTCTAGGTCTGAAACAATATACGAGTTTTGGTTGATGGATATTCTAGATACAATGAATAATATAAATACAACGGCGGTTCTGATACAAAAGAACCCACCTATCCAAGCAAATCACCCAAAAGGAAGCAGTGTGCCAGAAATGCCGCTATAGAACTGTACGGCAAACCTGCAAGAACTGGGGCACAACGGGGGTGAGTTGCCAACTCGTGAATAGAAAGATATCTACAAGCAGAGATCGAATGCATGACCCAACCTAGGTCAATACGATCAGATATAAAGAAACCTCAATATGAATAAAGCTGAAGCATGCTAAACTGGCAATGTAATCTCTATACGTGAATGTAGTGCCAAGTGCTCGTGCTAGTGCCTCAGTTAATAGTATGTCATGAATATGAGGTATGAATGCATGAAAGCAGAATACATGTAAATGAAGAAACTGTTTTCATAATTTAGTGAGATTTCCCTTGTATTTTTAGTTGAGGTATCATAATGAAATCAGCATAAAACAGTGCCTAGCATCGGCACAAAACGTAATCCCAATATCTCGATATCTCTGTATCACAGTCTCTGTACCTCGAAATCTCGAAATCCCAATGTCTCAATCATAATATCTAGGGCGCCGTCAGTCCAGACCGGCCCCTACCATCCATCTCAAGACCACGACGGTATCCTCCGGATATCCGACGCGTCGGGTAAAATCACCGGTAGGTAGTGCTCCCCTGCCAGGCTCACATCGTCATCACCACGCGCTTCTTGCCCCGGGGTACCTTACCGGGTCCACCATGTACCCGAAACGGTTCATCCGTCTCCTCGAATCGGGTTTCCAAATCCATCAGCAAACTCATGGTGGACGACTCATACATCATGGGAAAACCGCACTTTTTATTTTAAAGAGAGAAAAGAAGTTTATATAAGTTTTGCGGTTTTCCCCCAAATCCAGAAAATCTCATGGAAATCCGAATCCAATCCTCAATAGCATGTAAACAGTGCATACAGGCATAAAAATCCATGAATAATAACATGCATGATGTAACAACTAATAATTACAATGTCTAATCTAGCATATAAGGCAAGTACACTAATATCATGTCTAAATTATTAGCTAACAACCTATGCCGATGCAATAATATTTTCTAAGGTGTACGTGACATGGCAATTACCGATGAAGATGTGTGTGAGCCGGCAAGTAAGTGTACGTGGTACATACGCATCATCGGTAATGGTGCTGGTGTCCTAACAGCATAACATCAATAATGGAGTATGAAACATAATATAAGCATGCGATGCGATGCGAACCACAATAATGAGCGGAAGCTGAATACTAGACGCAACTATAACTAATCTGCATTAATCTAAAATAACCTCTACAATTGGTGCCTTTTGAAATAACACGAATCATGGGGTTTTGAAAATAGGGGCTACGGTGTTTTTATGAAAAGATACGTCTTTTGAAATATCCGTAGGATCCCTTGGGCTGTCTTTTAAAATACCCACGATTCGTTAGTTTTTGAAATAGGTAGGAGTCTAATCTAATCTAACAACCATCCTAAACTATACGGCTGAACTAACAAGTAGAGCTATGGGTGAGGAAACCGCCTAACATCTGAGTCGATACATATACATACATGTATATATATTAGTCGGTGATCCCGCCTCAATAATATCATATCCGATACCCTATCTATAATCAGACATCCCAAGTCAAGAGTGCGGATCAATCATCAAAATATAGCTTGTACGTAAATCCGTCGTACGGCATCCCAAATCTGGGTACGGGTCAATATCACATTCATCATACTATTTATCTGGTATCCTCTTTATCAAATGTCATGATCGGGGTACTGATCTACGTCTAGTACAATATTGATACCCTCTATGTATGCATGCAGGTGTAAGAATCACTACGTCAAAAGACCCGCTAAAACATCGTGTCGTATCTCAATACGAACCAAATCACATCACCGATCTCCTGGCCTCAAGCCCAATCTCATCGACTCATCTCAAATCCCAAATACTATCCTCAAATCCAGTATATAAACACATAGTCCCATACCCATGTGTAGATATACGCACCATCATATGCACTCTAATAAATGAAAAAAATGAATGCAAGTATGTGTGTAAATGTATGTGTGAGTGCAACCACTACTCTAGGGTTCGCACTAAACTAAACCAATATATTCTTATCATCAAAATATCATTATTACCATCAATAACCCTAAACAACACATAATAAATATTCGTGTGTATACGTATTCGTATACATCACCACGGACTGCGGGGGTGCTATACGCCATCCACCCGACTTCTCCCCACAGATATAAATCTACTCACATTGCTTCTCGTGTGCCAAAGCCGATGTCGCTATCTTCACCTCCTTTGCCTCAACATCACGCGGGGTACCTACAAGTATATCACAATGCTAAAGCACATGAAAATCACATCGGAAACCAAAATAGCACACGCTACCCGCATAGGTAAAAACCTATCGACTCGCATGTAAACACAATCAAAATCCACTTGTCGTTGACGTCCAAACGCCACCCGACAGGAATGAATCACCAAATACCAAAATCCATGCTAAAACAAGTCCCAAATTATACACCAACATAGGAAAATCAACCCAGATTTCACCCTAGATGGAATCAGTCAAAACTAGACATACTCAGGGTCAAAACTAGAGGAAATGGGGGCATGCACAGAAAACGAAGCAATTCCTTAAAATACCTTATTTTAGAATTTTCCATAATTTTTCCCCATTTATCTGTATTTAATTATACCAGAATATTAAAATATTCATTAAAATAATATTAAATTATAAAATTTCCCAAAAATCATATTTTATTATTTTGAAGACGTTACAATCTACCCCCCTTAAAGAAATTCGGTCCCCGAATTTAAATTTAAACCCCCAAATACTAAAATATTTCAATACAAATTCCAAGTCATCGGGGCTCTGAAATCATCTATACATAAAACATCATAGCGTAATGCATGCGCATGAGTACTGAGCAGATAACTCAAATGCAACACTCCATCAAGCATCCGCAATCATCGGAGTCATGGTAACGACACAATGTCAAATCCAATACAAAATCAATATGATATGGACCAAGACTATACATGTAGACATCCAATCTATACATGTAAATAGCTGATGCAAATGTATGCCAAATCTTTTTAAGTCGCTGTGCGATGCGCGTAACACTGCACAGTGACGGACGTTTCTCATAAGAAAATAACTATATATGTGTATATATATCCTTTGTTTAATAGGTACGTTCCGCCGTTTTGAAAACAGTTTAGAAGGGTTTCCTTGTTTTTAAAACGTTTCGTGTCATATCGGACACGTAGGTATATACTGAGACTATAGCTCGCTTTTCGGAAATCCCTTCGATAACTATCAATGCATGCAAAATATATCCAGGTACTGCCCACTGACTAGTCCTGCTCAGTATGAAAGCAAATATCCAACATCATAAAAATGTACTGCTCCAAAAGGAATAAATCCCAAAAATCACATAACACCACCCTGTGCGTCTGGTGCGCACGGAAATCAAAATCCATATATGTGCTAAACATGTGCACAAAACAACATCTAGGTGCAACGGGTGTGCACGAAGCATCTGTCATAGGCAACGTGTGCCTGGCAGCCAAAACAGGTGCATCTGACATGCACGAAGAATCTCGATTTAGTGCATCTGGTGTGCCCCAAAATCGTATCTCAAAACATGCGCCCAACATGCGCGAAAATCCAAATCGGTGCATCCATCATGCACGAATGAAAATCTAGACCCTGCACACTCAATATGCACGGAATCACAAAATCCAATAGCAACGTCGAATATGCGTAAGTCCAGTCAAAAGCACGGAGTGCAAGAATCCACATCAATATCACAATCAAAATCGACATACCGAAAGGCATCAAATCGAAGTCAGGTGCAATCGTAATGCACAAAATATAAATCCGGTGCAACAAAGGCACGAAATATAAATCTGATGCGATAAACGCAAGAAACATAAAACTGGTGCGACAAATGCACGAAGTATAGAACTGGTGCATCCCATGCACAAATACCAAGCAATAACTCAAATACGTAAGCAGCAACACCAAGTGTATCCAGATATGAAGAAAATCATAAACGTGTGCAGCTGCGGGCACAAAACACATATCGATACACTACAAGCACATATAAGCTATACCGAGTGCAAAATCAAAACACTAAAATTACATGAAACTCTGCTGGAAGCGTAAATCAAATCACCAGCATAAAATAGGCATGAAATCGCAATCAACAGCTCAAGAGTAATAACTATGTACAAGGTATAAATACCCAGTAGGTGCAACCATGGTGCACAAAATCAAATATCATGAAACTCAGTCATCAAGACTAAATCATGTGAATAGATCGCCCAAAATACCGAAATCCAAAGCAACGGATACGTGATAATCAAATCACAAAATCACAAATCATAATTACCGTCGTCGGTATACCATCCTTCAGGGTCGAGAAGGTACCGGAACATCCGATGCTAGCTGCGCAAGATATCTACTTGCCTCTTGCTCGCGGCTGGCGTCCTCTGCCTCTGGTTCCTGATCTTTCCTGTAGATTACCAATCTCGCAATCCATCGGCTCATCGGCCCGGTCAGGAGTACTGACAGGAACGATTCCGTTCTGGCACTTTCCTGGTCACCTTTCGGTCAATCCTCACGACCGCTCGTAAGGCAGCGTATCACTGGCGTCGGCCTCTGGCTCTCTGAAAGCACGTCACACATCTGATCCTGGGTGCAAACATCATTGCAGCAATGTCCTGGAAGGAATCCTGCTCAAGGTCTCTTCCGATCATGCCTATGCCGATCTGTACAGAGGCTGGCTTCCTACACAACCTCTTCTCGCTCAAAAACACCTGTGTCCTCAGCACAATATTTTCTCGGAAACTGGTCACATTCCAACGTCTCTGTAAGCATATCAGGTCTCTAGTCTCGACGGGAAGCAATGACAGCTCATCAGTGTCTCACACGAACCTCTTGTTCCAACTGTCTCTATCGTCGTCCACTATGACGTCACGCCAAGCTACTACGCACTGCACTGTTCTCGGCCACGGTCAATCTGAAGTCTCTCGCACGGACTCAAAATCACATATTCTGTAGCTTCATCATTCTGTAGAGGATGTCAGGCCGAACAGGTCCTCGGGAACACGTCCCAACCATCGGAGGAATACTCATCACTCGTCCGTCCCTGATCAATCTGCAACGCATCTGGGTAAGTTCCTTTATCCGAACATGGTCAACTACCTCGTCGACAATGCCGAACTCTGTCCTGCTGGGTGTGCGCAATACGACCACTCCTGGTCTAGGTCTTCTCGTAACGTACTCCAGAAAGGTCCTGTCGAGGTTCCTTTCTCAAATCTCAATCCTGCCGAAATGCCTGGAAGTCATCATCCAATGCTGAAGCTGAAGCTTATTCCGGAACGGCTGCATACCTATCGCGCTTCTCTCTGGAAGATACATCCATATACCACGCCTCGGGGTGCATATCACATCTCTAATGTCAGCGGAGTGGGACGTCATCTCGTCGAAATCTCGTACGAACTCTTTACTCCACCTTGCTCAATGTCGACTGATTCGGACTTAACTCATCGTGGCTACACGAACTGCGCTCCGACGGCTACGCTCGCATCTGGAGTCTCCCAAGCAGTGTCCCATCACGATATCCGAAAGATGTCGAACCATCCGATCGACTCGTCAGATCCTCATAATCCCCCAAGAGATCACATCATGGGTACAGTTTAATAGTATCGAGTACATGCCACAACGTCGGTGGTCCAGCCGTAGAAGGGCAAACCCAAGCCTCACTAATGGCGCCGAGGAACCGCCGCAAACTCGAAGGTTCAAAGGCTTTCACACGGTCATTAAGTCGAGTTAGGGTTTCATTCTTCTAGAGAGTCCATAGAATCACCTGCATGTCTTTCCGTATACTTTAAACTTGGAAAATGGGCTCCTGAGATTCGATCGTCTCTATCGACTCTCAACGAACCTGCGTGAAGTCGTCTCTAGCTGGAAACAATCTATCTGATGACCTCGCATCGGTAAACAAACGAACCACCTGTCCTAGTCATTCATCCTCAGGTGACTAGCGACTCGCTATCATCTCTCTAAGTATATGCTCACGCTGCAGTAGCTCCAACCATCTGGGCGACATCTCGTCATTTGCAGCAGCAACTGGCTTATTCGCCTGTACGTCGAACAGCGCCTCAATCCTCCAGGAAAGGCAATACATAGGCGGTCATCTCTGAGTCGGTCTGCTCTAGATCTGAGTAAGACTCTCCACACTGGAAATCTTCAACTCATTAGGGCCCGCTCCGGCGCAAAATCGGACGAATCACCTTCGTCTCTCAAATCGGGTAGACTAGCTATCATCTGTCTCATATCTGCCTGAAAGCTACGGCAATCTCAGCTCGTAAGCTTCGGAAGCGACATCCTGTCAATCTCAGCAACAGCTGGTCCATCTGTCTGCACGGTAGGCGACATCACAATCTCTAAGGTATGCTGTACATCAACAGTCCTCTCTCAACTGGCAGCTCTAACAATGGCCCGATCATCCGGTGCAAGACCAAGCACTCGCCTCCACTAGAGGTCGCAATCACCAACACAAACTCGAGACGTTCCCATGTCACCAGAAAACACAATGGTCGGCCCTCGTACCAAACGAGCTCACACCGGCCGTAACCCTAGCAGCAGCCCAAACTGCCCTCAAACATGGTGACAGGAACCTCAATCGAGTATCAAGGAGAGCACATCAATGGCAAGAAAGGAAACAACAGATCCAAAGTGGATACATGATCATGGGAAGGAACAGCATCAATAAAGGTATGATCATGAAACTAATAGAATCGGGGATCTCAAATGGATGTATAATCCTGGATATAAAGAGGATCACTGATCTCGAAAATATGTACATCCTAAGGTTCCTTAAGCGGAGTGGCGTGTCGTAAGTATGCCGCGGAACATACCAACGGTACGTCACTCTACTTTAGTTACCTATTCCATCAACCAAGGGTCATCCTACACGACGAAAGTTCGGGTCTAATACCCCCTCGACCAAGTCTAAGTTCCGTAAGGTCAAGCCTAAGTTCCGTATATATATAAACGCCCTAGGCTCCACATAGTCAAACTTAGACTCGAACCAAGGTCAACCTAGCGCTCTGATACCAACTTTGTCACGACCCGAAAGAGCACGTGACTGGCCCTTAAACCATATGAAGTCTATAGGACTCCATCTGATCCAAGTAAGCCAAAAGCCCAGAAATCTAAAAACATTTTTTAGAATAAGTAAAGAAACTGGTTTAAAGAAGTGAAGAAAAACATGTTTGAAATCAAGATTTTTAAATAACTAAGCCGAATATGCATTTTTAAAAACAGTACAGTCTTTTCTAAAAATTTCGGCAGAGTTTCTTTTGTAAAACTGGCCCCGAATGGGGTATAACAAGGATAACAATATATGCAATGATAAGGGCATCCCCAAGCGGGAGCTAGCTCTTCGTCAATCGACGGTCACCACCACACATGCAACAATAATATACAACGCCAAGTGGCGAGGATCAAATCCAAAAGAAAGCTCAAAAGCAACAAGAAAACCGCAACACTACTAAGCGCGACTCTATGGTCGAATAATACATCACTAGTCTAGGTCTGAAACAATATACGAGTTTTGGTTGATGGATATTCTAGATACAATGAATAATATAAATACAACGGCGGTTCTGATACAAAAGAACCCACCTATCCAAGCAAATCACCCAAAAGGAAGCAGTGTGCCAGAAATGCCGCTATAGAACTGTACGGCAAACCTGCAAGAACTGGGGCACAACGGGGGTGAGTTGCCAACTCGTGAATAGAAAGATATCTACAAGCAGAGATCGAATGCATGACCCAACCTAGGTCAATACGATCAGATATAAAGAAACCTCAATATGAATAAAGCTGAAGCATGCTAAACTGACAATGTAATCTCTATACGTGAATGTAGTGCCAAGTGCTCGTGCTAGTGCCTCAGGTAATAGTATGTCATGAATATGAGGTATGAATGCATGAAAGCAGAATACATGTAAATGAAGAAACTGTTTTCATAATTTAGTGAGATTTCCCTTGTATTTTTAGTTGAGGTATCATAATGAAATCAGCATAAAACAGTGCCTAGCATCGGCACAAAACGTAATCCCAATATCTCGATATCTCTGTATCACAGTCTCTGTACCTCGAAATCTCGAAATCCCAATGTCTCAATCATAATATCTAGGGCGCCGTCAGTCCAGACCGGCCCCTACCATCCATCTCAAGACCACGACGGTATCCTCCGGATATCCGACGCGTCGGGTAAAATCACCGGTAGGTAGTGCTCCCCTGCCAGGCTCACATCGTCATCACCACGCGCTTCTTGCCCCGGGGTACCTTACCGGGTCCACCATGTACCCGAAACGGTTCATCCGTCTCCTCGAATCGGGTTTCCAAATCCATCAGCAAACTCATGGTGGACGACTCATACATCATGGGAAAACCGCACTTTTTATTTTAAAGAGAGAAAAGAAGTTTATATAAGTTTTGCGGTTTTCCCCCAAATCCAGAAAATCTCATGGAAATCCGAATCCAATCCTCAATAGCATGTAAACAGTGCATACAGGCATAAAAATCCATGAATAATAACATGCATGATGTAACAACTAATAATTACAATGTCTAATCTAGCATATAAGGCAAGTACACTAATATCATGTCTAAATTATTAGCTAACAACCTATGCCGATGCAATAATATTTTCTAAGGTGTACGTGACATGGCAATTACCGATGAAGATGTGTGTGAGCCGGCAAGTAAGTGTACGTGGTACATACGCATCATCGGTAATGGTGCTGGTGTCCTAACAGCATAACATCAATAATGGAGTATGAAACATAATATAAGCATGCGATGCGATGCGAACCACAATAATGAGCGGAAGCTGAATACTAGACGCAACTATAACTAATCTGCATTAATCTAAAATAACCTCTACAATTGGTGCCTTTTGAAATAACACGAATCATGGGGTTTTGAAAATAGGGGCTACGGTGTTTTTATGAAAAGATACGTCTTTTGAAATATCCGTAGGATCCCTTGGGCTGTCTTTTAAAATACCCACGATTCGTTAGTTTTTGAAATAGGTAGGAGTCTAATCTAATCTAACAACCATCCTAAACTATACGGCTGAACTAACAAGTAGAGCTATGGGTGAGGAAACCGCCTAACATCTGAGTCGATACATATACATACATGTATATATATTAGTCGGTGATCCCGCCTCAATAATATCATATCCGATACCCTATCTATAATCAGACATCCCAAGTCAAGAGTGCGGATCAATCATCAAAATATAGCTTGTACGTAAATCCGTCGTACGGCATCCCAAATCTGGGTACGGGTCAATATCACATTCATCATACTATTTATCTGGTATCCTCTTTATCAAATGTCATGATCGGGGTACTGATCTACGTCTAGTACAATATTGATACCCTCTATGTATGCATGCAGGTGTAAGAATCACTACGTCAAAAGACCCGCTAAAACATCGTGTCGTATCTCAATACGAACCAAATCACATCACCGATCTCCTGGCCTCAAGCCCAATCTCATCGACTCATCTCAAATCCCAAATACTATCCTCAAATCCAGTATATAAACACATAGTCCCATACCCATGTGTAGATATACGCACCATCATATGCACTCTAATAAATGAAAAAAATGAATGCAAGTATGTGTGTAAATGTATGTGTGAGTGCAACCACTACTCTAGGGTTCGCACTAAACTAAACCAATATATTCTTATCATCAAAATATCATTATTACCATCAATAACCCTAAACAACACATAATAAATATTCGTGTGTATACGTATTCGTATACATCACCACGGACTGCGGGGGTGCTATACGCCATCCACCCGACTTCTCCCCACAGATATAAATCTACTCACATTGCTTCTCGTGTGCCAAAGCCGATGTCGCTATCTTCACCTCCTTTGCCTCAACATCACGCGGGGTACCTACAAGTATATCACAATGCTAAAGCACATGAAAATCACATCGGAAACCAAAATAGCACACGCTACCCGCATAGGTAAAAACCTATCGACTCGCATGTAAACACAATCAAAATCCACTTGTCGTTGACGTCCAAACGCCACCCGACAGGAATGAATCACCAAATACCAAAATCCATGCTAAAACAAGTCCCAAATTATACACCAACATAGGAAAATCAACCCAGATTTCACCCTAGATGGAATCAGTCAAAACTAGACATACTCAGGGTCAAAACTAGAGGAAATGGGGGCATGCACAGAAAACGAAGCAATTCCTTAAAATACCTTATTTTAGAATTTTCCATAATTTTTCCCCATTTATCTGTATTTAATTATACCAGAATATTAAAATATTCATTAAAATAATATTAAATTATAAAATTTCCCAAAAATCATATTTTATTATTTTGAAGACGTTACAGAATACTAAGTAGTATTTATCTGAAATGACGGAGGGCTACGCAGGTTTTCAGAAAAACCCTGAGCGTATTGAACTTGATATCGTCGTAGAATCATGTAGTTTTTGAAAAGGAGTGTTTTTAGGCTTTTCTTAGTTTCGCTAAAGGGGTCACTCCCGGTGAAGGGATCGTCGGCCCTTTCCTCATCGAATAAGGTGCAGGATATATCATATATACCGCTGTGCAAAGCAAAACACTAAAAGCAATCAAAAGACAAACCGCGTTTTGTAGCATCTGCCAGTTTCGCTAAAGGAGTCACTCCCGGTGAAGAGATCTCGGTCCTTTCCTCATCGAATAAGGTGCAGGATATATCATATATATCACTGTGCAAAGCAAAACTGTAGCTACCCTTTTTATAAAGTTTTTGATTCTACAACATCTTTAGGTTTCTTTTCTTGTATTAATCTCATTAATAAAAATCCCATCAGCTTATGCTTCCTAAGCATCACAGAAGAAACGAAAGCAGTAATATTTATATATCAGCATATATATATAGTATAAGCATTCGTCTCAGGCAGTAATATGATCTCATCACAGAACATTGCAGCAGAAGAACATATATGAAATATTGGATATACTAGGACGTCCGTGTTTTCAATACGAGACTGTATAAAACACGGATTCCACGGTCGCGACGAATAGCCAAACCCACATCCCAAGACCCCTACGAGAGCGGCAAGTAACACTGCCAATTCTAGGGTTAGGAGACCCGGTCTCGACTCCTCGAGATGGCCTCCCACTGGACCCTAGAACCTGGTTACTTGTGCTCCCCTCCTTGGGTCTACCTAATGCGGAAAAGTAAATAATATACACTGGTGACATCAACCGCAACCTGGAAGTGCCCCAAATAAAAGAATATTACATTACAAATGAATTTTACATGAATGAAAATAAAAACCCTCATCTCACATAAAACCCCCGGCTATTCAGAACGCGACGATCCAATATAACATATCACAGCAACACATAATATCTCATATCATCAACGTAAGTAAATATGCGCATCCCAATTGTCGTTGACATATAGCAATGAAACCGGCGATATCATATATTACACTTACGGTCACAGAAAAGAAAGTGTAAAACTACAATATTTGGAATCCACAATCACTTTAGACATCGTAAATCCGAAATATCACATACTTCGTATTTCATGCCTAACTTTATGAATTCCACATATTGTATCACATTCCAGATAAATAAACAGTATTAAACTTTTCGAACAGATAATCAAACACCCAAAATTTCCTAAACTGCTCAACACTTGAGCGGGGTTCAAATAATCCCAGAATATGTCACAGTACCGGTGATCCAGCCGTAGAAGGGTCAAGCCAACGCCTCACATGTGGCACGCCGTACTGCCCCAAACCCGAAGGTTCAAAAGGCAGTTCAAGACGGTCACATAATCGAGTTAAGGTTTGTTGTCTTCTAGAGGGTCCACCGCTTAACTTGTACAATTTTTCCGAAAGATTTAAACCCGATAAAAATTCAACGCTTGAAAATTTGCCGTACCGGGAAACAGTGAGTTAATGATATCCGTTCAAATAGTTTAACAATTTCTAAATATCCGGAAAGAAATACGGACTTAAATATTCCGATCGAATCTACTTTTACAAAACAAACCCCAGAATTTTAAACACCTGAAACAGATTAAAAATACCCAGAAAAGTCAACAAGTACCTACGGTTATTACCAGGAAGCCACGTGTCGCCAATCGATCAATCCGCCGCGGAACCGCCGCGCAAGCAAGCTTGCGCCGCGCTTCCGCGGCCGTTTGATCGAATTGGGGGCTCGAGCTTCTTGGTAATTCTTAGAATTCCCTGCTGATTTTTTTACATATTTTTAATTCAGAAAAATCCCAAAATTTAAAAAATTTCCAGAAAGGGGTCTTTTTGTGTCGTTTCGGGTTCGATCGGAGTTTTAACTTCGTAAACACATCGCCTAATGCTCTAGCTAGGCTCTGATACCACTGTAGGGTTCCTAGGCACTCTTGTGAAGGTTCAAAAGGCATCAAACATGCCCGGATAAAATTTAGACGTGCCGAACAACCCAAAGCCGGGATCTTTGCTAGATTATTAGGGTTTAACATGCAAGAAGATAACTTTTATCTAAGTGTGAGGGATTACAACCTTTGTAGTCCGCTCCTTCACTTCATAAGCTCCGAGTAGAAGTCCCTTTGCCGCGATCCACGATCTCCCGGACTCATGAGAGGCTCCACGACTCGAACGATCCATGCTAGCTCGAAGTATTCCAAATCTCCGATGATCTACGTCGAGGTTTCAAAGAACTCAAGCTATCTTACTCTTGAGAAGTGAACATACTAATCTCATGGGCTAGATGAGATGAGGATGAGAGAGTAGTATTTATGCTTTCTTTTTATATCATTTTCTCATATTTATTCATCACTTTAGGATTTTCAAGAGAGCTTATCAAGAAGGAAGAAGATGATAATGGAAAATATAATCCTAAGATTAAAACCTTTTGTGATGAATAGAAAGAACTATATGATTGATATTTAAACCATGGTCAAGGATAATAGGATAAGAATGAGTAGAGAAACAACTAGGGTTAGGGTTTGGTTAGGTTTAGTAATGTGTCATCCATAAATATCTTTACAATGACAAAAGAAATAGCTTCTAGAAGGTGCATGAAGCAACTAACCCTAATCAAACCCTAACCTCAATTAATCATCCTTAAACATGTTTAACAATTAATCATATCATGTCACAATAATATATATCACATATATATTATATATTTGCAACAAAGGAAAATAATACAATTAACATATATCGCATATATATCAATGTATCATCTACTGAGAAAATGAATAATAAAGAGAGCCATATTAGATAATGTAATACAATATATCATATATATTATTATACATTAAATCATCGAATCAACACTTGAATCGATGATCCGGCTATATCGAATATTACCGACTAATATACCATGTATCGATTCATCGAATCAACACTTGATCCGATGTCCTGGTTCATTTCTAAATATCGCGAGAATATAATACGGTATCCCATATCGCATTATTCTCGGTCCTGCACATATCATATATGTGCCTCTACTCCGTTTCGCCTGAGCCAAGAAACCTCTGTGTAGGACTCTAAAGAATCGTCAATACGCCGGTAGCAGGTGATGATCATATCAAACACCCACAAGCTGCAAGCGGTCAGCTAAACGTAACAGCCACCCAGGTATTGAGTGATCAAAAGATCAACAAGCTATCCTGTGCGTTCTCCTGTGAATCCGATCAGTAACACTCCCGTACAGTCCGGTCTGTCCGTCTGATATGTCGCATATCAAGTCTAGGGGTGGTATACGTCAGACACCAGTAACCGTTAAGTCGTGTCGATGTGTGGCTCATAACGGGTCGAGAAACTACTAGTAACACTTACCAGTAAATCTCTATATCAGCCCTGGCCAGGGACTTCCAGTTATAGCCAATCGAACACAGTACAACATCAACTCCCTATACCGGGAGAGACGAATCCCCTCCTATCGCTCATTGCCTCCATGTGATTCGGGACTGTACCCAAAAGCCACCGTTTTGCACGCCCTCTTGGACGTGGTAAGGTGGAAATCAAAGCACAGTGGGAATCACACAAGACTCCATGACGATCTCGGGTCTACAGACTACCCTGTACCTGTGTCACCGGAGAACTGCCATCTGACGTGTGGTATATCACCATCTGGGAGTTCTCGGTGAGTCCGTCCAGTATACCCAGTCTCCACTGAGCACCCGTACACCATCTCTGATGTCTAACACCGATGGATATGGGATCATCCATCGCCCATCATATGGGTCAAGATGCGTATACGCTAGTCTACTCTGGTGTATCGATGCCCTGTCTCGATATACCCTCGACTAGGAACAATTATAGGATGTACTCATCGACTACCGTGGCCCCACTAGTATGATCTCATCATAGTCCCAGTAGTCGAGTACAGATCCTAAGGGCTTTATCAACATGTGAGAGTAAAACAGTAAACCAATACAAGTCAACATGTTAAGATAAAGTGAAACCAAATAGCATACTATCATGACGAGCAAGAAAGTCATCTCTATATATAACCAAGCATCCATTATAATATACATCATATGTACAACAATGGCCTCTAGGGCATATACATAACTAACAATTTAGATATGCATCTTTATGTAAGTTCAGCTAGTCGGGTCGCATTGATATGACCTAGTCTACAATACCTCAAAAAGGATTCGTTTATTTCTGAACTCTTCCTCTTGTGTGTGTTCTGTATACTAAGAACTGTAGTTTGATTTAGAACGTCAATGCTTTTAGATAACGTGCCTGAACCGATCAACTCTTGATATAGGAAATGATCAAAACATTATCCAACAATACAAAATTATATCCTTTCTTTACTAATAAAGAGACTGATATGATGTTGTATATCAGGTTCGGTATCTAATAACATTCGTTCAGAATCAATGTATTCTGGTAATACAGGGTGATAGTGACCAACAGACTTGGCTACAACACTTGCACCGTTTCTATCTCATGAAACTTATCACCCGTTCTCAGTTCTCTACCTATATGTAGCCCATGTAACAGATTACATATGCGGGATCCTGATCCGGTATCAAATACACAGGACGTAAAGGATACTGAGAAACAGTTCTCTGTAATGAACACACCCGAAGAAGATGCATCAGCATGCACTTTCTTCGTTTGAGCGGCACGGGAATTCTGGTAATCCCCAATTTCCTGCTCTGTCTTATAACAATTATAAGTTGGAGCGGGACCAACGTTCCCCAGCTCTGTATAACAAGCGGGTTCGGTTAATTCATCCATATTATTATCTTGATTAAGGCGTGATATGGTCGCTACCTGAAGAGAGAGAGAAGAAAACACTCAGCGTATGCTCTTGCAAGATTAGATTGGTTATCTAATATATCTAATCAGGATATCTCCCACTATTTTTGTCAAATCTTCCTTCAAACCCTAAAAGGAAAGACTAGCCGGGATTAATTACACGCTACAAGTTCGCCAATCTTTCAGCCAGGCCAGTGTCGGTACTTTGAGGGAGGTCCCCCGTGCTTTTGCACGAACCTAATTAAAGTAAACCTCGTTTTCCCAGGGGCATAACCCCGTTGATACCTTTCTAGACACCTACTTGATCGACTAATTGTAATGTATAAAACTCTCCCAGGAGTAACTCTTACTCGCAGCGGGTATCGGGATCCAACTATCTCATAGAAGGTATGCAATCTTATTGCAAATTTCAACACTTGAAATTCCCAATAATATTTTGCCCCAAGCGTCCTATGACCTTGACAGAGGTCAACAAACCATAGGCTGCTAGTCAAGTTCAACCCGTCATTTCCTGATTGAAGTAAACCCACCCGCACGACCCTTGACAGAGGTCAACAAGGTCGCACGACTACCCTAAATCAATCACATCATATGCTTATACAGATAAGCACTAATCAGCTACCGCACACTACGCCTTGACAGAGGTCAACAAACGCAGCACGAATACTAACTAGTACTTATCTGAAATGACGGAGGGCTACGACAGGTTTTAAGAAAACCTTTTGCGTAATGAACTTGATATCGTTGTAGAATCGAGTGATTTTAAATGGAGTGTTTTTGAGGCCTTTCTAGTTTTGCTAAAGGGGTCACTCCCGGTGAAGGGATCGTCGGCCCTTTCCTCATCGAATAAGGTGCAGGATATTTCACAAATATCACTATGCAAAGTAAGAACTATAGAAGCAATCAAAAGACAAACCGAGTGTGCAGCATCTGCTAGTTTCACTAAAGAGGTCACTCCCGGTGAAGAGATCTCGGCTCTTTCCTTATCGAATAAGGTGCTGGATGTTCTACAAGGAACACCGCTATGCAAAGCAAGAACTAGAGCTACCAGTTTTTTTTTAAACAAGTTTCTACAACATCTTAGGTTTCTTTTATTTCATTAATCTCATTAATGAAGTCCCATTTTATTATGCTTCGCAAGCATCACATTTTGAAAACGAAATCTGCAATATAACATATATCTCATATATATAATATAAACATTCATCTCAGGCAGTAATATGATCTCATCACAGAACATAGCAGCAGAAGAACATATATGAAATATTGGATATACTAGGACGTCCGTGTTTTCAATACGAGCCTGTATAAAACACGGATTCCACGGTCGCGATGAATAGCCAAACCCACATCCCTAGACCCCTACGAGAGCGGCAAGTAACACAGCCAATTCTAGGGTTAGGAGACCCGGTCTCGACTCCTCGAGATGGTCTCCTACTGGACCCTAGAATCCGGTTACTTGTGCTCCCCGCCTTGGGTCTACCTAATGCGGAAAAGTAAATAATATACAACGGTGACATCTTCCGCAACCTGGAAGTGCCCCAATAAAAGAATATTACATACAAATGAATTTTACATGAAAGAAAAAGGAAAAACTCTCATCTCACATAAAACCCCCGGCTATTCAAAACGCGACGATCCAATATAACATATCACAGCAACACATAATATCACATATCATCAACGTAAGCAAGTATGCGTATCCCGATTGTCGTTGATGTATAGCAACGAAGCCGGCGATCCACTACATACTACGCTTACGGTCACAGAAAAGAAAGTGTAAAACTACAACAGTTGGAATCCGCAACCTCCTTAGACATCACATGCCTAACCAAATGAATTTCTTAGACATCGCATGCCTAACAATTAAAAACCCCGCATTTTAGTCTCATTATCGAAAAATCTTTTCAATATCAAGTCGGGCAATTCAACAAGATTCCCGACATCCTGATCGAATGCTCGTCGCAAACTTTAGTAGACGGCCGCACCCCCGGATGCCGTCGACAAAGTGCACTAAGGCGGAACACCGTCGCCGTGAGCACCCGAACGGATGCTTTTGGCGACGGGGTTCTCCTACAGTCACTTGGTCGGGGCTATGGGGCGTGGCTGTCTATTAAGTTTACCCGGCGAGTATCCGCGTACGCTATGTGATTGTGACGAACTTTTGATCACATCAAAATTCCGTGGCAACCAATCAAATGAGACTGAACTGCTATGTTTACAATATTCAAATTAGTTATCTCATAACTACCTGTGGATTCCAATTATTGTATCATAATCCAGATAAATAGACAATGTTAAACTTTCCGATCGAATAATCAAACACCCAAGATTTCCCCAATATATCTCAACACTTGAAATCAGTTTAAAAACATCCATCACATGCCATAGTACCAATGGTCCAGCCGTAGAAGGGTCAAGCCAACGCCTCACATGTGGCACGCCGTATTGCCACAAACCCTAAGGTTCAGAGGCAGTTCAAGACGGTCACATAATCGAGTTAAGGTTTGTTGTCTTCTACAGGGTCCACCGCGTTACTTGCACGACTTAGAACGTTCTTAAACATGAGAAAAAATCCAACTTTTGAAAAATTTTCCGATAGGGGAAAAAGTGAGTTATTGATATCCGTTCGAACTTTTTAACAGTTTCTAAAAATTATCCGGACAAAACTAAACAAAGTTAAATCATCTGATCGAATCAACGATTCCCTAATACAACCCTTGAAAACTCAACACTTGAGTGGAATTAAAATATTCCCAAAAAAAAATAACAAGAAAGGGCCTAATAATAATTACATGAAATTTCAGGGACTAAGTCCAAATTTTGGCCGTGGAACCGCCGCAAAACCCATGGTTTAGCCGCGGTTCCGCGGTCAAATAGTCGACTTATGGGACCGTACTTCACAGTAATTCTTAGTTTTTCCTGATTGTTTTTCTGAGCATTTTTAATTCAGAAAAAACCACCTTTTTGAAAAATGAACAGAGAAGGGTAAATATCGGGGTTTCCGGGTTCGATCGGACTTTAAATTTCGTCTAGACTTCGCCTAAAACTCTATCTTGGCTCTAATACCACTGTAGGATTGCTGGGCACGCGCACAAGGGTCTACGAGGCATCAACCATACCCGATTAAAATTTTAGCCGTGCCGAACAACCCGAAGCCGGATCTTTAAACTAGAGTTTAGGCGAAAACAAATATGTTAAACACATTAACACTAAGTGAGAGGGATTAAAACCTTTGTAGATCCGGTCCTTCACTTCATATGCTCCGTGTTGAGGTCCCTTCGCTGCGATCATCATGCTCCGGACTCTCGAGAGGTTCCACGAAGAGAAAGATGCATTCTTGCTTCCGATCTTCGATACAAAGATGATCTACCTTGAAGTTTCGTTGCCACAAGCTCTCACTCATGAAATGATGTGAACACCCTCATCTAAATGGCAAGGGAAGATGAGGATGATAAAGTAGGATTTTTGCTCTCTTTTATAATCTTTTTCTCACACTCATTCATCACTTGGAAAAAAAAACTAGTAAGCTTTTTCCATGAAGAAAGAAGAAGGAAGAAGATGAAGAATAATAGAATTATTCTTTTGTGATGAATAGTAATCAAGAATATATGATTGATTATCAAACCATGGTCAAGGATGAGAGGATAAACCTATGTAGAGAATAAACTAGAGTTAGGGTTTGGTTAGGTCAAAGCATGAGTCATAACAAAATATCTTTATCATGACAAAATAGAATCCTTCTAGAATGAACAAGAAGGTGCTAACCCTAATCAAACCCTAATCACTTTATATCATCCTTAAACATGTTTTATAATAAATCATATCATGTCACAATAATATATATCACATATATATTATATATTTGCAACAAAAGAAAATAATACAATTAACATATATCGCATATATATCAATGTATTAATCCGGTGAGAAAAAGAATCTTTTTGTGAGCTAATATTAGTTAATGTAATTTAATATATCATATATATTATTATACATTAAATTATCGAATCAATCCTTGATCCGACAATCTGTCTATATCGCATATAACTGACTAATATTTATCCGTACCGATTCATCGAATCAACACTTGATCCGATGACCCGGCTGATATCAAATATCCCGAGAATAGAATACGGTATCTCATATCGTATTATCCTCGGTCCCGCACATATCACGTATGTGCCCCTAGTCCGTTTTGCCTGAGCCAAGAAACCTCTGTGTAGGACTCTAAAGAATCGTCAATACGCCGGCAGTAGGTGATGATCATATCAAACACCCACAAGCTGCAAGCAGTCAGCTAAACGTAACAGCCACCCGGGTATTGAGCGCTCAGAAGATCAACAAGCAAGCATGTACATTCTCCTGTGAATCCAAATAGTAACACTCCCGTACAGTCCGGTCTCGTCGTCTGATATGTCGCATATCTCGCCTAGGGGTGGTAAACGTCAGACCCCAGTAGCTCGATATGAGGTCTATAACAGTCCGAGAAACTACTGTAACACTTACCAGTAAATCTCAGCAACCCTGGACAGGGATTTCCGGTTATAGCCAATCGAACACAGCACAACATCAACTCCCTATACCGGGAGAGACGAATCCCCTCCTATCGCTCATTGCCTCCATGTGATTCGGGACTGTACCCAAAAGCCACCTTTTTGCACGCCCTCTTGGACGTGGTATAATGGAAATCAAAGCACAGTGGGAATCACACAAGACTCTATGACGATCTCGGGTCAACAGACTACTCTGTGCCAGTGTCACCGGAGAACTGCCATCTGACGTGAGGTATAATACCATCTGGGAGTTCTCGGCGAGTCCGTCCAGTGTACCCAGTCTCCACTGAGCACCCGTACACCATCCTTGATGTCAACACCGATGGATATGGGATCATCCATCGCCCATCATATGGGTCAAGATGCGTATACGCTAGTCTACTCTGGTGTATTGATGCCCTGTCTCGATACACCCTCGACTAGGAACAGTTATAGGATGTACTCGTCGACTACCGTGGCCCCACTAGTATGATCTCATCATAGTCCCAGTAGTCAAGTACATTTCCTAATGGCTTTATCAACATGTAACATAAAGACAATCAGAGTACATGTTAAGATAATGTATAACCAGATAGCATACTATCATGTCGAGTAAGAAAGTCCTCCCTATATATGTCCAAGCATCCACTACAATATACATCGTATGTACAGTAATGGTCTCTAGGACATACATATAACTAACAACCTGGGAACTGTTAACCGACGACGGGTATAATACCAACCAACAGTTCCTTGCGAGTCCTGTCCGGTGTACCCATAACCCAACGAGCACCTGTATACTATCTCCAGTACAACGTACTGATGGCTGTGGGACAGACCATCTCCCTAACTGGGATGAGAAGCGTACACACTAGTCTACTCCGGAGTATCGATGCCCTGTCTCGATAATCCTACGACTAGGGACCTAAAAAAGGATGTTCTTGTAGACTACCCAGCCCCTACTAGTGTGACTGCCATCACAACGCTGGTAGTCAAGCAAGATCCTAAGGGCTCTATCAATATGTATTCGCGATATGCTAACATATACACATAGTAAGATAGACATAAACCAAGTAGCATACTACTATGTTGAGCGAGACTGTTTGTTAGATATGTATGCCCTAGAGGCCATTATTGTATAGTACTGGTTTGTATAATACATTTTGGAGACTTGGGTTATATATATGGTTTTACGACAGTCTTGCTCGATATAGTAGTATGCTATTTGGTTTGTTTTTATCTTAATATGTGTATATGTTTCTTTTAACATATCGCTAAAAACATATTGGTAGAGCCCTTAGGATCTTTGCTTGACTACCGGCGTTGTGATGGCGATCACACTAGTGGGGGCTGGGTAGTCTATAAGCACATCCTTATTTTGGTCCCTAGTCGTAGGATTATCGAGACAGGGCATCGATACTCCAGAGTAGACTAGTGCATACGCTTCTCTTCTCAGCCGGGGAGATGGTCTGTCCCACAGCCATCAGTACGTCGTACTGGAGATAGTATGCAGGTGCTCGTTAGGTTACGAGTACACTGGACAGGACTCGTCGGGAACTGTTGGTTGGTATTATACCTATCGTCAGTTAACAGTTTCCAGGTGACATGACTACAGCTTAGTCCGTTGACTTGACACTGTCACTCCGCCTCGAGTGTGTTCCCACTGTTCTTAGATTACTACCCTACCAAGGCTCTACTGAGTCGTGCAAACAGGTAGTAGTTGGGTGCAGTCCCGAAGCACTTGGAGGCAGTGACGGTTAGACAGGATTCGTCTCTCCCGGTATTGGGGGTTGATATCACGCTGTGTCTAGGAGAGCCATTACACAAAGTCCCTGGCCAGGGCAAGCGAGAATTGCTGGTAGGTTTTACAGTAGATTCTCAGGGTGTTTTGGGCTATACTCCGACACGACTTGTACCGCTATTAGGGGACTGACGTTTACCGCCCCCTAGGCTCGCCATGCAATACTCTCAGACGAATAGACCGGACTGTACGGAGATTGTCACATACAGGCTCAGTAGGAGTTCGGATGGGTTTACCTCATCAGTCTTCTCATCGGCATCTACCTGGGGACCGTTACGTACAGCTAGTGCAGCTTGCGGTCTGTGGTTAACCCCACTGTCAGCGTAGTGTCGAGTCTTTAGAGTCCCACACAGAGGGTTACTCGCCTTTGGGCAAAACTGAGTAGAGGTCGCATGGTTTTGCGACAGGGTTCGTTCACACTCGCGCACTTGTGCACGTTTGGTGACCGGGCAGTTATTACTAGTGGGCTTTGGTTTAAGCCAGATACTGGTATTGGTTTTGGGATTGGTTTTGCCTCATTGTATTCGTGTTCTTCGGAACACGGATGCGGGTGTGTATGTTAGTTGTATGTATGCCCTAGAGGCCAGTATTGTACAGATGATGTATATTATATTGGATGCTTGGACATATATAGAGATGACTTTCTTGCTCAATATGATAGTATGCTATCTGGTTACTCTTTATCTTAACATGTACACTTGTCTCTTTAAATTGTCTTATGGTTACATGTTGGTAAAGCCCTTAGGATGTGTACTTGACTACCTGGACTATGATGCAGATCATACTAGTGGGGACATGGTAGTCCATAAGTACATCCTTCAAGGTCCCTAGTCGTGGGTGTATCGAGACGGGGCATCGATATACCAGAGTAGACTAGCGTATACGCTTCTCGACCCATGAGATGGGTGATGGATGATCCCATATCCATTGGTGTTTGACATCAGTGATGGTGTACGGGTGCTCAGTGGAGACTGGGTACACTGGACGGACTCGCCGAGAACTCCCAGATGGTATTATATCTCACGTTAGATGGCAGTTCTCTGGTGACACTTGTGCAGGTTAGTCTGTAGACCCGAGATCGTCATAGAGTCTTGTGTGATTCCCACTGTGCTTTGATCTCCACCTTACCACGTCCATGAGGGCGTGCAAAACGGTGGTCTTTGGGTACAGTCCCGAGTCACATGGAGGCAATGAGCGATAGGAGGGGTTTTGTCTCTCCCGGTATTGGGGGTTGATGTTGCGCTGTGCTCGATTGGCCGTAACAGGGAAGTCCCTGGCCAGGGCTGATCAGAGATTTGCTGGTAAGTGTTACCAGTAGTTTCTCGACCCGTTATGAGCCTCACATCGGCACGACTTATCGAGTATTGGGGTCTGACGTTTACCACCCCTAGACTTGATATGCGACGTATCAGACGAACAGACCGGACTGTACGGTAAGTGTTACTGGTTGGATTCACAGGAGTATGAGCGGGCTAGCTCGTCGATCTTCTGATCGCTCAATACCCGGATGGCCGTTACGTTTAGCAGACCGCTTGCGGCTTGTGGATGCTTGATATGATCATCATCTGCTACCGGCGTATTGACGAGTCTTTAGAGTCCTACACAGAGGTTTCCTGGCTCAAGCGAAACGAAATAGGAGCGCATATGAGATATGTGCAGGACTGAGAATAATGCGTGTATATGATACCGCATTTCATTCTCGGGATATATGTTTCGATTGGTTATATTCGATGTGACCTAGTTATCGAATCATTGATTCGATAAATCGATACATTGGATTCTAGTCGGTTATGTGCGACATGACCGGATCATTGAATCAAATGTTGATTTAATGATTTAATGCATAATTATATATTTGATATATTACTTTGCATTAGCTAGTATTGGTTCACTTTATATGGATTTTCTCACTTGATGTGCATGATGTATATGTGATATACTTTTGTGCACTTGTTTGTATCATGTTTGATGATGCATGTTTAAATGGTTAAGTGTAAAGAATAAAACCATGGTTAAGTAGATAATTAGGGTTTTGTTTTACTCTCTCATTTATTTATCCATTCTTATTTATTTAAATAATTTTTATGAAAACAAAATGGTTTTCTTTTTGTCATGAAGCTTGATGAAGCTTCATGAAGGTTTGACTCAAAGACCATTTTGTCTTCATGCTAAACCCTAACTATTCCCACTTACCATGGTTTGCTCTCTACACTTAACCTTAGTTTGATTATGATAAGTATTGTTTTTCTTTTCATTTTAAAATAGACTTATCATAATTCTAGCTCATCTTCTTCTTCTTCTTCTTCATCTTCAAGTTTGAAACCTTGAGGCCATCAATGGCAACTTGAGCTTGAGAGTGAGAAATCCAATTCTAAAGAGAACCCACCTTCTATTTCTTCATCCTCTACCTCTTGCCAAGTAGTAGAGTGTGTTTTCTTCACAAGTTTCATCACTTTGTGAAGTGGGAGCTTGATCTAGCGATGCCTCGACGTAGATCATCTTCGGCATCGTCGTCGATGACCAAGCCCGTTCATTCTCCGATGAAGCCGACGCTAGAGCCCGGGGTTCGACTTGGACAGCGAGGAGACTTCGTTGCGGAGCCGTGGAGGTGGATATCCGGATCTACAAAGGTTGTAATTTCCGTATACTTATAGTTAAGTGTTAACTAGTTTACTTTTTCGCCTAGATTTCTAGCAACGATCCGTTAACTAGGGTTTCTCGGCACCATATTTTTTTTAAAATGGCATGGTTGATGCCTTGTGAGACCTCTTTAGGATGCCTAGGAACCCTACAGTGGTATCAGAGCCTAGCTAGAGCCTTAGGCGAAGTCTAGACGGAGTTTGAAACCCGAACGAACCCGAAACCCTAACCCGATAATGCTCTCTGGAAATTTTTCAAATTTGTGGTTTTTTATCAATTAAAAATGCTTAAAAAATTCAGGAATGAAATACAAGAATTACGGTGCAAAAAGTTTCCCATGAACAGTGAAATGTGCGGCGGAACCGCGGCAGAAGCATGCCTTCTGCGGCGGTTCCGCGGCGCTTTGATGACGTAATCCCATTGTTTTTGCACAGTAATTCCTGATAAATTGTTCTGAGTTTTCTGGGATTTTTAAATTGACTCCAGAGTACAGTGTTCTGGGGTTGAATAGGGAATCGATGATTCGATCGGATTATCGAACTTTGTCTAAGTGTTTTCCGGATAAATTTTTTGAATATGTTAAAAAGTTCGACCGGATATAAATACCCAACTTTTCCCCTACCGTCAAATATCCAAGTGTTGGATTATTGTGTGGTTTAAGGACGTTCTGAGTAGTGCAAGTAACACGATGGTCCCTCTAGAAGACAACAAACCTTAACTCGATTATGTGACCGTCTTGAACTGCCCTTTGAACCTTCGGGTTTGGGGCAGTACGGCGTGCCACATGTGAGACGTTGGCTTGACCCTTCTACGGCTGGACCGTTGGTACTGAGGCATGAAACGAATGTCTTTGAACCTATTTCATGTGTTGGACGGTTTCGGGAAAACTTGGGTGTTCGAATGTTCGATCGGAAAGTTTAATATATTCTATTTATCCGGAATGGGATACAATAATTGGAATTCACAAACAGTTATGTGATAACTGAATGAATGATATAAATCTAGCGGTTTAGTTTCACTTGATATTGAAAAGAGTTTTCGATAATGGGACTAAAATGCGGGATTTATAACTGTTAGGCATGTGATGTCTAAGTATTTCATTTGATTAGGCATGTGATGTCTAAAGAAGTTGCGGATTCCAACTGTTGTAGTTTTACACTTTCTTTTCTGTGACCGTAAGTGTAATATGTGATATCGCCGGTTTCGTTGCTATATGTCAACGACAATTGGGATGCGCATATTTACTTACGTTGATGACATGTGATGTTATGTGTTGCTGGATATGTTATATTGGATCGTCGTGTTTGAATAGCCGGGGGTTTTTATGTGAGATGAGTGTTTTTCATTTTCATTCATGTAAAAACTTGTATGTAATATTCTTTTATTTGGGGCACTTCCAGGTAGCGGAAGTTGTCACCCTTTGTATATTATTTACTTTTCCGCATTAGGATAGACCCAAGGAGGGGAGCACAAGTAACCGGGTTCTGGGGTCCAGTGGGAGACCAACTCGAGGAGTCGAGTCCGGGTCTCCTAACCCTAGAATTGGCAGGGTTGCTTGCCGCTCTCGTAGGGGTCTAAGGGTGTGGGATTGGCTATTCATCACGACCGTGGAATCCGTGTTTTATACTGGCTCGTATTGAAAACACGGACGTCCTAGTATATCCAATATTTCATATGTTGATTCTGCTGCGATATCAGTGTTGTGATTCTGTGATGGATATAGTATATAGTATATATGATATATTATATAGACGTTACTTATGTTTTACACCCGCGCTAGCCCTGCCCTGCTCTGTCGTTAGTTACCTAACCTAACGGTGCACGAGGGGACATCGAGGCGAATGCGGATGGCATAAGTGTACGTCATATCTATCTGTGATGTTTAGGTATTTAAATGATGGGACTTCATTAATGTGATTAATGAAAAACAAGAAACCTAAGATGTTGTGGAATCGAATTTTAAAATAATACAGGTAGCTACAGTTCTTGCTTTGCATAGCGGTATATATGATATACCCTGCACCTTATTCGATGAGGAAAGGACCGAGATCCCTTCACCGGGAGTGACTCCTTTAGCAATAACTGGCAGATGCTACACACTCAGTTTGACTTTTGATTGCTTCTATAGTTTCTGCTTTGCACAGTGATATATATGATATATCCCGCACCTCATTCGATGAGGAAAGGGCCGACGATCCCTTCACCGGGATTGACCCCTTTAGCAAAACTAAAAGGGCCTCAAAATCACTCCATTTCAAAACTTCATTTGATTCTACAACGATATCAAGTTCATTACGCTCATGGTTTTTATGAAAAACCTGCGTAGCCCTCCGTCATTTCAGATAAGTAGTAGTTAGTATTCGTGCTGCGGTAGTTTGGCCTCCGTCAAGACGCAGTGTACGGTAGCTAACTAATGCTTATCTGCTAGCATATGATGCGATTGGATTAAGGTATTCGTATGGCGTTGTTTGGCCTCCGTCAAGGGTCGTGCGGGTGGGTTTAATTCAATCAGGAAATGACGGGTTGAACTTGACTAGCGGACTATGGGTTGTTTGGCCTCCGTCAAGGTCATAGGACGCTAGGAGCAAAAGCATTATCGGGAATTTCAAGTGTTGAAATTTGCAATGAGATTGCATACCTTCTATGAGATAGTTGGATCCCGATACCCACTGCGAGTAAGAGTTACTCCTGGGAGAGTTTTACACATTGCAATTAGCTGATCAAGTAGGTGTCTAGAAAGGTGTCAACGGGGTTACGCCTCTGGGAAAACGAGGTTTACATTAATTAGGTTCGTGCGAAAGCACGGGGGACCTCCCTCAAAGTACCGACACTGGCCTGGCTGAAAGATTGGCGAACTTGTAGTGTGTAATTAATCCCGGCTAGTCTTTCCTTTTAGGGTTTGAAGGAAGATTTGATAAAAAAGCAGTGGGAGCCATCCTGATTAGATAAGATAATAACCAATCTGATCTTGCACGAGCATACGCTAAAGTGTTTTCTTCTCTCTCTCTCCAGGTAGCGACCATTTCATGCCCTAATGAAGATAATAATATGGATGTATTGACCGAACCCGCATGTTATACTGTGCTGGGGAACGTTGGTTCCGTTCTTTCCTATAAGAGTTATAGGAATGAACAGGATATAGGGGAATACCAGGATTCCCATGCCGCCCGAATGAAGAAAGTACATGTTGATGCATTTTCTTCGGGTGTGTTCGTTACTGAGAACTGTTTCTCTATTTGCTCTACGTCCTGGGTATTGGATACCGGGTCGGGATCCCATATATGTAATCAGTTACATGGGCTAAGGAAAGGTAGAGAACTTGGAGAAGGTGATAAAGACATTAGAGTTGGAAATGGTGCAATTGTTGCAGCTAAGACTGTCGGGGAATATCACCTTGTATTACCAACTGGTAATACATTGGTTCTGAACGAATGTTATTACATGCCGAACCTGATATGCAACATTATATCGGTTTCTTTATTAAGTAAAGAGGGATATAATTTTGTATTACAGGATAATGTTATGAACATTTTCCGTAACCAAAAGTTGGTTGGATCAGGCACGTTGTGCAATGGCATTTATGTTCTAAATCAATCAACAGTTCTGAGCATAACAAACACACACAAGAGGAAGAGTTCAGAACTGAACGAATCCTACTTGTGGCATTGTAGACTGGGTCACATCAATGTGACACGACTGGCTAAGTTGCATAAAGATGGATATTTGAAACCTTTCGAATTTTCATCTTATGACACTTGCCAGTCATGTCTCAAAGGCAAGATGACCAAAACTCCGTTTACGGGACACGGAGAAAGAGTTACCGAACTCTTGGGACTAATACATAGTGATGTATGCGGTCCCATGTCTACACATGCCAGGGATGGTTCTTCATACTTCATTACATTCACTGACGATCTCTCTAGGTTCGGGTATGTGTTCCTGATGAAACACAAGTCTGAAGCTTTTGAGAAATTTAGAGAATATAAACAAGAAGTCGAAAACCAAACCGGAAAAAGTATTAAAATCCTTCGATCTGATCGAGGAGGTGAATACTTGAGCAATAAATTCCTGGACTTCCTAAAAGAGAATGGGATTCTCTCTCAGCTTACTCCTCCTTATACACCACAGCACAACGGTGTATCGGAGCGGAGAAATCGCACCCTATTAGATATGGTGCGCTCTATGATGAGTACAGCTGAGTTACCTATTTCCTTCTGGGGATATGCACTGGAGACTGCTGCATACCTACTGAATAGAGTTTCGACCAAATCAGTGCCTACCACTCCATATGAGATATAGAATGGCAAGAGACCATGTCTTAATTTTATTCAGATATGGGGTTGTCCGGCCTATGTTAAAACACAAAATCCGGACAAGCTCGAGGCAAGGTCTGTTCTATGTAAGTTTGTTGGATATCCCAAACATTCGCGAGGGTATATCTTCTACCACTCCGAGGAACAAAAAGTGTTTGTTTCTCGACATGCCACTTTCTTAGAAAAAGGTTTTCTTATGAAACAGATAAGTGGCATTGAGGTAGAACTGGAAGAGGTTCCAGCAATACAGACTACAACAGAAGATTTGGTTGAACCAGAGGATTCCGTAGTTCCCGATGAACCCCAGCCTCTCCGCCGATCTAGTAGGGTTCCTCGCCAACCTGAGAGATACTACGGTTTTCTCATGGATGGTGGGAGCGAGGATTGCATCATGGAGGATGATGACCCAACTAGCTTCGAGCAGTCCATCACGAGTGGGGACTCAGTGAAATGGCTGGATGCTATGCGGTCTGAGATGGATTCCATGTACACCAACAAAGTATGGACTTTGGAAGTTGCTCCTGAAGGGGTAAAACCCATTGGGAGCAAGTGGATCTTTAAGAAGAAACTTGGTGTAGATGGGAAAGTGGAGACTTTCAAAGCTAGACTTGTAGCAAAGGGTTTTCGTCAAAGACCAGGTGTGGACTATGACGAGACCTTTTCTCCAGTGGCTATGCTTAAATCCATCCGGATCATGCTTGCCATCGCTGCTTATCATGATTACGAAATCTGGCAAATGGATGTTAAGACCGCCTTTCTAAACGGTGATTTAGAAGAGTGCGTGTACATGACTCAGCCAGAGGGCTTCGTAGACAGTGGGAGCAGCGGGAAGGTGTGCAAACTGCTTAAATCCATTTATGGATTAAAGCAAGCATCGCGGAGTTGGAACATCTGCTTTGACGTCGTTATCAAAGAGTTTGATTTCGTCAAAAACCCAGATGAACCTTGTATCTACAAGAAGGTGGCAGAGAGTAAGGTTGTCTTCCTCGTATTGTACGTGGACGCCATACTCTTGATAGGAAATGATATTCCTATGCTGCAATCGGTCAAGCTCTTCTTATCACAAAGATTCTCAATGAAAGATCTTAGTGATGCCTCCTGCATATTGGGAATCAGGATCTATAGAGATAGATCCAAACGGATTTTGGGATTGTCCCAATCCAGGTACATTGACACCATACTAAAGAGGTTTAGTATGGAAGAGTCCAAGCGTGGGAACTTGCCCACGATCTCTGGAGTCACTCTCTCCAAAGAGATGTCTCCCAAGACTGATTTGGAGAGAGCTCGCATGCAAGGGATACCCTATGCTTCGGCAGTAGGCTCTATCATGTATGCAATGCTATGTACCAGACCCGATGTAGCATACTCACTAAGTATAGTGAGCAGGTATCAAGCTGATCCTGGAGAGAGTCACTGGACAGCTGTGAAGAGCATTCTCAAGTACTTGCGAAGGACTAGAGATATGTTCTTGGTGTATGGTAACGGGGAGCTCTAAGTGGAGTCCTTTACCGATTCGAGCTTCCAGAGTGATAAGGAAGACTCAAAGTCGCAGTCGGGATTTGTCTTTACCCTTTACGGAGGGGCGGTTAGCTGGAAGAGTTCCAAGCAGGAAACCGTGGCAGACTCGACGATGGAGGCTGAATACATCGCTGCCAACGATGCTGCCAAAGAGGCTGTCTGGATCAAGAAGTTCATTACTGAACTTGGAGTGGTTCCATCCATTGAGCGTCCAATACCTTTGTATTGCGATAACAATGGAGCGGTGGCTTTGGCCAAGGAACCCAGGTCCCATCAGCGATCCAGGCATATTCTGAGGCGGTATCACCTGATCCGGGAGATAGTTAATCGCCGGGAGATCGAGGTCAGGAGGGTTGACACGAAGAACAACACGGCGGATCCACTCTCGAAGGCCATTCCCCAGATACAGTTTGAGAGACTCTTCGGGATGCTCGGTATGCGATACTATAGCAGCTGGCCTTAGTGCAAGTGGGAGATTGTTAGTTGTATGTATGCCCTAGAGGCCAGTATTGTACAGATGATGTATAATATATTGGATGCTTGGACATATATAGAGATGACTTTCTTGCTCAATATGATAGTATGCTATCTGGTTACTCTTTATCTTAACATGTACACTTGTCTCTTTAAACTGTCTTATGGTTACATGTTGGTAAAGCCCTTAGGATGTGTACTTGACTACCTGGACTATGATGCAGATCATACTAGTGGGGACATGGTAGTCCATAAGTACATCCTTCAAGGTCCCTAGTCGTGGGTGTATCGAGACGGGGCATCGATATACCAGAGTAGACTAGCGTATACGCTTCTCGACCCATGAGATGGGCGATGGATGATCCCATATCCATTGGTGTTTGACATTAGAGATGGTGTACGGGTGCTCAGTGGAGACTGGGTACACTGGACGGACTCGCCGAGAACTCCCAGATGGTATTATACCTCACGTCAGATGGCAGTTCTCTGGTGACACTTGTGCAGGTTAGTCTGTAGACCCGAGATCGTCATAGAGTCTTGTGTGATTCCCACTGTGCTTTGATCTCCACCTTACCACGTCCATGAGGGCGTGCAAAACGGTGGTCTTTGGGTACAGTCCCGAGTCACATGGAGGCAATGAGCGATAGGAGGGGTTTCGTCTCTCCCGGTATTGGGGGTTGATGTTGCGCTGTGCTCGATTGGCCGTAACAGGGAAGTCCCTGGCCAGGGCTGATCAGAGATTTGCTGGTAAGTGTTACCAGTAGTTTCTCGACCCGTTATGAGCCTCACATCAGCACGACTTATCGAGTATTGGGGTCTGACGTTTACCACCCCTAGACTTGATATGCGACGTATCAGACGAACAGACCGGACTGTACGGTAAGTGTTACTGGTTGGATTCACAGGAGTATGAGCGGGCTAGCTCGTCGATCTTCTGATCGCTCAATACCCGGATGGCCGTTACGTTTAGCAGACCGCTTGCGGCCTGTGGATGCTTGATATGTCATCATCTGCTACAGGCGTATTGACGAGTCTTTAGAGTCCTACACAGAGGTTTCCTGGCTCAAGCGAAACGAAATAGGAGCGCATATGAGATATGTGCAGGACCGAGAATAATGCGTGTATGTGATACCGCATTTCATTCTCGCGATATATGTTTCGATTGGTTATATTCGATGTGACCTAGTTATCGAATCATTGATTCGATAAATCGATACATTGGATTCTAGTCGGTTATGTGCGACATGACCGGATCATTGAATCAAATGTTGATTTAAGGATTTAATGCATAATTATATATTTGATATATTACTTTGCATTAGCTAGTATTGGTTCACTTTATATGGATTTTCTCACTTGATGTGCATGATGTATATGTGATATACTTTTGTGCACTTGTTTGTATCATGTTTGATGATGCATGTTTAAATGGTTAAGTGTAAAGAATAAAACCATGGTTAAGTAGATAATTAGGGTTTTGTTTTACTCTCTCATTTATTTATCCATTCTTATTTATTTAAATAATTTTTATGAAAACAAAATGGTTTTCTTTTTGTCATGAAGCTTGATGAAGCTTCATGAAGGTTTGACTCAAAGACCATTTTGTCTTCATGCTAAACCCTAACTATTCCCACTTACAATGGTTTGCTCTCTACACTTAACCTTAGTTTGATTATGATAAGTATTGTTTTTCTTTTCATTTTAAAATAGACTTATCATAATTCTAGCTCATCTTCTTCTTCATCTTCAAGTTTGAAACCTTGAGGCCATCAATGGCAACTTGAGCTTGAGAGTGAGAAATTCAATTCTAAAGAGAACCCACCTCCTATTTCTTCATCCTCTACCTCTTGCCAAGTAGTAGAGTGTGTTTTCTTCACAAGTTTCATCACTTTGTGAAGTGGGAGCTCGATCTAGCGATGCCTCGACGTAGATCATCTTCGGCATCGTCGTCGATGACCAAGCCCGTTCATTCTCCGATGAAGCCGACGCTAGAGCCCGGGGTTCGACTTGGACAGCGAGGAGACTTCGTTGCGGAGCCGTGGAGGTGGATATCCGGATCTACAAAGGTTGTAATTTCCGTATACTTATAGTTAAGTGTTAACTAGTTTACTTTTTCGCCTAGATTTCTAGCAACGATCCGTTAACTAGGGTTTCTCGGCACCATATTTTTTTTAAAATGGCATGGTTGATGCCTTGTGAGACCGCTTTAGGATGCCTAGGAACTCTACAGTGTATGCACAGTTGATAGAGGCAGAGGCAGAGGATTCTCATTAGGGTTGTTGACCGTTTGACTTTGGTTGACTTGTTCACCGTTGACTTTTTCCAAACCCTAATGAGAATGATAAATATGATTAATAATGATAATTAAGGATTGTTGTGTGATGGTTAGGTTGACCATTTGACCATGGTGGACATTTTGACCATTGTTGACATTTTGACCATAATCATTTCATATCAAAGATGCTTCTTGATCTTTGCAAATTGCATTTATTATGAAATGATAATGGTCATTCCATACTCACCATCACATTTTCCTTTTTGATTATTATTGTTAATCTATTATTCTCTCATATGAGCATGGTTGCAAAAAGAGAGCTCTCATTCTATCATATCTTTTCTCTCTCTTTGAAAAAGCTCTTCTTCTTCCTCTCTCAAAGCTTAAGTGTTCCATGTGTTGGAAATCATAAGTTTTTGAGACAAAGCCACCATAACACACCTCTACTCATTCTAGGGTACTAGGTTTAGCAAACCAAATACCTCAGTTACCTATAGGTTGAGGTAGGAGCTCAAGTTCGAGGCCCTCGGATGGATCTATCTTCGGCAAAGAGGAGACGAGAAGGAGGAGCCATTCAAACTACTACAAGGAGCAAGCAAGGAGGAGAACAACAAGAAGAGAAGGAGTTCAAGAGAACAACAAGAAGAAAAGGAGTTCAAGACTAGGTATACCATTCTACATAGTAGTTAGAACTTGTAGATTTGATGATAGTTTTGTTTAGCAACGATCCTTCATGAAACGGTCCATGTTACCTAGCTAGGGAAAAATTTTGTTTTACCTATTCCGCCTCCCCGAAAGAACCGGGGTAGGTAACTTGGACCTAACAGTGGTATCAGTGCCTAGCTAAACACAAACTAGCATGTTAGCAAAGTATCTAGAATTTTGATCGGACAAAAATCGCAAAACACGTCCAGAAAAACCATGTTTCTGCCGATTTTTTGTACTGCTCTAAAAATGATTTAACATACATGATAAATCGGCTCAGGGTTTTGTAAAAACACATACCAAAAACGATCCAGTGACTCGGTCAAAGCGCCGCGGATCCGCGGCAAGAACATGCTTTCTGCCGCGGAACCGCGGCCGAGTTGACTCGGCCGTGGATCGGGTTTTGTGCAGTGTTCTTATTTGGATGTTTTGGGATTTTTAGTATATGTTTTTTCTGTCCAGATTTTTCAGAGAACAAATTTGTGTTTGGGGTGGATACAAATCCGTATTTTGATCGAAGCTCTGTAGACTTTGGCTAATGGGTTATAGCCGGGGGGTTGTGAGATGAGAGTTTTCTTTATCTTTCAATTCATGTAATATGTAAATTGATGTAATATTATTTGTTTGGCCGCACATCCGGGATGAGGTTTTAGCCGTCATTGTATAATTTCTTTTACTGTTTTTGCTCGTAGGATAGACCCAAGGTGGGGTGCACAAGCTACCGGGTACCTCGAAGTGCCGAGTGGCCTACTCACTTTGTTGAGGGAGGTTGCATCACTTCGGGTATTTGGCGGGTAGTTTGCCACACCCGTAGGGGTCTAGGGTGGGGTATTTGGCTATTCATCACGACCGTGTAATCTGTTTTTCGTTGCAGGCTCGAACGGAATGCAGATTCCTAGTATATCCAAAGTATTCATCTGTGATCTGGAATGGATATCATTGCATCTGACGAATGTGAATATATATCTATATATGATGTCTATTTAGGCGTTGCTTATGTTTTGCATCCCCGCTAGTCCAGCCCCCGCTCTGTCGTTAGTTAAGTAACCTAACGGGTGATGACGGGACCCCGTGGCGAATACGGATGGCATAAGCGTACGTCATATTTTCGTTGTTTTCTGCAATGGTAGGATTAACTGATGGGACGCATTAAATTAATGAAAAGAAAAATAAACTAAAAAGGCGTTGTTGGAACAATTTTCAAAAAGCTGTTATTGCAAGGACGTTCTCTTTTGTTTTGCATAGAGGTATTCGGTTATGAATGCCCAGCACCTCAGTCGACGAGGCAAGGGCCGAGATCCCTTCATCGGGAGTGACCCCTTGGACAAAAAGTTTGCGTCAGGGTAATAACTTCACTATAGTCGATTATTCTTGCTTTGCATCGAGGTATTCAGTTTGGAATATTCTGCACCTCATTCGACGAGGAAAGAGCCGAGATCCCTTCGCAGGGAGTGACCTCTTTAGCAAAAGTTTTCGCCACTGTATTTTCAAAAAGGCAATCATGTTCCTTCAACGATATCAAGTTCATTACGTTAAAGGGTTTTTCGCTAAAAACCCAGCCGTAGCCCTCCGTCATTTCTTACAAGTAACACTTAGTATTCGTGCTGCGTTTGTTGACTCCGTCAAGACGTAGTGTACGGTAGCTGAGTGCTGCTTGTTTGTAGCAGTATATAGGATTGGTTAGGACAGTCGTATAACCTTGTTGACTCCGTCAAGGGTTATGCGGGTGGGTTTAATGCAATCCAGATAATGACGGGTTGAACTTGACTAGGACTCTTTGATTTATTGACTCCGTCAAGGTCACTTGGGTCCTAGGGACAAAAATCCACATCGGGAGTTTCTAAAGAAACTGAAACTTGCAGATTTAGCATACCTTCTGGAGTGTGGTGACTAGAGTGGATTCCATCTAGGTCATCGCACAATGATAGTTGGATCCCGATCCCACTGATGAGTTGGATTACTCTCGGGAGATTTTTTCACTTAACAATCAATGCTATAAACCAAGTAGGTGTCTAGAACGGTGTTAGCGGGGCCACGCCTCCAGGGAAAATAGGTTATTTAATTAAGAAACTTTGCGAAAGCGTTGGAAAACCTCCCTCGAAGTACCAATACTGGCCTGGCTGAAAGGTTAAGCAAGTATTGTGACGTGCGATTAATCCTGACTAGTTCTTCTTTTAGGGTTTGAAGAAGAATTTGAGGAAACAGTGGGAGCCATCTTGATTAGATAAATCAATAAACCAATCTAATCTTGCAAGAGCGCACGCTGAGTGTTTCTTTTCTCTCTCTCCAGGTAGCAGCCATTTCACGCCCTAATCAAGATAATAAAATATATCGCTTGACCGATCCGAATTCTTATTCGGGGCTGGGGAACGTTGGTTCAGCTCTAACTTACGACAACGGTCATAAGTATGAGCAAGGGAAAGAGGATTGTATGGATTCCAAGGATACCCAGAAGAAGCATGGTTTTGCATCTACTTCAGGTGTTCTTGTAATTGAGAACTGCTTTACGGTCAGCCCTACCTCCTGGGTACTTGATACCAGATCAAGATCTCATATCTGTAATTTATTGCAGGGACAGAGAAAAAGTAGGAAAGTTGTACCTGGTGATATGTCGCTCAGAGTAGCGAACGGAGCACAAGTTGATGCTGCAGCCGTCGGTGAATATCACCTAGTGTTGCCAAATGGCAATACCATGATTTTGAACGATTGCTACTATGTACCTTCCATGGTTTGCAACATCATATCAGTTTATTTACTTGATAAAGATGGATATAACTTTGTTCTTGATAGAAATATCATGAACATCTACCTTCATAAGGTACTGGTTGCAGAAGGTACACTGTGTAATGGTATCTACGTTCTAAATCAGAATACAGTTCTCAATATACAAAACACACGCAAGAGGAAGAATTCAGATATGAATGAATCCTACTTGTGGCATTGTAGACTTGGTCATATCGGAGAGAAAAGACTAAGTAAGTTGCATAAAGATGGACTCTTGAATACGTTCGAGTTTTCATCTTATGAAACTTGTCAGTCTTGTCTCAAAGGGAAGATGACCAAATCTCCGTTCACCGGACATGGAGAAAGGGCAGCGGAGCTCTTGGGACTCATACACAGTGATGTATGTGGTCCGATGTCTATACATGCAAGGGGTGGGTTCTCGTACTTCATCACATTCACTGACGATCTCTCTAGATTCGGATATGTGTATCTTATGAAACACAAATCTGAAGCTTTTGAGAAATTCAAGGAATTCAGAAACGAAGTAGAGAACCAGACTGACAAAAGTATCAAGATCCTCCGGTCTGATAGAGGAGGGGAGTACTTAAGCACGGAATTCCTAGATTACTTAAAAGAGAATGGTATTCTCTCTCAGCTTACTCCTCCTTATACACCACAGCACAACGGTGTATCGGAACGGAGGAATCGTACCCTATTGGATATGGTTCGCTCCATGATGAGTAGTGCCGAGTTGCCTCGTTCATTTTGGGGACACGCGCTTCAGACAGCGGCATACCTACTGAATTACGTTCCATCCAAATCAGTGCCTAAGACTCCATATGAAATATGGAGTGGAAGAAATCCGTATCTTAAGCGATTTAAGATATGGGGTTGTCCGGCCTATGTAAAAACACAGAAACCGGACAAGCAAGAGGCACGATCAGTTCTGTGTAAATTTGTGGGATATCCTAAAGACTCACTAGGATATCTGTTCTACCACACTGAGGAACAGAAGGTGTTTGTATCTCGCCACGCTACCTTTTTAGAAAGGGAGTTTCTTGCAAAAGAAACTAGTGGGAGTTCGGTAGAACTGGAAGAAATTCAGCGACCACAAAATGTAACTGAAAATTTGGAGGAACCACTGGATTCAATAGCCCCAGACGAACCTCAGCCACTCCGCAGATCTGGTAGGATTTCTCATCCGCCCGAGAGATACTACGGTTTTCTCATAGACGGGGATCGAGAGGATTGCATCTTGGAAGAAGATGACCCTACCAGTTTTAGGCAGGCCATTATCAGTAGGGACTCTGATAAGTGGCTGGATGCAATGCAATCCGAGATGGAGTCCATGTACACCAATAAAGTGTGGACCTTGGATATTGCTCCACCTGGGGTAAAACCCGTTGGATGCAAATGGATCTACAAAAGGAAACTTGGTGTGGATGGGCAGGTGGAAACCTATAAGGCTAGACTCGTTGCAAAAGGTTTTCGTCAAAGACCTGGTTTGGACTATGATGAAACTTTTTCTCCAGTGGCTATGCTCAAATCCATTCGGATCCTACTTGCCATTGCAGCCTTCCATGACTATGAAATCTGGCAAATGGACGTTAAAACGGCTTTTCTAAACGGCTGTTTAGAAGAGTGCGTTTACATGGATCAGCCAGAAGGTTTCGTGGACAGTGGGAGCAGCGGGAAGGTATGCAAGTTACTTAAATCCATTTATGGATTGAAGCAGGCATCGCGGAGCTGGAACATCTGTTTTGATGAGGCAATCAAGGAATTTGATTTCATCAAGAACGAAGATGAACCTTGTGTCTATAAGAAGATTGTAGGACGAACTGTCGTGTTCCTAGTCTTTTACGTGGACGGCATTCTTTTGATAGGAAATGACATTCCTATGCTACAATCGGTCAAGCTATTCTTATCACAACGGTTCTCCATGAAGGACCTGGGTGATGCCTCGTACATTCTGGGGATCAAGGTCTGTAGAGATAGATCCAAGAGACTACTGGGACTTTCGCAGTCCAGGCACATAGAGACCATACTAAAGAGATTTAGTATGGAGGATTCCAAGCGCGGTAACATACCCGCATTGCACGGAATTACCCTCTCCAAGAAGATGTCTCCTAAGACTGACGAGGAGAGGGTTCGCATGAACACTATACCCTACGCTTCGGCGGTAGGATCTATAATGTATGCAATGCTATGTACAAGACCAGATGTAGCTTGCGCGCTGAGCGTGGTGAGCCGGTATCAGTCAGATCCAGGTGAGGACCACTGGACGGCAGTGAAGAACATTCTCAAGTACCTGAGAAGGACTAAGGAGATGTTCCTGGTTTACGGTAATGGAGACCTCAAGGTCGAGTCCTTTACCGATTCAAGCTTCCAGAGTGACAAAGATGACAACAAGTCTGTCTCAGGTTTTGTGTGAACGGAGGGACGGTATGTTGGAGGAGTTCCAAACAGGATACCGTCGTAGACTCGACGATGGAGGCTGAATACATTGCTGCAAGCGATGCCGCAAAAGAGGCGGTCTAGATAAAGAAGTTCATTAGTGAACTTCAGGTGGTTCCGTCCATTGTTGACCCAATACTTTTGTATTGCGATAACAATGGGGCTATAGCTTTAGCGAAGGAACCAAGGTCCCATCAGAAATCCAGACACATCTTAAGGCGGTATCACCTGATCAGGGAGATCATTGATCGCCAGGAGATCGAGGTACGGAGAGTGGACACAAAAGACAACACTACGGATCCATTCACGAAGGCCCTCCCTCAAACACAGTTCGAGCGACTTTTTGAGCTATTGGGTATGCGGTACGCCGGCAGCTGGCCTTAGTGCAGACGTTGGGTATGCGGTACACCAATTACTGGCCTTTAGTGCAAGTGGGAGATTGTTAGATATGTATGCCCTAGAGGCCATTATTGTATAGTACTGGTTTGTATAATACATTTTGGAGGCTTGGGTTATATATATGGTTTTACGACAGTCTTGCTCGATATAGTAGTATGCTACTTGGTTTGTTTCTATCTTAATATGTGTATATGTTTCTTTTAACATATCGCTAAAAACATATTGGTAGAGCCCTTAGGATCTTTGCTTGACTACCGGCGTTGTGATGGCGATCACACTAGGGCTGGGTAGTCTATAAGCACATCCTTATTTTGGTCCCTAGTCGTAGGATTATCGAGACAGGGCATCGATACTCCAGAGTAGACTAGTGCATACGCTTCTCTTCCCAGTAGGGGAGATGGTCTGTCCCACAACCATCAGTACGTCGTACTGGAGATAGTATGCAGGTGCTCGTTAGGTTACGAGTACACTAGACAGGACTCGTCGGGAACTGTTGGTTGGTATTATACCTATCTTCAGTTAACAGTTCCCACGTGACATGAGTACAGCTTAGTCCGTTGACTTGACACTGCACTCCGCCTCGAGTGTGTTCCCACTGTTCTTAGATTACTACCCTACCACGGCTCTACTGAGTCGTGCAAACAGGTAGTAGTTGGGTGCAGTCCCGAAGCACTTGGAGGCAGTGACGGTTAGACAGGATTCATCTCTCCCGGTATTGGGGGTTGATATCGCGCTATGTCTAGGAGAGCCATTACACAAAGTCCCTGGCCAGGGCAAGCGAGAATTGCTGGTAGGTTTTCCAGTAGATTCTTAGGGTGTTTTGGGCTACACTCCGACACGACTTGTACCGCTATTAGGGGACTGGCGTTTACCGCCCCCCTAGGCCAGCCATGCGATACTCTCAGATGAACAGACCGGACTGTACGGAGATTGTCACATACAGGCTCAGTAGGAGTTCGGATGGGTTCACCTCATCAGTCTTCTCATCGACATCTACCTGGGGACCGTTACGTACAGCTAGTGCCGCTTGCGATCTGTGGTTAACCCCACTGCCAGCGTAGTGTCGAGTCTTTAGAGTCCCACACAGAGGGTTACTCGCCTTTGGGCAAAACTGAGTAGAGGTCGCATGGTTTTGCGACAGGGTTCGTTCACACTCGCGCACTTGTGCACGTTTGGTCACCGGGCAGTTATTACTAGTGGGCTTTGGTTTAAGCCAGATACTGGTATTGGTTTTGGGATTGGTTTTGTCTCATTGTTTTCGTGTTCCTCGGAACGCGGATGCGGGTGTGTATGCACAGTTGATAGAGGCAGAGGCAGAGGATTCTCATTAGGGTTGTTGACCGTTTGACTTTGGTTGACTTGTTCACCGTTGACTTTTTCCAAACCCTAATGAGAATGATAAATATGATTAATAATGATAATTAAGGATTGTTGTGTGATGGTTAGGTTGACCATTTGACCATGGTGGACATTTTGACCATTGTTGACATTTTGACCATAATCATTTCATATCAAAGATGCTTCTTGATCTTTGCAAATTGCATTTATTATGAAATGATAATGGTCATTCCATACTCACCATCATATTTTCCTATTTGATTATTATTGTTATCTATTATTCTCTCATATGAGCATGGTTGCAAAAAGAGAGCTCTCATTCTATCATATCTTTTCTCTCTCTTTAAAAAAGCTCTTCTTCTTCCTCTCTCAAAGCTTAAGTGTTCCATGTGTTGGAAATCATAAGTTTTTGAGACAAAGCCACCATAACACACCTTTACTCATTCTAGGGTACTAGGTTTAGCAAACCAAATACCTTTGTTACCTCTAGGTTGAGGTAGGAGCTTAAGTTCGAGGCCCTCGGGTGGATCTATCTTCGGCAAAGAGGAGACAAGAAGGAGGAGCCGTTCAAACTACTACAAGGAGCAAGCAAGGAGGAGAACAACAAGAAGAGAAGGAGTTCAAGACTAGGTATAACCATTCTACATAGTAGTTAGAACTTGTAGATTTGATGTTAGTTTTGTTTAGCAACGATCCTTCATGAAACGGTCCATGTTACCTAGCTAGGGAAAATTTTCGTTTTACCTATTCCGCCTCTCCGAAAGAACCGGGGTGGGTAACGTGGACCTAACACTGTTAATATAACTGTGAATATCCCAAGCTTCCATTAAGTAATATACAAATTAGTATGATACAATAATGGCCCCTAGGACATATACACTAACAATCTCCCACTTGCACTAGGTCCGTGTACTGGTATATTGAAGACCTGTCATCTCGAGTAGCCTCTCGAACTGAATCTAAGGTAAGGCCTTTGCGAATGGATCTGCAATGTTCTCCTCTGTAGCAACTCTCCGAACCTCGATCTCCTGGCGATCTATGATCTCCCTGATCCGGTGATACCGCCTGAAGATGTGTCTGGACTTCTGATGGGACCTGGTTCCTTTGCTAAAGCTATAGCCCCATTGTTGTCACAATACAGAGGTATTGGATCAACAATGGATGGAACCACCTGAAGTTCTGTAAGGAACTTCTTCATCCATACTGCTTCTTTTGCGGCATCGCAAGCAGCGATATACCCCGCTTCCATCGTCGAGTCAGCAACGGTGTCCTGCTTGGAACTCTTCCAGCACACCGCCCCTCCATTGAGGGTAAAGACATAACCTAACATGGACTTGGAGGTATCCTTGTCACTCTGGAAGCTGGAGTCAGCAAAAGCCTCGATCTTGAGGTCTTTTGCCGCCGTAAACCAAGAACAACTCTTTAGTCCTTCTCAGGTACTTGAGAATGTTCTTTACTGCTATCCAGTGCTTCTCCCCTAGGTCTGACTGATACCGGCTTACCACGCTCAGTGCGTAAGCTACATCTAGTCTGGTGAACAACATCGCATACATTATAGAGCCTACCGCAGAAGCGTAGGGTATAACTGACATGCGATCCCTTTCCAAATCAGTCTTGGGAGACATCTCTCTGGATAGGGTGATTCCATAACAAGCCGGTAAATTACCGCGCTTAGAATCTTCCATACTGAATCTTTTCAGTACAGTGTTGATATACCTGGACTGCGAAAGTCCCAACATCCTTTTAGATCTATCACGATAGATCTGGATCCCTAGAATGTAAGAGGCATCACCCAGGTCTTTCATGGAGAACCTTTGTGACAAGAATCCTTTAACAGATTGTAGCATAGGAATGTCATTTCCTATTAATAGAATGTCATCCACATACAAGATGAGGAATACAACAGTTCGTGCTACAATTTTACTATATATAAATGGTTCATCTGGATTTTTGATAAAGTCATATTCTTTGACTGTTTCATCAAAACAGATGTTCTAACTCCGCGATGCCTGCTTTAGTCCATAAATGGACTTAAGCAACTTGCACACTTTCCCACTGCTCCCACTCTGATTGAAACCTTCTGGCTGATCCATATAGACGCATTCTTCTAAATTACCATTTAGAAAAGCCGTCTTTACGTCCATCTGCCAGATCTCAAAATCATGGAAGGCGGCAATGGCAAGAAGGATCCGAATGGATTTGAGCATAACCACTGGAGAAAAAGTTTCGTCATAGTCCAAACCAGGTCTTTGACGAAAACCCTTTGCATCAAGTCTAGCCTTATAGGTTTCCACCTGTCCATCTACACCAATCTTTTTCTTGAAGATCCACTTGCATCCTATGGGTTTTACCCCATCTGGAGCAAAGTCCAAAGTCCATACTTTTGTAAGTCGATGTACTACACCCCAGTACTTATGGGGAGGCGGAATTTTCAAAAACAATCAAGTTTAAACAACGAACATCGACTAACCGCTTGAATCGAAGCTAAACTATAAATAACCGTATCTTATGAGTTTCTTTTCACAAGTGATTAGGGATTATACCTAATGAAACCGGTCCTTCTTCTTTACGTCCTCCTTTGTTCTCCTCGACCTTCTCTAGGTAGTAGACGATCCACCCGAGAGCGAAACACCAAGCTAAACCTCTAACTTGAGGTAACTAATCAACTTTGATTGCTAATCAAAGATGAAAGGATGATAAAGAGTGAAGGTTATGGATTGTTTAGTCTAACTAATCCTTTGATCTCAACACATGAGGATTAAGGATTAGGGTTTGAAGATGAGAGCTTGAGGAGAGAGAATGTGAGATAAGATAATGAGAGAAGAGAGAGAGTGTATCATAATATTATGAAGCATTCTTATTTTAGAATAATCAATAAAGGAAATGAATAAGCATGCTTCATAAAATATCTTGTGATGATTCATTAGCATGAGTCATTAAGCAATAAATGTGCATTAATGAAGTGAATGAATCACCACCATGACTCACTCTCTTATCCAAAAGAAACCTCCTTAGTCACATCTTCTAGAAGCTTCTCGAGTAATTACGAGAACGCCCCTCAGATCCGTAAAAATACGGAAAAACTTTAGACTGTAAAAATCCAATAACCGGATACCAGTAACTGGCTTAAACCAAAGCCGACTGGTAAAAACTGTCCGAAAGTCGTACGCGCGTAAACGTACGTATGCGTCCGAACCCTTTGTCGCAAAAACCATGCAACCTCTATATCGTTTCGCCTGGAGTAGGAAACTCTCTGTGTGGGACTCTAGAGACTCGACTACTACGCTGGCAGTGGGTTTAACCACAGACCGCAAGCGGCACTAGCTGTACGTAACGGTCCCCAGGTAGTTGTCGATAAGAAGGCCGATGAGTAAACCCATCCGAACTCCTACTGAGTCTGATGTGACAATCTCCATACAGTCCGGTCCGTTCGTCCAAGACTATCGCATATCGGGCCTAGGGGGGCGGCAAGCGTCAGTCCCCTAATAGCGGTATAAGTCGTGTCGGAGAGAAGCCCATTACACCCTGAGAAACTACTGGAACCTACCAGCAAATCTCGCTTGCCCTGGCCAGGGACTTTGCGTAATGGCTCTCTGACACAGCACGATATCTACTCCCAATACCGGGAGGGACGAATCCTGTCTAACCGCCACTGCCTCCAAGTGCTCGGGACTGCACCCAACTGCCACCTGTTTGCACGACTCCTTTGAGCCGTGGTAGGGTAGCAATCTAAGAACAGTGGGACACACTCGAGGCGAAGCAGCAGTGTCAAGTCTGCGGACTACGCTGTACTCATGTCACCTGGGAACTGTTCACTGACGACTGGTATCAAACCAACCAACAGTTCCCTGTGAGTCCTGTCCGGTGTACCCGTAACCTAACGAGCACCTGTATACTATCTCCAGTACGACGTACTGACGGCTGTGGGACAGACCATCTCCCCAACTGGGATGAGAAGCGTACACACCAGTCTACTCCGGAGTATCGATGCTCTGTCTCGATAATCCAACGACCGGGGACCTGAATAAGGATGTGCTTGTAGACTACCCAGCCCCCACTAGTGTGACTGCCATCACAACGCTGGTAGACAAGCAAGATCCTAAGAGCTCTATCAATACGTACACTCACATATTAAGATAGAAAAACCAAGTAGCATACTACCATGTTTAGCAAGACTGTTATATACATGTGAATATCCCAAGCTTCCATTAAGTAATATACAAGCTAGTATGATACAGTAATGGCCTTCTAGGGCATAAACACTAACAATCTCCCACTTGCACTAGGGCCATGTACTGGCATATCGTAGACCAATGATCTCGAGCAGCCTCTCGAACTGAATCTGAGGAAGGGCCTTCGTGAATGGATCAGCAATGTTCTCTTCTGAAGCAACTCTCCGAACCTCGATCTCCTGACGATCAATGATCTCCCTGATCAGGTGATACCGCCTCAAGATGTGTCTGGACTTCTGATGGGACCTTGGTTCCTTCGCTAAAGCTATAGCTCCGTTGTTGTCGCAATACAGAGGTATTGGATCAACTATGGTAGGAACCACCTGAAGTTCTGTTAGGAACTTCTTCATCCAGACTGCTTCTTTTGCGGCATCGCAAGCAGCTATATACTCCGCTTCCATCGTCGAGTCAGCAACGGTGTCCTGCTTGGAGCTCTTCCAGCACACCGCCCCTCCATTGAGGGTAAAGACATAACCCGACATGGACTTGGAATCGTCCTTATCACTCTGGAAGCCGGAATCAGCAAAGGCCTCCAACCTGAGGTCTTTTCCGCCGTAAACCAAGAACATCTCCTTAGTCCTCCTCAGGTACTTGAGAATGTTCTTTACTGCTATCCAGTGTTTCTCCCCTGGGTCTGACTGATACCGGCTTACCACGCTTAGTGCGTAAGCTACATCTGGTCTGGTACACAACATCGCATACATTATAGAGCCTACCGCAGAAGCGTAGGGTATAATAGACATGCGTTCCCTTTCCAAATCAGTCTTGGGAGACATCTCTTTGGAGAGGGTGATTCCGTGACAAGCCGGTAGATTACCGCGCTTAGAATCTTCCATACTGAATCTTTTCAGTACAGTGTCGATATACCTTGACTGCGAAAGTCCCAACATCCACTTGGATCTATCACGATAGATCCGGATCCCCAGAATGTAAGAGGCATCACCCAGGTCTTTCATGGAGAACCTGTGTGACAAGAATCCTTTGACAGATTGTAGCATAGGAATGTCATTTCCTATCAATAGAATGTCACCCACGTACAAGACGAGGAATACGACACTTCTGGCCACAACTTTACTATATATACACGGTTCATCTGGATTTTTGATAAAGTCATATTCTTTGACTGTCTCATCAAAACAGATGTTCCAACTCCGCGATGCTTGCTTTAGTCCGTAAATGGACTTAAGCAGCTTGCATACTTTCCCGTTGCTCCCACTCTGATTGAAACCCTCTGGCTGATCCATATAGACGCTCTCTTCTAAATTTCCATTCAGAAAAGCTGTCTTTACGTCCATCTGCCAGATTTCATAATCATAGAAGGCAGCAATAGCAAGAAGGACCCGAATGGATTTGAGCATAGCCACTGGAGAAAAAGTTTCGTCATAGTCCAAACCAGGTCTTTGACGAAAACCCTTTGCAACAAGTCTAGCCTTATAGGTTTCCACCTGTCCATCTACACCAATCTTTTTCTTGAAGATCCATTTGCATCCTATGGGTTTTACCCCATCTGGAGCAAAGTCCAAAGTCCATACTTTGTTGGTGTACATGGACTCCATCTCGGTCCGCATTGCATCTAGCCATCGTACCGAGTCGCCGCTCTGGATGGTCTGCTGGAAGTCAGTAGGTTCATCATCATCTATGATGCAATCCTCTCTATCCCCGTCAATGAGAAAACCGTAGTATCTCTCAGGCGGATGAGACGGCCTACTACTTCTGCGGAGGGGTGCGGGAATGTTCAGTTCTTCTTGAACCTCTGGTTCTACCAAACTTTCAGTAACAGCTTGTGGTTCTGGAATTTCTTCCAGTTCTATTGCGCTCCCACTTTTCTGATTTTCTAAAAATTCAGTTTCTAAGAAAGTGGCATGACGAGAAACAAAGACCTTTTGTTCCTCTGCGTAATAGAAATAATATCCCTTGGAGTTCTTTGGATATCCCACAAGCTTACACAGTACTGATCGTGCCTCGAGCTTGTCCACATGCTGCTTTTTTACAAAAGCTGGACACCCCCATGTCCTAAAATGTTTTAGACAGGGTTTCTTCCCACTCCACATCTGATATGGTGTGGTAGGCACAGTCTTGGTTGGAACCTGGTTCAAAAGATATGCCGCTGATTCTAGCGCATAACCCCAGAAAGATCGCGGTAACTCAGCATTACTCATCATGGATCGTACCATATCCAATAGGGTTCGATTCCGTCTCTCCGATACACCGTTGTGCTGTGGAGTGTATGGAGGAGTAAGCTGAGAGAGAATTCCTTTCTCTTTTAGGTAACCTAGGAACTCGGCACTTAAGTATTCTCCACCTCGATCAGATCTTAGTGTCTTAATACTTTTGCCTGTTTGGTTTTCCGCTTCATTCTTGAATTCCAGGAATTTCTCAAAGGCCTCTGATTTATGCTTCATTAAGAAAACATATCCATACCTAGAGAAATCATCTGTAAAAGTAATGAAGTAGGAATAACCACCTCTCGCATGTGTAGACATTGGACCGCATACATCACTGTGTATGAGTCCTAAGAGCTCGCTCGCTCTTACTCCTTGTCCAGTGAATGGAGTCTTTGTCATCTTTCCTTTGAGACAAGATTGACAAGTGTCATAAGTTTGATATTCGAACGTGTCCAAATATCCTTCTCTATGCAACTTAGTCAACCTTCTCTCATTGATGTGACCCAGTCTACAATGCCATAAGAAAGCTTTATTTAAATCTGGAGACTTTCTTTTTAGTGTGTTCTGGACATTGAAAATTTGGAGTTGGTTTAACACATATATGCCGTTATTTAGAGTACCGGACCCAATCAAACCATGATTAAGGTGGATGTTGACAACATCTCTTACAAACGTGAAATCATAACCTTTATTTGATAACAAGGAAACTGATATGATATTACACGTTAAGCTGGGTACAAAATAACAGTTATGTAAAACCAAAATGTGTCCACTCGTCAATCCTAGGTGATAATCCCCGACGGACGCAGCTCCCACGCTAGCTCCGTTAGCAACCCTGAGGATCATATCACCTTCCTCCAGCACTCTACGGTTTCTCAGTGCCTGCAATGAATTGCAAATATGAGATCCTGACCCGGTATCCAATACCCAGGAAGTAGAGTTGATCGACAGACAATTCTCAATTACAAACACACCTGAAGTCGAAGCCACAGCCTGCTTCGGTTCCTGGTTCTTGGCGTTCCACGCCTTGCAATCCTTCTTCCAGTGCCCTTTCCTGTGACAATGGAAACACTCATCCTGGCCAACTATCGGTACTGCTTTCTTTTGCTTTCCCTTCCCTCTCACCTTACTAACACCTCCTCTAGGTTTGGGTGCGGCCTTCTTCTTCCTTCCTTTGGCCCTAGCCTTGGACCCGGAAGAAGATGCACCGCCAACAAACATAGCGGGTGTTTCCCTTGCCTTCTGCAAGGTGCCCTCTGCACTCCTTAACATGTTCCGGAGTTCCGCAAGTTCAACTTCTTTTCCTTGAAGATTGAAGTTGAGGATAAACTGGGCGTAGGTGGGAGGAAGGGACTGGAGAACAAGGTCTGTATAGAGCTCATTATCCAAAGTCGTCCCAAGGTCTGCGAGCTCTTCTATATAGCCAATCATCTGTAGGACATGTTCACCTACCGATGACCCGACAGCCAACCTCGCTCGAAACAATTTCTTTGAGGTCTCGTATCTTGCTATACGAGATTGCTCTCCATAAAGTTCCTTTGTATGGAGAAATATGCCATCTAAGGACATATCCTCGTGCCTCCTCTGATGTTCATTGTTCATCGAGGCAAGCACGATGCACTTGGCTCTCGCGCAATCTAAATCCCAGGTTTTGCGGATTTCCTTATCCGCATTACTGGATTTGGGACCAGGGACAGCAGGTGCCGTAGCGGTGAGGACGTACCCCAGTTTGTCATAAGTCAAAGCCATCTTGACATTCCGCAGCCAATCTTTATAGTTTGGCCCCGTCAGTATATTTTTCTCTAAAAGTAACTTAAGTCCAGTCATTTTCAGGGTCGCTGCAATTAGGAGAGAGAGAAGAAAACTCTTTAGCATGATGCTCTTGCAAGTTTAGAGTGGTTTTTAGTTTATCTAAACTGGATGGCTCCCACTGTTTCTCGAATCCTTCCTCAAACCATAAAAGAAGAATTAGCCAAGACTATTCTCACCGTACAATACTTGCTTAACCGTTCAGCCAGGCCGGTGTCGATACTTCGAGGGAGGTTTTCCAACGCTTTCGCGAAGTTCCTTAATTAAGTAACCTCTTTTCTCTGGGGGCGTAACCCCGCTGACACTTTTCTGGACACCTACTAGGTTTATAGCATTGATCGTTAAGTGACGAATATCCTGATAAGTATCAAGTACTCACAGTAGGATCGGGATCCAAATATCATCGTCTGATAATGTTGTAGGAATGCTACCAACATTCATCAAACTCAAAATGGTATGCATCTCTTTGCAAATTTCAGTTTCTTTAGAAATTCCCGATATAAGTTTTTGCCCCATGCTCTTATGACCTTGACTAAGGGCCAACAAATCATAAGTCACATGTCAAGTTCTGCCCATCATTATCCTGTTGATTTGAACCCATCCGTATACTCTTGACTAAGGGCCAACAAAGTAATACGACTGTCCCAAACCAACTCATCTATCTATGCAACAAATGAATACCCCAGCAGCTACCAATCACTATGTCTTGACTAAGGGCCAAACAAACATAGCTTGAATACTACTGACTATTCATAAGAAATGACGGAGGGCTACGACTGGTTTTGGCGAAACCGTGAACGTAGTGAACTTGATATAACCGAAGGAACCTGATAGCTTTTAAAAGGAGTGGTTAAATCTCCGCATTTAAAATTATCTGTTTTAAAAATAACCGTGTGGTTTCTTTTAAATTGTTCCAACGGTTTAAACTTTGGTTTATTTTACTTTGCATTATAGATAATGCGTCCCATCATTAACCTATCATTGCAGAAAACAACGAAAATATAACGTCCTCTTATGCCATCCGCATTCGCCACGGGGTCCCGTCATCACCCGTTAGGTTACTTAACTAACGACAGAGCGGGGGCTGGGCTAGCGCGGGTGTAAAACATAAGTGACGTCTAAATAGCTACAATAAATATAGATATTTTACATTCGTCTGACGCAATGATATTCATTCCAGAACACAGATAAACAATATTGGATTTGCAAGCAATCTGTATTTCTTTTGAGCCTGCAAGAAAAGACAGATTACACAGTTGTGATGAATAGCCGTTTACCCCACCCTCGACCCCTACGGGTACGGCAAACTACCCACCCGGCAGTCTGTGTACCCCACCTTGGGTCAGTCCTAGGAGCAAAAACAGTAAAATGAAATAATACAACGGTGGCTACAACCGCAACCTGGAAGTGCCCCGCGAAAATAATATTACAACAAATTACATTTACAACAAATGAATTAACCAATAACCCATTGCGAACCCCGGCTATACACCACAACAGTCCAATACAGTTTATATGCACAAACAGATATAACCATTTCAGAAATGTGCAACCCCCTGCCAACCGACATACTAGCAGTTAGGGGAGGTTTACGAACACATTAAACAATCACAGATATAATCCAATACGCAAATACTGTACTTTTCGATCGAATAAACAACATCAATATTGCTCCAAAATCTGCTCTGTTAAACAGTAACCTGAGCAATAATTAAATATTCCAGAAAACCCCAAATATCTCAGGGGACCCACCCATGAAAAATGAGCTCATGACTCGGCAACTCGGCCGCGGAAGCGCGGCGGATCGGTGGGATCCGCCGCCTTTCCGCGGCGCTTTAGTCGAATCATGGGCTCGAATTTCTTGGGTGTTCTCCTGTGGTCATGTCAAGCTCTCTGAACACACCAGAAAAATTTTAGGACTTCATTTTAAGTTCGACAGAAACTAAACAGAATTAGGGTTTTCCGGCTTCGTTTTTTCGTTCGAAATTCGTACAAATTTGCGATTAAGTTATTTAGTGTTTAGCGAGGCTCTGATACCACTGTAAGTCGATGTACTACACCCCAGTACTTATGGGGAGGCGGAATTTTCAAAAACAATCAAGTTTAAACAACGAACATCGACTAACCGCTTGAATCGAAGCTAAACTATAAATAACCGTATCTTATGAGTTTCTTTTCACAAGTGATTAGGGATTATACCTAATGAAACCGGTCCTTCTTCTTTACGTCCTCCTTTGTTCTCCTCGACCTTCTCTAGGTAGTAGACGATCCACCCGAGTGCGAAACACCAAGCTAAACCTCTAACTTGAGGTAACTAATCAACTTTGATTGCTAATCAAAGATGAAAGGATGATAAAGAGTGAAGGTTATGGATTGTTTAGTCTAACTAATCCTTTGATCTCAACACATGAGGATTAAGGATTAGGGTTTGAAGATGAGAGCTTGAGGAGAGAGAATGTGAGATAAGATAATGAGAGAAGAGAGAGAGTGTATCATAATATTATGAAGCATTCTTATTTTAGAATAATCAATAAAGGAAATGAATAAGCATGCTTCATAAAATATCTTGTGATGATTCATTAGCATGAGTCATTAAGCAATAAATGTGCATTAATGAAGTGAATGAATCACCACCATGACTCACTCTCTTATCCAAAAGAAACCTCCTTAGTCACATCTTCTAGAAGCTTCTCGAGTAATTACGAGAACGCCCCTCAGATCCGTAAAAATACGGAAAAACTTTAGACTGTAAAAATCCAATAACCGGATACCAGTAACTGGCTTAAACCAAAGCCGACTGGTAAAAACTGTCCGAAAGTCGTACGCGCGTAAACGTACGTATGCGTCCGAACCCTTTGTCGCAAAAACCATGCAACCTCTATATCGTTTCGCCTGGAGTAGGAAACTCTCTGTGTGGGACTCTAGAGACTCGACTACTACGCTGGCAGTGGGTTTAACCACAGACCGCAAGCGGCACTAGCTGTACGTAACGGTCCCCAGGTAGTTGTCGATAAGAAGGCCGATGAGTAAACCCATCCGAACTCCTACTGAGTCTGATGTGACAATCTCCATACAGTCCGGTCCGTTCGTCCAAGACTATCGCATATCGGGCCTAGGGGGGCGGCAAGCGTCAGTCCCCTAATAGCGGTATAAGTCGTGTCGGAGAGAAGCCCATTACACCCTGAGAAACTACTGGAACCTACCAGCAAATCTCGCTTGCCCTGGCCAGGGACTTTGCGTAATGGCTCTCTGACACAGCACGATATCTACTCCCAATACCGGGAGGGACGAATCCTGTCTAACCGCCACTGCCTCCAAGTGCTCGGGACTGCACCCAACTGCCACCTGTTTGCACGACTCCTTTGAGCCGTGGTAGGGTAGCAATCTAAGAACAGTGGGACACACTCGAGGCGAAGCAGCAGTGTCAAGTCTGCGGACTACGCTGTACTCATGTCACCTGGGAACTGTTCACTGACGACTGGTATCAAACCAACCAACAGTTCCCTGTGAGTCCTGTCCGGTGTACCCGTAACCTAACGAGCACCTGTATACTATCTCCAGTACGACGTACTGACGGCTGTGGGACAGACCATCTCCCCAACTGGGATGAGAAGCGTACACACCAGTCTACTCCGGAGTATCGATGCTCTGTCTCGATAATCCAACGACCGGGGACCTGAATAAGGATGTGCTTGTAGACTACCCAGCCCCCACTAGTGTGACTGCCATCACAACGCTGGTAGACAAGCAAGATCCTAAGAGCTCTATCAATACGTACACTCACATATTAAGATAGAAAAACCAAGTAGCATACTACCATGTTTAGCAAGACTGTTATATACATGTGAATATCCCAAGCTTCCATTAAGTAATATACAAGCTAGTATGATACAGTAATGACCTTCTAGGGCATAAACACTAACAACTTTGTTGGTGTACATGGACTCCATCTCGGTCCGCATTGCATCCAGCCATCTTACCGAGTCGCCGCTCTGGATGGCCTGCTGGAAGCTAGTAGGTTCATCATTATCAATGACGCAATCCTCTCTATCCCCGTCTATGAGAAAACCATAGTATCTCTCAGGCGGATGAGACGGCCTACTACTCCTGCGGAGGGGTGCGGGAATGTCCTGTTCTTCTTGAACTTCTGGTTCTACCAAACTTTCAGTAGTAGTTTGTGGTTCTGGAATTTCTTTCAGTTCTATTTCGCTCCCATTTGTTTCCTTTTCTAAAAACAGCTGTTCTAGAAAATGGGCATTACGAGAAACAAAAACCTTTTGTTCCTCTGCGTAATAGAAAAAATACCCTCTGGAGTTCTTTGGATATCCCACAAACTTACACTGTACTGAGCGTGCCTCGAGTTTGTCCGTATGATGCTTTTTAACAAAACCTGGACATCCCCATATCTTCAGATACTAAAGATAGGGTTTCTTCCCACTCCACATCTGATATGGTCTGGTAGGCACAGTCCTGGTAGGAGCCCTGTTCAAAAGATATGCAACTGATTCTAGTGCATAACCCTAGAAAGATCACGGTAACTCAGCATTACTCATCATGGAACGTACCATATCCAATAGGGTTCGGTTCCGTCTTTCCGATACACCGTTATGCTGTGGAGTGTATGGAGGAGTAAGCTGAGAGAGAATTCCATTCTCTTTTAGATAACCCAGGAACTCGGCACTTAAGTATTCACCACCTCGATCAGATCTCAGTGTCTTGATACTTTTGCCGGTTTGGTTTTCTACTTCATTCTTATATTCTTGGAATTTCTCAAAGGCCTCGGATTTATGTTTCATCAAGAAAATGAATCCATACCTAGAGTAATCATCCGTAAAAGTAATGAAATATGAAAAACCGCCTCTTGCATGTGTAGATATTAGACCACATACATCGCTGTGTATGAGTCCGAAGAGCTCGCTCGCTCTTACTCCATATCTAGTGAATGGAGTCTTTGTCATCTTTCCTTTGAGACATGATTGACAAGTGGCATAAGATTGATATTCGAACGGATCTAAATATCCTTCTCTATGTAACTTAGTTAACCTTGTCTCATTGATGTAACATAGTCTACAATACCATAAGAAAGCCTGATTTATATCTGGAGACTTTCTTTTTAGTGTGTTCTGGACATTGAAAATCTGTAATTGGTTTAACACGTATATACCGTTATCTAGTGTACCGAACACAATCAAACTATGATTAAGGTAGATGTCAACAACATCGCTTACAAACGTGAGCCTTCTTTTGATAACAACGATACTGATATGATATTACACGTTAAACTAGGTACACAAAAACAGTTGCGCAAAACCAAAATATGTCCACTCATCAATCCAAGGTGATAATCCCCTACGGACACAGCACTCACGCTAACTCCTTTAGCAACCTGGAGGGTCATATCACCAACCTTTAGCACTCTACGGTTTCTCAGTGCCTGCAATGAATTGCATATATGAGATCCTGATCCGGTATCCAATACCCAGGAAGTAGAGTTGATTGACAGACAATTTTCAATTACAAACACACCTGAAGTCGAAGCCACAGCTTGCTTCGGATCCTGGTTCTTGGTGATCCAAGCTTTGCAATCTTTCTTCCAATGGCCTTTCCGACGACAGTGGAAGCACTCGTCCTTTGCCACTACTGGCACCGCAACCTTTGCCTTTCCCTTTACTCCCACCTTACCAACACCACCTCTTGGTTTGGTAGCGGCCTTCTTCTTCCTTCCTTTGGCCCTTGCCTTGGACCTAGAAGAGGAAGCACCACGAACAAACATAGTGGGTGTTTCCCTTGCTTTCTGCAAGGTGCCCTCTGCACTCCTCAACATGTTAAGGAGTTCTGGAAGTTCAACTTCTTTACCTTGAATGTTGAAATTCAAGATAAACTAGGCGTAGGTGGAAGGAAGGGACTGAAGAACCAAGTCTGTATATATCTCGTTCTCTAATGTCTTCCCGAGGTCCGCGAGCTCTTCTATATAGCCAATCATCTTAAGGACATGTTCTCCTACAGATGATCCGACGGCCAGCCTCGACTGGAACAAGTTCTTCGAGGTCTCGTATCTAGCTATACGAGATTGCTCTCCATACAAATCCTTGGTGTGGAGAAATATGGATTCTAGATCCATATTCTCGTGCCTCCTCTGATGTTCATTATTCATAGAGGCAAGCACGATGCATTTGGCCTTCGCACAGTCAATCTCCCAGGTCTTGCGGATTTCCTTATCCGCGACACTTGATTATGGACCAGGGACAGCAGGTGCCTTAGTGGTAAGGACATACCCTAATTTGTCATAAGTAATTGCCATCTTAACATTCCAGAACCAATCTTTATAGTTTGGCCCTGTCAAAATATTTTTATCTAATAGTAACTTAAGGCCTGTCATGTTCTGGGTCGCTGCAATTAGAGAAAGAGAGGGAACACTTTAGCATGATTCTCTTGCAAGTTTAGAGTGGTTTTTAGTTTATCTAAACAGGATGGCTCCCACTGTTTCTTGAATCCCTCCTCAAACCAAAAAGGATGAACTAGTCAGGACTATTCCCACCGTACAATACTTGTTTAACCATTCAGCCAGGCCAATGTCGGTACTTTGAGGGAGGTTTTACGACGCTTTCGCGAAGTTCCTTAATAAAATAACCTCTTTTCTCTGGGGGCGTAGCCCCGCTGACACCTTTCTCGACACCTACTTGGTTTATAGCATTGATCGTTAAGTAACGAATCTCCTGATGAGTAGCGGATACTCACAGTAGCATCGGGATCCAAATATCATCATGTGAGAAAGCTGAAGGAATCCTACCAAAATTATCACACTCCAAATGGTATGCAACTCTTAGCAAATTTCAGTTTCTTTAGAAATTCCCGATATCAATTTCTGCCCCATGCTCTTATGACCTTGGCGTTGGTCAAAATGTCATAAGTCACATGTCAAGTTCAATCCATCATTATCTTGTTAATTTGAACCCACCCGTACATACCCCTGACGTTGGCCAAATGATAGTACGACTGTCCCAAACCAACTCATCAATCTATACAACAAATGAATACCCAGCAGCTACCAAACACTATGCATTGGCGTTAGTCAAAATACATAGCTTGAATACTACTGAATACCCAAATGAAATGACGGAGGGCTATGAATGGTTTTGGCGAAACCGTGAACGTAGTGAACTTGATATGATCGAAGGAACCTGATAGCTTTTAAAAGGAATGGCTTAAGCTCCGCAATTTTAAAAAATATCTCCTGTTTTAAAAGAACCGAGTGGTTTCTTTTAAACTGTTCTAACGATTCAACTTTGGTTTATTTTCTTTGCATTAATATAATGCGTCCCATCAATTAACCTATCATTGCAGAAAAAAGGAAAATACAACGTCTTCTTATGCCATCCGCATTCGCCACTGGACCATGTCATTCACCCGTTAGGTTACTTAACTAACGACAGAGCGGGGGGCTGGGCTAGCGCGGGCGCAAAACATAAGTGACGCCTAATAGATATCATATATAGATATTGTACATTCGTCAGACGCAATAATAAGCATTCCAGATCACAGATGAATATATTGGATTTTCTACGAATCCGCATTCCTTTTGTGCCTGCAAAGTAAGACGGATTACACAGTCGCGATGAATAGCCAAAACCCCACCCTAGACCCCTACGGGTACGGAAAACTACCTGCCTAGTACCCGAAGTGAAGCGGTCTCCCTCAACGATGTGAGTAGGCCACTAAACACTTCAAAGTACCCGGTAGTTTGTGCACCCCATCTTGGGTCTATCCTAGGAGCAGAAAACAGTAAATGAAATAATACAACGGTGGCTACAATCTCAACCCGGATGTGCCCCGAAAAAGAATATTACAACAAATTACAATTTACATTTGAATGAATGAAACACTCGTCTTACATCCCCAGCTATCCATTCATGACGATCCAACAAGTCCACATTCACAAACCAGTAAAAATCATTACAGAAATGTGCAACTCCCTGCTAACCGACATACTAGCAGTTAGGGGAGGTTTACGAACACATTAAACACAACACAGATATAATATAGTTAGCCAAACATCTTAGAATTTCGATCAAGCAAACACATATGATTCTACTCCAAACAATTCTCTGTGCACATAAAACCTGAGCAGAAACAAATCATCCCAGAAAACACAACATCAACACAGAAGAATAACTGAGCAAATTTGGGTTGACTCGGAGTCAACTCGGCCACGGATCCGCGGCGGATCGCTTGGATCGGCGGCGGTTCCACGGCGGTATGGCCGATTCACAGTCCTAAATTTCTGCACAATTCTTAAAATTCCCTGCTTGTATTTTTAAGGGTCCCTGAACAATTTTTAGACCCCGTTTTAAAATCGGCAGGAACATGGTGAAAATGATGTTTTTTCGGGTTCGTTTTGCGATCGAATTTCTAAAGACTTTGCTAACATGTTAGTTATGGTTTAGCTAGGCTCTGATACCACTGTAAGTCGACGTTAGACACCCCACATGATGCGGGGAGGCGGAATAGGTAAAACAATCATTTTGTTTGAGTTAACATCGACTAACTGTACGGATCTTTGCTAAACCCTAACTAACAACTATCTAGAAGTGATTAGCTACTATGATAGATGATTATACCTAAAGATTCAAGTCCTTCTTGTTCTTGTAGTTCACTTCCTCGTCGGCCTCCTCGATGTGATAGAAGATCCACCTGAGAGCTCCTTCTCCAAGTTTTAACCTCTCACTTGAGGTAACTTGGTGGCTATGAGTGCTAATCAAAATAACCTAGAGGATATATAAGAGGATTAAGGATCTATTAGTCTTGCTAACCCTAGGATCTCAACACATGAGAGGATTAGGGTTAGGTCTTTGAAGAGAGAGAGAGCTTGAGGAGAGAGAATGTGAAAGTGAGAATGATAATGAATTATGTCTCATTTCTATATATGATGAAGCATAAAGAATATCAAATAAATCATTATGTGATATTTACAACCATGCTTCATTTAATACATACAATGAATCATCTCATGAGTCATTAAGCAATAAATGCTTCATTAACTCATTTGGATGAATCACCTCATGAGTCACTAATCCATTTAATGCAAATAACACCTAAGCTCTCCACCTCATCTTTCTTCTAGAAGCTTCTCGACTAATTACGAGAATGCCCCTCCATCTGTGAAAACACGGAAATAATGAGACTGTATAAATCCAATAATCCAATACTAGAATCTGGCTTAAACTAAAGCCTGCTAGTAAAATCTGTCCGAACATCGTACGTGCATAAATACACGTATGTGTCCGAACCCTGTCGTAAAACCATACGACCTCTATATCGTTTCGCCTGAAGCAGGGAAACTCTATGTGTGGGACTCTAAAGACTCGACACTACGCTGGCAGTGGGTTTAACCACAGGCCGCAAGCAGTACTAGCTGTACGTAACGGTCCCCAAGTAGATGTCGATAAGAAGGCTGATGAGGAAACCCATCCGAACTCCTACTGAGCCTGATGTGACAATCTCCGTACAGTCCGGTTTGTTCATCTAGGACTATCGCATATCGGGCCTAGGGGGCGGCAAGTGTTAGTCCCCTAAAAGCGGTATAAGTCGTGTCCGAGTGAAGCTCATTACACCTTGAGAAGCTACTGGAAATCCTACCAGTAAATCTCGATTGCCCTGGCCAGGGACTTTGCGTAATGGCTCTCCAAACACAGCGCGATATCAACTCCCAATACCGGGAGAGACGAATCCTGTTTAACCGCCACTGCCTCCAAGTGCTTCGGGACTGCACCCAACTGCTACCTGTTTGCACGACTCCTTTGAGCTGTGGTAGGGTAGCAATCTAAGAACAGTAGGAACACACTCGAGACGAAGCAGCAGTGTCAAGTTTGTGGACTATGCTGTACTCATGTCACCTGGGAACTGTTAATTGACGACGGGTATAATACCAACCAACAGTTCCCTGCGAGTCCTGTCCGGTGTACCCATAACCCAACGAGCACCTGTATACTATCTCCAGTACAACGTACTGATGGCTGTGGGACAGACCATCTCCCTAAATGGGATGAGAAGCGTACACACTAGTCTACTCCGGAGTATCGATGCCCTGTCTCGATAATCCTACGACTAGGGACCTGAAAAAGGATGTTCTTATAGACTACCCAGCCCCCACTAGTGTGACTGCCATCACAACGCTGGTAGTCAAGCAAGATCCTAAGGGCTCTATCAATATGTATTCGCGATATGCTAACATATACACATATTAAGATAGACATAAACCAAGTAGCATACTACTATGTTAAGCGAGACTGTTAATATAACTGTTAATATCCCAAGCTTCCATTAAGTAATATACAAACTAGTATGATACAATAATGGCCCCTAGGGCATATACACTAACATCATATGTCCTCACGGCTCCAGCCCCGCTCGTCCCAGGTCCTAAATCCTCAGTTGCGGATATTGAAGTCCGCAAGACATGGGACACTGACAGTGCCACAGCCAAATGCCTCGCGCTTGCATCGATGGATAACAAACATCAGAAGTAGCACGAGAATATAGACGTCCAAGCCATATTTCTTCATACAAAGGAGTTGTATGGAGAGCAATCTCGTGTCTTACGATACGAAGCATCCAGAAAGTTGTTTCAGATGCGAATGGTCCCTGGCACACCAGTAGGAGACCATGTTCTGAAGATGATAGCTCTCATAGAAGAGCTTGAGGACCTTGGGTGGACAATGAGCAATTTACTGATATTATTCTGTAGTCTCTCCCTTCCACCTTTGCTCAATTTATAGTTAACTTCAACATGCACAACATGGAGAAGGAACTATCTGAACTCCTTAATATGTTAAGGAGTGCAGAGAGCACGCTGAAGTCAGTGAAGACTCCTATTTTGAGTGTTGGGCCATCTTCCTCCTCTCGCCCGAAGGCTAAGGCCAAGGAAAAGATGAAGATGAAACCCACCAAACCTAAGGGTGGAGTCAAAAAGGCTAAGGGGAAAGACAAGTCCACGGCTGGGGGATCAGGGAAAGGGGAATGCTAATACTGCCACAAAGCGGGACACTGGAAGTGCAACTGCACTGAGTACTTGGAGCTCAAGAAGAAGAAGCATGGGGATGCTTCCGCTTCAGGTGTGTTTGTGACAGAAAAATGTTTTTCAATAAACTCTACTTCCTGGGTATTTGATACCGGTTTAGGTTCTCACATTTGCAATTTTATGCAGGGGCTGAGAAATAGCAAGGTTTTGAAGACAGGTGACCATACTCTCCGGGTTGGAAATGGTTCCAATGTACATACAGTTGCAGTGGGAGAATATCACTTGGGGTTGCCGTCTGGATGTATATTGGTTTTAAACCCATGTTATTATGTACCCAGTATGCTTTGTTATATAATATCTGTTTCTTTGTTAGAAAATGAAGGATATAATTTTGTATTGCAGAACAATGTTATGAACATTCACCTGAATCAAATGTTGGTTGGGTATGGTACACTTAATAACGGGATATACGTCCTAAATCAACACACAGTTTTCAGCATACAACACACCAATAAAAGAAAACTTTCAGAAATAAATGAAGCTTTTCTTTGGCACTGTAGACTTCGTCATATTAATGAAACAAGACTAAACAAGTTACACAAATATGGATATTTAAACCCTTTTGAATATATATCTTATGTGACTCGCCAGTCTTGTATCAAGGGTAAAATGACCAAAACTACGTTTACAGGACACGGAGAAAGAGCTACTCAGCTGTTAGCCCTCATACATAGTGATGTATGTGTAAGTGCACGGCGGCGCCCCGGCCGTCAATCCGATGCCGGAATGCGGAAACGATGATTTTTCTTTAACTTTTGAGCCGGCACCACCGCGCACAAAAAATCCCGGATCGGGCCATTAACATAGTCCTAGCAAACTAGAGAAAGGGGTAGAGAGATATACCGAGCGATCTGTGTCCTTCGGTCTTCTCGTCGTCGTCTCGATCTCCCCACGGAATCTCCGGTGTTCATCTCCTCGTCGGAAGGGCACCACATCGCCGGGTTCTTTTACGGGCTCCCACCTCTGGACCGAGGCAACTCGGGCACGAAGTTGGCGAGCCGACGTGCCCAAGAAGTGCTGTAGATGAAGTGTAGAACTCTATGTGTCTCTAGGGGTTGAAGTTTCCATGTATTGGTGGAGGAATGAGATATGAACCTTTTGTAGATGAACTTGGGGATTTTGCAAGCATGAAGAGAACAAAATCCCCACCACCATATTTTGGACAGCCCCCCATGAGCATAGGCCGGCCAAAAAATGGAGAGAGGAGAGGGATAATACAAAAGGGGTGAGCCAAGAGAATAATGCAAGGTTCAGTGTAATGGAAAAGGCAAGTGATGATGAGAAACAATGATCACTCCCATGTCTCCACTCCATCAACCATCATGATACCAAAGTCAAGCAATGATGAGTGAAGAAGTCAAATGATGGTGCAACCATCATGAAGCAACAATATGCAAAGACCACCCTCCACAAAGCTAATTTGCACAATTGCAAATAAGCCCTCCTCCACCAATTTTCAGCCAATGAAAGATACAAAGAAAAATGGCCGAAATGGAAAGCTGTAAGGTCACCTGAAAGAGTCAAGAAAAATCGCCCTCATACTGCTGGCAGTCAAGAAAGAATCCTAGGGGCTCTATCAACATGTAATAGTGACCTGTAAGGTCACCTGAAAGAGTACACGATGATAAAGGTAAACTAGATAGCATACTATCATCTTGAGTAAGACTGTCCTACTAGGACAGGTCCTCCCTCAATCATTGCAATCACGTGCCTGTCATCCAAAAATTGACTCTGAGGGCACTATCTCCAACAGTATGCGGGCCAATGTCTACACAGGGTAGAGGAGGTTTTTCATACTTCATTACTTTCACTGATAATTTCTCAAGATTCGGTCATGTATTTATATTAAAGCACAAATCCGAAGATTTTGAGAAATTCACTGAATATAAACTCGAAGTAGAAAAACAAACCGGCTTGAGCATCAAAATGCTTCGATCAGATCGAGGTGGGGAGTATCTCAGTACAGAGTTTGCAGACTTCCTAAAAGAGAATGGGATTCTCTCTCAGCTCACTCCTCCTTACACACCACATCACAACGGTGTGTCAGAACGTCAGAATCAGACCCTATTAGATATGGTTCGTTCCATGATGAGTGATGCTGAGTTACCCGTCTCATTTTGAGGGCATGCATTGGAGACTGCAACATTTTTACTGAACAGGGTTCCAACCAAAACCGTGTCTACCACGCCATATGAGATATGGCATGGGAAGATACCATCTCTTAAACGAATTAAGATTTGGGGTTGTCCGGCCTATGGTAAAAAGCAGAATCCGGACAAACACGAGACACGGTCAATCATGTGTAATTTTGTGGGATATCCAAAGAATTCTTATGGATATCTATTCTGCCACAAGGAGGAACAAAAGGTGTTTGTTTCTCAGCATGCCATATTTTTAGAAAAAGAATTTTTTACAAATGATATAGATGGCAGTGTGGTAGACCTAGAAGAAGTTCTAGAAACACAAATTACAAATGATGACTTGGTTGAACCGGCTGTTACGACAGAAACTGAGGATGCTCGGCCACTCCGTAGGTCTGGTAGGACTTCTCGCCCACCGGAGAGGTACTACGGTTTCCTCATTGATGGTGACAAAGAAGACTGCATCATGGACGATGATGATCCTACCAGCTTTCAGCAAGCTATCACGAGTGAAGACTCTGTGAAGTGGCTGGATGCCATGAGATCTGAAATGGAGTTTATGTACACCAACAAAGTAAGGACTTTGGACGTTGTACCCCCTGGGGTAAAACCTGTGGGGTGCAAGTGGATCATTAAAAGAAAGATTGGTGTAGATGGTCTGGTAGAGACCTATAAGGCAAGACTTGTGGCTAAGGGTTTTCGTCAAAGACCAGGTTTGGACTATGACGAAACTTTTTCTCCCGTAGCCATGCTTAAATCCATTCGGATCCTACTTGCTATTGCTGCTCACTACGACTATGAAATCTGGCAGATGGACGTTAAAACAACATTTCTAAATGGAGATTTAGAAGAATGCGTTTATATGGATCAGCCAGAAGGCTTCATTGACAGTGGGAGCAGCGGAAAAGCATGTAGATTGCTTAAATCCATTTATGGATTAAAGCAGGCATCACGGAGTTGGAACATCTGTTTCGATGATGTTATCAAAGAGTTTGATTTCATCAAAAATCCAGATGAACCTTGTGTTTATAAGAAGGCTGTAGGGAGAGCTATCATATTTCTCGTATTGTACGTGGATGACATTCTTCTGATAGGAAATGATATTCCTATGCTGCAGTCGGTCAAATCTTTCTTATCACTAAGGTTCCCCATGAAGGACCTGGGTGATGCCACATACATTCTGGGCATTCAGATTTATAGGGATAGATCCAAGAGGTTATTGGGATTGTCCCAAACTAGGTACATCAACACCATCCTAAAGAGGTTTAACATAGAAGACTCCAAGCGGGGTGTCTTACCCACTTGCCATGGGGTCACTCTCTCCAAGGACTTTTGCCCAAAGACCGATGAAGAGAGAGCTCGCATGAGCATTATACCCTATGCTTCGGCAGTAGGATCTAAAATATATGCGATGTTATGTATACGCCCAGATATAGCTTATGCACTTAGTGTAGTAAGCAGGTATCAATCCAACCCAGGGGAGAATCACTGGGTAGCTGTGAAGAACATTCTTAAGTACTTGCGAAGGACTAAAGAATTGTTCTTGGTGTATGGTAATGGAGATCTCCAAATGGAGGCCTTTACCGATTCGAGCTTCCAGAGTGATAAGGACGACAAAAAAATCTATCTCTGGGTTTGTATTCACCCTCAATGGAGGGGCGGTAAGTTGGAAGAGTTCCAAACAGGATACCGTTGCAGACTCTACGATGGAAGCTGAGTACATTGCTGCGAATGATGCCGCCAAGGAAGCCGTCTGGATGAGGAAGTTCGTCTCGGAGCTAGGAGTAGTTCCAACTATTATTGATCCAATACCATTGTATTGTGACAATAATGGGGCTATGGCGTTAGCCAAGGAGCCCAGGTCCCATCAGCGGTCCAGACACTTCCTAAGGCGCTTTCATTTGATCCGGAAGATTGTAGATCGCCGCGAGATCGAAATTAGAAGAGTAGACACAAAGAATAACATCGCGGATCCACTCACCAAGGCCCTCCCTCAGCCGCAGCATGAGCGACTTTTTGAGATGTTGGGTATGAGATACGCCAATAATTGGCCCTAGTGCAAGTGGGAGATTGTTGGATATATGTATGCCCTAGAGGCCATTATATGATAGTGGATGCATTTATACATGTGTGTGTGTGTGTGTGTGTGTGTGTGTGTGTATTCAGTGTGCATTCTTGCTCGACAAGATAGTATGCTATCTGGTTCTTCTTTATCTGACATTTTGACTGTTAGTTATATGTATGCCCTAGAGGCCATTACTGTACATACGTTGTATATTGTAGTGGATGCTTGGACATATATAGGGAGGACTTTCTTGCTCGACATGATAGTATGCTATCTGGTTACTCTTTATCTTAACATGTACTCTGATTGTCTCTATGTCACATGTTGATAAAGCCCTTAGGATGAGTACTTGACTACCAGGACTATGATGCAGATCATACTAGTGGGGACAGTGTAGTCGCCAAGTACATCCTTCAAATGTTCCTAGTCGTGGGAGTACCGAGACAGGGCATCGATACTCCAGAGTAGACTAGCGTATGCGTTTCTTGACCCATATGATGGGCGATGGATGATCTCATATTCATTGGTGTTTGACATCAGAGAAGGTATACGGGTGCTTAGTGGAGACTGGGTACACTGGACGGACTCGCCGAGAACTCCTAGATGGTATTATACCTCACGTCAGATGGCAGTTCTCTGGTGACACTGGTACAGGTTAGTCTGTAGACCCGAGATCGTCATAGAGTTTTGTGTGATTCCCACTGTGCTTTGATTTCCATCATACCATGTCCAAGAGGGTGTGCAAAAAGGTGGCTTTTGGGTACAGTCCCGAATCACATGGAGGCAATGAGCGATAGGAGGGGTTTCGTCTCTCCCGGTATAGGTAGTTGATGTTGCGCTGTGTTCGATTGGCTATAACTGGAAATCCCTGGCCAGGATTGCTGAGATTTACTGGTAAGTGTTATCAGTAGTTTCTCGAACTGTTATGGACCTCATATCGACACGACTTATCAAGCTACTAGGGTCTGACGTTTACCACTCCTAGACGAGATATGCGACATATCAGACGAAGAGACCGGACTGTACGGGAGTGTTACTGGTTGGATTCACGGGAGAAAGTACAGGCTCGCTTGTTGATCCTCTAATTGCTCACTACCTGGGTGGCTGTTACGTTTAGCTGACCGCTTGCAGCTTGTGGGTGTTTGATATGATCATCACCTAGTGCCGGCGTATTGACGATTCTTTAGAGTCCTACACAGAGGTTTCCTGGCTCAGGAAAAACGGAGTAGGAGCACATATATGATATGTGCGGGACCGAGAACAATACGTGGATGTGATACCGTATTAGATTCTCGCGATATGAGATATCGGCTGGGTATATGTGATATAGCCGGGTCATCGGATCAAATGTTGATTTGATGAACTGATACATATTATATTAGTCGGTTATTTGTGAAATAGCCGGATTATCGGATCAAGTGTTGATTCGATAATTTAATGTATAATTATATATTTGATATATTAAATTACATTAACTAATATAAGCTCACTTAAAGATTCTTTTTCTCACTCGGGTAATACATTGATATATATGCGATATATGTTAATTGTATTATTTTATTTTGTTACAATAAATATTGTATATGTGATATATAATATTGTAACAAGTTAAGGTTACAAATGCAACATGTTTTGTGGAGTTTAAACATGGTTAGGGTTTGGATTAGGGTTAAGCTTTCTTGAAGCTTCTAGAAGCTTTGCTTTTGTTTTAAGCAAAGATATTTTGTAAAGATATTTTGGTTGATATTTCTTAACCAAACCCAAACCTTTTACCTTGGTTAATTCTCTACATGGGTTAAGTTATCATTCTTAACCCATGGTTGCAATTCTAACCTCACACACTTTTCATTATTCATCACAAATAGATTCTTCTTCTTCTTCCTCTTGAAAAATCTTTCTAGGTTTTTGCAAAGTGATGAAAATGAGTGAGAAATTGAAAACAAATGAGAGCTAAATTCCTACTTCGTCATCCTCATCTATTCTTGCCACTTAGATTAGGGTGTTTGCTTTGCTAATACTTGATTAGCAAAGCAAGAGCTCGGGTTTGAGTTTCTTCAAGGTAGATCATCTTTGTTATCGAAGATCGGAAGCAAGCTTGCATCTTTCTCTTCATGGAGCCTCTCTAGAGTCTGGGTACTCGATGATCGCAGCGAAGGGACCTCAACACGGAGCTTATGAAGTGAAGGAACGGACTACAAAGGTTGTAATCCCAAACTCTTAGAAGTAAAGTTGTTTACTTGCTTTGTTTCGCCTAATCTCTAGTCTAAGATCTTGGTTAGGGTTGTTCGTGTAGGGTTCCTAGGCACACTAAGGAGGTCTCACAAGGCATCAAGCATGCCAAATTGAAATTTTTCCGGTGCCGAGAAACCGTAGTGCGATCGTTGACTAGAGATTAAGGCGAAAACCGAACAAGTAAACAAATTTACTAAGAAGTTAACGGAAATACAACCTTTGTAGATCCGGTCCTCCACCTCCATAGCTCCGTGATGAAGTCCCCTTCGCTGCGATCATCGGATCCCGGGCTCTAGCGTCGGCTTCATCGGAGAAATGGGCGGGCTAGGTCGTCGACTTCGATGCCGAAGATGATCTACGTCGAGGCAACACAAGATCAAGCTCCAACTTCACCAAGCCATGAAACTTGTGAAGAAAACACCCTATACTACTTGGCAAGTGGTAGAGGATGAAGAAATAGGAAGTGGGTTCACTTTAGAATTGGATTTCTCACTCTTTTCATGAAGTCACCATTGAAGGTTGCAAGCTTTCTTCTTCTTGAAGAAGAAGAAGAAGAAAAAGAATATGATATATGAAAGAATAAAAAGGATTAAGTTAAAATGAAAAATCCATTTCATTCTTATCATAATCCAACCTTGGTTATGTGTAGAGAATAAACTAGGGTTAGATGAATGGTTAGGTTTAGGAAAAGAACAAGAATGGTCAAAGCTTCTTGAAGTTTCAAAGAAAAGAACAAAATAAGCAACCATTCCAATTCCTTTCCAAATAGAGAATAAATAAAAATAAATAGATAAGTAAATCAAAACCCTAAACATTAACATAACCATGGTTTAAACTAAACATACACCCAAACATTCATGTATTATCAAACATGATACAAACAAGTGCACAAAAATATATCACATATACAACTTGTGCATTTCAAGTGAGAAAATCCATTTAAAGTGAACCAATACTAGTTAATGCAAAGTAATATATCAAATATATAATTATGCATTAAATCGTTAAATCAATACTTGATTTAACGATCCGGTCATATAGCATATAACCGACTAATATCCAATGTATCGGCTTATCGAATCAATCCTTGATTCGATAACTAGGTTATATCGCATACAACCAATCGATACATTCATCGCGAGAATGGAATACGGTATCACATACACGCATTATTCTCGGTCCCGCACATATCTCATATGCGCTCCTATTTCATTTCGCTTGAGCCAGGAAACCTCTGTGTAGGACTCTAAAGACTCGTCAATACGCCGGCAGCAGGCGATGATCATATCAAACGCCCACAAGCCGCAAGCGGTCTGCTAAACGTAACGGCCACCCAGGTATTGAGCGATCAGAAGATCGACGAGCAAGCCCGCTCACACTCCTGTGAATCCAACCAGTAACACTTACCGTACAGTCCGGTCTGTTCGTCTGATATGTCGCATATCTCGCCTAGGGGTGGTAAACGTCAGACCCCAGTAGCTCGATAAGTCATGTCGATATGAGGTCTATAACAGTTCGAGAAACTACTGGTAACACTTACCAGTAAATCTCAGCAACCCTGGCCAGGGATTTCCGGCTATAACCAATCGAACACAGTGCAACATCAACTCCCTATACCGGGAGAGACGAATCCCCTCCTATCGCTCATTGCCTCCATGTGATTCGGGACTGTACCCAAAAGCCACCGTTTTACACGTCCTCTTGGACGTGGTAAGGTGGAAATCAAAGCACAGTGGGAATCACACAAGACTCTATGGCGATCTCGGGTCTACAGACTAACATGTACCAGTGTCACCAGAGAACTGCCATCTGACGTAAGGTATAGTACCATCTGGGAGTTCTCGGCGAGTCCGTCCAGTGTACCCAGTCTCCACTGAGCACCCGTATATCATCTCTGATGTCAAACACCAATGGATATGGGATCATCCATCGCCCATCTGTATGGGTCGAGAAGGTATACGCTAGTCTACTCTGGTATATCGATGCCCCGTCTCGATACACCCACGACTAGGGACCTTGAAGGATGTACTTATAGACTACCATGTCCCCACTAGTATGATCCGCATCATAGTCCAGGTAGTCAAGTACACATCCTAAGGGCTTTACCAACATGTAACAGAGAGACAATCAGTATACACGTTAAGGCAAAGAGTAACCAGATAGCATACTATCATGTCGAGCAAGAAAGTCCTCCCTATATATGTCCCAGCATCCACTACAATATACATCCTATGTACGGTAATGGCCTCTAGGGCATACATATAACTAACAGTTCGGCACGTCTAAAATTTAAATCGGACATGGTTGATGCCTTATATACCCTTATGACAGTGCCTAGTAACCCTACAGTAGTATCAGAGCCAAGCTAGAGCTTTAGGCGATGTGTTGGCGAAGTTTAAAGTCCGATTGAACTCCGAATACCTGTAAAATCCTAGTTTATGGAATTTTTTTCAAAAATTGACATTTTTCATATTAAAAAAACCCAGAAAATAAAGCAGGTAAATCTAAGAATTACTGTGAAGTATGGAACACCAACTCGATAACGTGACGGCGGAACCGCGGCCAAACCACGCGTTTGGCGGCCGTCCCGTGGCCAAACTTTGCAGTTAGGGCCTGATACTTCAGGTCTTAATTCTTGGGTCCTTTTTCATAGTTCTGGGAATTTTTAATTCTACTCAAGCGTTGAGTTTTCTGGGATGTATTGGGAACTCGTTGATTCGATCGGAAAGTTTAACTTCGTTTAATTTTTCTGGGTAATTTAGAACATGTTAAAAAGTTCGAACGGATATCAATAACTCACTTTTTCCCCTGCCGGAAAATTTCCAAGTGTTGGATTTTTTCCTTAGTTAAAGAACATTCATAGTCGTCCAAGTAACGCGGTGGACCCTTTAGAAGAACACAAACCTTAACTCGATTATGTGACCGTCTGAACCGCCTATGAACCTTAGGGTTTGGGGCAGTACGGCGTTGCCACATGTGAGGCGTTGGTTTGACCGTTCTACGGCTGGACCATTGGTACTGTGGCATGTGATGGATACTTTTTGAACTCCGCTCAAGTGTTGAGCTATTTGGGAAATCTTGTGTATTTGTTTATTCGATCGGAAAGTTTAACATTGTCTATTTATCTAGAATGTGATACAATATTTGGAATCCACAAGTAGTTATGAGATAACTAATTTGAATGTTATAAATCTAGCAGTTTAGTCTCAGGTGATCGGTTTCCACGGGATTTTGATGTGATCAAAACTCCGTCGCAATCACGTAGCGTAGGCGGATACTCGCCGGGTAAACTTAATAGATAGCCATGCCCCATAGCCCCGACCAAGTGACTGTAGGAGAACCCCGTCACCAAAAGCTTCCGTTCGGGGGCTCACGGCAGCGGTGTTCCGCCTTAGTGCACTTCGTCGACGGCATCCGAGGGTGTGGCCGTCTACTAAAGTTTGTGACGAGCATTAGATCAGGATGTCGGGAATCTTGTTGAATTACCCGACTAGATATTGAAAAGTGTTTTCGATATTGAGACTAAAATGCGGGGTTTATAATTGTTAGGCATGCGATATCTAAGGAATTCATTTGGTTAGACATGCGATGTCTAAGGAGGTTGCGGATTCCAACTGTTGTAGTTTTACACTTTCTTTTCTGCGACCGTAAGTGTAATATGTGGTGTATCACCAGCTTCGTTGCTATACATCAACGACAATCGGGATACGCATACTTGCTTACGTTGATGATATGTGATATTATGTGTTGCTGTGATATGTTATATTGGATCGTAGTGTTCTGAATAGCCGGGGGTTTTATGTGTGATGAGAGTTTTTTCTTTTTCATTCATGTAAAATTCATTGTATATAATATTCTTTTATTGGGGCACTTCCGGGCTGAGGATGATGTCACCATTGTATATTATTTACTTTTCCGCATTAGGTAGACCCAAGGCGGGGAGCACAAGTAACCGGGTTCTAGGGTCCAGTGGGAGACCATCTCGAGAAGTCGAGACCGGGTCTTCTAACCTTAGAATTGGCAGTGTTGCTTGCCGCTCTCGTAGGGGTCTAGGGATGTGGGTTTGTCTATTCATCGCGACCGTGGAATCCGCGTTTTATATAGGCTCGTATTAAAACACGGACGTCCTAGTATATCCAATATTTCATATGTTATCTTCTGCTGCAATGTTCTGTGATGAGATCATATTACTGCCTGAGACGAATGTTTATATTATATATATGAGAAATATGTTATATTGCAAATTTCGTTTCAAATATGATGCTTATGAAGCATAATAAAATGGGACTTCATTAATGAGATTAATGAAACTAAAAGAAACCTAAAGATGTTGTAGAAACTTGTTTAAAAACTGGTAGCTCTAGTTCTTGCTTTGCATAGCGGTATTCCTTGTAGAATATCCAGCACCTTATTCGATAAGAAAAGAGCCGAGATCCCTTCACCGGGAGTGACCTCTTTAGCGAAACTAGCAGATGCTACAAAACTCGGTTTGTCTTTTGATTGTTTTTATAGTTCTTGCTTTGCATAGTGGTATTTGCGAAATATCCTGCACCTTATTCGATAAGGAAAGAGCCAAGATCCCTTCACCGGGAGTGACCTCTTTAGCGAAACTAGAAAAGCCTAAAAAACATTCCATTAAAAATCACTCGATTCTACAACAATATCAAGTTCATTACGCAAAGGGTTTTCTTAAAAACCTGTCGTAGCCCTCCGTCATTTCAGATAAGTACTTCATAGTATTCGTGCTGCGTTTGTTGGCCTGCGTCAAGGCGTAGTGTGCGGTAGCTATTTATGCTTATCCGCAAAAGCATATGATGCGATTGAATTAGGATAGTCGTGCGACTTTGTTGGCCTGCGTCAAGGGTTGTGCGGGTGTGTTTAACTCAATAGGGAAATGTACGGGTTGAACTTGACTAGCAGACTATGGTTTGTTGGCGTGCGTCAAGGTCATAGGACGCTAGGGGTAAAATATTTATTGGGAATTTCAAGAGTTGAAATTTGCAATGAGATTGCATACCTTCTATGAGATAGTTGGATCCCGATACCCGCTGCGAGTAAGAGTTACTCCTGGGAGAGTTTTACACATTAAAATTAGCCGATCGAGTAGGTGTCTAGAAAGGTTTTAACGGGGTTACGCCCCTGGGAAAACGAGGTTTATTTTAAATTAGGTCCGTGCAAAAGCACGGGGAACCTCTCTCAAAGTACCGGCACTGGCCTGGATAAAAGATTGGCGAACTTGTAGATTATAATTAATCCCGGCTAGTCTTTCCTTTTAGGGTTGGAAAGAAGATTTGACTAAAACAGTGGGAGCCATCCTGATTAGATAAATTGATAACCAATCTAATCTTGTAAAAGCGTACGCTGAGTGTTTTCTTCTCTTTCTCTAGGTAGCGACCATGTCACGCCTTAATCAAGATAATAATACAGATGTATTGACAGAACCAGCTTGTTATACTGCGCTAGGGAACGTTGGTCCCGCTCCAACTTATAATTGTTATAAGACAGAGCAGGAAATAGGGGATTACCAGAATTCCCGTGCCACCCAAACGAAGAAAGTGCATGCTTATGCATCTTCTTCGGGTGTGTTCATTACGGAGAACTGTTTCTCAGTATCCTTTACGTCCTGGGTATGAGATACCGGATCAGGATCCCGCAAATGTAATTTGTTACATGGGCTAAAGATAGGTAGGGAACTGAGAACGGGTGATAAGTTTCAAGAGTTAGAAATGATGCAAGTGTTGCAGCCAAGTCTGTTGGCAGTTATCACCCTGTACTACGAGAATACATTGATTTTGAACGAATGTTATTAGATACCGAACCTGATATACAACATCATATCAGTCTCTTTATTAGTAAAGAAGGATATAATTTTGTATTGTTGGATAATGTTTTGAACATTTCCTATATCAAGAGTTGATCGGTTCAGGCACGTTATCTAAAAGCATAGACGTTCTAAATGAAACCACAGTTCTTAATGTACAGAACACACACAAGAGGAAGTGTTCAGAAATGAACAAATCCTTCTTAAGGCATTGTAGACTAGGTCATATCAATGCGACCCGACTAGCTAAATTTACATAAAGATGCATATTTAAATTAGTTTGGATTTACATCTTGTAAATCTTGCCAGTCATGTCACAAATATAAGATGACCACAGCTCCGTTTATTGGAAACAGAGAAAGAGTTAGTGAACTCTTGGGACTGATACATGCTGATGTATGAAGGTCCCCTGTCTATACATGCCAAGACCGGTTCTTTGTACTTCATTACATTCACTGATTATCTCTCAAGATCCGGACATATGTTCCTGTTGAAACACAAGCCTGGAACTTTTGAGAAATTCAATGAATATAAGTTCGAAGTAGAGAACCAAAAACAGGTAAAAGTATTATATCTTTTGATGAGATCAAGGAGGAGAATACTTGAGCACGGAATTCCTGGAATATTCTAAAGGAGAATGAGATTCTCTCTTAGCATTACTCCTCCGTATACACCACAGCACGTCGGTGTATCGGGGCGGAGCAAACGCACCGTATGTGATATGGTGTGCTCTATGATGAGTACTACTGAGTTGCCTATTTTCTTTTGGGGTTATGCACTTGAGAAATTGTATACCTATTGAATAGGGTTCCAACCAAATCAGATGCCTACCACTCCATATGTGATATGGTATGGGAAGAGCCCATCTCTTAAGGAAGTTAAGATTTAGGGTTGTCCGGCCTATGTCAAAAGCAAAATCCGGACAAGCTCGAGGAAAAGTCAGTTTTGTGGAAGTTTGTTGGATATCCCAAGCATTCGCAAGGGAATATCTTCTACCACACCGAGGAACAAAAGATGTTTTATTTCTCGGCATACCACTTTTTGAGAAAAAGGGAATTTCTTATGAAGAAATTAGTGGTTATGAGGTAGAACTGGAAGGAGTTCCAGCTATACAAACTGCAGCTGATGATTTGGTAAACCCGGAGGATTCAATAGTTTCCAACGAACCTCAGCCTCTCCGCCGATCTGGTAGGGTTCCTCATCCACCTAAGAGATACTTTGGTTTCTCTATGACAGTGGGAGAGAGGACTGCATCATGAGATGATGACCCAACTAGTTTCGAGCAGGCCATCAGGAGTGGTGACTCTGTAAGAATGGCTGGATGCTTAGCGATCTGAGATGGAATCATTATACACCAACAAAGTATGGACTTTGGTTGCTCTATCTGAAGTGTTAAATCCCCATCAGGAGCAAGTATATCTTGAGAAGATTACTTGGTGTACATGGAAAATTTGAGACTTTCAAAGCTATGCTTAAGTCCATCCAGATCCTACTTGCCACAGCTACATACCATGACTACGATATCTGGCGGTTGGGTGTCATGACTGCTTTTCTAAATGATGATTTGGAAGAGAGCGTCTATAAGTACACAGCCAGAGGGCTTCGTATACAGTGGGAGCAGCGGAAACGTATGCAAGTTGTTTTATGTGATAAATCAGGCATCGCGGAGTTGGAATGTCTGTTTTGATATGGTAGTCAAAGAGTTTGACTTCGTCAAAATGGTAGATGAACCTTATATATACAAAAAGGGTAGTAGAGAGTATGGTGGTGATCCTCGTAGAGTACGTTGATGACATACTCTTAATAAGGAAGAAGTTTCCTATGCTACGCTCGGTCAATCTCCTCTTATCACAAAGATTCTCCATATAGGATCAAGGAGATACCTCCTAAATCCTGGGTTATGGATCTATGAGATAGATCTAATTGGATGTTAGGATTCTCACTAGTTGTAGTGAGATGGTATCAATTGATCCTGGAGAGAATCACTAGAAAGGTTCCAAGGTGATAAGGACGACTGAATGTCAGTCGCAGGCATTGTCTTTACCCTCAGTGGAGGGACGGTATGTTGGAAGAGTTCCAAGCAAGATACCGTGACTTACTAGACGATTAAAGGCAAGATACATCGTTACCAAAGATGTTACCAAAGAGGCAGTCTGGATATATATTAGTTCATGAGATGAACTTCGTTCCTGCCATTGTGTGACAATGGAGTTGTGGCTTACGCCAAGGAACCCCCGTCCCATCTGAGATCCAGACATATTCTTAGGCAGTATCACCTGATCATGGAGATGGTTGATCTCCAGGGAGATCAAGGTTAGGAGAGTGGACCAAGAGGACAACAGCGCGGATCCACTCACAAAGGCCTATTTCCCAGTAGAGACTTTTATGGGATGGTTGAGTATGAGATACTTCAACCACAGCTGATTGTTGGGTATGCGATAACACAACAGATGGCCCTTGTGCAAGTGGGAGATTGTTAGTTATATGTATGCCCTAGAGGCCATTACTGTACATACGTTGTATATTGTAGTGGATGCTTGGACATATATAGGGAGGACTTTCTTGCTCGACATGATAGTATGCTATATGGTTACTCTTTATCTTAACATGTACTCTGATTGTCCCTATGTCACATGTTGATAAAGCCCTTAGGATGAGTACTTGACTACCAGGACTATGATGCAAATCATACTAGTGGGGAACAGTGTAGTCGCCAAGTACATCCTTCAAATGTTCCTAGTCGTGGGAGTACCGAGACAGGGCATCGATACTCCAGAGTAGACTAGCGTATGCGCTTCTTGACCCATATGATGGGCGATGGACAATCTCATATCCATTGGTGTTTGACATCAGAGAAGGTATACGGGTGCTCAGTGGAGACTGGGTACACTGGACGGACTCGCCGAGAACTCCCAGATGGTATTATACCTCACGTCAGATGGCAGTTCTCTGGTGACACTGGTACAAGTTAGTCTGTAGATTCGAGATCGTCATAGAGTCTTGTGTGATTCCTACTATGCTTTGATTTCCATCATACCACGTCCAAGAGGGTGTGCAAAAAGGTGGCTTTTGGGTATAGTCCCGAATCATATGGAGGCAATGAGCGATAGGAGGGGTTTCGTCTCTCCCGGTATAGGGAGTTGATGTTGCGCTGTGTTCGATTGGCTATAACTGGAAATCCCTGGCCAGGGTTGCTGAGATTTACTGGTTAGTGTTATCAGAAGTTTCTCGAATTGTTATGGACCTCATATCGACACGACTTATCAAGCTACTGGGGTCTGACGTTTACCACCCCTGGGCGAGATGTGCGACATATCAGACGAAGAGATCGGACTGTACGGGAGTGTTACTGGTTGGATTCACGGGAGAAAGTACAGGCTTGCTTGTTGATCTTCTAATTGCTCAATACCTGGGTGGCTGTTACGTTTAGCTGACCGCTTACAGCTTGTGGGTGTTTGATATGATCATCACCTACTGCCGGCGTATTGACGATTCTTTAGAGTCCTACACAGAGGTTTCCTGGCTCAGGCAAAACGGAGTAGGAGCACATATATGATATGTGCGGGACCGAGAACAATACGTGTATGTGATACCGTATTAGATTCTCGCGATATGAGATATCGGCCGGGTATATGTGATATAGCCGGGTCATCGGATCAAGTGTTGATTCAATGAACTGATACATATTATATTAGTCGGTTATTTGTGAAATAGCCGGATTATCGGATCAAGTGTTGATTCGATAATTTAATGTACAATTATATATTTGATATATTAAATTACATTAACTAATATAAGCTCACTTAAAGATTCTTTTTCTCACACCGGTAATATATTGATATATATGCGATATATGTTAATTGTATTATTTTATTTTGTTACAATAAATATTGTATATGTGATATATAATATTGTAACAAGTTAAGGTTACAAATGCAACATGTTTTGTGGAGTTTAAACATGTTTAGGGTTTGGATTAGGGTTAAGCTTTCTTGAAGCTTCTAGAAGCTTTGCTTTTGTTTTAAGCAAAGATATTTTGTAAAGATATTTTGGTTGATATTTCTTAACCAAACCCAAACCCTTTACCATGGTTAATTATCTACATGGGTTAAGTTATCATTCTTAACCCATGGTTGCAATTCTAACCTCACACACTTTTCATTATTCATCACAAATAGATTCTTCTTCTTCTTCCTCTTGAAAAAGCTTTCTAGCTTTTTGCAAAGTGATAAAAATGAGTGAGAAATTGAAAACAAATGAGAGCTAAATTCCTACTTCATCATCCTCATCTATTCTTGCCACTTAGATTAGGGTGTTTGCTTTGCTAATACTTGATTAGCAAAGCAAGAGCTCGGGTTTGAGTTTCTTCAAGGTAAATCATCTTTGTTATCGAAGATCGGAAGCAAGCTTGCATTTTTCTCTTCATGGAGCCTCTCTAGAGTCAGGGTACTCGATGATCGCAGCGAAGGGACCTCAACACGGAACTTATGAAGCGAAGGAACGGACTACAAAGGTTGTAATCCCAAACTCTTAGAAGTAAAGTTGTTTACTTGCTTTGTTTCGCCTAATCTCTAGTCTAAGATCTTGGTTAGGGTTGTTCGGCACGTCTGAAATTTAAATCGGTCATGGTTGATGCCTTATATACCCCTTGTGACAGTGCCTAGTAACCCTACAGTAGTATCAGAGCCAAGCTAGAGCTTTAGGCGATGTGTTGGTGAAGTTTAAAGTCCGATTGTACTCCGAATACCTGTAAAATCCTAGTTTCTGGAAAAAATTTCAAAAGTTGACATTTTTCATATTAAAAATACCCAGAAAATAAAGCAGGTAAATCTAAGAATTACTGTGAAGTACGGACCACCAACTCGATAATGTGACCGCGGAACCGCGGCCAAACCACGCGTTTGGCGGCAGTTCCGCGGCCAAACTTTGGAGTTGGGGCCTGATACTTCAGGTCTTAATTCGTGGGTCTTTTTTCATAGTTCTGGGAATTTTTAATTCTACTCAAGTGTTGAGCTTTCTGGGATGTATTGGGAACTCGTTGATTCGATCGGAAAGTTTAACTTCGTTTAATTTTTCCGGGTAATTTAGAACATGTTAAAAAGTTCGGACGGATATCAATAACTCACTTTTTCCCCTGCCGGAAAATTTCCAAGTGTTGGATTTTTTCCTTAATTAAAGAACATTCATAGTCGTCCAAGTAACGCGGTGGACCCTTTAGAAGAACACAAACCTTAACTCGAATATGTGACCGTCTGAACCGCCTATAAACCTTAGGGTTTGGCGCAGTACGGCGTTGCCACATGTGAGGCGTTGGTTTGACCGTTCTACGGCTGGACCATTGGTACTGTGGCATGTGATGGATACTTTTTGAACTCCGCTCAAGTGTTGAGCTATTTGGGAAATCTTGGGTGTTTGTTTATTCGATCGAAAAGTTTAACATTGTCTATTTATCTGGAATGTGATACAATATTTGGAATCCACAAATAGTTGTTGTAAGTGCACGGCAGCGCCCCGGCCGTCTGAACGAGGCCAAAATACGGAATCAAAACTTTTCTATAAACCAGAACCGGTGCTACCGCGGACTTTAAAACCCGGATCGGGCCATTAACTTAATCCTAGCAAACTAGAGAAGGGGTAGAGAGATATACCGAGCGATCCGTGTCCTTCGGTCTTCTCGTCGTCGTCCCGATCTCCCCGCAGAATCTCCGGTCTTCATCTCCTCGTCGGAAAGGGCTCCACATCGCCGGGTTCTTTTGCGGGCTCCCACCTCTGGACCGAGGAAACTCGGGCACGAAGTTGGCGAGTCGACGTGTCCAAGAATGCTGTAGACTGAGTGTAGAACACTGGGTCTCATGGGGTTACTAGAAGTTGCCATTTTATGAAGTAGAAAGGAGATGTGAAATTTTGTGATGAACTAGGGAATTTTGCAAGCAAAATGAGAACAAAATCCCCACCCCAATTTTTGACAGCCCCCATCCTCAAGGAAATGGCCGGCCAAACTCCTAGAATGAGAGGAGGGAGTGAGTGGATCAATAATAAGGCAAGAGAGAGAAAATGTGATGATGATGGAATATCATTACAACAAAGTCCATACTCCTCCTCATCACTCAACCCATCATATCTCCAAAAGTCAAGCAATCATGAATAAAGAAGTCAAATGAAGGTAGAATCATCATGAAGAAACAATTTCCAAAGACCACCCTCCACAATGCTAATTTGCATATTTGCAAATAAGCCTTCCTCCACCAATTTTCAGCCAATGAAAGATACAAAGAAAAATGGCCGAAACGGAAAACAAACTGGCAACTTCAAAAAACTGATCCTGTAATAAATTACAGGAAAACCCCGCGACTGTATATACATACCCGCATTAGTATTGCGACCGAATACAAATGCAATGAGACAAAATCTATACTGTACAATACTAGGATCCGGCTTAAACCAAAGCCCGCTAGTATTATTCGTCCGATCATGATCCGTGCAATACCGCACGTATATGATTGAACCCTGCCATATCTCCATACAGCCTCTACAGCGTTTCGCCCGAAACTTGAGAAACGGTCTGTGGGGGACTCTAAAGACTCGTCAATCCCTTGGCTGTGGATTTAACCACTAGCACATCAGAGGTATTAGCCATACGTAACGGGCTACCGGGTATTGACTAAAAGGGACGTCGATGAGCGAACTCATCCTGACACCCTACTAAGCCTGTCAGTGATAATATCCGTACAGTCCGGTCCGTTCGTCTATGAGCATCGCATGGCGGGCCTAGGGGGTTGGTAAAAGTTAGACCCCCAAAAGCGGTACAAGTCGTGTCGGAGTGTAGCCCAGAACACCCTGAGATACTACTGGAATACCTACCAGTAAATCTCCTGCCTTGGCCAAGGACTTCGTGTAATGGCTCTCCTAGACACAACGCGACCTCACCCCCAATACTGGGAGAGACGACCCCTGCAAATCCGCTCACTGCCTCCATGTGGCTCGGGACTGTACCCAACTAAAACCTGTTTGCACGTCTCCTTTGAGCGTGGTAGGGTAGTAATCAAAGTACAGTGGGAACTCACACGAGACAAATGACGATCTCAGGTCGATGAACTAACCTGTACACATGTCACCAGGTAACTGCTATCTGACGTCTGGTATAAGACCAACTAGCATGTTCCCGGCGAGTCCTGTCCGGTGTACTCATAACCCAATGAGCACCTGTATACATCTTAGGTGAACTAACTGACACCAGTGGCTTGTGAGACCGGCCACCTGTATACACTAGTCTACTCTGGAGTATCGATGCCCTGTCTCGAAACTCCCACGACTAGGGACCTTTTAAGGATGTGCTTATAAACTACCAGCTCCCACGTATATGATCGCCGTCATACTGCTAGCTATCAAGCAAGAATCTTAAGGGCTCTATCAATGCGCAATCGTGACCTGTAAGGTCATCTAAAGCAATATACGATAATAATGATAAACCAGATAGCATACTATCATCTTGAGTAAGACTGTTCTAACGGTATAGGTCCTCCCTCAATCATTGCAATCACGTGCCTGTGATCCAATAATTTACTCTGAGGGCACTATCTCCAACAATCTACCACTTGCACTCAAGGCTAATTATTGCGATGTCGCATACTCACAGCCCGTGTGATACCGAACACCCAACTCCTCTACTAATCAGTCTCACAAAACCCGTTTGCGAAACTAATGCGTTCGAGGAATAGCCTCAGTGAGTGGATCCGCCCTTATGTTTCTTTCTATGTCTCTCTTTATCTCAAGTTCGCGGAGAAAGCCATCTCCCAAAATGAGCAATACCTGTCTTAGAGTATGTTTGGATATCTGATGGGACCTAGTTCATAAATGAACTCCAAATCCAAACTTCTCAGACTGTATCGTCAACTGAACTTAATCAGTATCCTGCGCCCATGCCTCCCTCAGTATCCGCTTGGACCACCTGTCCAAAATACTGCCCCTCGTCAGAGGGAAAACTATAACTCTGACAGTCACTCTGGAAGGCTGGAATGATAACCGTCTCCCGAATGAGGCTGATGTTATCATATCCCTAGAACATCCACTTATGTTCTAAAACTGCTTCCGAATGTTTCTCTAGGATTGGATCAATATCAACTTATTGCATCTACTGCAAAAACAACATCTGGTGTGGTACTTGACATCTCATGATCGACTCAATTGCCTAAGCAAGTGATCTGCTAATTATGCACATCCCTCTTCCCTTTAGTCTGTAAGACACCTTTAGAGAGGGTGACTCCATTACCTGCAGGTATACTACCATGCCAGGAGTTGTCCGTTCTAAAACACCTTTAGAATGCTGTCTAAGTACCCAGATTGGGAAACTACCCAAATCTAGATCTAAAACCATAGATCCAGTAACCAGAATGTCTGATATAATATCCAAGTTCCATGTGGAGAAATCACTGTGTGACAACCAAAGTATAACCGACCGTAGTATAGAAATTTCGCTTCCTACTCTGTGTATGTCATCCAAGTACCAGGACGTCACACCCTACTACCTTCTTAATAGATCCATCCCCTATTCCGATGAAGTCAAACCTATGACTGTCACATCAGAAATAGATGATCTATCTCCGCTATATCTTCTTTAGTCTATAAATAGACATAAGCCACTTGTCTACTATGCTTCCGCTGCTCCCACTGACCACGACAACCCTCTGGCAGAGTCATATACACGTACGCTTCTAAAGCCAGTTCAGAACGACGCTATACTCATCCTCCTGCCGGGTCTTATAGTCTGGAACAACAGCAATGGCAAGTCTGGGTAAACAAGAACCTCCCTGCTACCGTCCTTAAGGCTACCGGAGTACCTCTCGGGTGCCTGAGGTTACCCATCTTATCTGCGGAGTGGCCAATGGAATGTCAATCCAGATTGAATCTTTAGGTTCTTATCAAATTTTCAGTAATCGTTTGCGGTTCTGGAATCACTTCCAGTTCTACCATACTCCCACTACTGTTTTCTGAAAAAATCCATTTTTTATTAAAACTGTGGCGAGTCAAGAACAATATCACTATTGATCTTCCAGGTGGTAGAAAATCAACCCTCGTCACAGCCCGGGTCAACCCACAAACAGCCATTACAGAAACGTGCCTTGAGTTATCCAGAGTCTGGTTTTAAGCATAAGCCGGACAACTCCCCGTACCTTAACATCGTTAAGATATGAACTGTTCTATATCCAATACAGAAACAGAAGCACTGATTTAATTGAACCAGCTTCAAATCATGCAGCTGTCTCCAGTGCATGTCACCTAAATTGAAAGAGGCCAATCAGCATTACTCAACTTAGGAGTACTTCCAATTATGAGTAACCTAAAAGAGAAGCAAGTTCTCTTAATCATTACTATCAACTGAATACCATACACAAGTATCTACATCTTCGATCACCTTGAAGAATCCCGATACTTGCAACATTTGGTTCTCTACTTTACTCTTATACCTATAACTTCTCAAAACTCAGACCTTGTGTTTCTACGAAACACTTGTCTAAAAACTAGAGAACTCATAAGTAAACTGAATATAGTACGAGGACCAACCCCTCTGTCCTAATGGACACTGGACAACATACAATACTCTGTATAAGTCCCTTGAGTCTAATAACTCATTCCCCGTGTGTCGTAGGCTGAAAACTGTACTTATGGTTAAGAAGAATTACACCGCTGTTTAATGCTCCTTACCTAACCATCCACTGATATAGGTAAATGTCATGGACGTAATTTCCAAAAGGTATATCTCACTCTATAAAAATAGATGTACAGATATATCAATTTGAAATTGGTGCATAACAGCGGATATTCAAAACCAAATATTTGCCGTCCGGAAAAGAGCCCAGGCGATTTCCTCAAATATCACCAATTACAACGAATTCCGATATAATGAGGATGATCACCTAATTCCCAATAACTTACTCACATTCATCATCTGTAAAACCATACAGATGTAAGAATCATACCTGGTAAATACATACCCTGGATCAAGTGTCTAATTGGGAAATCAGTTTTCTATTAACAGTACACAATGAAACTGAAACATTGAAATGTTTCGTAGGGGTATCCGGGTATTCCTAGTAATACCTCTTCCATTATCCAGATTCACAACTGTAACCGTATATTTCTTTGCCATCTCTCCAAATCCCTTCATATGTCTTTAGTCATTACCTTATGTACACCCCTTTATGCCAAGTGGTTTTCTTCCTTCCCTACCGTTCGGCACCAGCCTATGGTTTGGAAGAAGACTATCCAATAAGCATAATGGGTGTATTGTCCTAATCCTAGGAGCACTTGCAATGCTAGAGAAGGTGAAGATAAAAGACAACCGAATAAACCTTATTCCTATTTCTCCCGAACCAGAATCCATCCCCGAACTGGAACAAGTTCCTTCGAGTTCGTATATAACCATACGATGGAGTATCCAAATAAACTGTGGATCTTCGCATTGATACGGAGTGTCCTGGAGAAATACAAAGGTGATTTAGGATTGGCGAAGAAATACTTGGTTTGGTCGTGAACAGCAGTCGCCGTTTACTTTGCCCTCTTACTAATCCCTTTATTTATCTTAACTTAATACCTTCTGTACACCATCGTTATGCTAATTGGTTTTCTTCATTCCCCACCGTTCGGCACCAGCCTAAGGTTTGGAAGAAGCCTATCCAATTTGCGTAATAGGTGTACTATCTCTTAAACCAAGGAGTACTCGCAACCTGAGAGAAGGTAAAAGGAAAAGACAACTGTATAGTCCTATTCGTTTTCTCCAGAACCGGAAACCATCCTCGAATAAATTCCTTCGAGTTCGTATATAACCATACGATGGTTTTTTCCAATGGAAGTGGACGTTCGTAGTAATACGGGGTGTCCTAGAGAAAAAGGGTAAAAGTAAGAGTGGCAATGAGGTTTGCAACTCTGACAATCCGAAAGCCAGTGTTTTAAGAAGGTTCGGTTAACTTGGTTACTGAGTCATAGTCAAGGGTCGGGCCATGGTCGCTGCCAAAGAGAGAGAGAAAAGAAACACTCAGCATGCACTCTAGCCTAGATCAGAATGGTTATCACTTTATCTAATCAGGAAACCTCACACTGTACCGTCAAATTCTTCTCCAAACCTGAAAGAAGAATTAGTCGGGATCACCCGAGGAGTAAACTAACTCATCAGTGGGAATCGGGATCCAACTATCATCGCATAATAACGTGACGGAATCCGCTCACGTTATCACACTCCAGAAGGTATGCGCATATCTGGCAAGTTTCAGTTTCTTTAGAAACTCCCGATGTGATTTTTGCCCCATGCTCTTATGACCTTGACTAAGGCCAACAAATCATAAGTCACATGTCAAGTTCTACCCGTCATTGTCCAGGTTAATTTGAACCCACCCGTACAAGCCCTTGACTAGGGCCAACAAGGCTATACGACTGTCCCAAACCAACGCATCTATCTATGCAGCAGAAAGGTAACAAGCAGCTACCATACACTATGCCTTGACTAAGGCCAATAAACATACATGAATACTACGTGCTACACGTCAGAAATGACGGAGGGCTACGAATGGTTTTTGGCGAAAAACCTTTAACGTGATAAACTTGATATCTTTGAAGGAAATGGATAGCTTTTATAAAAATATAGTGACAAAAACCTTTGCTAAAGAGGTCACTCCCGGTGAAGGGATCTCGGCTCTTTCCCCGTAGAATGAGGTGCAGGATATCCCAACTGAATACCACGATGCAAAGCAAAAGTAATCGACTATAGTGAAGTTATTGCCCTGACGCAAACTTCTGTCTAAGGGGTCACTCCCGGTGAAGGGATCTCTGCCCTTGCCTCGTCGACTGAGGTGCTGGATATTCATAACCGAATACCACTGTGCAAAACAAAAGTGAACGTCCTTGCAATAACAGCTTTTTGAAAAATTGTTCCAACAACATCAGAATAGGTTTGTTTAGCTTGCATTGATCCGAATCAATGCAGTCCCATCAATTGATCACACCACAAAGAACGAAAATAATGATGTACGTATATGCCATCCGCATTCGCCACTGGGTCCCGTCATCACCCGTTAGGTTACTTAACTAACGACAGAGCGGGGACTGGACTAGCGCGGATGCAAAACATATACAACATCTACTAGTATATATATCAATATATAATATTCGCTCAAGGCGTGATAAAATACAACATCACAGAAATGTAATAAGTATCACAGAACAATACAGATATCTGGGATCCCCGGGTTTCATAGAGCCGCTACTGAAACCCGACGTTCCCCTGGTCGTGTGGATAGCTTGTGCAATGAAATCCTAGATCCCTACGGGCACGGAAAGTTACCCGCCAAAACCTGAAGCGAGGCAGCCCCCTTCAGCAACGTGAATGGACCACCCAGTACTTCATGGAATCCGGTAACTTGGGCACCCCACTTGGGTCAACCTGTACCCCCTACGAGTGCGGCGAATAGCCCGCCAATTCTATAGTGAAGCCCCCTCCGTCTCAATGCTATGAGATGCGGGCCCGTTGCCCTCTAGAACCCGGCTATCCATGCACCCCTCCGCGGGGTAATCCTGTTAGTTATATGTATGCCCTAGAGGCCATTACTGTACATACGATGTATATTGTAGTGGATGCTAGGACATATATAAAGAGAACTTTCTTGCTCGACATGATAGTATGCTATCTGGTTGTACTTTATCTTAACATGTACTCTGATTGTCTCTTTATCACATGTTGATAAAGCCCTTAGGATATGTACTCGACTACTGTGACTATGATGAGATCATACTAGTGGGGCCACGGTAGTCGACGAGTATATCCTATGATTGTTCTTAGTCGAGGGTGTATCGAGACAGGGCATCGATACACCAGAGTAGACTAGCGTATACGCATCTTGACCCATATGATGGGCGATGGATGATCCCATATCCATCGGTGTTTGATATCAAGGATGGTGTACAGGTGCTCAGTAGAGACTGGGTATACTGGACGGACTCGCCGAGAACTCCCAGATGGTATTATACCTCACGTCAGATGGCAGTTCTCCGGTGACACTGGTACAGAGTAGTCTGTTGACCCGAGATCGTCATAGAGTCTTGTGTGATTCCCTCTGTGCTTTGATTTCCATCATACCACGTCCAAGAGGGCGTGCAAAAGGGTGGCTTTTGGGTACAGTCCCGAATCACATGGAGGCAATGAGAGATAGGAGGGGATTCGTCTCTCCCGGTATAGGGAGTTGATGTTGTGCTGTGTTCGATTGGCTATAACTGGAAATCCCTGGCCAGGGTTGCTGAGATTTACTGGTAAGTGTTATCAGTAGTTTCTCGAACTGTTATAGACCTCATATCGACACGACTTATCGAGCTACTAGGGTCTGACGTTTACCACCCCTAGGCGAGATATGCGACATATCAGACGACGAGACCGGACTGTACGGGAGTGTTACTGTTTGGATTCACAGGAGAAGTTACAGGCTTGCTTGTTGATCTTCTGAGCGCTCAATACCTGGGTAGCTGTTACGTTTAGCTGACCGCTTGCAGCTTGTGGGTGTTTGATATGATCATCACCTACTGCCGGCGTATTGACGATTCTTTAGAGTCCTACACAGAGGTTTCTTGACTCAGGCAAAACGGAGTAGGAGCACATATGTGATATGTGCGGGACCGAGGATAATGCGATATGTGATACCGTATTCTATTCTCGCGATATTTGATATCAGCCAGGTCATCGGATCAAGTGTTGATTCGATGAATCGGTACGGATAAATATTAGTCGGTTATATGCGATATACCCGGATTGTCGGATCAAGTGTTGATTCGATAATTTAATGTATAATAATATATATGATATATTAAATTACATTAACTAATATTTGCTCACTAAAAGATTCTTTTTCTCACTCGGGTAATACATTGATATATATGCGATATATGTTAATTGTATTATTTTATTTTGTTACGATAAATATTATATATGTGATATATAATATTGTAACATGATATGATAAATAATGCAACTTGTTTAGTAGAGATTAAACATGGTTAGGGTTTGATTAGGGTTAAGGTTTTCTAGAAGTTTCTAGAAGCTTTCTTTCTTTGTCTTTGTAAAGATATTATGCTAGATATTTCCTTAACCTAACCAAACCTTTAACCTTAGTTAATTCTCTACAAAGGTTCACTTGACCATGGTTGTATAATTCTATCATATTATTCTTTTCCTATTCATCACAAAAGGAATTTGCTAATATTGTTCATCTTCTTCCTTCATTCTTTCATGGAAAAAAGCTTTCTTGATTTTTTCCAAGTGATGAATAATTGTGAGAAAAATATAAATAAAGAGAGCAAAAATCCTACTTCATCATCCTCATCTTCCCTTGCCATTTAGATGAGGGTGTTCACATCATTTCATGAGTGTTAGCTTGTGTTAAAGAAACTTCAAGGTAGATCATCTTAGTATCGAAGATCGGAAGCAAAGGTTGCGTCTTTCTCTTCGTGGAACCTCTCGAGAGTCCGGATCCCGATGATCGCAGCGAAGGGACCACAACACAGAGCATATGAAGTGAAGGACCGGAACTACAAAGGTTGTAATCCCTCTCACTTAGTGTTAAAATGTTTAGCATGTTAGTTTTCGCCTAATCTCTAGTTTAAAGTTCCGTATTCGGGTTGTTCGGCACGGCTAAATTTTTAATCGGGCATGGTTGATGCCTCGTAGACCCTTGTGCGCGTGCCTAGCAACCCTACAGTGGTATCAGAGCCAAGCTAAAGCTTTAGGCGAAGTCTAGACGAAGTTTAAAGTCCGATCGAACCCGAAACCCCGACTCCAAAATGCTCTCTGGAAATTTTCTGAAAATTTGGATTTTTGTCAATTAAAAATTTCTAAAAAATTCAGCAGGGTCTTATTAGAATTACTGTGAAATTCGAGGGGGTAATTCGTCAAAAGTACGGCGGAACCGCGGCAGAAACCTGGCTTCTGCGGCGGTTCCGCGGCCGTTTGATGACGTCACCCCTCCTATTTTGCACAGTAATTCCTATTACACAGTGCTGAGTTCTCTGGAAATTTTTAATATTTATTCTACAGTTGAGTTTTCTGGAGTTGTTTTGGGGATTCGATGTTTCGATCGGAGTATTAGATTTTGTCTATGTGTGTTTTCCGGATAAATTTTATAAACTGTTAAAAAGTTCGAACGGATATCAATAACTCACTTTTTCCCCTGTCGGAAAATTTTTCAAATGTTGGATTTTTTCTCGTGTTTAAGAATGTTCTAAGTCGTGCAAGTAACTCGGTGGACCCTCTAGAAGACAACAAACCTTAACTCGATTATGTGACCGTCTTGAACTGCCTTTTGAACCTTAGGGTTTGGGACAGTACGGCGTGCCACATGTAAGGCGTTGGCTTGACCCTTCTACGGCTGGACCATTGGTACTGTGGCATGTAATGAATGTTTTTAAACTGATTCAAGTGTTGAGATATATTGGGGAAATCTTGGGTGTTTGATGATTCGATTGGAAAGTTTAACTTTATCTATTTATCTGGAATGTGATACAATATTTGGAATCCACAGGTAGTTATGAGATAACTAATTTGAATATTATAAACATAGCAGTTTATCTCAGATGATCGGTTGCCACGGAATTTTGATGTGATCAAAAGTCCGTCGCAATCATGTAGCGTACGCGGATACTCGCCGGGTAAACTTAATAGACAGCTACGCCCCATAGCCCCGACCAAGTGACTGTAGGAGAACCCCGTCGCCGAAAGCATCCGTTCGGGTGCTCGCGGCAGCGGTGTTCCGCCTTAGTGCACTTTGTCGACGGCATCTGGGGGTGCGGCCGTCTACTAAAGTTTGCGACGAGCATTCGATCAGGACGTCGGGAATCTTGTTGAATTGCCCGACTTGATATTGAAAAGAGTTTTCGATAATGAGACTAAAATGCGGGGTTTATAATTGTTAGGCATGTGATGTCTAAGGAATTCATTTGGTTAGGCATGCGATGTCTAAAGAGGTTGCGGATTCCAACTGTTGTAGTTTTACACTTTCTTTTCTGTGACCGTAAGCGTAGTATGTGGTGTATCGCCGGCTTCGTTGCTATACATCAACGACAATCGGGGTACGCATACTTGCTTACGTTGATGATATGAGATATTATGTGTTGCTGTGATATGTTGTATTGGATCGTCGCGTTTGAATAGCCGGGGGTTTTATGTGAGATGAGAGTTTTTTCTTTTTCATTCATGTAAAATTCATTTGTATGTAATATTCTTTTATTGGGGCACTTCCAGGTAGCGGAAGATGTCACCGTTGTATATTATTTACTTTTCCGCATTAGGTAGACCCAAGGCGGGGAGCACAAGTAACCGGGTTCTAGGGTCCAGTGGGAGACCATCTCGAGGAGTCAAGACCGGGTCTCCTAACCCTAGAATTGGCAGTGTTACTTGCCGCTCTCGTAGGGGTCTAGGGATGTGGGTTTGGCTATTCATCGCGACCGTGGAATCCGTGTTTTATACAGGCTCGTATTGAAAACACGGACGTCCTAGTATATCCAATATTTCATATATGTTCTTCTGCTGCAATGTTCTGTGATGAGATTATATTACTGCCTGTGACGAATGTTTATATTATATATATGAGATATATGTTATATTGCAGATTTCGTTTCAAAAGAGATGCTTGTGAAGCATAATAAAATGGGACTTCATCAATGAGATTAATGAAACTAAAAGAAACCTAAGATGTTGTAGAAACTTGTTTAAATTAAAAAACTGGTAGCTCTATTTCTTGCTTTGCATCGCGGTGTTCCTTGTAGAACATCCAGCACCTTATTCGATGAGGAAAGGACCGAGATCCCTTCACCGGGAGTGATTCCTTTAGCAATAACTGGCAGATGCTACACACTCGGTTTGTCTTTTGATTGCTTCTATAGTTTCTGCTTTGCACAGTGATATATATGATATATCCCGCACCTTATTCGATGAGGAAAGGGGCGACGATCCCTTCACCGGGAGTGACCCCTTTAGCAAACCTAGAAAAGCCTCAAAAACACTCCATTTAAAATCACTCGATTCTACAACGATATCAAGTTCATTACGCAAAGGGTTTTCATAAAAACCTGTCGTAGCCCTCCGTCATTTTAGGAAGTAGAGTACTTAGTATTCGTGCTGCGTATGTCGACTTTAGTTGAAGCGTAGTGTACGGTAGCTAAGTGATGTCTTCCTACACAGCATATGATGCGATTAGTTAGGACATTCATGTGATTATGTCGACCATAGTTGAGGGTCATGTAGGGTGGGTCTGATTAATCATGAAATGACGGGTAGAACTTGACTAGTGCTTATGATATGTTGACCTTAGTTAAGGTCATAAGTGCTAGGGGTAAAATATTATTGGGAATTTCAAGTGTTGAAATTTGCAATGAGATTGCATACCTTCTATAAGATAGTTGGATCCCGATACCCGCTGCGAGCAAGAGTTACTCCTGGGAGAGTTTTACACATTACAATTAGCCGATCAAGTAGGTGTCTAGAAAGGTGTTAACGGGGTTACGCCTCTGGGAAAACGAGGTTTACTTTAATTAGGTTCGTGCGAAAGCACGGGGGACCTCCCTCAAAGTACCAACACTGGCCTGGCTGAAAGATTGGCGAACTTGTAGCGTGTAATTAATCCCGGCTAGTCTTTCCTTTTAGGGTTTGAAGGAAGATTTGATTAAAACAGTGGGAGACATCCTGATTAGATATATTAGATAACCAATCTAATCTTGCAAGAGCATACGCTGAGTGTTTTCTTCTCTCTCTCTCCAGGTAGCGACCATATCACGCCTTAATCAAGATAATAAAACGGATATATTGACTGAACCCGCTTGTTATACTGAGCTGGGGAACGTTGATCCCGCTCCAACTTATAATTGTTATAAGACAGAGCAGGAAATTGGGGAATACCAGATTTCCCGTGCCGCCCAAACGAAGAAAGTGCATGTTGATGCATCATCTTCGGGTGTGTTCATTACACAGAACTGTTTCTCAGTATCCTTTACGTCCTGGGTATGTGATACCGGATCAGGATCCCGTATATGTAATCTGTTACATGGGCTACAGATAGGTAGAGAACTGAGAACGGGTGATAAGTTTCATGAGACAGAAAACGGTGCAAGTGTTGCAGCCAAGTCTGTTGGTCACTGTCACCCTGTATTACCAGAATACATTGATTCTGAACAAATGTTATTAGATACCGAACCTGATATACAAAATCATATCAGTCCCTTTATTAGTAAAGAAAGGATATAATTTTGTATTGTTGGATAATGTTTTGAACATTTCCTATATCAAGAGTTGATCGGTTCAGGCACGTTATCTATAAGCATTGACGTTCTACATCAAACTACAGTTCTTAGTATACGGAACACACACAAGAGGAAGAGTTCAGAAATGAACGAATCCTTCTTGAGGCATTGTAGACTAGGTCATATCAATGCGACCCGACTGGCTGAAGTTACATTTAGATGCATATTTAAATTAGTTTGAATTTACATCTTATGAAACTTGCCGGTCATGTCACAAAGATAAGTGACCATAGCTCTGTTTATTGGAAACAGAGAAAGAGTTAGTGTGGGATTGATACATGTTGATGTATGAAAGGTCCCCTGTCTACACATGCCAAGATCGGTTCTTTCTACTTCATTACATTCTCTGGTAATCTCTCAAGATTCAGACATATGTTTCTGTTGAAACACAGGTCCGAACCTTTTGAGATATTCACAGAATATAAATTAGAAGTAGAGAACCAAAATACGGGTAAAAGTATTATGTCCTTTGATATGATCAAGGAGGAGAATACTTGAGCACGGAATTCCTGGACTATTCTAAAGGAGAATGAGATTCTCTCTCAGCATTACTCCTCCGTATACACCACAGCACGTCGGTGTATCGGGGTGGAGCAATAGCACCCTATGTGATATGGTGTGCTCTATGATGAGTACTACTGAGTTTCTTATTTCCTTTACGGCGTTATGCACTTATGAAGCTGCATACCTATTGAATAGGGTTCAAATCAAATCAGTTGCCTACCACTTCATATTTGATATGGAAAGGGAAGAGCCCATATCTTAAGCTTGTTAAGATTTGGGGTTGTCCGGCCTATGTCTAAAAGCAAAATCCGGACAAGCTCGAGGCAAGGTCTGTTATGTAGAACTGGAAAGGTTCCAGCTATACAAACTGCAGCTGATGATTTGGTAGAACCAAAGGATTCAATAGTTTCCAACGAACCTCAGCCTCTCCGCCGATCTAGCAGGGTTCCTCACCCACCTGAGAGATACTTCGGTTTCTTTATGACAGTGGGAGCGAGGATTGCATCATGAGATGATGACCCAACTAGTTTCGGGCTGGCCATCAGGAGTGGGACTCTGTAAGAATGGCTGGATGCTTATCAATCTGAGATGGAATCCTTATACACCAACAAAGTATGGACTTTGGTTGCTTTATCTGAAGGGTTAAATCCCTATCAGGAGCAAGTATATCTTGAGAAGATTACTTGGTGTACATGGAAATGTTGAGACTTTCAAAGCTAGACTTGTTAAAGGTTTGCATCATAGACCAGGTATGGATTATGTTGAAACCTTTTCTAAGGATCTATGCTTAAGTCCATCCAGATCCTACTTGCCACGGCTACATACCATGACTACGATATCTGGTGGTTGGGTGTCATGACTGCTTTTCTAAATGATGTTTTAGAAGAGAACGTCTATAAGTACACAGCCAGAGGGCTTCGTAGACAGTGGGAGCAGCGGAAACGTGTGCAAGATGTTTTATATGATAAAACAGGCATTGCGGAGTTGGAACATCTGTTTTGATGTGGTAGTCAAAGAGTTTGACTTCATCAAAATGGTAGGTGAACCTTGTATTTACAAAAAGGTAGTAGAGAGTATGGTGGTGATCCTCGTAGAGTACGTGGATAACATACTCTTGATAGGGAAAGAGTTTCCTATGCTACGCTCGGTCAATCTCCGCTTATCACAAGGATTCTCCATATAGGATCAAAGTGATACCTACTAAATCTTAAGTTTTAGATCTATGAGATAGATCTAATTAGATGTTAGGATACTCACTAGTTGTAGTGAGATGGTATCAATCGATCCTGGGGAGAATCACTGGAATGGTTCCAGGGTGATAAGGACGACTGAATGTCAGTCGCAGGCTTGTCTATACCCTCAGTGGAGGGACGGTATGTTGGAAGAGTTCCAAGCTAGATACCGTGACATACTAGACGATTAAAGGCAAGATACATCGTTACCAAGGATGCTACCAAAGAGGCAGTCTGGATATATAGAAGTTCATAAGATGAACTTCGTTCCTACCATTGTGTAACAATGGAGTTGTGGCTTTAGCCAAGGAACTAACGTCACATCAGAAATCCAGATATAATTCTTAGGCAGTATCACCTGATCATGGAGATGGTTGATCACCAGGGAGATCGAGGTTAGGAGAGTAGACACAGAGGACAACAGCGCGGATCCACTCACAAAGGCCTTTTTCCCAGTAGAGACTTTTATGGGATGGTTGAGTATGAGATACTTCAACCGCAGCTAATTGTTGGGTATGCAATACCATAACAGATGGCCCTAGTGCAAGTGGGAGATTGTTAGTTATATGTATGCCCTAGAGGCCATTACTGTACATACGATGTATATTGTAGTGGATGCTAGGACATATATAAAGAGGACTTTCTTGCTCGACATGATAGTATGCTATCTGGTTGTACTTTATCTTAACATGTACTCTGATTGTCTCTTTATTACATGTTGATAAAGCCCTTAGGATATGTACTCGACTACTGTGACTATGATGAGATCATACTAGTGGGGCCACGGTAGTCGACGAGTATATCCTATGATTGTTCTTAGTCGAGGGTGTATCGAGACAGGGCATCGATACACCAAAGTAGACTAGCGTATACGCATCTTGACCCATATGATGGGCGATGGATGATCCCATATCCATCGGTGTTTGATATCAAGGATGGTGTACGGGTGCTCAGTAGAGACTGGGTACACTGGACGGACTCGCCGAGAACTCCCAGATGGTATTATACCTCACGTCAGATGGCAGTTCTCCGGTGACACTGGTACAGAGTAGTCTGTTGACCCGAGATCGTCATAGAGTCTTGTGTGATTCCTACTGTGCTTTGATTTCCATCATACCACGTCCAAGAGGGTGTGCAAAAGGGTGGCTTTTGGGTACAGTCCCGAATCACACGGAGGCAATGAGCGATAGGAGGGGATTCGTCTCTCCCGGTATAGGGAGTTGATGTTGTGCTGTGTTCGATTGGCTATAACTGGAAATCCCTGGCCAGGGTTGCTGAGATTTACTGGTAAGTGTTATCAGTAGTTTCTCGAACTGTTATAGACCTCATATCGACACGACTTATCGAGCTACTAGGGTCTGACGTTTACCACCCCTAGGCGAGATATGCGACATATCAGACGACGAGACCGGACTGTACGGGAGTGTTACTGTTTGGATTCACAGGAGAAGTTACAGGCTTGCTTGTTGATCTTCTGAGCGCTCAATACCTGGGTAGCTGTTACGTTTAGCTGACCGCTTGCAGCTTGTGGGTGTTTGATATGATCATCACCTACTGCCGGCGTATTGACGATTCTTTAGAGTCCTACACAGAGGTTTCTTGACTCAGGCAAAACGGAGTAGGAGCACATATGTGATATGTGCGGGACCGAGGATAAAGCGATATGTGATACCGTATTCTATTCTCGCGATATTTGATATCAGCCGGGTCATCGGATCAAGTGTTGATTCGATGAATCGGTACGGATAAATATTAGTCGGTTATATGCGATATACCCGGATTGTCAAATCAAGTGTTGATTCGATAATTTAATGTATAATAATATATATGATATATTAAATTACATTAACTAATATTTGCTCACTAAAAGATTCTTTTTCTCACTCGGGTAATACATTGATATATATGCGATATATGTTAATTGTATTATTTTATTTTGTTACGATAAATATTATATATGTGATATATAATATTGTAACATGATATGATAAATAATGCAACTTGTTTAGTAGAGATTAAACATGGTTAGGGTTTGATTAGGGTTAAGGTTTTCTAGAAGTTTCTAGAAGCTTTCTTTCTTTGTCTTTGTAAAGATATTATGCTAGATATTTCCTTAACCTAACCAAACCTTTAACCTTAGTTAATTTTCTACAAAGGTTCACTTGACCATGGTTGCATAATTCTATCATATTATTCTTTTCCTATTCATCACAAAAGGAATTTGCTAATATTGTTCATCTTCTTCCTTCATTCTTTCATGGAAAAAAGCTTTCTTGATTTTTTCCAAGTGATGAATAATTGTGAGAAAAATATAAATAAAGAGAGCAAAAATCCTACTTCATCATCCTCATCTTCCCTTGCCATTTAGATGAGGGTGTTCACATCATTTCATGAGTGTTAGCTTGTATTAAAGAAACTTCAAGGTAGATCATCTTAGTATCGAAGATCGGAAGCAAAGGTTGCGTCTTTCTCTTCGTGGAACCTCTCGAGAGTCCGGATCCTGATGATCGCAGCGAAGGGACCACAACACGGAGCATATGAAGTGAAGGACCGGATCTACAAAGGTTGTAATCCCTCTCACTTAGTGTTAAAATGTTTAGCATATTAGTTTTCGCCTAATCTCTAGTTTAAAGTTCCGTATTCGGGTTGTTCGGTACGGCTAAATTTTTAATCGGGCATGGTTGATGCCTCGTAGACCCTTGTGCGCGTGCCTAGCAACCCTACAAATCCTAGTACAGAAAATAGAATATACATACAACGGGTACATCGACCTCAGCCCGATCGTGCCCCAAAAGAATAATATACAAACAGGCAGTAACGGCAGTCCACATGTCGGACGCTCGCCCCGCAATATCAAATGTACATAAATAACCAAACTGTACTAACATTGCATCCAGGCTATCCACCACGACAAATCCGCAACATCACAGCACAACACAGAACATCAACGTGAATGTCACGTTCGCAAATCCGTCTAAAAGGGCTATAGCAGTTAGACAGGATTTACCGATCAAATGACATTCACGGTCGCAGATATAATGTAAATACTGTGAACTAACATGTTTAAAATTTTCGATCGACTAAATTTACTGAAGTGGGCCCCAAGCACAACTGTAGCACTCAAAAATAATCTGGGACCAAACAGAATATACCAAAAACCCTATTTCCATTTCAGAAGCCCACCGTAAAAATTTGGTGCTGTGAACAGTTTAAAAGGCGGCGGAACCGCGGCCAATGCGTGGGTTTGGCCGCGGTTCCGCGGTGGAACAGTGCCATAATGCTACCAAATTTTCACAGAATGCATAAAAATCCTGCACGTATTTTTACAATGTACCAAATAATTTTTTGACCACTGCAAAAATTCGACAGAAACTGTGGCATGAAAACGCGGTTTTTGGGAAATCCGTTCGATCAAACTTATAAACACGTTAGAGCAAGCTAGACTAGGTTAATGGCGTGGCTCTGATACCAGTGTAAGTGCACGGCGGCGCCCCGGCCGTCAATACGAGGCCAAAATGCGGAAACGATACTTTTCTTTAACTTTTAAAACCGGCACCACCGCGCACTTAAAAACCCGGAACCGGCCATTAACCTAATCCTAGCAAACTAGAGAAGGGGTAGAGAGATATACGGAGCGATCCGTGTCCTTCGGTCTTCTCGTCGTCGTCCCGATCTCCCCGCGGAATCTCCGGTCTTCATCTCCTCGTCGGAAAGGGCACCACATCGCCGGGTTCTTTTACGGGCTTCCACCTCTGGACCGAGGCAACTCGGGCACGAAGTTGGCAAGTTGACGTGTCCAAGAATGCTGTAGGCTGAGTGTAGAACACTGGGTCTCATGGGGTTACTAGAAGTTTCCATTTTATGAAGTGGAAAGGAGATATGAAATTTTGTGATGAACTAGGGAATTTTGCAAGCAAAATGAGAACAAAATCCCCACCCCAATTTTGGACAGCCCCCATCCTCAAGGAAATGGCCGGCCAAACTCCTAGAATGAGAGGAGGGAGTGAGTGGATCAATAATAAGGCAAGAGAGAGAAAAGGTAATGATGATGGAATATCATTACAACAAAGTCCATACTCCTCCTCATCACTCAACCCATCATATCTCCAAAAGTCAAGCAATCATGAATAAAGAAGTCAAATGAAGGTAGAATCATCATGAAGCAACAATTTCCAAAGACCACCCTCCACAACGCCAATTTGCACATTTGCAAATAAGCTCCCCTCTACCAATTTTCAGCCAATGAAAGATACAAAAAAAAAAATGGCCAAAACCGAATGCAAACTGGCAACTTCAAAAAACTGATCCCGTAATAAATTACAGGAAAACCCCGCGACTATATATACATACCTGCATTTGTATTGCGACTGAATACAAATACAATGAGACAAAATCTACACTGTACAATACTAGGATCCGGCTTAAACCAAAGCCCGATAGTATTATTCATCCGATCATGATCCGTGCAATACCGCACGTATATGATTGAACCCTGCCATATCTCCATACGGCCTCTACAGCGTTTCGCCCGAAACTTGAGAAACGGTCTGTGGGGGACTCTAAAGACTCGTTAATCCCTTGGCTGTGGATTTAACCACTAGCACGTCAGAGGTATTAGCCATACGTAACGGGTTACCAGGTATTGACCAAAAGGGACGTCGATGAGCGAACTCATCCTGACACCCTACTGAGCCTGTCAGTGACAATATCCGTACAGTCCAGTCCGTTCGTCTATGAGCATCGCATGGCCGGCCTAGGGGGTTGGTAAAAGTCACACCCCCAAAAACGGTACAAGTCGTGTCGGAGTGTATCCCAGAACACCCTGAGATACTACTGGAATACCTACCAGTAAATCTCCTGCCTTGGCCAAGGACTTCGTGTAATGGCTCTCCTAGACACAGTGCGACCTCACCCCCAATACCGGGAGAGACGAACCCCTGCAGATCCGCTCACTGCCTCCATGTGGCTCGGGACTGTACCCAACTAAAACCTGTTTGCACGTCTCCTTTGAGCATGGTAGGGTAGTAATCAAAGTACAGTGGGAACTCACACGAGACAAATGACGATCTCAGGTTGATGAACTAACCTGTACACATGTCACCAGGGGACTGCTATCTGACGTCTGGTATAAGACCAACTAGCATGTTCCCGGCGAGTCCTGTCCGGTGTACTCATAACCCAATGAGCACCTGTATACATCTTAGGTGAACCAACTGACACCAGTGGCTTGTGAGACTGGCCACCGCCCCTCGTCGGGGTCTCGACTGTATACACTAGTCTACTCAGGAGTTTCGATGCCCTGTCTCGAAACTCCCACGACTAGGGACCTTTTAAGGATGTGCTTATAGACTACCGGCTCCCACGTATATGATCGCCATCATACTGCTGGCTATCAAGCAAGAATCCTAAGGGCTCTATCAATGCGCAATAGTGACCTGTTAGGTCACCTAAAGCAATACATGATGAAAAAGAGAAACCAGATAGCATACTATCATCTTGAGTAAGACTGTTCTAACGGTATAGGTCCTCCCTCAATCATTGCAATTACGTGCCTGTGATCCAATAATTGACTCTGAGGGCACTATCTCCAACAATCTCCCACTTGCACTCAAGGCTAATTATTGCGATGTCTCATACTCATAGCCCGTGTGATACCGAACACCCAACTCCTCTACTAATCAGTCTCACAAAACCCGTTTGCGAAACTAATGCGTTCGAGGAATACCCTCAGTGAGTGGATCCGCCCTAATGTTTCTTTCTATGTCTCTCTATATCTCAAGTTCGCGGAGAAAGCCATCTCCCGAAATGAGCAATACCTGTCTTAGAGTATATCTGGATATCTGATGGGACCTATTTCATAAATGAACTCCAAATCCAAACTTTTCAGACTGTATCGTCAACTGAACTTAATCAGTATTCTGCGCCATGCCTCCCTCAGTATCCGCTTGGACCACCTGTCCAAAATACTGCCCCTCGTCAGAGGGAAAACTATAACTCTGACAGTCACGCTGTCATCCAGGTCACCTTGGAAGGCTGGAATGATAACCGTCTCCCGAATGAGGCTGATGTTATAAATCTAGCAGTTTAGTCTCAGGTGATCAGTTGCCACGGGATTTTGATGTGATCAAAACTCCGTCGCAATCACGTAGCGGACGCGGATACTCGCCGGGTAAACTTAATAGATAGCCACGCCCCATAGCCCTGACCAAGTGACTGTAGGAGAACCCCGTCGCCAAAAGCATCCGTTCGGGTGCTCGCGGCAGCGGTGTTCCGCCTTAGTGCACTTCGTCGACGGCATCCGGGGGTGTGGCCGTCTACTAAAGTTTGTGACGAGCATTCGATCAGGATGTCGGGAATCTTGGTAAATTGCCCGACTAGATATTGAAAAGTGTTTTCGATATTGAGACTAAAAGGCGGGGTTTATAATTGTTAGGCACGCGATATCTAAGGAATTCATTTGGTTAGGCATGCGATGTCTAAGGAGGTTGCGGATTCCAACTGTTGTAGTTTTACACTTTCTTTTCTGCGACCGTAAGTGTAATATGTTGTGTATCGCCGTTTTCGTTGCTATACATCAACGACAATCGGGATACGCATACTTGCATACGTTGATGATATGTGATATTATGTGTTGCTGTGATATGTTATATTGGATCGCCGTGTTCTGAATAGCCGGGGGTTTTATGTGAGATAAGAGTTTTTTCTTTTTCATTCATGTAAAATTCATTGTATGTAATATTCTTTTATTGGGGCACTTCCGAGCTGAGGATGATGTCACCATAGTATATTATTTACTTTTCCGCATTAGGTAGACCCAAGGAGGGGAGCACAAGTAACCGGGTTCTAGAGTCCAGTAGGAGACCATCTCGAGGAGTCAAGACCGGGTCTCCTAACCCTAGAATTGGCAGTGTTGCTTGCCGCTCTCGTAGGGGTCTAGGGATGTGGGTTTGGCTATTCATCGCGACCGTGGAATCCGCGTTTTATACAGGCTCGTATTAAAACATGGACGTCCTAGTATATCCAATATTTCATATGTTATCTTCTGCTGCAATGTTCTGTGGTGAGATCATATTACTGCCTGAGACAAATGTTTATATTATATATATGAGATATATGTTATATTGCAAATTTCGTTTCAAATATGATGCTTATGAAGCATAATAAAATGGGACTTCATTAATGAGATTAATGAAACTAAAGGAAACCTAAAGATGTTGTAGAAACTTGTTTAAAAACTGGTAGCTCTAGTTCTTGCTTTGCATAGCGGTATTCCATGTAGAATACCCAGCACCTTATTCGATAAGGAAAGAGCCGAGATCCCTTCACCGGGAGTGACCTATTTAGCGAAACTAGCAGATACTACAAAACTCGGTTTGTCTTTTGATTGTTTTTATAGTTCTTGCTTTGCATAGTGGTATTTGCGAAATATCCCGCAACTTATTCGATAAGGAAAGAGCCGAGATCCCTTCACCGGGAGTGACCTCTTTAGCGAAACTAGAAAAGCCTCAAAAACATTCCATTAAAAATCACTCGATTCTACAACGATATCAAGTTCATTACGCAAAGGGTTTTCTTAAAAACCTGTCGTAGCCCTCCGTCATTTCAGATAAGTAATTCATTGTATTCATGCTGCGTTTGTTGGCCTGCGTCAAGGCGTAGTGTGCGGTAGCTATTTATGCTAATCTGCAAAAGCATATGATGCGATTGAGTTAGGATAGTCGTGCGACCTTGTTGTCCTGCGTCAAGGGTCGTGCGGGTGGGTTTAATTCAATCGGGAAATGTACGGGTTGAACTTGACTAGCAGATTATGGTTTGTTGGCCTGCGTCAAGGTCATAGGACGCTAGGGGTAAAATATTTATTGGGGATTTCAAGAGTTGAAGTTTGCAATGAGATTGTTGTTAGTTATATATATGCCCTAGAGGCCATTACTGTACATATGATGTATATTGTAATGGATGCTTGGACATATATAGGGAGGACTTTCTTGCTCAACATGATAGTACGCTATCTGGTTGTACTTTATCTTAATATGTACTCTGATTGTCTCTATGTTACATGTTGATAAAGCCCTTAGGATATGTACTCGACTACTGGGACTATGATGAGATCATACTAGTGGGGCCACGGTAGTCGACGAGTATATCCTATAACTGTTCCTAGTCGAGGGTGTATCGAGACAGGGCATCGATACACCAGAGTAGACTAGCGTATACGCATCTTGACCCATATGATGGGCGATGGATGATCCCATATCCATCGGTGTTTGACATCAAGGATGGTGTACGGGTGCTCAGTAGAGACTGGGTACACTGGACGGACTCGCCGAGAACTCCCAGATGGAATTATACCTCACGTCAGATGGCAGTTCTCTGGTGACACTGGTACAGAGTAGTCTGTTGACTCGAGATCGTCATACAGTCTTGTGTAATTCCCACTGTGCTTTGATTTCCATCATACCACGTCCAAGAGGGCGTGCAAAAAGGTGGCTTTTGGGTACAGTCCCGAATCACATGGAGGCAATGAGCGATAGGAGGATATTCGTCTCTTCCGGTATAAGGAGTTGATGTTTTGCAGTGTTCGATTGGCTATAACTGGAAATCCCTGGTCAGGGTTGCTGAGATTTACTTGTAAGTGTTATCAGTAGTTTCTCAAACTGTTATAGACCTCATATCGACACAACTTATCAAGCTACTGGGGTCTGACGTTTACCACCCCTAGGCGAGATATGCGATATATCAGACGACGAGACCGGACTGTACGTGAGTGTTACTGATTGGATTCACAGGAGAATGTACAGGCTTGCTTTTTGATCTTCTGAGCGCTCAATACCTGGGTGGCTGTTACGTTTAGCTGACCGCTTGCAGATTGTGGGTGTTTGATATGATCATCACCTACTGCCGGCGTATTGACGATTCTTTAGAGTCCTACACAGAGGTTTCTTGGCTCAGGCAAAATGGAGTAGGAGCACATATGTGATATGTGCAGGACCGAGGATAATGCGATATGAGATACCGTATTATATTCTCGCGATATTTGATATCAGCCGGGTCATCGGATCAAGTGTTGATTCGATGAATCGGTAAATGAGATATTAGTCGGTTATATGCGATATAGCCGGATTGTCGGATCAAGTGTTGATTCGATAATTTAATGTATAATAATATATATGATATATTGAATTACATTAACTAATATTAGCTCACTAAAAGATTCTTTTTCTCACTCGGGTAATACATTGATATATATGAAATATATGTTAATTGTATTATTTTATTTTGTTAAAATAAATATTATATATGTGATATATAATATTGTAACATGATATGATAACTAATGCAACATGTTTAGTGGAGATTAAACAAGGTTAGGGTTTGTTTTGGGTTAGTTCCTTCAAGAACCTTCTAGAAGGTTTTTCTTTTTGTTTTTGTAAAGATATTTTCAAGTGACTCATGCTTTAACCCAACCCAAACCCTAGCCCTAGTTAAATCTCTACAAAGGTTTAGTTAACCATGGTTGCATTATTAATCATTATCTTCTTTTCATTATTCATCACAAAAAGATTCTAATGATTATTCATCTTCTTCTTGCTTGAGTTCTTCATGAAAAGCTTTCTTGCTTTGATTTTGTGATGAAAAATGTGTGAGAAAAAGATTATAAATGAGAGCAAAAATCCTACTTCATCATCCTCATCTATCCTTGCCATTTAGATGAGGGTGTTCACTTCATTTTGAGAGTGAGAGCTTATGTTAATGAAACTTCAAGTTAGATCATCTTTATTATCGAAGATCGGAAGCAAGCTTGCACCTTTCTCATCGTGGAACCTCTCGAGAGTCCGGATACACGGTGATCGCAGTGAAGGGACCTCAACACGGAGCTTAAGAAGTGAAGGACCGGATCTACAAAGATTGTAATCCCTCTCACTTAGTGTTAAACTGTTTAACATGCTTGTTTTCGCCTAATCTCTAGTTTAAAGATCCGGCTTTGGGTTGTTCGGCACGGCTAAATTTTAAATCGGGCATGGTTGATGCCTCGTAGACCCTTGTGCGTGTGCCTAGCAACCCTACAGTGGTATCAGAGCCAAATTAGAGCTTTAGGCAAAGTCTAGGCGAAGCTTAAAGTTCGTTCGAACTCCGAAAACCCGATATACACTAGTTTCTGGAAATTTTTTCAAAATGTGATTTTTTGTGAATTAAAAATGATAAAAAAATCAGCAGGGTATTTTAGGAATTACTGTGAAAAATGACACCCTAACTCAACTATTGCACAGCGGAACCGCGGCCAAACTAAGGCATTAGCGGCGGTTCCACGGCCGTTACTGTAGATTGAGGGTTAGTTTCTGCACAGTAATGACCGTTGGTACTTCCTGATTCTTCTGGGAATTTTTAATTATACTCAAGTGTTGAGTTTTCTGGGGTGTATTGGGGACTTGTTGATTCGATCGGATATTTTAACTTCATTTAGTTTGTCCGGGTAATTTTTAGAACGTGTTAAAAAGTTCGAACGGATATCAATAACTCACTTTTTCCCTTGCCGGAAAATTTCCAAGTGTTGGATTTTTCCGTTGTTTAAGAACGTTCTAAGTCGTGCAAGTAACGCGGTGGACCCCCTAGAAGACAACAAACCTTAACTCGATTATGTGACCGTCTTGAACTGCCTCTAAACCTTAGGGTTTGTGGCAGTACGACGTGCCACATGTGAGGCATTGGCTTGACCCTTCTACGGCTGGACCATTGGTACTGTGGCATGTGATGGATGTTTTAAAACTAATTTCAAGTGTTGAGAACTATTTGGGAAATCTTGGATGTTTGATTATTCTATCGGAAAGTTTAACACTGTCTATTTATCTGGAATGTGATACAATATTTGGAATCCACATGTAGTTATGAGATAACTAATTTGAATGTTACAAATTTAGCAGTTTAGTCTCAAATGATCGGTTGCCACGGGATTTTGATGCGATCAAAAGTCCGTCGCAATCACGTAGCGTACGCGGATACTCGTCGGGTAAACTTAATAGATAGCCATGCCCCATAGCCCCGACCAAGTGACTGTAGGAGAACCCCGTCGCCGAAAGCATCCGTTCGGGTGCTCGCGGCAGTGGTGTTCCTCCTTAGTGCACTTCGTCGACGGCATCTAGGGGTGCGGCCGTCTACTAAAGTTTACGACGAGCATTCGATCAGGATGTCGGGAATCTTGTTGAATTGCCCGACTTGATATTGAAAAGAGTTTTCGATAATGAGACTAAAATGCGGGGTTTATAATTGTTAGGCATACGATGTCTAAGGAATTCATTTGGTTAGGCATGCGATGTGTAAGGAGGTTGCGGATTCCAACTGTTGTAGTTTTACACTTTCTTTTCTGTGACCGTAAGCGTAGTATATGGTGTATCGCCGGCTTCGTTGCTATACATCAACGACAATCGGGATACGCATACTTGCTTACGTTGATGATATGAGATATTATGTGTTGTTGTGATATGTTATATTGGATCGTCGCGTTCTGAATAGCCGGGGGTTTTATGTGAGATGAGAGTTTTTCTTTTTCATTCATGTAAAATTCATTTGTATGTAATATTCTTTTATTGGGGCACATCCGGGCTGAGGATGATGTCACCATTGTATATTATTTACTTTTCCACATTAGGTAGACCCAAGGCGAGGAGCACAAGTAACCGGGTTCTAGGGTCCAGTGGGAGACCATCTCGAGGAGTCGAGACCGGGTCTCCTAACCCTAGAATTGGCAGTGTTGCTTGCCGCTCTCGTAGGGGTCTAGGGATGTGGGTTAGGCTATTCATCGCGACCGTGGAATTCGTACTTTATGCAGGCTCGTATTAAAACACGGACGTCCTAGTATATCCAATATTTCATATGTTATCTTCTGCTGCAATGTTCTGTGATGAGATCATATTACTGCCTGAGACGAATGTTTATATTATATATATGAGATATATGTTATATTCCAAATTTCGTTTCAAATATGATGCTTATGAAGCATAATAAAATGGGACTTCATTAATGAGATTAATGAAACTAAAAGAAACCTAAAGATGTTGTAGAAACTTGTTTAAAAACTGGTAGCTCTAGTTCTTGCTTTGCATAGCGGTGTTCCTTGTAGAACATCCAGCACCTTATTCGATAAGGAAAGAGCTGAGATCCCTTCACCGGGAGTGACCTCTTTAGTGAAACTAGCAGATGCTACAAACTCGGTTTGTCTTTTGATTGCTTCTATAGTTTTTGCTTTGCATAGTGATATTTGTGAAATATCCTGCACCTTATTCGATGAGGAAAGAGCCGACGATCCCTTCACCGGGAGTGACCTCTTTAGCAAAACTAGAAAAGGCCTCAAAAACATTTCTTTTAAAAATCACTCGATTCTACAATGATATCAAGTTCATTACGCAAAGGGTTTTCTTAAAAACCTGTCGTAGCCCTCCGTCGTTTCAGATAAGTAATAGTTAGTATTCGTACTACGTTTGTTGACCTCTGTCAAGGCATAGTGTGCGGTAGCTGATTAGTGCTTATCTATATAAACATATGATGAGATTGATTTAGGGTAGTCGTGCGACCTTGTTGACCTCTGTCAAGGGTCGTGCGGGTGGGTTTACTTCAATCAGGAGATGACGGGTTGAACTTGACTAGCTGCCTATGGTTTGTTGACCTCTGTCAAGGTCATAGGACGCTTGGGGTAAAATATTATTGGGAATTTCAAGTGTTGAAATTTGCAATGAGATTCATACCTTCTATGAGATAGTTGGATCCTGATACCCACTACGAGTAAGAGTTACTCCTGGGAGAGTTTTACACATTACAATTAGCCGATCAAGTAGGTGTCTAGAAAGGTGTTAACGGGATTACGCCCCTGGGAAAACGAGGTTTACTTTAATTAGGTCCGTGTGAAAGCAAGGGGAACCTCCCTCAAAGTACCGACACTGGCCTGGCTGAAAAATTGGCGAACTTGTAGAGTGTAATTAATCCCGGCTAGTCTTTTCTTTTAGGGTTTGAAGAAAAATTTGACTAAAACAGTGGGAGACATCCTAATTAGATAAATTGATAACCAATCTAATCTTATAAAAGCGCACGCTGAGTGTTTTCTTCTCTCTCTCTCCAGGTAGCGACCATGTCACGCCTTAATCAAGATAATAATACGGATGTATTAACCGAACCTGCTTGTTATACTACGCTAAGGAACGTTGGTCCCGCTCCAACTTATAATTGTTATAAGACAGAGCCGGAAATAGGGGATTACCAGAATTCCCGTGCCACCCAAACGAAGAAAGTACATGTTGATGCATCTTCTTCGGGTGTGTTCATTACCGAGAACTGTTTCTCAGTATCCTTTACGTCCTGGGTATTTGATACCAGATCAGGATCCCACATATGTAATTTGTTACATAGGCTACAGATAGGTAGAGAACTGAGAACGGGTGATAAGTTTCATGAGATAGAAACGGTGCAAGTGTTACAGCCAAGGCTGTTGGTCACTATCACCCTGTATTACCAGAATACATTGATTCTGAACGAATGTTATTAGATTCCGAACCTGATATACAACATCATATCAGTCTCTTTATTAGTAAAGAAAGGATATAATTTTGTATTGTTGGATAATGTTTTGAACATTTCCTATATCAAGAGTTGATTGGTTCAGGCACGTTATCTAAAAGCATTGACGTTCTAAATCAAACTACGGTTCTTAGTATACAAAACACACACAAGAGGAAGAGTTCAGAAATGAACGAATCCTTCTTGAGGCATTGTAGACTAGGTCATATCAATGCGACCCGACTAGCTAAGTTACATTTAGATGCATATTCGAATCAGATTGAATTTACATCTTGTGAAACTTGCCGGTCATGTCACAAAGATAAGATGACCATAGCTCTGTTTATTGGAAACAGAGAAAGAGTTAGTGAACTCTTGGGATTGATACATGTTGATGTATGAAAGTCCCCTGTCTACACATGCCAGGACCGGTTCTTTGTACTTCATTATATTCACTGATGATCTCTCAAGATTCAAACATATGTTCCTGTTGAAACACAAGTCCGAAACTTTTGAGATAATCACTGAATATAAGTTAGAAGTAGAGAACCATAAACGGGTATAAGTATTATGTCCTTTGATGAGATCAGGGAGGAGAATACTTGAGCACAGAATTCCTGGACTATTCTAAAGGGGAATGAGATTCTCTCTCAGCATTACTCCTCCGTATACACCATAGCACGATGGTATATCGGGGCGGAGCAAAAGCACCCTATGTGATATGGTGTGCTCTATGATGAGTACTACTGAGTTTTCTATTTCCTTTTGGGAGTTATGCACTTGAGAAGCTGCATACCTATTGAATAGGGTTCAAATCAAATCAGTTGCCTACCACTTCATATGTGATATGGAAAGGGAAGAGCCCATATCTTAAGTTTGTTAAGATTTGGGGTTGTCCGGCCTATGTCTAAAAAGAAAAATCCGGACAAGCTCGATGCAAAGTCAGATCTGTGGAAGTTTGTTGGAGATCCCAAGCATACGCAAGGAAATTTCTTCTACCTAACCGAGGAACAAAAGATGTTTTGTTTCTCAACATGCCACCTTTGTGAAAGGGAATTTCTTATGGAAAAATTAGTAGTCATGAGGTAGAACTGGAAGGAGTTCCAGCTATACAAACTGCAGCAGATGATTTGATAGAACCAAAAGATTCAATAGTTTCCAACGAACCTCAGTCTCTCCGCCGATCTAGTAGGGTTCCTCACCCACCTGAGAGATACTTCAGTTTCTCTATGACAGTGGGAGCGAGGATTGCATCATGAGATGATAACCCAACTTATTTCGAGCTGGCCATCAGGAGTGGGACTCTGTAAGAATGGCTGGATGCTTAGTGATCTGAGATGGAATCCTTATACACCAACAAAGTATGGACTTTAGTTGCTTTATCTGAAGGGTTAAATCCCCATCAGGAGCAAGTATATCTTGAGAAGATTACTTGGTGTACATGGAAACGTTGAGATTTTCAAAGCTATGCTTAAGTCCATCCAGATCCTACTTGCCACGGCTACATACCATGACTACGATATCTGGTGGTTGGGTGTCATGACAGCTTTTCTAAATGATGTTTTAGAAGAGAGCGTCTATAAGTACACTGTTAGTTATATGTATGCCCTAGAGGCCATTACTGTACATTGGATGTATATTGTAGTGGATGCTGGGACATATATAGGTAGGACTTTCTTGCTCGACATGATAGTACGCTATCTGGTTGCTCTTTATCTTAACATGTATACTTTCTGTCTCTCTGTTACATGTTGATAAAGCCCTTAGGATGTGTACTCGACTTCCAGGACTGTGATGCAGATCATACTAGTGGGGCCTGGATAGTCTATGAGTACATCCTTGAAATGTTCCTAGTCGAGGGAATTGTTAGTGTTTATGCCCTAGAAGGCCATTACTGTATCATACTAGCTTGTATATTACTTAATGGAAGCTTGGGATATTCACATGTATATAACAGTCTTGCTAAACATGGTAGTATGCTACTTGGTTTTTCTATCTTAATATGTGAGTGTACGTATTGATAGAGCTCTTAGGATCTTGCTTGTCTACCAGCGTTGTGATGGCAGTCACACTAGTGGGGGCTGGGTAGTCTACAAGCACATCCTTATTCTGGTCCCCGGTCGTTGGATTATCGAGACAGAGCATCGATACTCCGGAGTAGACTGGTGTGTACGCTTCTCATCCCAGTTGGGGAGATGGTCTGTCCCACAGCCGTCAGTACGTCGTACTGGAGATAGTATACAGGTGCTCGTTAGGTTACGGGTACACCGGACAGGACTCACAGGGAACTGTTGGTTGGTTTGATACCAGTCGTCAGTAAACAGTTCCCAGGTGACATGAGTACAGCGTAGTCCGCAGACTTGACACTGCTACTTCGCCTCGAGTGTGTCCCACTGTTCTTAGATTGCTACCCTACCACGGGTCAAAGGAGTCATGCAAATAGGTGGCAGTTGGGTGCAGTCCCGAGCACTTGGAGGCAGTGGCGGTTAGACAGGATTCGTCCCTCCCGGTATTGGGAGTAGATATCGTGCTGTGTCAGAGAGCCATTACGCAAAGTCCCTGGCCAGGGCAAGCGAGATTTGCTGGTAGGTTCCAGTAGTTTCTCAGGGTGTAATGGGCTTACCTCCGACACGACTTATACCGCTATTAGGGGACTGACGCTTGCCGCCCCCCTAGGCCCGATATGCGATAGTCTTGGACGAACGGACCGGACTGTATGGAGATTGTCACATCAGACTCAGTAGGAGTTCGGATGGGTTTACTCATCGGCCTTCTTATCGACAACTACCTGGGGACCGTTACGTACAGCTAGTGCCGCTTGCGGTCTGTGGTTAAACCCACTGCCAGCGTAGTAGTCGAGTCTCTAGAGTCCCACACAGAGAGTTTCCTACTCCAGGCGAAACGATATAGAGGTTGCATGGTTTTGCGACAAAGGGTTCGGACGCATACGTGCGTTTACGCGCGTACGACTTTCGGACAGTTTTTACCAGTCGGCTTTGGTTTAAGCCAGTTACTGGTATCCGGTTATTGGATTTTTACAGTCTAAAGTTTTTCCGTATTTTTGCGGATTGGAGGGGCGTTCTCGTAATTGTACGAGAAGCTTCTAGAAGATGTGACTAAGGAGGTTTCTTTTGGAAAGAAAGTGAGTCATGGTGGTGATTCATTCATTTCATTAATGCACATTTATTGCTTAATGACTCATGCTAATGAATCACCACTAGATATTTTATGAAGCATGCTTATTCATTTCTTTTATTCATTATTGAAAAATAAGAATGCTTCATAATATTATGATACACTCTCTCTCTTCTCTCATTATCTCATCTCACATTCTCTCTCCTCAAGCTCTCATCTTCAAACCCTAATCCTTAATCCTCATGTGTTGAGATCAAAGGATTAGTTAGACTAAACAATCCATAACCTTCACTCTACATCATCCTTTCATCTTTGATTAGCAATTAAAGTTGATTAGTTACCTCAAGTTAGAGGTTTAGCTTGGAGTTTCGCTCTCGGGTGGATCGTCTACTACCTAGAGAAGGTCGAGGAGAACAAAGGAGGACACAAAGACGAAGGACTAGTTTCGATCGGTATAATCCCTTAACACTGTAGTTTAGTTTAGCTATGTGTTTGGTTATTATTTGTTTAGCTTCGATTCAAGCGGTTAGTCGATGTTCGTTGTTTAAACTTGATCGTTTTTGAAAATTCCGCCTCCCCACAAGTACTGGGGTGTACTACATCGACTTACAGTGGTATCAGAGCCTCGCTAAACAATAAATAACTTAATTGCAAATTTGTACGAATTTCGAACGGAAAAACAAAGCCGCAAAACCCTAATTCTGTCAAGTTTCTGTCGAAGTTAAAATCAAGTCAGAAAATTTTTCAGGTGTGTTCAGAGAGCTTGACATGACCACAGGAGAACACCCAAAAAATTTGGGCTTCTGATTCGTCTACAGTGCCGCGGAAGGGCGGCGGATCCCACCGATCCGCCGCGCAACCGCGGCCGAGTTGACGAGTCAGGAACTCGTTTTTTTTGGGTGGGTCCCCTGTGGTGTTTTGGGTTTTCTGGAATATTTAATTATTGCTCAGGTTACTGTTTAACAGAGCAGATTTTGGAGCAATATTGATGTTGTTTATTCGATCGAATTGTACAGTATTTGCGTATTGGATTATATCTGTGATTGTTTAATGTGTTCGTAAACCTCCCCCAACTGCTAGTATGTCGGTTGGCAGGGGGTTGCACATTTCTGAAATGGTTATATCTGTTTGTGCATATAAACTGTATTGGACTGTTGTGGTGTATAGCCGGGGTTTGCAATGGGTTATTGTTTTAATTCATTTGTTGTAAATGTAATTTGTTGTAATATTATTTTTGCGGGGCACTTCCAGGTTGCGGTTGTAGCCACTATTGTATTATTTCATTTTACTGTTTTTGCTCCTAGGACTGACCCAAGGTGGGGTACACAGACTGCCGGGTGGGTAGTTTGCCGTACCCGTAGGGGTCGAGGGTGGGGTAACGGCTATTCATCACAACTGTGTAATCTGTCTTTTCTTGCAGGCTCAAAAGAAATACAGATTGCTTGCAAATCCAATATTGTTTATCTGTGTTCTGGAATGAATATCATTGCGTCAGACGAATGTAAAATATCTATATTTATGATAGCTATTTAGACGCCACTTATGTTTTACACCCGCGCTAGCCCAGCCCCCGCTCTGTCGTTAGTTAAGTAACCTAACGGGTGATGACGGGACCCCGTGGCGAATGCGGATGGCATAAGAGGACGTTGTATTTTCGTTGTTTTCTGCAATGATAGGTTAATGATGGGACGCATTATCTGTAATGCAAAGTAAAACAAACCAAAGTTTTAAATCGTTGGAACAATTTAAAAGAAACCACTCGGTTATTTTTAAAAACAGATATTTTTAAATGCGGAGTCTTAACCACTCCTTTTAAAAGCTATCAGGTTCCTTCGGTTATATCAAGTTCACTACGTTCACGGTTTCGCCAAAACCATTCGTTGCCCTCCGTCATTTCATCTGGGTATTCAGTAGTATTCAAGCTATGTATTTTGACCTAACGCCAAGGCATAGTGTTTGGTAGCTGCTGGATATTCATTTGTTGCATAGATAGATGAGTTAGTTTGGAACAGTCGTATTATCATTTTGGCCGAACGTCAAGGATATATACGGATGGGTTCAAATTGACAAGATAATGATGGGTAGAACTTGACATGTGACTTATGACATTTTGACCTAACGCCAAGGTCATAAGAGCATGGGGCAAAAACTTATATCGGGAATTTCTAAAGAAACTGAAATTTGCAAAGAGATGCATACCATTTGGAGTTTGATGAATGTTGGTAGGATTCCTTCAACATTATCATACGATGATATTTGGATCCCGATCCTACTGTGAGTATATGCTACTTATCAGGATATTCGTCACTTAACGATCAATGCTATAAACCTAGTAGGTGTCCAGAAAAGTGTCAGCGGGGTTACGCCCCCAGAGAAAAGAGGTTATTTAATTAAGGAACTTCGCGAAAGCGTTGGAAAACCTCCCTCGAAGTATCGACACCGGCCTGGCTGAACGGTTAAGCAAGTATTGTACGGTGAGAATAGTCTTGGCTAATTCTTCTTTTATGGTTTGAGGAAGGATTCGAGAAACTGTGGGAGCCATCCAGTTTAGATAAACTAAAAACCATTCTAAACTTGCAAGAGCATCATGCTAAAGAGTTTTCTTCTCTCTCTCCTAATTGCAGCGACCCTGAAAATGACTGGACTTAAGTTACTTTTAGAGAAAAATATACTGACGGGGCCAAACTATAAAGATTGGCTGCGGAATGTCAAGATGGCTTTGACCTATGACAAACTGGGGTACGTCCTCACCGCTACAGCACCTGCTGTCCTTGGTCCCAAATCCAGCAATGCGGATAAGGAAATCCGCAAAACCTGGGATTTAGATTGCGCGAGAGCCAAGTGCATCGTGCTTGCCTCGATGAACAATGAACATCAGAGGAGGCACGAGGATATGTCCCTTGATGGCATATTTCTCCATACAAAGGAACTTTATGGAGAGCAATCTCGTATAGCAAGATACGAGACCTCTAAGAAATTATTTCGAGCGAGGTTGGCTGTCGGATCATCGGTAGGTGAACATGTCCTACAGATGATTGGCTATATAGAAGAGCTCGCAGACCTTGGGACGACTTTGGATAATGAGCTCTATACAGACCTTGTTCTCCAGTCCCTTCCTCCCACCTACGCCCAGTTTATCCTCAACTTCAATCTTCAAAGAAAAGAAGTTGAACTTGCGGAACTCCTGAACATGTTAAGGAGTGCAGAGGGCACCTTGCAGAAGGCAAGGGAAACACCCGCTATGTTTGTTGGCGGTTCATCTTCTTCCGGGTCCAAGGCTAGGGCCAAAGGAAGGAAGAAGAAGGCCGCACCCAGACCTAGAGGAGGTGTTAGTAAGGTGGGAGGGAAGGGAAAGAAAAAGAAAGCAGCACCGGTAGTTGGCCTGGATGAGTGCTTCCATTGTCACAGGAAAGGGCACTGGAAGAAGGATTGCAAGGCGTGGAACGCCAAGAACCAGGAACCGAAGCAGGCTGTGGCTTCGACTTCAGGTGTGTTTGTAATTGAGAATTGTCTGTCGATCAACTCTACTTCCTGGGTATTGGATACCGGGTCAGGATCTCATATTTGCAATTCATTGCAGACACTGAGAAACCGTAGAGTGCTGAAGGAAGGTGATATGATCCTCAGGGTTGCTAACGGAGCTAGCGTGGGAGCTGCGTCCGTCGGGGATTTTCACCTAGGATTGACGAGTGGACACATTTTGGTTTTACATAACTGTTATTTTGTACCCAGCTTAACGTGTAATATCATATCAGTTTCCTTATTATCAAATAAAGGTTATGATTTCACGTTTGTAAGAGATGTTGTCAACATCCACCTTAATCATAGTTTGATTGGGTCCGGTACTCTAAATAACGGCATATATGTGTTAAACCAACTCCAAATTTTCAATGTCCAGAACACACTAAAAAGAAAGTCTCCAGATTTAAATAAAGCTTTCTTATGGCATTGTAGACTGGGTCACATCAATGAGAGAAGGTTGACTAAGTTGCATAGAGAAGGATATTTGGACACGTTCGAATATCAAACTTATGACACTTGTCAATCTTGTCTCAAAGGAAAGATGACAAAAACTCCATTCACTGGACAAGGAGTAAGAGCGAGCGAGCTCTTAGGACTCATACACAGTGATGTATGCGGTCCAATGTCTACACATGCGAGAGGTGGTTTTTCCTATTTCATTACTTTCACGGATGATTACTCAAGATACGGATTCATTTATCTGATGAAACATAAATCCGAGGCTTTTGAGAAATTCCAAGAGTATAAGAATGAAGTAGAAAACCAAACCGGCAAAAGTATAAAGACACTTAGATCTGATCGAGGTGGAGAATACTTGAGTGCCGAGTTCCTAGGTTACCTAAAAGAGAAAGGAATTCTCTCTCAGCTTACTCCTCCGTACACTCCACAGCATAATGGTGTATCGGAGAGACGGAATCGAACCCTATTGGATATGGTACGATCCATGATGAGTAATGCTGAGTCACCGCGATCTTTCTGGGGACATGCGCTAGAATCAGCGGCATATCTTTTGAACATGGTACCTACCAAGACTGTGCCTACCACTCCATATCAGATGTGGAGTGGGAAGAAACCCCATCTACAGTATATAAAGATTTGGGGATGTCCAGCTTTTGTTAAAAAGCAGCATGTGGACAAGCTCGAGGCACGATCAGTAAAGTGTTTGTTTGTGGGATATCCAAAGCACTCCAGGGGATATCTATTCTATTACGCAGAGGAACAGAAGGTATTTGTTTCTCGTAATGCCCATTTTCTAGAACATCAGTTTTTAGAAAAGGAATCAAGTGGGAGCGAAATAGAACTGGAAGAAATTCCAGAACCACAAACTGCTACTGAAAGTTTGGTAGAACCAGAGGTTCAAGAAGAACAGAACATTCCCGCACCCCTCCGCAGGAGTAGTAGGCCGTCTCGTCCGCCTGAGAGATACTACGGTTTTCTCATAGACGGGGATAGAGAGGATTGCATCATAGATGATGATGAACCTACTGACTTCCAGCAAGCCATCCAGAGCGGCGACTCGGTACGATGGCTAGATGCAATGCGGACCGAAATGGAGTCCATGTACACCAACAAAGTATGGACTTTGGACTTTGCTCCAGATGGGGTAAAACCCATAGGATGCAAATGGATCTTCAAGAAAAAGATTGGTGTAGATGGACAGGTGGAAACCTATAAGGCTAGACTTGTTGCAAAGGGTTTTCGTCAAAGACCTGGTTTGGACTATGACGAAACTTTTTCTCCAGTGGCTATGCTCAAATCCATTCGGGTCCTTCTTGCTATTGCTGCCTTCCATGATTATGAAATCTGGCAGATGGACGTAAAGACGGCTTTTCTGAATGGAAATTTAGAAGAGAGCGTCTATATGGATCAGCCAGAGGGTTTCAATCAGAGTGGGAGCAGCGGGAAAGTATGCAAGCTGCTTAAGTCCATTTACGGACTAAAGCAGGCATCGCGGAGTTGGAACATCTGTTTTGATGAGACAGTCAAAGAATATGACTTTATCAAAAATCCAGATGAACCGTGCATATATAGTAAAGTTGTGGCCAGAAGTGTCGTATTCCTCGTCTTGTACGTGGATGACATTCTATTGATAGGAAATGACATTCCTATGCTACAATCTGTCAAAAGATTCTTGTCACACAGGTTCTCCATGAAAGACCTGGGTGATGCCTCTTACATTCTGGGGATCCGGATCTATCGTGATAGATCCAAGAGGATGTTGGGACTTTCGCAGTCCAGGTATATCGACACTGTACTGAAAATATTCAGTATGGAAGATTCTAAGCGCGGTAATCTACCGGCTTGTCACGGAATCACCCTCTCCAAAGAGATGTCTCCCAAGACTGATTTGGAAAGGGAACGCATGTCTATTATACCCTATGCTTCTGCGGTAGGCTCTATAATGTATGCGATGTTATGTACCAGACCAGATGTAGCTTACGCACTAAGCGTGGTAAGCCGGTATCAGTCAGACCCAGGGGAGAAACACTGGATAGCAGTAAAGAACGTTCTCAAGTACCTGAGGAGGACTAAGGAGATGTTCTTGGTTTACGGCGGAAAAGACCTCAGGTTGGAGGCCTTTGCTGATTCCGGCTTCCAGAGTGATAAGGACGATTCCAAGTCCATGTCGGGTTATGTCTTTACCCTCAATGGAGGGGCAGTGTGCTGGAAGAGCTCCAAGCAGGACACCGTTGCCGACTCGACGATGGAAGCGGAGTATATAGCTGCTTGCGATGCCGCAAAAGAAGCAGTCTGGATGAAGAAGTTCCTAACAGAACTTCAGGTGGTTCCTACCATAGCTGATCCAATACCTCTGTATTGCGACAACAACGGAGCTATAGCTTTAGCGAAGGAACCAAGGTCCCATCAGAAGTCCAGACACATCTTGAGGCGGTATCACCTGATCAGGGAGATCATTGATCGTCAGGAGATCGAGGTTCGGAGAGTTGCTTCAGAAGAGAACATTGCTGATCCATTCACGAAGGCCCTTCCTCAGATTCAGTTCGAGAGGCTGCTCGAGATCATTGGTCTGCGATATGCCAGTACATGGCCCTAGTGCAAGTGGGAGATTGTTAGTGTTTATGCCCTAGAAGGCCATTACTGTATCATACTAGCTTGTATATTACTTAATGGAAGCTTGGGATATTCACATGTATATAACAGTCTTGCTAAACATGGTAGTATGCTACTTGGTTTTTCTATCTTAATATGTGAGTGTACGTATTGATAGAGCTCTTAGGATCTTGCTTGTCTACCAGCGTTGTGATGGCAGTCACACTAGTGGGGGCTGGGTAGTCTACAAGCACATCCTTATTCTGGTCCCCGGTCGTTGGATTATCGAGACAGAGCATCGATACTCCGGAGTAGACTGGTGTGTACGCTTCTCATCCCAGTTGGGGAGATGGTCTGTCCCACAGCCGTCAGTACGTCGTACTGGAGATAGTATACAGGTGCTCGTTAGGTTACGGGTACACCGGACAGGACTCACAGGGAACTGTTGGTTGGTTTGATACCAGTCGTCAGTAAACAGTTCCCAGGTGACATGAGTACAGCGTAGTCCGCAGACTTGACACTGCTACTTCGCCTCGAGTGTGTCCTACTGTTCTTAGATTGCTACCCTACCACGGCTCAAAGGAGTCGTGCAAACAGGTGGCAGTTGGGTGCAGTCCCGAGCACTTGGAGGCAGTGGCGGTTAGACAGGATTCGTCCCTCCCGGTATTGGGAGTAGATATCGTGCTGTGTCAGAGAGCCATTACGCAAAGTCCCTGGCCAGGGCAAGCGAGATTTGCTGGTAGGTTCCAGTAGTTTCTCAGGGTGTAATGGGCTTACCTCCGACACGACTTATACCGCTATTAGGGGACTGACGCTTGCCGCCCCCCTAGGCCCGATATGCGATAGTCTTGGACGAACGGACCGGACTGTATGGATATTGTCACATCAGACTCAGTAGGAGTTCGGATGGGTTTACTCATCGGCCTTCTTATCGACAACTACCTGGGGACCGTTACGTACAGCTAGTGCCGCTTGCGGTCTGTGGTTAAACCCACTGCCAGCGTAGTAGTCGAGTCTCTAGAGTCCCACACAGAGAGTTTCCTACTCCAGGCGAAACGATATAGAGGTTGCATGGTTTTGCGACAAAGGGTTCGGACGCATACGTGCGTTTACGCGCGTACGACTTTCGGACAGTTTTTACCAGTCGGCTTTGGTTTAAGCCAGTTACTGGTATCCGGTTATTGGATTTTTACAGTCTAAAGTTTTTCCGTATTTTTGCGGATTGGAGGGGCGTTCTCGTAATTGTACGAGAAGCTTCTAGAAGATGTGACTAAGGAGGTTTCTTTTGGAAAGAAAGTGAGTCATGGTGGTGATTCATTCATTTCATTAATGCACATTTATTGCTTAATGACTCATGCTAATGAATCACCACTAGATATTTTATGAAGCATGCTTATTCATTTCTTTTATTCATTATTGAAAAATAAGAATGCTTCATAATATTATGATACACTCTCTCTCTTCTCTCATTATCTCATCTCACATTCTCTCTCCTCAAGCTCTCATCTTCAAACCCTAATCCTTAATCCTCATGTGTTGAGATCAAAGGATTAGTTAGACTAAACAATCCATAACCTTCACTCTACATCATCCTTTCATCTTTGATTAGCAATTAAAGTTGATTAGTTACCTCAAGTTAGAGGTTTAGCTTGGAGTTTCGCTCTCGGGTGGATCGTCTACTACCTAGAGAAGGTCGAGGAGAACAAAGGAGGACACAAAGACGAAGGACTAGTTTCGATCGGTATAATCCCTTAACACTGTAGTTTAGTTTAGCTATGTGTTTGGTTATTATTTGTTTAGCTTCGATTCAAGCGGTTAGTCGATGTTCGTTGTTTAAACTTGATCGTTTTTGAAAATTCCGCCTCCCCACAAGTACTGGGGTGTACTACATCGACTTACAGGAATATCGAGACGGGGCATCGATATTCCAGAGTAGACTAGCGTATATCTTCTCGACCCATGCGATGGGCGATGGATGATCCCATATCCATTGGTGTTTGACATCAGAAATGGTATACGGGTGCTCAGTGGAGACTGGGTACACTGAACGGACTCGCCGAGAACTCCCAGATGGTATTATACCTCACGTCAGATGGCAGTTCTCTGGTGACACTGGTACAGCTTAGTCTGTTGACCCGAGATCGTCATAGAGTCTTGTGTGTCTCCCACTGTGCTTTGATTTCCACCCTACCACGGCTCTACTGAGTTGTGCAAACAGGTGGTTTTTGGGTACAGTCCCGATTCACATGGAGGCAATGAGCGATAGGAGGGGATTCGTCTCTCCCGGTATTGGGGGTTGATGTTGTGCTATGCTCGACTGGCCATAACAGGAAATCCCTGGCCAGGGTTGCAGTGACCTACTGGTAAGTGTTATCAGTAGTTTCACGAATGTTATGGACCTCACGTCGGCATGACTTATCAAGCTACTGGGGTCTGACGTTTACCACCCCTAGGCGAGATATGCGACATATCAGACGAACAGACCGGACTGTACGGTAAGTGTTACTGGTTGGATTCACAGGAGTGTGAGCGGGCTTGCTCGTCGATCTTCTGATCGCTCAATACCCGGGTGGCCGTTACGTTTAGCAGACCGCTTGCGGCTTGTGGGTGTTTGATATGATCATCATCTGCTGCCGGCGTATTGACGAGTCTTTAGAGTCCTACACAGAGGTTTCCTGGCTCAAGCGAAACGAAATAGGAGCGCATATGAGATATGGGCGGGATCGAGAATAATGCGTGTATGTGATACCGTATTCTATTCTCGCGATGAATGTATCGAATGGTTATATGCGATATAACCTAGTTATCGAATCAAGGATTGATTCGATAAGCCGATACATATGATACTAGTCGGTTATATCCGATATGACCGGATCGTTAAATCAAGTGTTGATTTAATGATTTAGTGCATATTTATATATTTGATATATTACTTTGCGTTAACTAGTATTGGTTCACTTTAAAAGGATTTTCTCACTTGAATTGTACACATTGTATATGCGATATAGTTTTGTGCACATGTTTGTATCATGTTTGATGATACATGCTTACTTGGTTAAGTGTAAAGAATCAAACCATGGTTTAAGTTAATGATTAGTGTTTTGATTATTTATTCATTTATCTTTCTTATTTATTCATTTTGGAAAAAGAAAAAGATAAATGAATGGTTGAATGTTTTGTTTTTAGTTGAAGTTTCTTGAAACTTTGACTAAGTCACTCTTTTGTTCTTATGCTTAACCCTAACCATCCTTTTAACCATGGTCTTTTCTCTACACTTAACTATAGTTGAAAGTATGATAAGTATTGATTTATTTTTTTTATATCTAATTATTAAGACTTATCATATCTTTCTTCTTCTTCTTCAAGAACTAGAAAAAGAAAAGCTTTCTAGTTCAATGGCAACTTGAGAAAACAAGTGAGAAATCCAATTCTAAAGTGAACCCACTTCCTATTTCTTCATCCTCTACCTCTTGCCAAGTAGTATAGGGTGTTCTCTTCACAAGTTTCATGACTTGTTGAAGTGAGAGTTTGATCTTGTGGAGCTTCGACGTAGATCATCTTCGACATCGAAGCCGACGACCAATTCCGCTCATTTTTCCGATGAAGCCGATGCTAGAGTCCGGGATTCAGTTTGGACAGCAAGGGGACTTCATCACGGAGCTTGGGAAGTGGTGGACCGGATCTACAAAGGTTGTAGCCCCTTCCCTATTTCTATATTTCCGTTTACTTGCTTGCTTTGCCTAAATATCTAGTTAACGATCCGTTCTAGGTTTTCTCGGCACCGTAATTTTTAGAAATTAGCGTGTTTGATCACTTGTGAGACTTCACTAGAGTGCCTAGGATCCATACAGTGGTATCAGAGCCTAGCTAGAGCCTTAGGCGAAGTCCAGACGGAATTAGAAGTCCGATCGACCCGAAACCCCGATTTTAACATGCTCTCTGGACTTTTTTGAAATTCGTGGATTTTTGTGAATTAAAAATATGCAGAGAAATCAGCAGGTATTCCTAAGAATTACTGTGAAATTCGAGATCACGATTCCTCTAAACCGCGGCGGAACCGCGGCACGAGCATGGCTCGTGCGGCGGTTCCGCGGCCGACTAGTCACATCAGCATTATTCGTTTTCACAGTAACTCCTAGTTTTTAGTGCTGGTTTTCCTGGGGATATTTTAATATTTATTCCAGAGTTTTATTTTCTGGGTTGTATTGGGAACTCAGTATATTCGATCGGACTGTCTAATTTTGTCGGTGTGCTTTTCCGGATATTTTTAGAATATGTTAAAAATTTCGACCGGATATAAATACCCCACTTTTACCCTGTCGGGAAAATTCCAAGTGTTGGATTTTTCCGTAGTTTAACGACGTTCTAAGTAGTGCAAGTAACGCGATGGACCCTCTAGAAGACAACAAACCTTAACTCGATTATGTGACCGTCTTGAACTGCCCTTTGAACCTTCGGGTTTGGGGCAATACGGCGTGCCACATGTGAGGCGTTGGCTTGACCCTTCTACGGCTGGACCGTTGGTACTGAGGCACGAACTGAATGTTGTTAGACTTATTTCATGTGTTAAGTAGTATCGGGAAAACTTGGGTGTTCGATTGTTCGATCGAAAAGTTTAGCATTTTCTGTTTATCCGGAATGTGATACAATAATTGGAATTCACAAAAGGTTATGAGATGACCTGATGAATGTTATAAACATAGCAGTTTAGTCTCACTTGATCGGTTGCCATGGAATTTTGACGCGATCAAAAGTCCGTTGCAATCACGTAGCGTACGCGGATACTCGCCGGGTAAACTTAATAGACAACCTCACTCCATAGCCCCGACCAAGTGACTGTAGGAGAACCCCGTCGCCGAAAGCATCCGTTCGGGTGCTCGCGGTAGCGGTGTTCCGCCTTGGTGCACTTTGTCGACTGCGTCGGGGGTGCGGCCGTCTACTGAAGTTTGCGACGAGCATTCGATCAGAATGTCGGGAATCCTGTTGAATTGCCCGACTTGATATTGAAAAGAGTTTTCGATAATGAGACTAAAATGCAGGGTTTATAATTGTTAGGCATGCGATGTCTAAAGAATTCATTTGGTCAGGCATGCGATGTCTGAGGTGGTTGCGGATTCCAACTGTTGTAGTTTTACACTTTCTTTTCTGTGACCGTAAGTGTAATATGTGATGTCGCCGGTTTCGTTGCTATATGTCAACGACAATTGGGATGCGTATATTTACTTACGTTGATGACAAGTGATGTTATGTGTTGCTGGATATGTTATATTGGATCGTCGCGTTTGAATAGCAGGGGTTTTTTTTATGTGAGATGAGTGTTTTTTCATTTTCATTCAAGTAAAAACTTGTATGTAATATTCTTTTATTGGGGCACTTCCAGGTTGCGGAAGTTGTCACCCATTGTATATTATTTACTTTTCTGCACTAGGATAGATCCAAGGAGGGGAGCACAAGTAACCGGGTTCTGGGGTCCAGTGGGAGACCAACTCGAGGAGTCGAGTCCGGGTCTCCTAACCCTAGAATTGGTAGGGTTGCTTGCCGCTCTCGTAGGGGTCTTGGGGTGTGGGATTGGCTATTCATCACGACCGTGGAATCCGTGTTTTATACTGGCTCGTATTGAAAACACGGACGTCCTAGTATATCCAATATTTCATATGTTTCTTCTGCTGTGTTTTATCTGTGATGTGATCATATGATGTTCTGTGACAGGTATTATATATAGTATATATGATATATTATATAAACGTTGCTTATGTTTTACACCCGCGCTAGCCCTGCCTCGCTCTGGCGTTAGTTACCTAACCTAACGGTGCAGACGGGACATCGAGGCGAATGCGGATGGCATAAGCGTACGTTATATTTATCTGTGATGGTTAGGTGGACTTAAATGATGGGATATTCATTAATGAGATTAATGAAAGAAAAATAAACCTAATTGATGTTGTGGAATCGAATTTCAAAATAAAACAGGTAGCTACAGTTCTTGCTTTGCATCGTGGTGTTCCTTGTCGAACATCCTGCACCTTATTCGATAAGGAAAGGACCGAGATCCCTTCACCGGGAGTGACTCCTTTAGCAATAACTGGCAGATGCTACAACCCTCGGTTTGTCTTTTGATCGCTTCTATAGTTTCTGCTTTGCACAGTGATATATATGATGTATCCCGCACCTCATTCAACGAGGAAAGGGCCGACGATCCCTTCACCGGGAGTGACCCCTTTAGCAAAACTAGAAAAGCTTCGAAAAACATTCCATTTAAAAACCATTTGATTCCGCAACGAGATCAAGTTCAAAGCGTTAAAGGTTTTCACAAAAACCATTCGCAACCCTCCGTCATTTTAGGAAGTAGAGTACTTAGTATTCGTGCTGTGTTTGTTGAGCATAGTCAAGGCACAGTGTACGGTAGCTAAGTGATGTCTTCCTACACCGCATATGATGCGATTAGTTAGGACAGTCATGTGGCTTTGTTGACCTTAGCCAAGGGTCATGTGGGTGGGTCTAATTAATCACGAAATGACGGGTAGAACTTGACTAGTACCTATGATTTGTTGACCTTAGCCAAGGTCATAGGTGCTAGGGGTAAAAACCATTATCGGGAGTTTCAAGTGTTGAAACTTGCAATGAGATTGAATACCTTCTATATGATAGTTGGATCTCGATACCCACTGCGAGTAATTGTTACTCCTGGGAGAGTTTTGCACTTTGCAATTAGCCGATCAAGTAGGTGTCTAGAAAGGTGTCAACGGGGTTACGCCTCTGGGAAAACGAGGTTTACTGTAATTAGGTCCGTGCGAAAGCACGGGGAACCTCCCTCAAAGTACCGACACTGGCCTGGCTGAAAGATTGGCGAACTTGTAGAGTGTAATTAATCCCGGCTAGTCTTTCCTTTTAAGGTTTGAAGGAAGATTTGATAAAAACAGTGGGAGCCATCCTGATTAGATAAAATATATAATCAATCTGATCTTGCTAGAGCGCACGCAGAGTGTTTTCTTCTCTCTCTCTCCTGGTAGCGACCATATCACGCCTTAATCAAGAAAATAAAACGGAATATTGACCGAACCCGCTTGTTATACTGAGCTGGGGAACGTTGGTCCCGCTCCAACTTATAATTGTTATAAGACAGAGCAGGAAATTGGGGAATACCAGAATTCCTATGCCGTCCAAACGAAGAAAGTGCATATGATGCATCTCCTTCGGGTGTGTTCATTACAAAGAACTGTTTCTAAGTATCCTCTGAATCCTGGGTATTTGATACCGGATCGGGATCCCAGATATGTAATATGTTACATAGGGCTACAAAAGGGTAGAAAAACTGAGATCGGGTGATAAGTTTCATGAGACAGAAAACTGGGCAAGTGTTGCAGCCAAGTCTGTTGGTCACTGTCACCCTGTATTACCAATACATTGATTCTGAACAAATGCTATTAGATACCGAACCTGATATACAAAATCATATCAGTCTCTTTATTAGTAAAGAAAGGATGTAATTTTGTATTGATGGATAATGTTTTGAACATTTCCTATATCAAAAGTTGATCGGTGCAGGCACGTTATCTAGAAGCATTGAAGTTCTAAATCAAACTACAGTTCCTAGTATACAGAACACACACAAGAAGAAGAGTTCAGAAATGAACAAATCCTTCTTGTGGTATTGTAGACTAGGTCACATCAATGCGACCCGACTGGCTGAAGTTACATTTTAGATGCATATTTAAATCAGTTTGAATTTACATCTTATGAAACTTGCCAGTCATGTCACAAAGATTAGATGACCATAGCTCCGTTTACTGGAAACAGAGAAAGAGTTAGTAAACTCTTGGGACTGATACATTATGATGTATGTAAAGTCTCCTGTCTACACATGCCAGGACTGGTTCTTTGTACTTCATTATATTCTCTGATAATCTCTCAAGATTCAGTCATATGTTCCTGTTGAAACATAAGTCCGAACCTTTTGAGGTATTCACAGAATATAAGTTAGAAGTAGAGAACCAATAATCGGGTATAAGTATTATGTCCTATGATGAGATCAGGGAGGAGAATACTTGTGCATGGCATTCCTGGACCATTCTAAAGGAGAATGAGATTCTCTCTCCGTACTACTCCTCTGAATACACCACAGCACAACGGTGTATCAGGGCGGAGCAATTGCACAATATTAGATATGGTGTGCTCTATGTTGAGTATTACTGAGTTGCCTATTTCCTTTTGGGGTTATGCACTTGAGAAGCTGCATACCTATTGAATTAGGTTTGAATCAAATCAGTGCCTACCACTCCATATGAGATATGGTATGGGAAGAACCCATCTCTTAAGCTAGTTAAGATTTGGGGTTGTCCGGCCTATGTTTAAAGCAAAATCCAGACAAGATCGAGGCAGGATCAGTTCTGTAGAATTGGAAAGGTTCCAGCTATACAAAACTGCAGTTGATGATTTGACAGAACCAAAGTATTCTATAGTCCCCGATGAACCTCAGCCTCTCCGCCGATCTAGTAGGGTTCCTCATCCTCCTGAGAGATACCTCGGTTTCTCGATGACAGTGGGAGCAAGGATTACATCATGAGATGATGACCCAACTAGTTTCGAGCAGGCCATCAAGAGTAGGGACTCTGTAAGAATGGCTGGATGCTTAGCGATCTGAGATGGAATCCATGTACACCAGCAAAGTATGGACTTTGGCTGCTATATCTGAAGGGTTAAATCCCTATCAGGAGCAAGTATATCTTGAGAAGATTACTTGGTGTAGATGGAAAAGTTGAGACTTTCAAAGCTAGGCTTATTAAAGGTTTTAGTCATCAACCTGGCATGGATAATGATGAAACCTTTTCCAAGTGACTATGCTTAAGTCCATCCGGATCCTACTTAACATTGCTACATACCATGACTACGATATCTGGTGGTTGGGTGCCCTGACTGCTTTTCTAAATACTGATTTAGAAGAGAACGTCTATAAGAACACAGCCAGAGGTCTTCGTAAACAGTGGGAGCAGCGGAAACGTGTGCAAGTTGCTTTACATAATGAAGCAGGAATCGCGGAGTTGGAACGTCTGTTTTGATGTGATAGTCAAAGTGTTTGACTTCATCAAAATGGTAGACGAACCTTGTATATACAAAAAGGTAGTAGAGAGTAAGGTGGTCATCTTCGTATTGTACGTAGACAACATACTCTTGATAGGAAAAGAGTTTCCTATACTACGATCGGTCAATCTCCTATTATCACTAGGATTCTCCAAATAGGATCAAAGTGATACCTCCTAAATCCTGAGTTTTCATCTATGAGATAGATGTAATTGGATGCTAGGATTCTCACTAGATGTAGTGAGATGGTATCAAACGATCCTGAGGAGAATCACTGGAAGAGTTCCAAGGTGATAAAGATGACTGAATGTCAGTCACAGGCATTGTCTTTACCCTCAGTAAAGGGACAGTATGTTGGAAGAGTTCCAAGCTAGATACCGTGGCAAACTAGACGATAAAGGCTGGTAACATCGCTATTAAAGAGACTACCAAAGAGGCAGTTTGGGTGTATATTGGTTCATAAGATGAACTAGGTTTCTGCCATTGTATAACAATGGAAGTGTGGCTTCGGCCCTGGAACCCTGGTCCCATCAGTGACCCAGACATATTCTGAGGAAGCATCACCTGATCATGGAGATAGTTGATCTCCGGGGTGATCGAGGTTAGGAGAGTAGACTCAGAGGACAACACGGCGGATCCACTCACGAAGGCCTTTTCCCAGAGAGAGACTCATATGGGATGGTTGAGTATTAGATACTGCAACCACTGCTACAGATGGCCCTAGTGCAAGTGGGAGATTGTTAGTTATATGTATGCCCTAGAGGCCATTACTGTACATTGGATGTATATTGTAGTGGATGCTGGGACATATATAGGTAGGACTTTCTTGCTCGACATGATAGTACGCTATCTGGTTGCTCTTTATCTTAACATGTATACTTTCCGTCTCTCTGTTACATGTTGATAAAGCCCTTAGGATGTGTACCCGACTTCCAGGACTGTGATGCAGATCATACTAGTGGGGCCTGGATAGTCTATGAGTACATCCTTGAAATGTTCCTAGTCGAGGGAATATCGAGACGGGGCATCGATATTCCAGAGTAGACTAGCGTATATCTTCTCGACCCATGTGATGGGCGATGGATGATCCCATATCCATTGGTGTTTGACATCAGAAATGGTATACGGGTGCTCAGTGGAGACTGGGTACACTGAACGGACTCGCCGAGAACTCCCAAATGGTATTATACCTCACGTCAGATGGCAGTTCTCTGGTGACACTGGTACAGCTTAGTCTGTTGACCCGAGATCGTCATAGAGTCTTGTGTGTCTCCCACTGTGCTTTGATTTCCACCCTACCACGGCTCTACTGAGTTGTGCAAACAGGTGGTTTTTGGGTACAGCCCCGATTCACATGGAGGCAATGAGCGATAGGAGGGGATTCGTCTCTCCCGGTATTGGGGGTTGATGTTGTGCTATGCTCGACTGGCCATAACAGGAAATCCCTGGCCAGGGTTGCAGTGACCTACTGGTAAGTGTTATCAGTAGTTTCACGAATGTTATGGACCTCACGTCGGCATGACTTATCAAGCTACTGGGGTCTGACGTTTACCACCCCTAGGCGAGATATGCGACATATCAGACGAACAGACCGGACTGTACGGTAAGTATTACTGGTTGGATTCACAGGAGTGTGAGCGGGCTTGCTCGTCGATCTTCTGATAGCTCAATACCCGGGTGGCCGTTACGTTTAGCAAACCGCTTGCGGCTTGTGGGTGTTTGATATGATCATCATCTGCTGCCGGCGTATTGACGAGTCTTTAGAGTCCTACACAGAGGTTTCCTGGCTCAAGAGAAACGAAATAGGAGCGTATATGAGATATGGGCGGGACCGAGAATAATGCATGTATGTGATACCGTATTCTATTCCCGCGATGAATGTATCGAATGGTTATATGCGATATAACCTAGTTATCGAATGAAGGATTGATTCGATAAGCCGATACATATGATACTAGTCGGTTATATCCGATATGACCGGATCGTTAAATCAAGTGTTGATTTAATGATTTAGTGCATATTTATATATTTGATATATTACTTTGCGTTAACTAGTATTGGTTCACTTTAAAAGGATTTTCTCACTTGAATTGTACACATTGTATATGCGATATATTTTTGTGCACATGTTTGTATCATGTTTGATGATACATGCTTACTTGGTTAAGTGTAAAGAATCAAACCATGGTTTAAGTTAATGATTAGGGTTTTGATTATTTATTCATTTATCTTTCTTATTTATTCATTTTGGAAAAAGAAAAAGATAAATGAATGGTTGAATGTTTTGTTTTTAGTTGAAGTTTCTTGAAACTTTGACTAAGTCACTCTTTTGTTCTTATGCTTAACCCTAACCATCCTTTTAACCATGGTCTTTTCTCTACACTTAACTATAGTTGAATGTATGATAAGTATTGATTTATTTTTTTTATATCTAATTATTAAGACTTATCATATCTTTCTTCTTCTTCTTCAAGAACTAGAAAAAGAAAAGCTTTCTAGTTCAATGGCAACTTGAGAAAACAAGTGAGAAATCCAATTCTAAAGTGAACCCACTTCCTATTTCTTCATCCTCTACCTCTTGCCAAGTAGTATAGGGTGTTCTCTTCACAAGTTTCATGACTTGTTGAAGTGAGAGTTTGATCTTGTGGAGCTTCGACGTAGATCATCTTCGACATCGAAGCCGACGACCAATTCCGCTCATTTTTCCGATGAAGCCGATGCTAGAGTCCGCGATTCAGTTTGGAAAGCAAGGGGACTTCATCACGGAGCTTGGGAAGTGGTGGACCGGATCTACAAAGGTTGTAGCCCCTTCCCTATTTCTATATTTCCGTTTACTTGCTTGCTTTGCCTAAATATCTAGTTAACGATCCATTCTAGGTTTTCTCGGCACCGTAATTTTTAGAAATTAGCGTGTTTGATCACTTGTGAGACTTCACTAGAGTGCCTAGGATCCCTACATACACAGCCAGAGGGCTTCGTAGACAGTGGGAGCAGCGGAAACGTGTGCAAGATGCTTTAGAGGATAAAGCAGGCATCGCGGAGTTGGAACATCTGTTTTGATGTGGTAGTCAAAGAGTTTGGCTTCATCAAAATGGTAGATGAACCTTGTATATACAAAAAGGTAGTAGGGAGTATGGTGATGATCCTCGTAGAGTACGTGGATGACATACTCTAGTTAGGGAAGGAGTTTCCTATGCTACGCTCGGTCAATCTCCGCTTATCACAAGGATTCTCCATATAGGATCAAAGTGATTCCTCCTAAATCCTGGGTTTTGGATCTATGAGATAGTTCTAATTGGATATTAGGATTCTTACTAGATGTAGTGACATGGTATCAATCGATCCTGGGGAGAATCACTGGAAAGGTTCCAGGGTGATAAGGACGACTGAATGTCAGTCGCAGGCATTGTCTTTACCCTCAGTGGAGGGACGGTATGTTGGAAGAGTTCCAAGCTAGATACCGTGACTTACTAGACGATTAAAGGAAAGATACATCGTTACCAAGGATGCTACTAAAGAGGCAGTCTGGATATATATAAGTTCATGAGATAAACTTTGTTCCTACCATTGTGTGACAATGGAGTTATGGCTTATGCCAAGGAACCCTCGTCCCATCAGAAATCCAGATATAATTCTTAGGCAGTATCACCTGAACATGGAGATGGTTAATCTCCAGGTAGATCGAGGTTAGGAGAGTAGACACAGAGGACAACAGCGCGGATCCACTCACAAAGGCCTTTTTCCCAGTAGAGACTTTTATGGGATGGTTGAGTATAAGATACTTCAACCACAGCTAATTGTTGGGTATATGATACCACAACAGATGGCCCTAGTGCAAGTGGGAGATTGTTAGTTATATGTATGCCCTAGAGGCCATTACTGTACATACGATGTATATTGTAATGGATGCTTGGACATATATAGGGAGGACTTTCTTGCTCGACATGATAGTATGCTATCTGGTTATACTTTATCTTAACATGTACTCTGATTGTCTCTATGTTACATGTTGATAAAGCCCTTAGGATATGTACTCGACTACTGGGACTATGATGAGATCATACTAGTGGGGCCACGGTAATCGACGAGTACATCCTATAACTGTTCCTAGTCGAGGGTGTATCGAGACAGGGCATCGATACACCAGAGTAGACAAGCGTATACGCATCTTGACCCATATGATGGGCGATGGATGATCCCATATCCATCGGTGTTTGACATCAAGGATGGTGTTTGGGTGCTCAGTAGAGACTGGGTACACTGGACGGACTCGCCAAGAACTCCCAGATGGTATTATACCTCACGTAAGATGGTAGTTCTCCGGTGACACTGGTACAGAGTAGTCTGTTGACCCGAGATCGTCATACAGTCTTGTGTGATTCCCACCGTGCTTTGATTTCCATCATACCACGTCCAAGAGAGCGTGCAAAAAGGTGGCTTTTGGGTACAGTCCCAAATCACATGGAGGCAATGAGCGATAGGAGGTGATTCGTCTCTCCCGATATAGGGAGTTGATGGTGTGCTGTGTTCGATTGGCTATAACTGGAAATCCCTGGCCAGGGTTCCTGAGATTTACTGGTAAGTGTTATCAGAAGTTTCTCAAACTGTTATAGACCTCATATCGACACGACTTATCAAGTTACTGGGGTCTGACGTTTACCACCCCTAGGCGAGATATGCGACATATCAGACGACGAGACCGGACTGTACGGGAGTGTTACTGATTGGATTTGCAGGAGAATGTACAGGCTTGCTTGTTGATCTTCTGAGTGCTCAATACCTGGGTGGATGTTACGTTTAGCTGACCGTTTGCATCTTGTGGGTGTTTGATATGATCATCACCTACTGCCGGCGTATTGACGATTCTTTAGAGTCCTACACAGAGGTTTCTTGGCTCAGGCAAAACGGAGTAGGAGCACATATGTGATATGTGCAGGACCGAGGATAATGCGATATGAGATACCGTATTATATTCTCGCGATATTTGATATCAGCCGGGTCATCGGATCAAGTGTTGATTCGATGAATTGGTAAATGAGATATTAGTCGGTTATATGCGATATAGCCGAATTGTCGGATCAAGTGTTGATTCGATAATTTAATGTATAATAATATATATGATATATTGAATTACATTAACTAATATTAGCTCACTAAAAGATTCTTTTTCTCACTCGGGTAATACATTGATATATATACGATATATGTTAATTGTATTATTTTATTTTGTTACAATAAATATTATATATGTGATATATAATATTGTAACATGATATGATAACTAATGCAACATGTTTAGTGGAGATTAAACAAGGTTAGGGTTTGTTTTGGGTTAGTTCCTTCAAGAACCTTCTAGAAGGTTTTTCTTTTTGTTTTTGTAAAGATATTTTCAAGTGACTCATGCTTTAACCCAACCCAAACTCTAGCCCTAGTTAAATCTCTACAAAGGTTTAGTTAACCATGGTTGCATTATTAATCATTATCTTCTTTTCATTATTCATCACAAAAGGATTCTAATGATTATTCATCTTCTTCTTGCTTGAGTTCTTCATGAAAAGCTTTCTTGCTTTGATTTTGTGATGAAAATGTGTGAGAAAAAGATTATAAATGAGAGCAAAAATCCTACTTCATCATCCTCATCTATCCTTGCCATTTAGATGAGGGTGTTCACTTCATTTTGAGAGTGAGAGCTTGTGTTAATGAAACTTCAAGGTAGATCATCTTGGTTATCGAAGATCGGAAGCTAGCTTGCACCTTTCTCTTCGTGGAACCTCTCGAGAGTCCGGATACACGATGATCGCAGCGAAGGGACCTCAACACGGAGCTTAATAAGTGAAGGACCGGATCTACAAAGGTTGTAATCCTTCTCACTTAGTGTTAAAGTGTTTAACATGCTTGTTTTCGCCTAATCTCTAGTTTAAAGGTCCGGCTTTGGGTTGTTCGGCACGACTAAATTTTAAATTGGGCATGGTTGATGCCTCGTAGACCCTTGTGCGTGTGCCTAGCAACCTTACAATTGCATACCTTCTATGAGATAGTTGGATCCCGATACCCGCTGCGAGTAAGAGTTACTCCTGGGAGAGTTTTACACATTACAATTAGCCGATCGAGTAGGTGTCTAGATAGGTGTTAACGGGGTTACGCCGCTGGGAAAACGAGGTTTATTTTAAATTAGGTCCGTGCGAAAGCACGGGGAACCTCCCTTAAAGTACCGGAACTAGCTTGGCTAAAAGATTGGAGAACTTGTGGAGTGCAATTAATCCCGGCTAGTCTTTCCTTTTAGGGTTTGAAGGAAGATTTGACTAAAACAGTGGGAGCCATACTGATTAGATAAATTAATAACCAATCTAATCTTATAAAAGCGCACGCTGAGTGTTTTCTTCTCTCTCTCTAGGTAGCGACCATGTCACGCCTTAATCAAGATAATAATACGGATGTATTGACTGAACCCGCTTGTTATACTGCGCTAGGGAACGTTGGTCCCGCTCCAACTTATAATTGTTATAAGACAGAGCAGGAAATAGGGGATTACCAGAATTCCCGTGCCACCCAAACGAAGAAAGTGCATGCTGATGTATCTTCTTCAGGTGTGTTCATTACCGAGAACTGTTTCTCAGTATCCTTTACGTCCTGGGTATGAGATACCGGATCAGGATCCCGCAAATGTAATTTGTTACATGTGTAAGTCTACGTTAGCGCCCTGGCTGTCTACAGACGCCAAATGCGGAACAAAAACTTTTAACTTGGCGCTATCGTATACTTTAACCCGGATCTGCCATTATTGCTAAACTAACAAACTGTAAAGAGTGTAGAATGGTTATACCGAACGATCCGAGTCCTTCGTTCTTCAACCATCATCCCACGCTCCGTTGCGGCTGCTCCGATCTCGTCGATCTCCGATTCCTTCGTCGAGGTGGCACCACATCACCGGTTCTTTAAACGGGCTCCCGCCTCTGACTCGAGGCAACTCGATCGTCAAGTTTGCCAAAAGAGACGACCAAGATTGATGTAGAGAATGAGTAGATGACTTTGTCTCACTTCGTCCAAATCCGTGGACGATCGGTTAATGAAGTTGCCGTGGAAATCGGGTGATGGAATGAAATGGACTGTGAAATTCCATACACCGATAAAACCTATCATAATCTTTTCTCTCTTGAATCAAGTGAGGAAAATGAGAGAGAGAGAGGAGGCTATATATATATCAAAGGAGGGAGGTGAGTGTAGGAGCAAGTGGTGACCATAAGCTAAAAGCTTCTCACTTCAAAATATCTTAAGCAATCCAAAACCATTAATTACAAAGCATGAATCACTAAACACCTCATCATGCATTAATGAACCATTAAATGCATCCAATGAAAAATCAACACCATATAATCCTAGTCACCTCATCTAGAAACTTCTAGAAGCACGACTCATCATATCTGAAGAAAAGATAAATCCGTCTTTAACCGAATGTTAAAAGACGGCTGATAGAAAACTGGAAACTGGCAACTTCCAAAAGTGATCCTGAAACGAATTTCAGGATAACCCCGAAACTGTATAAATATACCCGCATTTGTATTACGACCGAATACAAATGCAACTGAGACAAAGATATTATACCTACTCAATATAATACTCGGATCCGGCTTAAACCAAAGCCGACCAGTATCATCTGTCCGAAAATCGACACGTGCGTAAACGCACGTGCATTTTCCGAACCCTGCCATAAAACCATACGGCTTCTACAACGTTTCGCCCGAACTTGGGAAACTGCCTGTGGGGGACTCTAATGACTCGTCAGCACCCTGGCAGTGGGTTTAACCACAAACCGTCAGCGGCACTAGCAATGCATAACGGCTGCCCACGGACTGACCTCAAGGGTGGCCGAGGAGCGAACTCAAGGGAGACCGATGAGCGAACTCCTCCAAAAACCCTACTGAGCCTAACAGTGACAATGTATATACAGTCCGGTCCGTTCGTCAATGAGTATCGCATATCCGCCTAGGGGGCTAGTAACGTCAGACCCCCAGAAGCAGTATAAATCGTGTCGGAGTGAAGCCCAATAACACCCTGAGATACTACTGGAGTTCCTACCAGTAAATCTCCTGCCACGGCCGTGGGCTTTGTGTAATGGCTCTCCTAGACACAGCACGATCTCGCCCCCAATACCGGGAGAGACGAATCCCCTGCCGATCCGCTCACGTGCCTCCATATGGCTCGGGACTGTACCCAAAAGCTACCTGTTTGCACGACTCCTTTGAGCCGTGGTAGGGTAGAAATCAAAGCACAGTGGGAACTCACACGAGACAAATGACGACCTCAGGTCGATGAACTAACCTGTACACATGTCACCAGGGAACTGCTATCTGACGGTAGATATAATACTAACTAGCAGATTCCCGGCGAGTCCTGTCCGGTGTACTCATAACCCAATGAGCACCTGTATACATCTTAGGTGATCCAACATACACCAGTGGCTTGTGAGACCGGCCACCGCCCCTCGTCGGGGTCTCGACTGTACACACTAGTCTACTCCGGAGTATCGATGCCCTGTCTCGAAACTCCCACGACCAGGGACCACAATTAAGGATATGCATCTAAACTACCCAACTCTCACGTATATGATCGCCATCATACTGTTGGCAGTAAAGCAAGATCCTAAGGGCTCTATCAAAGTGTAACATGCAATCAGTCACCTGAACATGTACACGACTGATAAAGGCAAACCAGATAGCATACTATCATCTTGAGTAAGACTGTCCTACCGGGATAGGTCCTCCGCAATCATTGCAATCACGTACCTGCGATCCAATAATTGACTATGAGGGCACTATCTCCAACAATCTCCCACTTGCACTCAAGGCTAATATTGCGATGTCGACTACTCACAGCCCGTGTGAAACCGAACATCCAACTCCTCTACTAATCAGTTTCACAAAGCCCGTTTGTAAAACTATTGTGTTCGAGAAATAGCCTCGGTGAGTGGATCCGCCTAGAAGTTTCTTTCTGTATCTCTCTTAATCTCAAGTTCGCGGAGAAAGCCATCTCCCGAATTGAGTAGTACCTGTCTTAGAATATGTCTGGATATCTGATGGGACCTTAGTTCATAAATGAACTCCATATCCAAACTTCTTAGACTGAATCGATCACTGAACCTAATCAGTATCGGGCACCATGCCACCCACAGTATCCTCTGGAACCACCTGTCCATAATACTGTCCCTCGTCAGAGGGAAAAACTATAACTCTGACAATCACTCTGTCAACCATGTCACCTTTGAAGCCTGGAATGATAACCGTCTCCCGAAAGAGTCTGCCGTCATCAAATCCGTAGAACATGTACTAGTGTTCTAAAACCGCTTCCTTATGTTTCTTCAGGATTGGATTAATACAAACTTATTGCATCCAGTGCAAAACCAACATTTGGTGTGGTACTTGACATCTCATGATTGACTCAATTGCCTAAGCAAGTGATCTGCCAATCATGCACATCCCTCTCCCCTTTAGTCTATACGACAGCTTTAGAGAGGGTGACTCCTTCACCTGCAGGTACACCAGCATGCTAGGAGTCAACTATTCCAAAAACCATTAGAATATCTGTCAAAGCACCCACATTGGGAAACTACCCAAATCCAGATCTAAAACCATAGACCCAGAAACCAGAATGTCAAATATTATATCCATATCCTGTCTGGAGAAACAACTGTGTGACGACCACAGTACAACCGATCGTAGTATAGGAATTTTACTTCCCACTCTGTGTATGTCATCCAGATACCATGACGTCACACCCTACTACCTTCTTAACTGATCCATCCCTTATTCTGATTGAAGTCAAACCCATGACTGTCACATCAAAAATAGATGATCTGTCTCCGCTATAACTGCTCAAGTCTATAAATAGACATAAGCTACTTGCCCACCATGCTTCCGTTGCTCCCACTGACTACGACAACCCTCCTACCGGGTCTCATATCCTGGAACAACAGTAGTGTCAAGTCTGGGTAGATAAGAACCTCCCTGTCACCGTCCTTGAGGCTACCGAAGTACCTCTCGGGTGTCTGAGGTTACCCACCAAATCTGCGGAGTGGCTATTGGAATGTCTACCTGATTGAATGTATAGGTCCTATTAAATTTTCCGTAATCGTTCGCGGTTCTGGAATCACTTCCAGTTCTACCATACTCCCACTACTGTTTACTGAAAAAGATCCATTTTTACTAAAACTGTGGCGAGTCAAGAACAATATCACTATTGATCTTCCAAATGGTAGAATATCAACCCTCGTCATAGCCAGGGTCAACCCACAAACAGCCATTACAGAACCGTGCCCTGAGTTATCCAGTGTCTGGTTTTAAGCATAAGCTGGACAACTCCCCATACCTTAGTTTCTTTTAAGGTACGATCCATTCTATATCCAATACAGAAACTTTGGCACTTTATTTAATTGGAACCATATTCGAATCATGCAGCTGTCTCCAGTGCATATCAACTTAATGGAAAGAGGCTAATCAGCATTACTCAACTTAGGAATCCATCCAATTATGAGTAACCTGAAAGAGAAACACGTTTCTCAAAACCATCACTATCATCTGAATACCAATCACAAGAATCTACATCTTCGATCTCTTTGAAGAATCCCGATACTTGTGATACCTGGTTCTCTACTTTATTCTTATACCCACAACTTCTCAAAACTTAGACCTTGTATTTCTACGAAACACTCGTCTAAATACTAGAGAAGTTATAAGTAAACAGAACATAGTACGAGGACCTACCCCTTTGTCCTGATGGACACTGGACAACATACAATACTCTGTATAAGTCCGCTGAGTTTAAACAACTCATAACCTGTGCGTTGTAGGTGGAAAACTGTACCCCAGCGATTTCCTCAAATATCACCAATTACAACGAATTCCGATATAATGAGGATGATCACCTAATTCCCAATATCTTACTCCCACTCATCATCTGTAAAACCATACAGATATGAGAATGAAACCTGGTAAATACATACCCTTGGAGTAAGTGTCTAATCGGGAAAACAGTTTTTCCTTTAACAATGCACTGAAACATGAAAATGTTTCGTAGGGGTATCATGGTATTCATAGTAATGCCTCTTCCATAATCCAATTCATGACTTCAACCGTATATTTTATTGCCATCTCTCCAAATCCCTTTATTTGTCTTTAGTCGTTACCTTCTGTACACCATCGTTAGGCTAAATGGTTTTCTTCCTTCCCTACCGTTCGGCACCAGCCTATGGTTTGGAAGAAGACTATCCAGTAAGCATAATAGGTGTACCCTCCGAAACCAAGGAGTACTCGCAACTGAGAGAAGGTGACGATAAAAGACAACTGAATAATACCTTATTCCTTTAAAGGTGAAATAGGAGTGGCGATGAAGTACGCGGTTTTGGTCGTGAATGATATCAGTCGCAATTTACTTTGCCCTCTTTCTAATCCCTTTATTTTGTCTTTACATATTACCTTCTGCACACCCTACTTAGGCTAATTGGTTTTCTTCATTCCCTACCTTTCGGCACCAGCCTATGGTTTGGAATAAGACTATCCAATAGGCGTAATAGGTGTACTCTCCTAAACCAAGGAGCTCTCGCAACCTGAGAGAAGGTGATAATAAAAGACAACTGAATAAACCAATTCTATTTCTCCTGAACCTGGATCCATCCTCGAAGAAGTCCCTTCGAGTTCGTATATAACCATACGATGGCTCTATCCAATGGAAGTGGATATCCGTAGTAATACGGGTGTTCTGAGAAATTCAAAGGGTAGAAGAAGGAGTGGCAATGACTTATGCAACTCAGACAATCCAAAAGCCAGTATTTTAAGAAGGTTCGGTCAACCTGGTCACTGAGTCATAGTCTAGGGTCGGTCAAAGGTCGCTGCCAAAGAGAGAGAGAGAAAAGAAACACTCAGCGTGCACTCTAACCTAGATCAGAATGGTCATCACTTTATCTAATCCGGAAACCTCCCACTGTCCTGTCAAATTCTCCTCCAAACCTAAAGAAGAATCAATCGGGATCACCCGAAGAGTAAACCAACTCATCAGTGGGAATCAGGATCCAACTCTCATCGCATGATAACGTGATGGAATGCATCCACGTTACTCATACTCCAGAAGGTATGCGCATACTCGGCAAGTTTCAGTTTCTTTAGAAACTCCTGATATTATTTTCTTGCCCCATGCTCTTATGACCTTGGCGTATGTCAACAAATCATAAGTCACATGTCAAGTTCTGCCCGTCATTATCTTGTTAATTTGAACCCACCCGTACATACCCTTGACGTATGCCAACAAGGTAATACGACTGTCCCAAACCAACTCATCTATCTATGCAACAAATGAATACCCAGCAGCTACCAAACACTATGCCTTGACGTATGCCAACAAACATAGCTTGAATACTACTGACCATCCATAAGAAACGACGGAGGGCTACGGTTGGTTTTTGGCGAAAAACCTTTAACGTAGTGAACTTGATATCGCTGAAGGAACCTGATAGCTTTTTTTTTAAAATATAGTGGCGAAAACCTTTTGCTAAAGAGGTCACTCCCGGTAAAGGGATATCGGCTCTTTCCTCGTGGAATGAGGTGCAGGATATTCCACTGAATACCGCTATGCAAAGCAACATGTAATCGACTATAGTGAAGTTATTACCCTGACGCAAACTTCTGCCCAAGGGGTCAGTCCCGGTGAAGGGATATCAACCCTTGCCCCGTCGAATGAGGTGCAGGATATTCCACTGAATACCGCTATGCATAACAAAAGGAAACGTCTTTGCAATAACACTTTTTAAATTGTTCCAACAACTGTATACAGGTTTGTTTTTACTTTGCGTTGATCAGAATCAACGCAGTCCCATCATTCAATCACACCAGAAAAGAACGAAAATAAAATGTACGTATATGCCATCCGCATTCGTCACTGGGTCCCGTCATCACCCGTTAGGTTACTTAACTAACGACAGAGCGGGGACTGGACTAGCGCGGGTGTAAAACATATACAACATCTAATAGTATATAAACCAATATACATAATCGCTCCAGGCGTGATAATATGCAACATTACAGAAAAGTAATAAGCATCACAGAACAATACAGATATCTGGGATCCCCGAGTTTCACAGAGCCGCTGCTGAAACTCGACGTTCCCCTGTCGTGTGGATAGCCTGTGCAATGAAACCTAGACCCCTACGGGTGCGGCAAGTTACCCGCCAAAACCTGAAGCGAGGCAGTCCCCCACAGCATAGTGAATGGAACACCCGGCACTTCACGGAATCCGGTAAATTGAGCACCCCTCCTTGGGTCAACCTGTACCCCCTACGAGTGCGGCGAATAGTCTGCCAATTCTGAAGTGGGGCCCCTCTGCCTCTCAAAGCCATGAGATGCGGACCCGTTGCTTTCCCGAACCCGGCTATCCGTACACTCCGTCGCGGGACAAAACCTAGTACAGTAATGAAAAATAGTACAATAGGTACATCGACCGCAACCTGGTCGTGCCCCAAAAGAATATTATACAACAGGCAGTGACGGCTGTCCACAAGTTGGACGCTCGCCCCGCAATATCAAATGTACAAATAAACTCAAACTGTACTATCATTGCACACTGCTATCCACCACGACAAATCCGCAACATTACAGCACAACACAGAACATCAACGCGAATGTCACGTTCGCAAACCCGTCTAAAAGAACTATAGCAATCAAACGCGGTTTACCGATCAAATGACATTCCCGGTCGGAGATATAATGTAAGCACTGTAAACTAACGTGTTTAAATTACGATCGACCAAAGACCAAATATCAAAAAGTGGGCCCCACTGCTTACTGGTGAACAGTAACAAAATCTGGACCAAAACTTTATATACCAAAAACCACAAAATCCCACCAAGAACCCACTGGAAAAATTTGGGGCCACGAGCTCAATGTTTGGCCGCGGAAGCGCGGTCAAACCTATGGTTTGACCGCCTTTCCGCGGCGGTATCATTGAGTCACGTGCCCAAATTTCTTCGTCGTTCTTAGAATTCCCTGCACGGATTTTTAAGACATCCAGAAATCAATTTCGACACCGTTTAAAATCAACAGAAACTGTCGTGCAAGGATTTTGTCGTTTTTGATTTTCGGTCGGATCGATATTTTGAACGCGTTAGCACAAGTTAGTATAGCAAAATGGTGAGGCTCTGATACCACTGTAAGTCTACGTTAGCGCCCTGGCTGTCTACAGACGCCAAATGCGGAACAAAAACTTTTAACTTGGCGCTATCGTATACTTTAACCCGGATCTGCCATTATTGCTAAACTAACAAACTGTAAAGAGTGTAGAATGGTTATACCGAACGATCCGAGTCCTTCGTTCTTCAACCATCATCCCACGCTCCGTTGCGGCTGCTCCGATCTCGTCGATCTCCGATTCCTTCGTCGAGGTGGCACCACATCACCGGTTCTTTAAACGGGCTCCCGCCTCTGACTCGAGGCAACTCGATCGTCAAGTTTGCCAAAAGAGACGACCAAGATTGATGTAGAGAATGAGTAGATGACTTTGTCTCACTTCGTCCAAATCCGTGGACGATCGGTTAATGAAGTTGCCGTGGAAATCGGGTGATGGAATGAAATGGACTGTGAAATTCCATACACCGATAAAACCTATCATAATCTTTTCTCTCTTGAATCAAGTGAGGAAAATGAGAGAGAGAGAGGAGGCTATATATATATCAAAGGAGGGAGGTGAGTGTAGGAGCAAGTGGTGACCATAAGCTAAAAGCTTCTCACTTCAAAATATCTTAAGCAATCCAAAACCATTAATTACAAAGCATGAATCACTAAACACCTCATCATGCATTAATGAACCATTAAATGCATCCAATGAAAAATCAACACCATATAATCCTAGTCACCTCATCTAGAAACTTCTAGAAGCACGACTCATCATATCTGAAGAAAAGATAAATCCGTCTTTAACCGAATGTTAAAAGACGGCTGATAGAAAACTGGAAACTGGCAACTTCCAAAAGTGATCCTGAAACGAATTTCAGGATAACCCCGAAACTGTATAAATATACCCGCATTTGTATTACGACCGAATACAAATGCAACTGAGACAAAGATATTATACCTACTCAATATAATACTCGGATCCGGCTTAAACCAAAGCCGACCAGTATCATCTGTCCGAAAATCGACACGTGCGTAAACGCACGTGCATTTTCCGAACCCTGCCATAAAACCATACGGCTTCTACAACGTTTCGCCCGAACTTGGGAAACTGCCTGTGGGGGACTCTAATGACTCGTCAGCACCCTGGCAGTGGGTTTAACCACAAACCGTCAGCGGCACTAGCAATGCATAACGGCTGCCCACGGACTGACCTCAAGGGTGGCCGAGGAGCGAACTCAAGGGAGACCGATGAGCGAACTCCTCCAAAAACCCTACTGAGCCTAACAGTGACAATGTATATACAGTCCGGTCCGTTCGTCAATGAGTATCGCATATCCGCCTAGGGGGCTAGTAACGTCAGACCCCCAGAAGCAGTATAAATCGTGTCGGAGTGAAGCCCAATAACACCCTGAGATACTACTGGAGTTCCTACCAGTAAATCTCCTGCCACGGCCGTGGGCTTTGTGTAATGGCTCTCCTAGACACAGCACGATCTCGCCCCCAATACCGGGAGAGACGAATCCCCTGCCGATCCGCTCACGTGCCTCCATATGGCTCGGGACTGTACCCAAAAGCTACCTGTTTGCACGACTCCTTTGAGCCGTGGTAGGGTAGAAATCAAAGCACAGTGGGAACTCACACGAGACAAATGACGACCTCAGGTCGATGAACTAACCTGTACACATGTCACCAGGGAACTGCTATCTGACGGTAGATATAATACTAACTAGCAGATTCCCGGCGAGTCCTGTCCGGTGTACTCATAACCCAATGAGCACCTGTATACATCTTAGGTGATCCAACATACACCAGTGGCTTGTGAGACCGGCCACCGCCCCTCGTCGGGGTCTCGACTGTACACACTAGTCTACTCCGGAGTATCGATGCCCTGTCTCGAAACTCCCACGACCAGGGACCACAATTAAGGATATGCATCTAAACTACCCAACTCTCACGTATATGATCGCCATCATACTGTTGGCAGTAAAGCAAGATCCTAAGGGCTCTATCAAAGTGTAACATGCAATCAGTCACCTGAACATGTACACGACTGATAAAGGCAAACCAGATAGCATACTATCATCTTGAGTAAGACTGTCCTACCGGGATAGGTCCTCCGCAATCATTGCAATCACGTACCTGCGATCCAATAATTGACTATGAGGGCACTATCTCCAACAACATGGGCTAAAGATAGGTAGAGAACTGAGAACGGGTGATAAGTTTCAAGAGTTAGAAATGATGCAAGTGTTGCAGCCAAGTCTGTTGGCAGTTATCACCCTGTACTACGAGAATACATTGATTTTGAACGAATGTTATTAGGTACCGAACCTGATATACAATATCATTTCAGTCTCTTTATTAGTAAAGAAGGATATAATTTTGTATTGTTGGATAATGTTTTGAACATTTCTTATATCAAGAGTTGATCGGTTCATGCACGTTATCTAAAAGCGTAGACGTTCTAAATCAAACCACAGTTCTTAATGTACAGAACACAAACAAGAGGAAGTGTTCAGAAATGAACAAATCCTTCTTAAGGCATTGTAGACTAGGTCATATCAATGCGACCCGACTAGCTAAAGTTACATATTTAAATTAGTTTGGCTTTACATCTTGTAAAACTTGCCAGTTATGTCACAAAGATAAGATGACCACAGCTCCGTTTATTGGAAACAGAGAAAGAGTTAGTGAACTCTTGGGATTGATACATGCTGATGTATGACGGTCCCCTGTCTACACATGCCAAGACCGGTTCTTTGTACTTCATTACATTCACTGATTATCTCTCAAGATCCGGACATATGTTCCTGTTGAAACACAAGCCTGGAACTATTGAGAAATTCAATGAATATAAGTTAGAAGTAGAGAACCAAAAATGGGTAAAAGTATTATGTCCTTTGATGAGATCAAGGAGGAGAATACTTGAGCACGGAATTCCTGGAATATTCTAAAGGAGAATGAGATTCTCTCTTAGCATTACTCCTCCGTATACACCACAGCACGTCGGTGTATCGGGGCGGAGCAAACGCACCCTATGTGATATGGTGTGCTCTATGATGAGTACTACTGAGTTGCCTATTTTCTTTTGGGGTTATGCACTTGTGAAGTTGCATACCTATTGAATAGGGTTCCAACCAAATCAGATGCCTACCACTCCATATGTGATATGGTATGGGAAGAGCCCATCTCTTAAGGAAGTTAAGATTTGGGGTTGTCCGGCTTATGTCAAAAGCAAAATCCGGACAAGCTCGAGGAAATGTCAGTTCTGTGGAAATTTGTTGGATATCCCAAGCATTCGCAAGGGAATATCTTCTACCACACCGAGGAACAAAAGATGTTTTATTTCTCGGCATACCACTTTTTGAGAAAAAGGGAATTTCTTATGAAGAAATTAGTGGTTATGAGGTGGAACTGGAAGGAGTTCCAGCTCTACAAACTGCAGCTGATGATTCGGTAAACCCGGAGGATTCAATTGTTTCCAACGAACCTCAGCCTCTCCGCTGATCTGGTAGGGTTCCTCATCCACTTGAGAGATACTTTGGTTTCTCTATGAAAGTGGGAGAGAGGATTTCATCATGAGATGATGACCCAACTAGTTTCGAGCAGGCCATCAGGAGTGGTGACTCTGTAAGAATGGCTGGATGCATAGCGATCTGAGATGGAATCCTTATACACCAGAAAAGTATGGACTTTGGTTGCTTTGTCTGAAGGGTTAAATCCCCATCAGGAGCAAGTATATCTTGCGAAGATTACTTGGTGTACATGGAAAATTTGAGACTTTCAAAGCTATGCTTAAGTCCATCCAGATCCTACTTGCCACAGCTACATACCATGACTACGATATCTGGCGGTTGGGTGTCATGACTGCTTTTCTAAATGATGATTTAGAAGAGAGCGTCTATAAGTACACAGCCAGAGGGCTTCGTAGACAGTGGGAGCAGCGGAAATGTATGCAAGTTGTTTTATGTGATAAATCAGGCATCACGGAGTTGGAACGTCTATTTTGATGTGGTAGTCAAAGAGTTTGACTTCATCAAAATGGTAGATGAACCTTGTATATACAAAAAGGGTAGTAGAGAGTATGGTGGTGATCCTCGTAGAGTACGTTGATGACATACTCTTGATAGGGAAGAAGTTTCCTATGCTACGTTTTGGATATAGTGCCCTCAAAGTCAATTATTGGATCGCAGGTACGTGATTGCAATGATTGAGGCATGACCTATACCGATATGACAGTCTTGCTAGAGATGATAGTATGTTGTCTGGTTTGTCTTTATCATCGTATACATGCTTTAGTTCACTATTGCATGATGATAGAGCCTATAGGATTCTTGCTTGACTACCAGAGTATGATGGCGGTCATATACGAGGGAGCTGGGGTCTATAAGCACATCCTTAAAGTGTCCCTAGTCGTGGGAGTTTCGAGACAGGGCATCGATACTCCAGAGTATACTAGTGTATACAGTCGAGACCCCGATGAGTGGCGGTGGCCGGTCTCACAAGCCATTGGTGTCAGTAGGTTCACCTAAGATGTATACATGTGCTCATTGAGTAATGAGTACACCGGACAGGACTCGCCGGGAACCTGCTAGTTGGTATCTGTTAGGTCCACGTTATCCACCCCCGTTCTTTTGGGGAGGCGGAATAGGTAAAACGAAATTTTTTCCCTAGCTAGGTAACATGGACCGTTTCAGGAAGGATCGTTGCTAAATAAAACTAACATAAAATCTACAAGTTCTAACTACTATGTAGAATGGTTATACCTAGTCTTGAACTCCTTCTCTTCTTGTTGTTCTCTTGAACTCCTTCTCTTCTTGTTGTTCTCCTCCTTACGTTCTCCTTGTAGTAGTTTGTACGGCTCCTCCTCGTCGTCTCCTCTTTGTCGAAGGTAGATCCACCCGAGGGCCTCGAACTTGAGCTCCTATCTCAACCTAGAGGTAACTAAGGTATTTGGTTTGCTAGACCTAGTACCCTAGAATGAGTAGAGATGTGTTATGGTGGCTTTGTCTCAAAAACTTATAATTTCCAACACATGGAACACTTAAGCTTTAAGAGAGGAAGAAGAAGAGCTTTTGCAATGAGAGAGAAAAGATATTATAGAATGAAAGCTCTCTTTTTGCAACCATGCTCATATGAGAGAATAATAGATTAACAATAATAATCAAAAAGGAAAATGTGATGGTGAGTATGGAATGACCATTATCATTTCATAATAAATGCAATTTGCAAAGATCAAGAAGCATCTTTGATATGAAATGATTATGGTCAAAATGTCAACAATGGTCAAAATGTCCACCATGGTCAAACGGTCAACCTAACCATCACACAACAATCCTTAATTATCATTATTAATCATATTTATCATTCTCATTAGGGTTTGGAAAAAGTCAACGGTCAACAAGTCAACCAAAGTCAAATGGTCAACAACCCTAATGAGAATCCTCTGCCTCTGCCTCTAACAACTGTGCATACACACCCGCATCCGCGTTCCGAGGAACATGAATACAATGAGACAAAACCAATCCCAAAACCAATACCAGTATCTGGCTTAAACCAAAGCCCACTAGTAATAACTGCCCGGTCACCAAACGTGCACAAGTGCGCGAATGTGAACGAACCCTGTCGCAAAACCATGCGACCTCTACTCAGTTTTGCCCAAAGGCGAGTAACCCTCTGTGTGGGACTCTAAAGACTCGACACTACGCTGGCAGTGGGTTTAACCACAGACCGCAAGCGGCACTAGCTGTACGTAACGGTCCCCAGGTAGATGCCGATAAGAAGACTGATGAGGTGAACTTATCCGAACTCCTACTGAGCCTGTATGTGACAATCTCCGTACAGTTCGGTCTGTTCGTCTGAGAGTATCGCATGGCGGGCCTAGGGGGCGGTAAACGTCAGTCCCCTAATAGCGGTACAAGTCGTGTCGGAGTGAAGCCCAAAACACCCTGAGAATCTACTGGAAAACCTACCAGCAATTCTCGCTTGCCTTGGCCAGGGACTTTGTGTAATGGCTCTCCTAGACACAGCGCGATATCAACCCCCAATACAGGGAGAGACGAATCCTGTCTAACCATTACTGCCTCCAAGTGCTTCGGGACTGCACCCAACTACTACCTGTTTGCACGACTCAGTAGAGCCGTGGTAGGGTAGTAATCTAAGAACAGTGGGAACACACTCGAGGCGAAGTGACAGTGTCAAGTCAGCGGACTAAGCTGTACTCATGTCACCTGGGAACTGTCAACTAACGATAGGTATAATACCAAGCAACAGTTCCCAACGAGTCCTGTCCAGTGTACTCGTAACCTAACGAGCACCTGCATACTATCTCCAGTACGACGTACTGATGGTTGTGGGACAGACCATCTCCCCCGCTGGGAAGAGAAGCGTATGCACTAGTCTACTCTGGAGTATCGATGCCCTGTCTCGATAATCCTAAGACTAGGGACCAAAATAAGGATGTGCTTATAGACTACCCAGCCCCCACCAGTGTGATCGCCATCACAACGCCGGTAGTCAAGCAAAGATCCTAAGGGCTCTACCAATATGTTTTTAGCGATATGTTAAAAGAAACATATACACATATTAAGATAAAAACAAACCAAGTAGCATACTACTATATCGAGCAAGACTGTCATAAAACCACATATATATCTCAAGCCTCCAAAATGTATTATACAAACCAGTACTATACAATAATGGCCTCTTGGGCATACATATTTAACAATCTCCCACTTGTACTAAAGGCCAGTAATTGGTGTACCGCATACTCAACGTCTGCACTAAGGCCAGCTGCCGGCATACCGCATACCCAATAGCTCAAAAAATCGCTCGAACTGTGTTTGAGGGAGGGCCTTCGTGAATGGATCCGCTGTGTTGTCTTTTGTGTCCACTTTTCGTACCTCGATCTCCTGGCGATCAATGATCTCCCTGATCAGGTGATACCGCCTTAAGATGTGTCTGGATTTCTGATGGGACCTTGGTTCCTTCGCTAAAGCTATAGCCCCATTGTTATCGCAATACAAAGGTATTGGGTCAACAATGGACGGAACCACCTGAAGTTCACTAATGAACTTCTTTATCCAGACCGCCTCTTTTGCGGTATCGCTAGCAGCAATGTATTCAGCCTCCATCGTCGAGTCTGCGACGGTATCCTGTTTGGAACTCCTCCAACATACCGCCCCTCCGTTGAGGGTAAGCACAAAATCCGAGACAGACTTGCTGTCATCTTTGTCACTCTGGAAGCTTGAATCGGTAAAGGACTCGATCCTGAGGTCTCCATTACCGTAAACCAGGAACATCTCCTTAGTCCTTCTCAGGTACTTGAGAATGTTCTTCACTGCTGTCCAGTGGTCCTCACCTGGGTCTGACTGATACCGGCTTACCACGCTCAGCGCGTAAGCTACATCTGGTCTTGTACATAGCATCGCATACATTATAGATCCTAACCCCGAAGCGTAGGGTATAGTGTTCATGCGAACCCTCTCCTCGTCAGTCTTATGAGACATCTTCTTGGAGAGGGTAATTCCGTGCAATGCGGGTATGTTACCACGCTTGGAATCCTCCATACTAAATCTTTTTAGTATGGTCTCTATGTACCTGGACTGCGAAAGCCCCAGTAGTCTCTTGGATCTATCTCTATAGACTTTGATCACCAGAATGTACGAGGCATCACCCAGGTCCTTCATGGAGAACCGTTGTGACAAGAATAGCTTGACCGATTGTAGCATAGGAATGTCATTTCCTATCAAAAGAATGTCGTCCACGTACAAGACTAGGAACACGACAGTTCATCCTACAATCTTCTTATAGACACAAGGTTCATCTTCGTTCTTGATGAAATCAAATTCCTTGATTGCCTCATAAAAACAGATGTTCCAGCTCCGCGATGCCTGCTTCAATCCATAAATGGATTTAAGTAACTTGCACACCTTCCCGCTGCTCCCACTGTCTACGAAACCTTCTGGCTGATCCATGTAAACGCACTCTTCCAAACAGCCGTTCAGAAAAGCCGTTTTAACGTCCATCTGCCAGATTTCATAGTCATGGAAGGCAGCAATGGCAAGTAGGATCCGAATGGATTTGAGCATAGCCACTGGAGAAAAAGTTTCGTCATAGTCCAAACCAGGTCTTTGACGAAAACCTTTTGCAACGAGTCTAGCCTTATAGGTTTCCACCTGCCCATCTACACCAAGTTTCCTTTTGTAGATCCATTTGCATCCAACGGTTTTTACCCCAGGTGGAGCAATATCCAAGGTCCACCTTTATTGGTGTACATAGACTCCATTTCGGATTGCATTGCATCCAGCCATTTATCAGAGTCCCTACTGATAATGGCCTGCCTGAAACTGGTAGGGTTATCTTCTTCCAAGATGCAATCCTCTCGATCCCCGTCTATGAGAAAACCGTAGTATCTCTCGGGCGGATGAGAAATCCTACCAGATCTGCGGAGTGGCTGAGGTTCGTCTGGGGTTATTGAATCCAGTGGTTCCTCCAAATTTTCAGTTACATTTTGTGGTCGCTGAATTTCTTCCAGTTCTACCGAACTCCCACTAGTTTCTTTTGCAAGAAACTCCCTTTCTAAGAAGGTAGCGTGGCGAGATACAAACACCTTCTGTTCCTCAGTGTGGTAGAACAGATATCCTAATGAGTCTTTAGGATATCCCACAAATTTACACAGAACTGATCGTGCCTCTAGCTTGTCCGGTTTCTGTGTTTTCACATAGGCCGGACAACCCCATATCTTAAATCGCTTATTTCATATGGAGTCTTAGGCACTGATTTGGATGGAACATAATTCAGTAGGTATGCTGCTGTCAAAAGCGCATGTCCCCAGAATGAAAGAGGCAACTCAACACTACTCATCATGGAGCGAACCATATCCAATAGGGTACGATTCCTCCGTTCTGATACACCATTGTGCTGTGGTGTATAAGGAGGAGTAAGCTGAGAGAGAATACCATTCTCTTTTAAGTAATCTAGGAATTCCCTGCTTAAGTACTCCCCTCCTCTATCTGATCGGAGGATCTTGATACTTTTGCTAGTCTGGTTCTCTACTTCGTTTCTGAATTCCTTGAATTTCTCAAAAGCTTCAGATTTATGTTTCATAAGATACACATATCCGAATCTAGAGAGATCGTCAGTGAATGTGATGAAGTACGAGAACCCACCCCTTGCATGTATAGACATCGGACCACATACATCACTGTGTACGAGTCCCAAGAGCTCTGCTGCCCTTTCTCCATGTCCGGTGAACGGAGATTTGGTCATCTTTCCTTTGAGATAAGACTGACAAGTTTCATAAGATAAAAACTCGAACGTATTCAAGAGTCCATCTTTATGCAACTTACTTAGTCTTTTCTCTCCGATATGACCAAGTCTACAATGTCACAAGTAGGATTCATTCGTATCTGAATTCTTCCTCTTGCGTGTGTTTTGTATATTGAGAACTGTATTCTGATTTAGAACGTAGATACCATTACACAGTGTACCTTCTGCAACCAGTGCCTTATGAAGGTAGATGTTCATGATATTTCTATCAAGAACAAAGTTATATCCATCTTTATCGAGTAAAGAAATTGATATGATGTTGCAAACCATGGAAGGTATATAATAGCAATCGTTCAAAATCATAGTATTGCCATTTGGCAACACTAGGTGATATTCACTGACGGCTGCAGCATTAACTTATGCTCCGTTCGCTACTCTGAGCGACATATCACCAGGTACAACTCTCCTACTTTTTCTCAGTTCCTGCAATAAATTACAAATATGAGATCCTGATCCGGTATCAAGTACCCAGGAGGTAGGGCTGACCGTAAAGCAGTTCTTAATTCCAAGAACACCTGAAGCAGATGCAAAACCATGCTTCTTCTTCAACTGGGTATCCTTGGAATCCATACAATCCCCTTTCCCTTGCTCATACTTATGACTGTTGTCGTAAGTTAGAGCTGAACCATCGTTCCCCAGCCCCGAACAAGAATTCGGATCGGTCAAGCGATACATTTTATTATCTTGATTAGGGCGTGAAATGGCTGCTACCTAGAGAGAGAGAAAAGAAACACTCAGCGTGCGCTCTTGCAAGATTAGATTGGTTTATTGATTTATCTAACCAGGATGGCTCCCACTGTTTCCTCAAATTCTTCTTCAAACCCTAAAAGAAGAACTAGTCAGGATTAATCGCACGTCAAAATACTTGCTTAACCTTTCAGCCAGGCTGGTGTTGGTACTTCGAGGGAGGTTTTCCAACGCTTTCGCGAAGTTCCTTAATTAAATAACCTCTTTTCCCTGGAGGCGTAGCCCCGCTAACACCGTTCTAGGCACCTACTTGGTTTATAGCATTGATTGTTAAGTGAAATAATCTCCCAAGAGTAATCCAACTCATCAGTGGGATCGAGATCCAACTATCATTGTGTGATGACCTAGATGGAATCCACTCTAGTTACCACACTCCAGAAGGTATGCTAAAACTGCAAGTTTCAGTTTGTTTAGAAACTCCCGATGTGGATTTTTGCCCCTAGGACCCAAGTGACCTTGACGGGGTCAACAAATCAAAGAGTCCTAGTCAAGTTCAACCCGTCATTATCTGGATTGCATTAAACCCACCCGCATAACCCTTGATGGAGTCAACAAGGTTATACGACTGTCCTAACCAATCCCATATACTGCTACAAACAAGCAGCACTTAGCTACCGTACACTACACCTTGACGGAGTCAACAAACGCAGCACGAATACTAAGTGTTACTTGTAAGAAATGACGGAGGACTACGGCTGGGTTTTTAGCGGAAAAACCCGTTAACGTAATGAACTTGATATAGTTGAAGGAACATGATTGCCTTTTTGAAAATACAGTGGCGAAAACTTTTGCTAAAGAGGTCACTCCCCGTGAAGGGATCTCGGCTCTTTCCTCGTCGAATGAGGTGCAGGATATTCCAAACTGAATACCTCGATGCAAAGCAAGAATAATCGACTATAGTGAAGTTCTTACCTTGACGCAAACATTTTGTCCAAGGGGTCACTCCCGATGAAGGGATCTCGGCCCTTGCCTCGTCGAATGAGGTGCTGGGCATTCATAACCGAATACCTCTATGCAAAACAAAAGAGAACGTCCTTGCAATAACAGCTTTTTGAAAATTGTTCCAACAACGTCTTTTAGGTTTGTTTTCTTGGATTTTAATTCGTCCCATCAGTTAATCCTACCATTGCAGAAAACAACGAAAATATGACGTACGCTTATGCCATCCGCATTCGCCACGGGCTCCCGTCATCACCCGTTAGGTTACTTAACTAACAACAGAGCTGGGGCTGGACTAGCGCGGATGCAAAACATAAGCAACGCCTAAATAGATATCATATAGATATATATACATTCATCAAATGCAATGATAGCCATTCCAGATCACAGATGAACACATCGGATATAATAGGAATCCGCATTCCGTACGAGCCTGTAACGAAGAGCGGATTACACGGTCGCGATGAATAGCCAAAACCCCACCCAAGACCCCTACGGGTGCGGCAAACTACCCTCCAAGTACCCGAAGCGAAGCAACCTCCCTCAACGACGTGAGTAGGCCACTCTGCACTTCGAGATATCTGGTAGTTTGTGCACCCCACCTTGGGTCTATCCTAGGAGCAAAAATAGTAAAAAGAAATTATACAATGACGGCTACAACCCCATCCCGGTTGTGCGGCCAAATAAATAATATTACATCAATTTACATGTTACATGAATTGAAAGATAAAGAAAACTCTCATCTCACAACCCGCCGGCTATTCATCCGCGACAATCCAACGAATTCATATACACAAACCATCAACATTACAGATCACAGATATGTATAACCCCCACTAATCGACGTATAGCGATTAGCAGACGTTCAATACATATATCACATTACAGATATAGCCCATTAGCCAAAGTCTAGAGAAGTTCGATTAAAATACAAATTTGTAACCACCCCAAAACCAAATTTGTTCTCTGGAAAATCTGGGCAGAAACAACATATACTAAAAATCCCAAAACATCCAAATAAGAACACTGCACAAAACCCTATCCACGGCCGAGTCAACTCGGCCGCGGATCCACGGCAAGAAGCATGTTCTTGCCGCGGATCCGCGGCGCTTTGACCGAGTCACTGGATCGTTTTTGTTTTGTGTTTTTACAAAACCCTGAGCCGATTTTTCATGTATGTTAAATCATTTTTAGAGCAGTATAAAAAATCGGCAGAAACAAGGTTTTTCCGGACGTGTTTTGCAATTTTTATCCGATCGAAATTCTAGATACTTTGCTAACATGCTAGTTTGTGTTTAGCTAGGCTCTGATACCACTGTTAGGTCCACGTTACCCACCCCGGTTCTTTCGGGGAGGCGGAATAGGTAAAACAAAATTTTTCCCTAGCTAGGTAACATGGACCGTTTCATGAAGGATCGTTGCTAAACAAAACTAACATAAAATCTACAAGTTCTAACTACTATGTAGAATGGTTATACCTAGTCTTGAACTCCTTCTCTTCTTGTTGTTCTCTTGAACTCCTTCTCTTCTTGTTGTTCTCCTCCTTACTTGCTCCTTGTAGTAGTTTGTACGGCTCCTCCTCGTCGTCTCCTCTTTGTCGAAGATAGATCCACCCGAGGGCCTCGAACTTGAGATCCTACCTCAACCTAGAGGTAACTAAGGTATTTGGTTTGCTAGACCTAGTACCCTAGAATGAGTAGAGATGTGTTATGGTGGCTTTGTCTCAAAAACTTATGATTTCCAACACATGGAACACTTAAGCTTTGAGAGAGGAAGAAGAAGAGCTTTTGCAAAGAGAGAGAAAAGATATGATAGAATGAGAGCTCTCTTTTTGCAACCATGCTCATATGAGAGAATAATAGATTAACAATAATAATCAAAAAGGAAAATGTGATGGTGAGTATGGAATGACCATTATCATTTCATAATAAATGCAATTTGCAAAGATCAAGAAGCATCTTTGATATGAAATGATTATGGTCAAAATGTCAACAATGGTCAAAATGTCCACCATGGTCAAATGGTCAACCTAACCATCACACAACAATCCTTAATTATCATTATTAATCATATTTATCATTCTCATCAGGGTTTGGAAAAAGTCAACGGTCAACAAGTCAACCAAAGTCAAATGGTCAACAACCTTAATGAGAATCCTTTGCCTCTGCCTCTATCAACTGTGCATACACACCCGCATCCGCGTTCCGAGGAACATGAATACAATGAGACAAAACCAATCCCAAAACCAATACCAGTATCTGGCTTAAACCAAAGCCCACTAGTAATAACTGACCGGTCACCAAACGTGTACAAGTGCGCGAGTGTGAACGAACCCTGTCACAAAACCATGCGACCTCTACTCAGTTTTGCCCAAAGGCGAGTAACCCTCTTTCTGGGACTCTAAAGACTCGACACTATGCTGGCAGTAGGTTTAACCACAGACCGCAAGCGGCACTAGCTGTACGTAACGGCCCCCAGGTAGATGCCGATAAGAAGACTGATGAGGTGAACCCATCCGAACTCCTACTGAGCCTGTATGTGACAATCTCCGTACAGTCCGGTCTGTTCATCTGAGAGTATCGCATGGCGGGCCTAGGGTGGCGGTAAACGTCAGTCCCCTAATAGCGGGACAAGTCGTGTCTGAGTGAAGCTCAAAACACCCTGAGAATCTACTGGAAAACCTACCAGCAATTCTCGCTTGCCCTGGTCAGGGACTTTGTGTAATGGCTCTCTTAGACACAGCGCGATATCAACCCCAAATACCGGGAGAGACGAATCCTGTCTAACCATCACTGCCTCCAAGTGCTTCGGGACTGCACCTAACTACTACCTGTTTGCATGACTCAGTAGAGCCGTGGTAGGATAGTAATCTAAGAACAATAGGAACACACTCGAGGCGAAGTGACAGTGTCAAGTCAGCGGACTAAGCTGTACTCATGTCACCTGGGAACTGTCAACTGACGATATGTATAATACCAACCAACAGTTCCCAACGAGTCCTGTCCAATATACTCGTAACCTAACGAGCACCTGCATACTATCTCCAGTACGACGTACTGATGGCTGTGGGACAGACCATCTCCCCCACTGGGAAGAGAAGCGTATGCACCAGTCTACTCTGGAGTATCGATGCCCTGTCTCGATAATCCTATGACTAGGGACCAAAATAAGGATGTGCTTATAGACTACCCAGCCCGCACCAGTGTGATCGCCATCACAACGCCGGTAGTCAAGCAAAGATCCTAAGGGCTCTACCAATATGTTTTTAGCGATATGTTAAAAGAAACATATACACATATTAAGATAGAAACAAACCAAGTAGCATACTACTATATCGAGCAAGACTGTCGTAAAACCACATATATATCCCAAGCCTCCGAAATGTATTATACAAACTAGTACTATACAATAATGGCCTCTAGGGCATACATATCTAACAGTATTATACCTAGCGTCAGATAGCAATTCCGTGGTGACATGTGTACAGGTTAGTTCATCGACCTGAGGTCGTCATTTGTCTCGTGTGAGTTCCCACTGTTCTTTGATTTCTACCCTACCACGGCTCAAAGGAATCGTGCAAACAGGTCCTTTTTGGGTACAGTCCCGAGCCACATAGAGGCAAGTGAGTGGATCGGCAGGGGATTCGTCTCTCCCGGTTTGGGGGTGAGATTGCGCTGTGTCTAAGAGAGCCATTACACAAAGCCCTCGGCCGAGGCAGGAGATTTACTGGTAGGTACTCCAGTAATATCTCAGGGTGTTCTGGGCTACTCTCTGACATGACTTAAACCGCTATTGGGGGTCTGACGTTACCAGCCCCTAGGCCGATATGCGATACTCATAGACGAACGGACCGGACTGTATGGATATTGTCACTGTTAGGCTCAGTAGGGTTTATAGATGAGTTCGCTCGTCAGCTTCCCTTCCAATCAATACATAGGCAACCGTTACGTACAGCTTGTACCTCTGACGTGCTAGTGGTTATACCCAGTGCCAGTGTGTTGATGAGTCATTAGAGTCCCCCACAGACCGTTTCCCAAGTTCGGGCGAAACGTTGTAGAGGGTGTATGGTTTTATAGCAGGGTTCAGAAAATGCACGTGTGTTTTCGCACGTGTCATATTTCGGGCAGATAATACTGGTAGGCTTTGGTTTAAGCCGGATCCGAGTATTATACTGTGTAGATATAATATGTTTGTTTCAGTTGCATTTGTATTCGGTCGTAATACAAATGCGGGTATGTTCATACTGATACGGGGTTATCCTGAAATTCGTTTCATGATCACTTTTAGAAGTTGCCGGTTTCCAGTTTTCTATCGCCCGTCTTTAACTTTCGGTTAAAGATGGATTTATATTTTCTTGATGAGGGTGAGTCGTGATTCTAGAAGGTTCTAGTTTTGGTGACAAGGCTTGATGATTCATTGTTAGCATTAATTTAAATGGTGACTAGGTTTATGTTCATTGGTTTGCATTTAATGTTATTTGTGACTCATTCTTTTCATTTAGTGAGTTATGATAAGTATCATATCTTATTGTCACCACTTTGCTCCTACCCTCACCTTCCTCTTGCTATATGATGGCCGGCCCCTCTTGATAGAAATGGTAGTGGTTCATTTTGGAAAAAGAATATAGTTTTGGTTCATGGAAATTAGTATACTCGATTTCTCATTTCATTCCAATCCAAAAGGCAACTTCATTAACCGTTCGTCCGTAACTTTGGACGTAACGAGACAAAGTGTTCTACTCATTCTCTACATCATCTTGGTCGTCTCTTTTAGCAAACTTGACGACCGAGTTGCCTTGGTTCAGAGGCGGGAGCCCGTTTAAAGATCCGTCGACGTGGTGCCACCTGGACAAGAAGATTGGAGATTCAGGAGATCGGAGCAGCCGCAACGAAGCGTGGGATGATGGTTGAAGACCGAAGGACTCGGATCGTTTGGTATAACATTTCTTCCTACTTTGTAGTTAGTTAGTTTAGCTTTAATGGCAGATCCGGGTTATAGTACGCGATAGCGCCAGTTGTAAAAGTTTTTGTTCCGCATTTGTCGTCTGTTAGATGGCCGAAGCGCTACCGTGGACTTACAGTGGTATCAGAGCCTGACCATTAAGCTTTACTAACTTGTGCTAGCGTGTTTAAAACATCGATCAAACGGATTTTCGAAAACTACATTTTTTCTGTACAAAGTTTCTGTCGATTTTAAATCTGGCCTAAAAATTATTTTGAGCATCACAGAAATTCGTGCAGGCTTTCAGTAGAACACTGGTGAAATTTGGACCATTGATCTCACTGTTCCATCGCGGATCCGCGGACCAGGGTTTGTCCGCGGATTCGCCGCGAGATTATGAGATCATGTGACCAAATTTCACCAGTATGTTCTACACAGTGAATTGTAGTTTCTGAAATATTTCTTTTGGGCCCATATTTTCTTACTGTACAGCAGATGTTCGTGGGGCCCACTTCAGGAAGTTTTGTCGATCGAAATTGTAAACTTGTTAGTATGCAGTACTTACTTTATATCTCCGACCGGGAATGTCATTTGAGCGGTAAACCGCGTCTAATTGCTATAGTTCTTTTAGTCGGGTTTGCGAACGTGACCTTCGCGTTGATGTTCTGTGTTGTGCTGTGTTGTTGCGGATTTTTCGTGGTGGATAGCAATGTGCAATGGTAGTGCTGTTTGGATTTATTTGTACATTTGATATTGCGGGGCGAGCGTCCAACATGTGGACTGCCGTCACTGCCTGTTTGTATAATATTCTTTTGGGGCACAACCGGGCTGAGGTCGATATACCCGTTGTATATATTTTTTCATTTCTGTACTAGGATTACCCCACGACGGAGTGCACGGATAGCCGGGTTCTGGAGGGCAACGGGTCCGTATCTCATGGCTTTGAGAGGCAAATGGACCTCACTCTAGAATTGGCAGACTATTCGCCGCACTCGTAGGGAGTACAGGTTGGCCCAAGGAGGGGTGCTCTAGTTACCGGATTCCGTGAAGTGCCGGGTGGTCCATTCACTATGTTGTAGGGGGCTGTCTCGCTTCAGGTTTTGGCGGGTAACTTGCCGCACCCATAGGGTTCTAGGTTTCATTGCACAGGCTATCCACACGACCAGGGGAACGTCGGGTTTCAGCAGCGGCTCTGTGAAACCCGGGGATCCCAGATTATCTGTATTGTTCTATGATGCTTATTACTTTTCTATAATGTTGCATAGTATCACGCCTGGAGCGATTATTGTATATTGGTATATATACTATTAGATGTTGTATATGTTGTACACCCGCGCTAGTCCAGCTCCCGCTTTGTCGTTAGTTAAGTAACTTAACGGGTGATGACGGGACCCAGTGACGAATGTGGATGGCATATACGTACATTTTATTTTCGTTCTTTTCTGGTGTGATTGTTTGATGGGTCTGCATTGATTCTTATCAATTCAAGGATAAAACAAACCTATATTTGATGTTGTTGGAACAAATTTTAAAAGGTGTTATTACAAAGAAGTTTCCTTTTGTTTTGCATAGTGATATTCGGTTGGAATATCCTGCACCTCATTCGACGAGGCAAGGGCCGAGATCCATTCACCGTGAGTGACCCCTTGGGCAGAAGTTTATGTCAGGGTAATAACTTCAATATAGTCGATTACAAATTGCTTTGCATCGCGGTATTCAGTTAGAATATCCTGCACCTCATTCCATGAGGAAAGAGCCAAGATCCCTTCACCGAGAGTGACCTCTTTAGCAAAAGATTTTCGCCACTATATTTTTATAAAAAGCTATCAGGTTCCTTCAACGAGATTAAGTTCATTACGTTAAAGGTTTTTCGCCAAAAACCAGCCGTAGCCCTCCGTCATTTCTTTTGGGTATTCAGTAGTATTCAAGCTATGTATTTTGACCAACGCCAAGGAATAGTGTTTGGTAGCTGCTGGGTGTTCATTTGTTGCATAGATAGATGAGTTGGTTTGGGATAGTCGTTCTGCCATTTTGGCAAACGTCAAGGGCATATGCGGGTGGGTTCAAATTGACCTGGATAGTGACGGGTAGAACTTGGCATGTGACTTATGATATTTTGACCAACGCCAAGGTCATAAGAGCATGGGGCAAAAATTAAATCGGGAGTTTCTAAAGAAAATGAAACTTGCCAAGTATGCGCATACCTTCTGGAGTGTGATAACTTGAGTGGCTTCCATAAAGTTATCATGCGATGATAGTTGGATCCCGATTCCCACTGATGAGTTGGTTTACTCTTCGGGTGATCTCGACTAATTCTTCTTTAAGGTTTGGAGGAGAATTTGAGATAACAATGGAAGGTTTCCTGATTAGATAAAGTGATAACCATTCTGATCTAGGTTAGAGTGCACGCAGAGTGTTTCTTTTCTCTCTCTCTCTTTGGCAGCGACCTTTGACCGACCCTAGACTATGACTCAGTGACCAAGTTGACCGAACCTTCTTAAAATACTGGCTTTTGGATTGTCTTAGTTGCATAAGTCATTTGCCGCTCCTTCTTTTACCCTTTGCATTTCTCAGAACACCCCGTATTACTACGGACATCCACTTCCATTGGATAGATCCATTGTATGGTTATATACGAACTCGAAGGAACTTCTTCGAGGATGGATCCAGGTTTAGGAGAAAAAGAATTGGTTTATTCAGTTGTCTTTTATTATTACCTTCTCTCAGGTTGCGAGGGCTCGTTAGTTTGGGAGAGTACACCTATTACGCTTATTGGATAGTCTTCTTCCAAACCATAGGCAGATGCCGAAAGGTAGGGAATGAAGAAAACCAATTAGCCTAAGTAGGGTGTACAAAAGGTAATAACTAAAGACAAAATAAAGGGATTAGAAAGAGGGCAAAGTAAATTGCGACTGTTATCATTCACGACCAAACCGCGTATTTCATCGCCGCTCCTATTTCACCTTTTAATGGAATAAGGTATTATTCAGTTGTCTTTTATCATCATCTTCTCTCAAGTTGCGAGTACTCCTAGGATTAGGAGAGTACACCTATTATGCTTACTGGATAGTCTTCTTCCAAACCATAGGCTGGTGCCGAACGGTAGGGAAGGAAGAAAACCATTTAGCCTAAGGGGTGTACAGAAGGTAATGAATAAAGACAAATAAAAGGATTTGGAGAGATGGCAAAGAGATATACGGTTAAAGTTATAAATTGGATTATGGAAGAGGCATTACTAGGAATACCAGGATATCCCTACGAAACATTTTCATGTTTCAGTGCATTGTTAAAGGAAAACTGATTTCCAGATTAGATACTTACTCCAGGGTATGTATTTACCAGGTTTCATTCTCATATCTGTATGGTTTTACAGATGATGAGTGGGAGTAAGTTATTGGGAATAAGGTGATCATACTCATTATATCGGAATTCGTTGTAATTGGTGATATTTGAGGAAATCTCCTGGGTACAGTTTTCAACCTACAATGCACAGGTTTTGAGTTATTCAAACTCAGCGGACTTATACACAGTATTGTATGTTGTCCAGTGTCCGTCAGGACAAAGGGGTAGGTTCTCGTACTATATTCTGTTTACTTGTGACTTCTCTAGTTTTTAGACAAGTGTTTCGTAGAAATACAATGTCTAAGTTTTGAGAAGTTGTGGGTATAAGAATAAAGTAGAGAACCAGGTATCGCAAGTATCGGGATTCTTCAAAGTGATCGAAGATGTAGATTCTTGCAATAGGTATTCAGTTGATAGTAATGGTTTTGAGAAACTTGTTTCTCTTTCAGGTTACTCATAATTGGAGGATTCCTAAATTGAGTAATGCTGATTAGCCTCTCTCCATTAAGTTGATATGCACTGGAGACAGCTGCATGATTTGAATCTGGTTCCAATTAAATTAGTGCCTCTATTTCTATATTGTATATAAAATGGTTCATATCTTAACGATGTTAAGATACGGGGAGTCGTCCAGCTTATGCTTAAAACCAGACACTGGATAACTCAAGGCACGTTTCTGTAATGGCTGTTTGTGGGTTGACCCTGGCTTTGACGAGGGTTGACATTTCTACCATCTGGAAGATCAATAGTGATATTTTTCTTGACTCGCCACAGTTTTAGTAAAATGGATTTTTTCAGAAAACAGTAGTGGGAGTATAGTAGAACTGGAAGTGATTCCAGAACCGCAAACGATTACGGAAAATTTAATAGGACCTATATATTCAATCAGGTTTGACATTCCAATAGCCACTCCGCAGATATGGTGGGTAACCTCAAACACCCGAGAGGTACTCTGGTACTCTCAAGGACGGTGACAGGGAGGTTCTTGTTTACCCAGACTTGACACTACGGTTGTTCCAGGCTATGAGACCCGGCAGAAGAATAAGTATAGCGTCATTCTAAACTAGCTTTAGAATTGTATGTATATATTATTCCGCCAGAGGGTTATCGTAGTCAGTAGGAGCAGCGGAAGCATAGTGGGCAAGTAGCTTATGTCTATTTATAGACTTCAGCAGTTATAGCGGAGATAGATCATCTAATTTTGATGTAACAGTCATGGCTTTAACTTCATCAGAATAGGGGATGGATCTGTTAAGAAGGTAGTAGGGTGTGATGTCCTGGTATTTGGATGACATACACAGAGTAGGAAGTAAAATTCCTATACTACGATCGGTTATACTTTGGTCGTCACACAGTTGTTTCTCTACATAGGACATGGATTTCATATCAAACATTCTGGTTACTGGATCTATGGTTTTAGATCTAGATTTGGGTAGTTTCCCAATCTGGGTACTTAGACAATATTCTAATAGTATTTTAGAATAGATGACTCCTGGCATGGTGGTGTACCTGCAGATGATGGAGTCACCCTCTCTAAATGTTTCTTATAAACTAAAGGGGAGAGGGATGTGCAAGATTGGCAGATCACTTTCTTAGGCAATTGAGTCAATCGTGAGATGTCAAGTACCACACCAGATGTTGATTTTGCACTAGATGCGATAAATTTATATTAATCCAATCCTGAAGAAACATAAGGAAGCTGTTTTAGAACATAAGCGAATGTTCTACGGATTTGATAACGGCAGTCTCCTTCGGGAGACGGTTATCATTCCAGGCTTCAAAGGTGACAAGGATGACAGAGTGATTGTCAGAGTTATAGTTTTCCCTCTGACGAAGGACAGTATTACGGACAGGTGGTCCAAGAGGATACTGTGGGAGGCATGGTGCTGGATACTGATTAGGTTTAGTTATCAATAAAGTCTAAGAAGTTTGGATTTGGAGTTCATTTATGAACTAGGTCCCATCATATATTCAGACATATTCTTGTAAGTCTACGCTAGCGCCCCGGCCGTCTACAGACGCCAAATGCGGAACAAAAACTTTTTAACTGGCGCTATCGTATACTTTAACCCGGATCTGCCATTATTGCTAAACTAACAAACTGTAAAGAGTGTAGAATGGTTATACCGAACGATCCGAGTCCTTCGTTCTTCAACCATCATCCCACGCTCCGTTGCGGCTGCTCCGATCTCGTCGATCTCCGATGTCCTTCGTCGAGGTGGCACCACATGATCGGTTCTTTAAACGGGCTCCCGCCTCTGACTCGAGGCAACTCGATCGTCAAGTTTGCTAAAAGAGACGACCAAGATTGATGTAGAGAATGAGTAGATGACTTTGTCTCACTTCGTCCAAATCCGTGGACGATCGGTTAATGAAGTTGCCGTGGAAATTGGGTGATGGAATGAAATGAACTGTGAATTCCATACACCCCAAAACTATCATATCTTTTCTAACCGAAATGAAACCTCAAGTGAGAGTGAGTGAGAGAGAGAGGAGGCTTATCATATATATAGAATGAGGAGGGTGAGTGTAGGAGCAAAGGTGGTGACTATAAGAGAAAGATATTATGAACAAATATCTTAACCAATCCAAAACACATTAAAGCAAATGGTGATTCATATAAACACCTCATCTAGCCATTAATGAAACCATTAATGCACTAATGAGTCATATGCCTCATCATCACTTCTAGAAGCTTCTAGAATGATGACTCACTCATATCTGAAGAAAAGATAAATCCGTCTTTAACCGAATGTTAAAAGACGGCTGATAGAAAACTGGAAACTGGCAACTTCCAAAAGTGATCCTGAAACGACTTTTAGGATAACCCCGAAACTGTATAAATATACCCGCATTTGTATTACGACCGAATACAAATGCAACTGAGACAAAGATATTATACCTACTCAATATAATACTCGGATCCGGCTTAAACCAAAGCCGACCAGTATCATCTGTCCGAAAATCGACACGTGCGTAAACGCACGTGCATTTTCCGAACCCTGCCATAAAACCATACGGCCTCTACAACGTTTCGCCCGAACTTGGGAAACTGTCTGTGGGGGACTCTAATGACTCGTCAGCACCCTGGCAGTGGGTTTAACCACAAACCGTCAGTGGCACTAGCTATGCGTAACGGCTGCCCATGGACTGACCTTAAGGGTGGCCGAGGAGCGAACTCAAGGGAGACCGATGAGCGAACTCCTCCGAAAACCCTACTGAGCCTAACAGTGACAATGTATATACAGTCCGGTCCGTTCGTCAATGAGTATCGCATATCCGCCTAGGGGGCTAGTAACGTCAGACCCCCATTAGCAGTATAAGTCGTGTCGGAGTGTAGCCCAGAACGCCCTGAGATACTACTGGAATACCTACCAGTAAATCTCCTGCCTCGGCCGAGGGCTTTGCGTAATGGCTCTCCTAGACACAGCACGATCTCGCCCCCAATACCGGGAGAGACGAATCCCCTGCCGATCCGCTCACGTGCCTCCATATGGCTCGGGACTGTACCCAAAAGCTACCTGTTTGCACGACTCCTTTGAGCCGTGGTAGGGTAGAAATCAAAGCACAGTGGGAACTCACACGAGACAAATGACGACCTCAGGTCGATGAACTAACCTGTACACATGTCACCAGGGAACTGCTATCTGACGATAGATATAATACTAACTAGCAGATTCCCGGCGAGTCCTGTCCGGTGTACTCATAACCCAATGAGCACCTGTATACATCTTAGGTGATCCAACTGACACCAGTGGCTTGTGAGACCGGCCACCGCCCCTCGTCGGGGTCTCGACTGTACACACTAGTCTACTCCGGAGTATCGATGCCCTGTCTCGAAACTCCCACGACTAGGGACCACAATTAAGGATATGCATATAAACTACCCAACTCTCACGTATATGATCGCCATCATACTGTTGGTAGTAAAGCAAGATCCTAAGGGCTCTATCAAAGTGTAACATGCAATCAGTCACCTGAACATGAACACGACTGATAAAGGCAAACCAGATAGCATACTATCATCTCGAGTAAGACTGTCCTACCGGGATAGGTCCTCCGCAATCATTGCAATCACGTACCTGCGATCCAATAATTGACTATGAGGGCACTATCTCCAACAATCTCCCACTTGCACTCAAGGCTAATATTGCGATGTCGACTACTCACAGCCCGTGTGAAACCGAACATCCAACTCCTCTACTAATCAGTTTCACAAAGCCCGTTTGTAAAACTATTGTGTTCGAGAAATAGCCTCGGTGAGTGGATCCGCCTAGAAGTTTCTTTCTGTATCTCTCTTAATCTCAAGTTCGCGGAGAAAGCCATCTCCCGAATTGAGTAGTACATGTCTTAGAATATGTCTGGATATCTGATGGGACCTTAGTTCATAAATGAACTCCATATCCAAACTTCTTAGACTGTATGGATCACTGAACCTAATCAGTATCCGGCACCATGCCACCCACAGTATCCTCTGGAACCACCTGTCCATAATACTGTCCCTCGTCAGAGGGAAAACTAAAACTCTGACAAACACTCTGTCATCCATGTCACCTTTGAAGCCTGGAATGATAACCGTCTCCCGAAAGAGGCTGCCGTCATCAAATCCGTAGAACTTGTACCAATGTTCTAAAACTGCTTCCTTATGTTTCTCCAGGATTGGATTAATACAAACTTATTGCATCTAGTGCAAAACCAACATTTGGTGTGGTACTTGACATCACATGATTGACTCAATTGCCTAAGCAAGTGATCTGCCAATCATGCACATCCCTCTCCCCTTTAGTCTGTACGACACCTTTAGAGAGGGTGACTCCATCACCTGCAGGTACACCACCATGCTAGGAGTCAACTATTCCAAAAACCATTAGAATATCTGTCAAAGTACCCACATTGGGAAACTACCCAAATCCAGATCTAAAACCATAGATCTAGAAACCAAAATGTCAAATATTATATCCATATCCTGTCTGGAGAAACAACTGTGTGACGACCACAGTACAACCGATCGTAGTATAGGAATTTTACTTCCTACTCTGTGTATGTCATCCAGATATCATGACATCACACCCTACTACCTTCTTAACTGATCCATCCCCTATTCTGATTGAAGTCAAACTCATGACTGTCACATCAAAATTAGATGATCTATCTCCGCTATAACTGCTCAAGTCTATAAATAGACATAAGCTACTTGCCCACCATGCTTCCGTTGCTCCCACTGACTACGACAACCCTCCTACCGGGTCTCATATCCTGGAATAACAGTAGTGTCAAGTCTGGGTAGATAAGAACCTCCCTGTCACCGTCCTTGAGGCTACCGAAGTACCTCTCGGGTGTCTGAGGTTACCTACCATACCTGCGGAGTGGCTATTGGAATGTCAAACCTGATTGAATATATAGGTCCTATTAAATTTTCCGTAATCGTTCGCGGTTCTGGAATCACTTCCAGTTCTACCATACTCCCACTACTGTTTTCTGAAAAAGATCCATTTTTACTAAAACTGTGGCGAGTCAAGAACAATATCACTATTGATCTTCCAAATGGTAGAATATCAACCCTCGTCATAGCCAGGGTCAACCCACAAACAGCCATTACAGAAACGTGCCCTGAGTTATCCAGAGTCTGGTTTTAAGCAAAAGCTGGACAACTCCCCGTACCTTAATTTCTTTTAAGGTACGAACTATTCTATGTCCAATATAGAAACTTTGGCACTTATTTAATTGGAACTATATTCAAATCATGCAGCTGTCTCCAGTGCATATCAACTTAATGGAAAGAGGCTAATCAGCATTACTCAACTTAGGAATCCATCCAATTATGAGTAACCTGAAAGAGAAATACGTTTCTCAAAACCATCACTATCATCTGAATACCATTCACAAGAATCTACATCTTCGATCTCTTTGAAGAATCCCGATACTTGTGATACCTGGTTCTCTACTTTATTCTTATACCCACAACTTCTCAAAACTTAGACCTTGTATTTCTACGAAACACTCGTCTAAATACTAGAGAAGTTATAAGTAAATAGAACATAGTACGAGGACCTACCCCTTTGTCCTGATGGACACTGGACAACATACAATACTCTGTATAGGTCCGCTGAGTTGAACAACTCAAAACCTGTGCGTTGTAGGTGGAAAACTGTACCCTGGCGATTTCCTCAAATATCACCAATTACAACGAATTCAGATATAATGAGGATGATCACCTAATTCCCAATATCTTACTCCCACTCATCATCTGTAAAACCATACAGATATGAGAATGAAACCTGGTAAATACATACCCTTGGAGTAAGTGTCTAATCGGGAAAACAGTTTTTCCTTTAACAATGCACTGAAACATGAAAATGTTTCGTAGGGGTATCCTGGTATTCATAGTAATGCCTCTTCCATAATCCAATTCATGACTTTAACCGTATATTTTATTGCCATCTCTCCAAATCCCTTTATTTGTCTTTAGTCGTTACCTTCTGTACACCATCGTTAGGCTAACTGGTTTTCTTCCTTCCCTACCGTTCGGCACCAGCCTATGGTTTGGAAGAAGACTATCCAGTAAGCATAATAGGTGTACCCTCCTAAACCAAGGAGTACTCGCATCTCGAGAGAAGGTGACGATAAAAGACAACTGAATAATACCTTATTCTTCTTAAAGGTGAAATAGGAGCGGCGATGAAGTACACGGTTTTGGTCGTGAATGATATTAGTCGCAATTTACTTTGCCCTCTTTCTAATCCCTTTATTTTGTCTTTACATATTACCTTCTGCACACCCTACTTAGGCTAATTGGTTTTCTTCATTCCCTACCTTTCGGCACCAGCCTATGGTTTGGAATAAGACTATCCAATAGGCGTAATAGGTGTACTCTCCTAAACCAAGGAGCTCTCGCAACCTGAGAGAAGGTGATAATAAAAGACAACTGAATAAACCAATTCTATTTCTCCTGAACCTTGATCCATCCTCGAAGAAGTCCCTTCGAGTTCGTATATAACCATACGATGGCTCTATCCAATGGAAGTGGATATCCGTAGTAATACGGGTGTTCGGAGAAATTCAAAGGGTAAAAGAAGGAGTGGCAATGACTTATGCAACTCAGACAATCCAAAAGCCAGTATTTTAAGAAGGTTCGGTCAACCTGGTCACTGAGTCATAGTCTAGGGTCGGTCAAAGGTCGCTGCCAAAGAGAGAGAGAGAAAAGAAACACTCTGCGTGCACTCTATCCTAGATCAGAATGGTCATCATTTAATCTAATCCGGAAACCTCCCACTGTCCTGTCAAATTCTCCTCCAAACCTAAAGAAGAATCAATCGGGATCACCCGAAGAGTAAACCAACTCATCAGTGGGAATCAGGATCCAACTCTCATCGCATGATAACGTGATGGAATGCATCCACGTTACTCATACTCCAGAAGGTATGCGCATACTCGGCAAGTTTCAGTTTCTTTAGAAACTCCTGATATAGTTTTTGCCCCATGCTCTTATGATCGTGACTAAGGGCCACCAAACCATAAGTCACATGTCAAGTTCTGCCCGTCATTATCTTGTTAATTTGAACCCACCCGTACTCGCCCTTGACTAAGGGCCAACAAGGCTGTACGACTGTCCCAAACCAACTCATCTATCTATGCAACAAATGAATACCCAGCAGCTACCAAACACTATGCCTTGACTAAGGGCCAACAAGCATAGCTTGAATACTACTGACCATCCATAAGAAACGACGGAGGGCTACGGCTGGTTTTTGGCGAAAAAACCTTTAGCGTAGTGAACTTGATATCGCTGAAGGAACCTGATAGCTTTTTAAAATATAGTGGCGAAAACCTTTTGCTAAAGAGGTTACTCCTGGTAAAGGGATCTCGGCTCTTTCCTCGTGGAATGAGGTGCAGGATATTCCACTGAATACCGCTATGCAAAGCAACTTGTAATCGACTATAGTGAAGTTATTACGCTGACGCAAACTTCTGCCCAAGGGGTCAGTCCCGGTGAAGGGATATCAGCCCTTGCCCCGTCGAATGAGGTGCAGGATATTCCACTGAATACCGCTATGCATAACAAAAGGAAACGTCTTTGCAATAACACTTTTTAAATTGTTCCAACAACTGTATACAGGTTTGTTTTACTTTGCGTTGATCAAAATCAACGCAGTCCCATCAATCAATCACACCAGAAAAGAACGAAAATAAAATGTACGTATATGCCATCCGCATTCGTCACTGGGTCCCGTCATCACTCGTTAGGTTACTTAACTAACGACAGAGCTGGGGCTGGACTAGCGCGGGTGTAAAACATATACAACATCTAATAGTATATAAACCAATATACAATAATCGCTCCAGGCGTGATAGCATGCAACATTACAGAAAAGTAATAAGCATCACAGAACAATACAGATAATCTGGGATCCCCGAGTTTCACAGAGCCGCTGCTGAAACTCGACGTTCCCCTGTCGTGTGGATAGCCTGTGCAATGAAACCTAGACCCCTACGGGTGCGGCAAGTTACCCACCAAGACCTGAAGCGAGGCAGCCCCCCACAGCATAGTGAATGGAACACCCGGTACTTCACGGAATCCGGTAAATTGAGCACCCCTCCTTGGGTCAACCTGTACCCCCTACGAGTGCGGCGAATAGTCTGCCAATTCTGAAGTGCGACCCCTCTGCCTCTCAAAGCCATGAGATGCGGACCCGTTGCCTTCCCGAACCCGGCTATCCGTGCACTCCGTCGCGGGGCAAAACCTAGTACAGTAATGAAAAATAGTACAATAGGTACATCGACCGCAACCTGGTCGTGCCCCAAAAGAATATTATACAACAGGCAGTGACGGCAGTCCACAAGTTGGACGCTCGCCCCGCAATATCAAATGTACAAATAAACTCAAACTGTACTATCATTGCACACTGCTATCCACCACGACAAATCCGCAACATTACAGCACAACACAGAACATCAACGCGAATGTCACGTTCGCAAACCCGTCTAAAAGAACTATAGCAATCAAACGCGGTTTACCGATCAAATGACATTCCCGGTCGGAGATATAATGTAAGCACTGTAAACTAACGTGTTTAAATTACGATCGACCAAAGACCAAAGATTAAAAAGTGGGCCCCACAGCTTACTGGTGAACAGTAACAAAATCTGGGCCAAAACTTTATATACCAAAAACCCCAAAATCCCAAACAGAACCTACTGACAAAATTTGGGAGCACGTGCTCCCCACGTGGCCGCGGTTGCGCGGCCAAACCATGGGTTTGGCCGCCCTTCCGCGGCGACTTGGAGGGATCACGACCCCAAATTTTGTCGTGGGTCTTAGAATTCCCTGCACGGATTTTTAAGACATCCAGAAATAATTTTTGAGACCGTTTAAAAACAACAGAAACTGTTAATATAGGATTTTGTCGTTTTTGAGTTTCGGTTCGATCGATGTTTTGAACACGTTAGCACAAGTTAGTATAGCAAAATGGTTAGGCTCTGATACCACTGTAAGTCTACGCTAGCGCCCCGGCCGTCTACAGACGCCAAATGCGGAACAAAAACTTTTTAACTGGCGCTATCGTATACTTTAACCCGGATCTGCCATTATTGCTAAACTAACAAACTGTAAAGAGTGTAGAATGGTTATACCGAACGATCCGAGTCCTTCGTTCTTCAACCATCATCCCACGCTCCGTTGCGGCTGCTCCGATCTCGTCGATCTCCGATGTCCTTCGTCGAGGTGGCACCACATGATCGGTTCTTTAAACGGGCTCCCGCCTCTGACTCGAGGCAACTCGATCGTCAAGTTTGCTAAAAGAGACGACCAAGATTGATGTAGAGAATGAGTAGATGACTTTGTCTCACTTCGTCCAAATCCGTGGACGATCGGTTAATGAAGTTGCCGTGGAAATTGGGTGATGGAATGAAATGAACTGTGAATTCCATACACCCCAAAACTATCATATCTTTTCTAACCGAAATGAAACCTCAAGTGAGAGTGAGTGAGAGAGAGAGGAGGCTTATCATATATATAGAATGAGGAGGGTGAGTGTAGGAGCAAAGGTGGTGACTATAAGAGAAAGATATTATGAACAAATATCTTAACCAATCCAAAACACATTAAAGCAAATGGTGATTCATATAAACACCTCATCTAGCCATTAATGAAACCATTAATGCACTAATGAGTCATATGCCTCATCATCACTTCTAGAAGCTTCTAGAATGATGACTCACTCATATCTGAAGAAAAGATAAATCCGTCTTTAACCGAATGTTAAAAGACGGCTGATAGAAAACTGGAAACTGGCAACTTCCAAAAGTGATCCTGAAACGACTTTTAGGATAACCCCGAAACTGTATAAATATACCCGCATTTGTATTACGACCGAATACAAATGCAACTGAGACAAAGATATTATACCTACTCAATATAATACTCGGATCCGGCTTAAACCAAAGCCGACCAGTATCATCTGTCCGAAAATCGACACGTGCGTAAACGCACGTGCATTTTCCGAACCCTGCCATAAAACCATACGGCCTCTACAACGTTTCGCCCGAACTTGGGAAACTGTCTGTGGGGGACTCTAATGACTCGTCAGCACCCTGGCAGTGGGTTTAACCACAAACCGTCAGTGGCACTAGCTATGCGTAACGGCTGCCCATGGACTGACCTTAAGGGTGGCCGAGGAGCGAACTCAAGGGAGACCGATGAGCGAACTCCTCCGAAAACCCTACTGAGCCTAACAGTGACAATGTATATACAGTCCGGTCCGTTCGTCAATGAGTATCGCATATCCGCCTAGGGGGCTAGTAACGTCAGACCCCCATTAGCAGTATAAGTCGTGTCGGAGTGTAGCCCAGAACGCCCTGAGATACTACTGGAATACCTACCAGTAAATCTCCTGCCTCGGCCGAGGGCTTTGCGTAATGGCTCTCCTAGACACAGCACGATCTCGCCCCCAATACCGGGAGAGACGAATCCCCTGCCGATCCGCTCACGTGCCTCCATATGGCTCGGGACTGTACCCAAAAGCTACCTGTTTGCACGACTCCTTTGAGCCGTGGTAGGGTAGAAATCAAAGCACAGTGGGAACTCACACGAGACAAATGACGACCTCAGGTCGATGAACTAACCTGTACACATGTCACCAGGGAACTGCTATCTGACGATAGATATAATACTAACTAGCAGATTCCCGGCGAGTCCTGTCCGGTGTACTCATAACCCAATGAGCACCTGTATACATCTTAGGTGATCCAACTGACACCAGTGGCTTGTGAGACCGGCCACCGCCCCTCGTCGGGGTCTCGACTGTACACACTAGTCTACTCCGGAGTATCGATGCCCTGTCTCGAAACTCCCACGACTAGGGACCACAATTAAGGATATGCATATAAACTACCCAACTCTCACGTATATGATCGCCATCATACTGTTGGTAGTAAAGCAAGATCCTAAGGGCTCTATCAAAGTGTAACATGCAATCAGTCACCTGAACATGAACACGACTGATAAAGGCAAACCAGATAGCATACTATCATCTCGAGTAAGACTGTCCTACCGGGATAGGTCCTCCGCAATCATTGCAATCACGTACCTGCGATCCAATAATTGACTATGAGGGCACTATCTCCAACAATTCTAAGACAGGTATTACTCGATTCGGGAGATGGCATTCTCCGCGAACTTGAGATTAAGAGAGACATAGAAAGAAACATCAAGGCGGATCCACTCACTGAGGCTATTTCTCGAACACAGGAGTTTTATAAACTAGCTTTGTGAAACTGATTAGTAGAGGAGTTGGGTGTTCGGTATCACACGGGCTGTGAGTATGCGACATCGCAATAATTAGCCTTAAGTGCAAGTGGGAGATTGTTGGATATAGTGCCCTCAAAGTCAATTATTGGATCGCAGGTACGTGATTGCAATGATTGAGGCATGACCTATACCGATATGACAGTCTTGCTCGAGATGATAGTATGCTATCTGGTTTGTCTTTATCATCGTATACATGCTTTAGTTCACTATTTCATGATGATAGAGCCTATATGATTCTTGATTGACTACCAGCAGTATGATGGCGATCATATACGTGGGAGCTGGGGTCTATAAGCACATCCTTAAAGTGTCCCTAGTCATGGGAGTTTCGAGACAGGGCATCGATACTCCAGAGTAGACTAGTGTATACAGTCGAGACCCCGATGAGGGGCGGTGGCCGGTCTCACAAGCCATTGGTGTCAGTAGGTTCACCTAAGATGTATAAAGGTGCTCATTGGGTAATGAGTAGACCGGACAGGACTCGCCGGGAACCTGCTAGTTGGTATTATACCTAGCGTCAGATAGCAGTTCCCTGGTGATATGTGTACAGGTTAGTCCATCGACCTGAGGTCGTCATTTGTCTCATGTGAGTTCCCACTGTGCTTTGATTTCTACCCTACCACGGCTCAAAGGAGTCATGCAAACAGGTCCTTTTTGGGTACAGTCCCGAGTCACATGGAGGCAAGTGAGCGGATCGGCAGGGGATTCGTCTCTCCCGGTATTGGGGGTGAGATCGCGCTGTGTCTAAGAGTGCCATTACACAAAGCCATCGGCCGAGGCAGGAGATTTACTGGTAGGTACTCCAGTAGTATCTCAGGTTGTTCTGGGCTACTCTCTGACACGACTTAAACCGCTATTGGGGGTCTGACGTTACCAGCCTCTAGGCCGATATGCGATACTCATAGACGAACGGACCGGACTGTATGGATATTGTCACTGTTAGGCTCAGTAGGGTTTATGGATGAGTTCGCTCGTCAGCTTCCCTTCCAATCAATACATAGGCAACGTTACGTACAGCTTGTACCTCTGACGTGCTAGTGGTTATACCCAGTGCCAGTGTGTTGATGAGTCATTAGAGTCCCCCACAGACCGTTTCCCAAGTTCGGGCGAAACGTTGTAGAGGCCGTATGGTTTTATGGCAGTGTTCGGAAAATGCACGTGCGTTTTCGCACGTGTCATATTTCGGGCAGATAATACTGGTAGGCTTTGGTTTAAGCCGGATCCGAGTATTATACTGTGTAGATATAATGTGTTTGTCTCAGTTGCATTTGTATTCGGTCATAATACAAATGCGGGTATGTTTATACTGATATGGGGTTATCCTGAAATTCGTTTCATGATCACTTTTGGAAGTTGCAGGTTTCCAGTTTTCTATCGCCCGTCTTTAACTTTCGGTTAAAGATGGATTTATCTTTTCTTGATGAGGGTGAGTCGTGATTCTAGAAGGTTCTAGTTTTGGTGACAAGGCTTGATGATTCATTGTTAGCATTAATTTAAATGGTGACTAGGTTAATGACTAGGTTTATGTTCATTGGTTTGCATTTAATGTTATTTGTGACTCATTCTTTTCATTTAGTGAGTTATGATAAGTATCATATCTTATTGTCACCACTTTGCTCCAACCCTCACCTCCCTCTTGCTATATGATGGTCGGCCCCTCTTGATAGAAATGGTGGTGGTTCATTTTGGAAAAAGAATATAGTTTTGGTTCATGGAAATTAGTATACTCGATTTCTCATTTCATTCCAATCCAAAAGGCAACTTCATTAACCGTTCTTCCGTAACTTTGGACGTAATGAGACAAAGTGTTCTACTCATTCTCTACAACATCTTGGTCGTCTCTTTTAGAAAACTTGACGACCGAGTTGCCTCGGTTCAGAGGCGGGAGCCCGTTTAAAGATCCGTCAACGTGGTGCCACCTGGACGAGAAGATTGGAGATTCAGGAGATCGGAGTAGCCGCAACGAAGCGTGGGATGATGGTTGAAGACCGAAGGACTCGGATCGTTCGGTATAACATTTCTTCCCACTTTGTAGTTAGTTAGTTTAGCTTTAATGGCAGATCCGGGTTATAGTACGCGATAGCGCCATTTGTAAAAGTTTTTGTTCCGCATTTAGCGTCTGTTAGACGGCCGGGGCGCTACCGTGGACTTACACTACGCTCGGTCAATCTTCTCTTATCACAAAGATTCTTCATATAGGATCAAGGTGATACCTCCTAAATCCTGGGTTATGGATCTATGAGATAGATCTAATTGGATGTTAGGATTCTCACTAGTTGTAGTGAGATGGTATCAATTGATCCAGGAGAGAATCACTAGAAAGGTTCCAGGGTGATAAGGACGACTGAATGTCAGTCGCAGGCATTGTCTTTACCCTCAGTGGAGGGACGGTATGTTGGAAGAGTTCCAAGCAAGATACCGTGACTTACTAGACGATTAAAGGCAAGATACATCGTTACCAAAGATGCTACCAAAGAGGCAGTCTGGATATATATTAGTTAATGAGATGAACTTCGTTCCTGCCATTGTGTGACAATGGAGTTGTGGCTTATGCCAAGGAACCCCTGTCCCATCTGAGATCCAGACATATTCTTAGGCAGTATCACCTGATCATGGAGATGGTTGATCTCCAGGGAGATCAAGGTTAGGAGAGTGGACCAAGAGGACAACAGCGCGAATCCACTCACAAAGGCCTATTTTCCAGTAGAGACTTTTATGGGATGGTTGAGTATGAGATACTTCAACCATAACTGATTGTTGGGTATGCGATACCACAACAGATGGCCCTAGTGCAGGTGGGAGATTGTTAGTTATATGTATGCCGAAGAGGCCATTACTGTACATACGTTGTATATTGTAGTGGATGCTTGGACATATATAGGGAAGACTTTTTTGCTCGACATTATAGTATGCTATCTGGTTACACTTTATCTTAACATGTACTCTGATTGTCTCTATGTCACATGTTGATAAAGCCCTAAGGATGAGTACTTGACTACCAGGACTATGATGCAGATCATACTAGTGGGGACAGTGTAGTCGCCAAGTACATTCTTCAAATGTTCCTAGTCGTGGGAGTACCGAGACAGGGCATCGATACTCCAGAGTAGACTAGCGTATGCGCTTCTTGACCCATAGGATGGGCGATGGATGATCTCATATCCATTGGTGTTTGACATCAGAGAAGGTATACGGGTGCTCAGTGGAGACTGGGTACGCTGGACAGACTCGCCGAGAACTCCCAGATGGTATTATACCTCACGTCAGATGGCAGTTCTCTGGTGACACTGGTACAGGTTAGTCTGTAGACCCGAGATCGTCATAGAGTCTTGTGTGATTCCCACTGTGCTTTGATTTCCATCATACCATGTCCAAGAGGGCATGCAAAAAGGTGGCTTTTGGGTACAGTCCCGAATCACATGGAGGCAATGAGTGATAAGAGGGGTTTCGTCTCTCTCGGTATAGGGAGTTGATGTTGCGCTGTGTTCGATTGGCTATAACTGGAAATCCTTGGCCAGGGTTGCTGAGATTTACTGGTAAGTGTTATCAGTAGTTTCTCGAACTGTTATGGACTTCATATCGACACGACTTATCAAGCTACTGGGGTTTGACGTTTACCACCCCTAGGCGAGATATGCGACATATCAGACGAAGAGACCGGACTGTACGGGAGTATTACTGGTTGGATTCACGGGAGAAATTACAGGCTTGCTTGTTGATCTTCTAATTGCTCAACACCTGGGTGGCTGTTACGTTTAGCTGACCGCTTGCAGCTTGTGGGTGTTTGATATGATCATCACCTACTGCCGGCGTATTGACGATTCTTTAGAGTCCTACACAGAGGTTTCTTGGCTCAGGCAAAACGGAGTAGGAGCACATATATGATATGTGCAGGACCGAGAACAATACGTGTATATGATACCATATTAGATTCTCGTGATATGAGATATCGGCCTGGTATATGTGATATAGTCGGGTCATCGGATCAAGTGTTGATTCGATGAACTGATACATATTATATTAGTCAGTTATTTATGAAATAGCCGGAATATCGGATCAAGTGTTGATTCGATAATTTAATATATAATTATATATTTGATATATTAAATTACATTAACTAATATAAGCTCACTTAATGATTCTTTTTCTCACTCGGGTAATACATTTATATATATGCGATATATGTTAATTGTATTATTTTATTTTGTTACAATAAATATTGTATATGTGATATATAATATTGTAACAAGTTAAGGTTATAAATGCAACATGTTTTGTGGAGTTTAAACATGGTTAGGGTTTGGATTAGGGTTAAGCTTTCTTGAAGCTTCTAGAAGCTTTGCTTTTGTTTTAAGCAAAGATATTTTGTAAAGATATTTTGGTTGATATTTAACCAAACCCAAACCCTTTACCATGGTTAATTCTCTACATGGGTTAAGATATCATTCTTAACCCATGGTTGCAATTCTAACCTCACACACTTTTCATTATTCATCACAAATAGATTCTTCTTCTTCTTCCTCTTGAAAAAGCTTTCTAGCTTTTTGCAAAGTGATGAAAATGAGTGAGAAATTGAAAACAAATGAGAGCTAAATTCCTACTTCATCATCCTCATCTATTCTTGCCACTTAGATTAGGGTGTTTGCTTTGCTAATACTTGATTAGCAAAGCAAGAGCTCGGGTTTGAGTTTCTTCAAGGTAGATGATCTTTGTTATCGAAGATTGGAAGCAAGCTTGCATCTTTCTCTTCATGGAGCCTCTCTAGAGTCCGGGTACTCGATGATCGCAGCGAAGGGACCTCAACACGGAGCTTATGAAGTGAAGGAACGGACTACAAAGGTTGTAATCCCAAACTCTTAGAAGTAAAGTTGTTTACTTTCTTTGTTTCGCCTAATCTCTAGTCTAAGATCTTGGTTAGGGTTGTTCGGCACGTCTAAAATTTAAATCAGGCATGGTTGATGCTTTATATACCCTTGTGACAGTGCCTAGTAACCCTACATTGACTTGATCATGCTTTTATTCATTTACAGATGTTGATAAAGCCCTGAGGATATTTGCTTGACTACTGTGATTATGATGGAGATCATACTAGTGGGACATCTGTAGTTTATAAGCATATCCTGAAATGTCCCTAGTCGTAGGTGTATCGAGATGGGGCATCGATATACCAGAGTAGACTAGCGTATATGATACTAGACTCATATGATGGGCGATGGATGTTCCCATATCCATTGATGTTAGACATCGAGATCATATGCGGATGCTCAGTAGAGTCTGGATACACTGGACAGACTTGCCGAGAACTCCTATATGGTATTATATCTATCGTTAGATAGCAGTTCTCCGGTGACACTGGTACAGGTTAGTCTGTAGACCCGAGATCGTCATAGAGTCTTGTGTGTTCTCCCACCGTACTTTGATTACCACCCTACCACGGCTCTATTGAGTCGTGCAAACATGTGGCTTTTGGGTACAGTCCCGAGACACATGGAGACAGTGAGCGATAAGAGGGGTTTCATCTCTCCCGGTATTGGGAGTTGATGCTATGCTGTGCTCGATTGGCTATATCACTAAGTCCCTGGCCATGGCTATTGAGATTTACTGATAAGTGTTATCAGTAGTTTCTCGATCTGTTATAGACCATTCATCGGCATGACTTATTGAGTTATTAGGGTCGACGTTATCATCCTTAGACTCGATATGCAGCATATCTGACGAAGAGACCGGACTGTACGGTAGTGTTGCCGGTTGGCTCGACGGGAGTTGTGACAAGTTCGCATGTTTTCTTTTGATCGCTCAATACCCGGGTGGCCGTTATGTTTAGCTGACCTCTTGTGGCTTGGGGGTGCTTGATATGATCATCATCCACTGCTGGTGTATTGACGAGTCTTAGAGTCCCACAATGGAGTTACCCAGCCCAGGCGAAACGATGTGGTGTGCATATGAGATATGCGCGGGGACCCGATTAAATGCGCGTATGTGATACCGTATATTAATCGGGCGGCTTGCCATTGGTCGGGTCATATGAGATATGACCGGTTTGCTAAATCAAGTGTTGATTTAACATTGACCATTAGCTTTTCACTTTGGACCCTTTTGTTTTTGGTGTATGCATGCATGTATGCACATGTTTACATTGATGCACATATAGATGTGCATGCACTCATACATGCATACACAATTCTATCATGGTTGTTGATACATGAGATGGTGGCAATATAAGACTCACACCTTATTATATATATATATATGTTGATATTTATTTTTGGAAAAGAAAATGGAAATGGAAAACTTATCATGGTTGATTATTTTATTATTCCACTAACCTTTGTGTTAACCATGAGTTATTTTCCATGGCCATTTTTGATCCAAAGATAAATATCTAGATATTTATTAACTTGGGTTAAGAATGAGAAGAGAATATATATATATATTTTCTATTCTCATTTTTATCTTGATCTTTATCTTTATCTCTTGAGCTCTTATTTGCCATCATCTTCTTCCTCCTCTCTCTTGCTCTCTAGCTTTCATTAGTGTGTAAGATAGTGATCAAGTTAGGGTTTTTAAGTGAGAAAACAAACCCCATCACCATTCTATACTACTCTTGCCCATTAGTTTAGAGTGTTGGCTTCTACTTCTTCTCTTGATCAAGTGAAGCCTTGAGCTTGGACAAAGAGGACTCCGGGTGGATCATCGTGGACTTGGAGGATCTCAAGCAAGCTTCTTTCAACCCTCAAGTGGCTAAGGAGTCTTGCGAAGGGAGCTACAAAGGTTGTATTCTCTAACCCTAGCCCTTTACTACTTGTGGAATGTGTTAAATCTTTTGTTACCCTACCTTTTCTAGTGTGATCCTTAGGATAGTTTTGAAGGGTTTCCTACAGCACCACTACAAGGGTTTGGAGGCAACACACATGCCATATTTTAAATTTACATGGTGCTAAAGAAACAATCTTAAGGATCATGCTATAAAAATTAGGGCAACTAAACTTTAACACAAACACAAGTAGTAAAAGCTAGGGTTTTCAGAGTACAACCTTTGTAGCTCCCTACGCTAGACTCCTTGGCTACTTGAGGATTGGAAAAAGGTCCGCTTAAGATCCTCTAGGTCTATGACGATCCACCCGGAGTCCTCTTTGTCCAAGCTTGAAACTTCACTAGATCAAAAGAAGAAATGGAAGCTAACACTCTACACTAATGGGCAAGACTAGTGTAGAATGATGATGTGGTTTGTTTTCTCACTTCAAAATCCTAACTTAGGTGACTCTTTTGCTCACTTAAGAAAATTAGAGAGCAAGAGAGAAATGAGGAAGAAGATGATGGCTTTTTTTAAGAGCTCAAGATAATGATAAGGTTGTGAATAAAAATGAGAAATGAAAAAATATATATATCTTCATTCTCTCATTCTTAACCATAGTTATAAAATATCTAGATATTTTAGTTTGGAACAAAAATGACCATGGAAAATGAATCATGGTTAATCCAAGGGGTTAGTGCAAGAATAAAATATTAAACCATGAAACAATTTCCATTTCCATTTTCCTTTTCCAAAAATAATATCCATATATTTTATAAAGGGTGTGAGTCTTATATTGCCACCATCCACTATATCAACAACCATGATAGAATGATGTATGCATGTATGTGTGCATGCACATCCATATGTGCATGAATAAGAATGAATGCATACATGCATGCATACAACAAAAAAAACAAGAAAGGATTTCAAGTGAGAAACTAATGGTCAATGATAAATCAACACTTGATTTAGCAACCCGGTCATATCGCATACGACCCGACCAAAAGCAAAACGCCCGATTAATATACGGTATCACATACGCGCATTTTAACCGGGTCCACGCGCATATCTCATATGCGCACCACATCGTTTCGCCTGGACTAGGCAACTCCATTGTGGGACTCTAAGACTCGTCAATACGCCGGCAGTGGGTGATGATAATATCAAGCACCCCCAAGCCGCAAGCGGTTAGCTAAACGTAACGGCCACCCGGGTATTGAGCGATCAGAAGAAAACAAGCGAACCTGTCACAACTCCCGTCGAACCAACCGGCAACACTACCGTACAGTTCGGTCTCTTCGTCAGATATGCTGCATATCAAGTCTAGGGATGGTAACGTCGACCCCAATTACTCAATAAGTCGTGCCAATGAATGGTCTATAACAGATCGAGAAACTACTGATAACACTTATCAGTAAATCTCAACAGCCCTGGCCAGAGATTTACTGATATAGCCAATCGAGCACAGCACAACATCAACTCCCCATACCGGGAGAGACGAAACCCCTCCTATCGCTCATCGCCTTCGTGTGTCTCGGGACTGTACCCAACGGCCACCTGTTTGCATGACTCAGTAGAGCCGTGGTAGGGTGGTAATCAAAGTACAGTGGAAGAAGACACAAGACTCTATGACGATCTCGGGTCTACAGACTAACCTGCACCAGTGTCATCTGAGAACTGCTATCCGACGATAGATATAATTCCATATAGGAGTTCTCGGTGAGTCCGTCCAGTGTACCCAGTCACCACTGAGCACCCGTATACGATCTCGATGTCAAACATCGATGAATGTGGGAACATCCATCGCCCATCATATGGGTCTAGTATCATATATGCTAGTCTACTCTGGTATATCAATGCCCCGTCTCGATATACCTACGACTAGGGACATTTCAGGATATACTTATAAACTACAGATGTCCCACTAGTATGATCTCCATCATAATCACAGTAGTCAAGCCTATATCCTCAGGGCTTTATCAACATGTATGAATGAATAAAAGCTTGATCAAATCAACATGTTAGATAAAGAAGAACCAGATAGCAACTATCATGTCGAGCAAGAATGTACACTGAATATATATATATATACACGTATAAATACATCCACTATCATATAATGGCCTCTAGGGCATACATATATCCAACAAGTTTCTTTAGCACCCTATAAATTTTTAATATGGCATGTGTGATGCTACCAAACCCTAGTAGTGGTGCTGGAGAAACCCCTCAACAATCACCCAAACTGCATTATTACCCTTTGGACTTCACGGTAAAGCTGTCACGAAATCCATGGTTATATGTTCCCACTTCCACTGAGGAATTAGAAATGGTTGCAATAAACCAGCTATCCTTTGATGTTCAGCCTTAACTTGCTGACATACCAAGCACTTCACTACAAAGCGGGCAATTTCCCTTTTCATGCCTTCCACTAGAAATGCTATCGTAGATCACGGTACATCTTCGTGCCTCCTGAATGTACGGAATATGCGGAACTGTGTACCTCCTTCATAAAATCTTCGCGAATATCTCCTTTCGGCACACATAAACGGTTCCCATATCGCAACGAACCATCTTCATGAATCAACAAGTCCGTTCGAAGTCCTGCTTCTACCTGTTCTCGAAAATTTTGCAACCTTGGATCGTGCGACTACGCTACTTTAATATTATCGATCAACGATGACTGTACTTTCAGCTGCATCAACTGTCCTGAAAAATGCGGTAACACGATCTCCAACTCAAATCTCCGAAAATCATTGATAAGCTCCTTTTGTGCTGTCAACATCCGAATTGCTCGCAACCGACTAGGCGCATCCGGTACTACATTAACTTTCCCGGGATGGTACTTAAGATCAAGATCATAGTCAGCCATCAGCTCCAACCATCTACGCTGCCTCATGTTAAGCTCTTTCTACGTGAACACATACTTTAGGATTTTTTGATCAGTGAATACTTCGACCCTTTCGCCCAATAAGTAGTGTCTCAAAATCTTCAAAGCGAAAAATCAAAGCTGCTGTCTCCAAATCATGAGTTGGGTAATTCTTCTCATGGGTCTTCAACTGTCTCGATGCATAGGCTATAACCTTCCCATGCTGCATCAAAACATAACCCAAACCTTTCCCAGATGCGTCGCTGTGAATCACCAATCCTCCGAAACCGTCTGGTACGGTCAAAATAGGAGCGGTTATCAACCTTTGCTTCAACGCCTTAAAAGCTGACGCACAACTATCCGTCCATACGAACGGTACCTCCTTCCGTGTAAGCTTGGTCAAAGGCTAAGCCAATCGAGCAAAATTCTCCACGAATCTTCTGTAGTATCCAGCAAGTCCAAGAAAACTTTTGATCTCTGTTACGTTCTTTGGAATCGTCCAATCTTGAATTGCTACAATCTTATCAGGATCAACAGCGATTCCATCTCCGGATACGACATGCCCCAAAAACTTCACTTCTTCGAGCCAAAACTTGCACTTGCTCATCTTTGCATACAATCTTTCATGCCTTAATGTCTGCAGTGCGATCCTCAAATATTCTGCATGCTCTTCTAGGCTCCTCGAGTAGACCAGAATATCATCGATGAACACCACTATAAACTGGTCCAAGAACGGTGAAAAGATTCGGTTCATCAAGTCCATAAATATCGCTGGTGCATTCATGACTCCGAATGACATCACTAAATACTCGTAATGTCCATATCGAGTTCGGCACACAGTCTTGCAGATATCCTCTGATTTAACTCGAACTTGATGATATCCGGATAGCAAATCCATCTTCGAGAATACCCTCACCTCAAAAAGTTGCTCGAATAATTCACCAATGGGAGGGATCGGGTACTTATTCTTAATAGTCATCCAGTTTAATTCTAATCGATGCACATCCTCCTTGTGCCATCTTTATTCTTGACTAGAAGAACTGGAGCTCCTCAGGGTGAGTTGTTGTTATGAATCCAACCCTTCTCTAGCAATTCGGTAACCTGCTTCTTTACTTCCAACTCCACTGGTACCATCGGATAGTACGCCTTTGAGATTGGCGCTGTACCAAGAATAAGATCGATCGTGAACTCCACATCTCATTTTGGCGGTAAACCCGAGATGTCCTTGAATACGTCCATGAACTCTCAAACTACTGCTGGCGCTTCCTCCTTATCAACTTCCATCGACGATAGAACGACGCTTGTCGGCATAGCCCTAAACTCGACTGGCCCGACAGAACTACAACCTCCAACAAATACAAACTCCGGATGTCCGGGAATTTGGAAAATCACTTTCTTTGCCCTACAATCAATGTGAGTCCATTCCCAAGACAACATCAAAACTGCCGGTATCGATTACCAAGAAATCTGCAAATAACTCTCGTCCGCAGATAACAACTGACAATCCTTGCACTCACTACTAGATATGATCTTCCCGTTCCCAGTGTGTATGTCCCAACAACTGACAGGGTCGTGCAAGAAATCAAGTGTGCAACAATAAACTTGGATGACATACAACAATGAGATGCACCTGAATCGAATAATGCTAATGCGGGAAAATCTTGAACAAGTAGGATACCAGAAACGACTTCATCTGAAGCCAAGATACTGAAGAAGATAAGCATGGTAAATAGGATTCAAGCTTGCGATAAAACATGAACTGGTAAGCAATGAAACCGAGAGAAGCAAGGTAATATCATGACCATAAATCAAGGAAATGAATCAAGACTAGTACTCCAAGTTACTTAAATAGAGTACAACATTGTAACCATGCTGCAGTTCATAGTTACAATCACATAACTCCGTTTAAGTTGCCCAAATCCTAGTATCAGAATAAAAGGAATAGGAAAGGATAAACAATAAGGAACCCAAAAGATTTCAATCCGAGATGCAAAGTCATTCCATCTCGTCAAGATAAAGGGTCAAGAGAAAGATAAGATTCACGAATCACGACAACAATATGGAAGGACATATTCCTAATCACGGGTTTTCTGGTTCGTGTATTGGGTCCAATACCCAACTACAAAAGAATCAAACCCGATTAATCTAAAACCTATGGCTCTGATACCAAACAAACCCCATCACGCCCCGCTTCCCAGAGTGCGCTACGATCGGCACGTGACAGAGCCAACCATGCTACCTGTGGCTAGGAAACATCCCTCCACAGTCATATTATGGCTATTTACAAGATATCAAGAACAGTAGAAATAAATAATCTATCTAGTACATGTCCATATGCCAAAATAAACGTGTCAAGAAATATAAATGTGCGAAAGCAATAAATCCAATAAACAAAAACATCTGGAAAGTATGTCCCAAATACGGGCTCATATCAGGAAATGAAAGTACGGAAATAAAACTAAACTAATCTAGATACTAACAGGATCCTCACTGCTCGGCCTGACGGTGGAAATACTCCTGATCAGCCTGCGAAAGAGACAGAGGATCCGTGCCATGTAAAACCCAGACGTCAGTGCGTCATAATATCAAACAATAGAATATAATCAGGAGGTAACAAGATATGCAGGCATGAATATGAACAGTAATAAGTGTATAACAGTAACACGAATATGGAACAGTGAAGTGTATGTGCATGCGGTGAGTAATCTATGCTACTGGGTTAATTACTCTCAAGTCTTTGAAATCAATTTAATGAATCGTCGATGTAACTCAATAGTATCCCGTGCATGCCCGGGACCACGGTCTAGATTCTCGGGCTGAAACCGAGACATGCTGCTAGGCATTAAGCAGGAAACATGTACAGATGAATGATGTCAGCAGCAGCATCCTGGGGCTGGCCTAGCCTGTAAAACTGATCAGTATAAGCGTCGAACTTTTGAGTTACAAGTCAGGTTTCATCATTGATTTCCCCTTACCCCTAAGGTTATATGTTCTAGTCAGGTATTGATAAATCTGGAGCTAATGCCAACACAGGATCAAGCAGGTACAGGTTTTGTCTGAATAGACAATATGATATGTCCGTCGGGACAACAAGTCAGGATTGTCGGCATTATCAACAGGATCAAGTAACGGGTCAAGCAGTGGTGTATCAAGTCATGTCATGTGGTGCATATATATCACACGGATGCTCAAAGTAAAACTATAGTAAATACGGATATACGATAAAAGTATGGATGCACAGTAAAACACAGATGCACAAATATCTATCAGGGATTACATCTACAACTCCATGACTATGCATGATGCACATTATCAAGCATGTGGTGCTAACATAACGGTAACATGATATAATATGACATAGCATACAACTAGATATATAATCAATAACACGGATACGAACGAATATCGGAGAAACGGTAAAATTGTAACATGGATGTGAAATGCAATGAACATGTAATAATTCTATACCTATGGATGTAAAATATGTTGCATAACCTGTAACAAGATAAAATTGCATGCAACTAGATATGTAATAAGCTGTACGGATGTGAACGGATATTGTAAAACTGTTAAACTGTAACATAGGATACACCATGCAGTAAACATGTGATATTTTTATTCATATGGATGCAAATATAATAACATAGCATGTAGCAAGATAAACTTTCCTGATCGGATCTCACGACGGAGTGCGTACGATGTCGGTAAATGTCACGATGCATACGCACGCGTACAAAACTGAACCAGGCAAAGCAAGAAAGTGACCATGCTGGCTGGGGATGTCCACCGGGTCGTCTGGATCGACGGCGACGGCACGACTCCGGCGGTGACGGGAAAACGCGAATCCAAGAAAGCAAGAGAAGAAAAGAAGAAGAAAAAGAAAAGGAAGAAGAAGAAGAAGGAATTTGTTCTCTGGGTTGTGGCTCTGGGTCAGAGACGAGGCGAGGCGAGAGATAACTCTGACGATGGGGTTTTTCCGGTGAGGATTCACAGCAAGGGCAGTGTGGGTTTCTTGCAGCGAGGTCGGGGTTAGGTTGCAGTGGGTGTGCAGGGGAGAATAGAGGTCGAGGAGAAAGAGAGAGGAGAGGGTGGCCACAAGGATAAAGGATCGCCGACGGTGAGGTGGTTGCTCGGGCGAAGGTGGGTGCGTGGGTTGCAGTGGTTTCTCATCGGGGTATGCAAGGAATCGTCAGGGTTGGCTCTGGTCGGAGTGCAGGGGGGAGGAGAGGAGGTCGTGATGATAGGGATGTCGATGACGGAGGTCGGAGCTCCGGCTACGTGGGCGTGCAGGCGAGGATGAGGTGAAGGCTGCGGGCTCTTGGGGCTCGGTTCTTGCAGGGTTTTCGTGGTCGGGGTGCTCTGGAAGAAGAGGCGGTGGCGGCGAGATGGAGTCGACGATGTGAGGTCATCGGGGTGAGGCGACGACGACGACGAGGGTAGGCGAGATGCACGGTGAAGGTTGGGTTCATGGGCTGAGGTCGTCGGGGATGGGTGAAGGCCCGGGGTGGTGGTGTGGATGAGGGTGAGGAGGTGGAGGCGTTGGCTGCTGTGGTGACGACGGAAACGAGGGCAGGCCAGAGGCACAGCGTGGGTTCTCGCGATGACGAGGTGGGAAAACGAGGAAGAAGGAGAAGAGAGAGATAACGTGGGTGAGATATGGGAAAAAGGGTTTGTAAAATTATAAAGAATATATAATAAAGAAGGAGAGAGAGAGAGAGGGGTTTAGGATGTTATGATTAGATACTTGGAAAATATATTTAAAATATATTTGGTTAAAATTTTATATTAAATCGTATATATTATTATCAGTTAACATGAAGAATATAATATTATATATTTTTTGAGTTTTCTGGCTAATACAAAAATACTCCAAAATACGCCCGGGTCGGGTCAAAAATTATGGTTTAAAAATACGGATAATACACGTGTCAACCAAAAATAAAATACGATATCCGGGTAACGAAATGCATACCCCCAAGAACGGATACACGTAGCGTGCACGTAGCTATCCAAACGAGTCCGTTTCACTAAACGGAACGAGACCAAAATGTACGGATGCTACCGAAGGGTCAGGGGTATGATGCAGGCCATGCAAGATATTTTTAAAATATTTTATTTTACTTTATTTGTTTTATTGAAAAATGCAGATGCCAGATATAATGCAGGTATACAGGATATAGAACATGAAAGTGCACGGATTCTCATAACTAGCGGGATAAATCATAAACAGAAATCAAGACAGGTTTCCAGCAAGCGGGTCGGGTCGGATGCAAACACAGATACCAATTACACTATTTGCACCCATAACAGTAATAAATCAAGAAATAGCCATAAATAAAGAAATACCCAAAAGAACTGGTATAAATGAACTAGGGTGTTACAGTATGTTTGAAAAGCATCCATGACGTTTTGAATTTCGACATCACCTCCTTTGTAATTTTGTATAAAACCTGATACAACATAATGATATAAATAGCATCCCAATGGGAGCTAGCTTCTACGCCCAAACGGCAAAACAACCAATCAACAATATACGGCGCACAATGTCGAAGAAAATAAAGCCAAACAAAATCCACAATATAAAATGGTCGACTCTAATGAGTGTGACATCACAACACACAACTCCAAGTCTCGCTTCTAAGTCCACAATATACCCTTTTTAAGTTGATGGAGTTTTACTAGATACAAAAGATGAGAATATTCTAATGTGAGTACGATACAACAGTAACCCACCTGCTAAAGCAATCACCGAAAGGAATGTGTGCCCCAAGCCGCTGATATTCCAAGCGGTAACACCTGTAAGGAATTGTGGCACAACGGGGGTGAGTTGCCAACTCAGTGAATAAAAGTACATCACAAGGTAGAAATCGAAATGCACAACGATACCTGAGTCATAAGTATAGTACTATCAAATCCTATACTAATATAATATATGATATGCATATGTATCGTAAATGCAACACTATCTATCATGCGATCCCAAAGTAGAACATATCGAATGCAAATAACCTACATCTAGGTATAAGCCCAAAGGTAGCCGAAAATATATATATATAAACCTCTTCTTTAAAATAGCCGCAGAATAGATACATCACGGTATAAAAGCAGACTTGATAGTATGAAATAAAATAGGTATCTTATTTAAGATATACGTCATGCTGTTTTAATGAATAGTGTTTAGAGGTTTACAGTTTAAAAGATTTCAATGCCATGCCAAACATGTCAAACTAATGAGACTGTAGCTCGATTTGAATTCCTTTTCAATGTACACAATTACCAGTAAAGAGATATGCAGGTACTGTCCCCCGGATGAGTCCTGGTCGGTTACAATAACTATAATATAATGTGTACCTCATGATAGCAACATATCAATGTATATGGATGTACAACATCGACACCCAAAATCGGAAATCTCTCGTGTCCATCACCGACACGCAAATCCTCAAATCTCTCATGTCCATCACCGACACGCAAATGCAGATACCGTCAACACCATCTCAACAGATGATCGCCACCCGATATCCCCGGCCCCGGTCGGTATACCCTGGATATCCGTCGTGCCCAAATATAGCCCCGGTCAGTATCCCCAGGATATCTGCCGTGCTCATCTCTATCTTCGGTATCGAGTATTCTCGCTAGGCTCCCCGCCTCACATGCGGCTATCCTGCCCCTCGGTATCGACCGGGTCCACCATGTATCCGATGTATATTCCCCCCAACTCAGTTTGGATAATGTAGAAATCCGTAACCGTATAGCCCCCCCACTCGGTTCGGAGTAAAATAAAACATAAAAACGACTTATGGTGGACATCAACTCATCATATCCAAAGATAACAAGTAAAGAAGAAGAATCCTTGCATTAATCATTCTGATGATATATTATATATATACATATATAACAGCGTCCCATACCATTGATATATATCATCAAAAGTAAAACATCCAGAAACTCATAAGAATCCAATATAAATACCCATAGTACTGGTATTCGCAATAATTAACATGTAAAACAGGCAAAGCACGTAAATAAGTCATACAAGCAAATAAACGTATCAATTCTACCGTGTCACGGCAATACTAATGATGTGTAGTGTAGCATACGCTTCTGTGCTGGTGCAACATGGTAATCATTAGTATTTGTGCGAGTGTTCTATAAGTGTATAAAGCCTACTCATATCGACATTTACATACGCATCACGTAATATAGCAGTCCTACAGTGAATGAGGTGTAGTGTAACATATGCGTATGTGCTCATGCAACATAATATTCATTGGTAGTTGTGTAGTGTTTCATTAGAGTGTTCTTATGACGGAAACGTATAACATCGATAATTATCTTGCGAACGTGTAAGTAAATCTACGTGCAACTATTAAATGTAACTACTTGCTATGAGCTACCATTCTCTTTGGAAATGGAACGAAACGTCGGTTTGAAATAAGGAAGCTGCCTTAGGTTAAAACATATATTCGTTTTGGAAATTGGCACCTCACCTTTGTCTTTTATCATTAAAAAGGGAAACGAATCGTTAGTTTTTAAAAGGGTATAGCCCACTCAAGTATTACGTTCTAAAACTAAATATAACATGACTACGAATCTAAAGGAAACTTGGTCGTTATTCGACATACAATTCCCATTATCACAAGTACAGTATAATTCCTCGTACCAATCCACCAAACCATCAATAACACTTTATGCACATGAATATACCCTAAATGCAACATGACTTCAATATCATTGACCTAAATAAACACCAAAGAACTAACTATATATCATAGTAACATATGTATGAGGTTGCGGGGGTGCTATACGCCATCCACCCGACTTCCCCCGTAGATGTAAATCTACTCACCACTTGTCGAGCTCATAGATTGCACGATTGCTATGGTTGCCAACTCCGTCTCGAAACTTTCGCGATCGTACCTATAATCGTAGTTATATCATATCGACGTAAATATTATATCAAAACTCAAAACAACGAGCTAAGCATCCATAGGTTAGAACCTACAGTATACTTAATCCAAAAACGACAATATATCGCTGTTGTTAATGTAGAAACATTAACGGTTCAGTTGCAGTACAAAAATACGAAAAACCCGTATCGGAATATCAGAAACTTGATAAAACCGTTACTAAAACATTCTCAGATTTCACTGTATGAATATTGGGACAAATCAAACAATACAGTAACTTATAAAATACCAAACTAAAATTACAGAAGAAAAACCAACACTAACCAACCTAGGGGGGCCGGCATCGCCGGATATTTCATGTATGTCGCCGGATTAAGTAGGGAGTGGGGGGCTCGGGCTTTAAGTAAAGTCTCCTAGTGGTCTTATGATACTTATGGTATTGCTAGGTTTTCTAGTGGTTACACATATTGGTTCCGGATTCAATTGCAGTAGGCTAAATATCACAAAATACACTATTTTCCTATACTGCACACTAAAACCGGCTATTAAACAGAATTGCATATACAAAGAAGGAAGGAGATATCCCTATAGAGTGGTAGTACAAGGAAATCCTGCTCAAGAAGTGTGTATGGAAGCATCAAGGGTTTGTAGTGGCTTCTAGGTTGATGGCATGCACAATTTGATGAAGGGGTTAAGATTTCTTCATTTGGATTGATGAACACTTAGGAATTATTTTTGTTTGGAGTTTGAATAAACATATGGTTCGGATTGAGAAAGGCTTAAGAATTTTACTAAGTGTATGTGTTGTGTTGTGTAGAGAGAGCATGAGGTGGAGAGTTATGAGGTGGAGTTGGCATGATGAAGTAGGATGTGTCAATTATGTAGGAAGAGGTGTAAAGTTAAGAAGGAGGTGGAGAAAGTTGAGCATTGTTGAGGGTGTGGTGTTTTGAGGGTTTAAACTTAGGTTATCATAAACTCAACCATAATAGAATTACAAATAAAAGAAAACCTTTCAAGTCACAAATTTAAGTCCATGTTTAAAAAGATATGAAATACTTATTCCAACCCTTACATATCATTTTCTTAATATAAAATATCATGTCATGTTAAAATATCATTTTTATAATATCACACACTTTTCTTTATATTTACCAAAATAATTACATTTTTAAGGATATAATTCCGATACCCAATCTTCATAAGCGATACCATTTTTGTAAATTTATTACCTCATATTTAAAATTATAAATTAATATTTATAATTTTTCCAAAATGTTACAACAATATCATGATTTAGTTGTAAAATGGTTGTTAAAATTATCCTAGGGATTAAATACCAGCCAGATATTTGGAAGTAAAATTTATGCTGTCTGTTACCTTTAAAACATTGGATGTTGTATAGCACATAATGTTTAAATTGCACACAAATTTTTGAAAAGAGGTTTTCTAGCTTTGGATATCTCTATTATCATGTGGTCTTCACAATTTTTCAATTTAATATTAATAATCCTTTATTCTCATATGATACGTGTCATCGATATTTTTAAAATGAAAACTTTTAGAATAAAAATTGTCAGGACCCAAAAATGGCATGTGGCCGGCACATAAATCACGGGACGTCACCGAACATCAATGCAACCCAAGTAAGCCGAAACCCAGAACCTAAACCATTTTAAAACATGTAAACAAATGTGAATTTTTTTGAAAAGATTTTAAAGTGAAAATAGGATTTGATTTTTCAAAAACGATTTTATCATTAAAAATTTCGGCAGCACCTCCCTTGTAATTGTGAAGGAACACCAATACAAAGGTCAATGTAAGAGCATCCCACACCCGGGAGATAGCTCAATGCCCACAAGACGGTGACACAAACCACATAGGTAATATATGGTGCCAAAATGATAAATAACAAGTGAATCAATATACACCAACATCACAAAGTCAAGTCGAACTCCACACGAGTACAGTATCTAGAATAATGCAACATCTAAGTCTCGTCTCCAAGTCCTAAATATACAGATGGTAGTTGGAGTATACTAGATACAATAAACAAGTACAAATGGAGGCGGATATAAGATAAACTCATAACCACCTAAGCAAAAGGATCACGTCCAAATGCAAAGTATGCCATGACTACTCCAAGCGATCGACCCTGCAAGAAGTTATAGCACAACGGGATGAGTTGCCAGCTCATGAGAAGTATATAAAATCACAAGATGGTAATTACATGTATAAACGAAATAGCGAACAATCCTAAGTATAAAAACTATCGTGATATGTAATAATAATGATGTAACATATGTTGTTAGTGATATATGCCCTAGAGGCCATTATTGTATCATACAGGATTGTATATTACTTAATCGGAGCTTGGGATATACACGGATATAGTAACAGTCTTGCTCGAAATGGTAGTATGCTACCTAGTTTGTTTCTACCTAAATATGTGCATGTGTTTTCTTAGCATATCACTTATACATATTAGTAAAGTCCTTAGGATCTTTGCTTGATTACCAGCGTTGTGATGGCAGTCACACTAGTGGGGGTTGGGTAGTCTATAAGCACATCCTATACAGGTCCCTAGTGATAGGATTATCGAGACGGGACATCGATACTCCACAGTAGACTAGTGTATACACTTCTCATCCCAGCAGGGGAGATGGTATGTCCCACAGCCATTAGTACGTCGTACTGGAGATAGTATGCTGGTGCTCATTAGGTTATGAGTACACTGGACATGACTCGTCGGGAACTGTTGGTGGGTATTATACCTATCGTCGAGTAGCAGTTCCCAGGTGATATGAGAACAGCTTAGTACGTCGACTTGACACTGCTACTTCACCTCGAGTGTGTTCCCACTGTACTTTGATTACTATCCTACCATGGCTCAAAGGAGTTGTACAAACAGGTAGTAGTTGGGTGCAGTATCGAAGCACTTGGAGGTAGTGGCAGTTAGATAGGATTCGTCTCTCCCGGTATTGGGGGTTGATATCGTGCTGTGTTCAGAAGCCCATTACACAAAGTCCTTGGCCAAGGCAAGCGAGATTTACTGGTAGGTACTCTAGTAGTTTCTCAGGGTGTTTTGGGCTATACTCCAACATGACTTATTGCGCTATTAGGGGTCTGACGATTACCGCCCCCCTAGGACCGATATGCGATACTCTTAAACGAACAGACCAGACTATACAGAGATTGTCACATACAGGCTCATAAGGAGTTCAGATGAGTTAGCTCATCAGCCTTCTTATCGACAGTTACATGGGTAGCCGTTACGTGCAGCTAATACTGCTTGCGGCTTATGGTTAAACCCACTGCCAGCGTAGTGTCGAGTCTTTAGAGTCCCATATAGAGAGTTTCCCTGCACCGGGAAAAAGGTGTAGAGGCCATATGGTTTTATGGTAGGGCTTCGATCACGTGCGTGCACTTGTGCACATATGATGATCGGGCCGATAATACTAGTGGGTTTGATTTAAGCCGGATCCTAATATTATATTGATGGATTATTTTCGTCTCTTTGTATTCGTGTTCTTCGGAATAAGGATGAGGGTATGTATATACGGATGAGGGGCATTCTCGTAATTTGTCGGGAAAGCTTCTAGAAGGTCAAACCTCATTAGGGTTTTAATTCTTTTTTCATTTAGATTAAAGTTAATGAGGTGGAGGAAATGAAGTGGAGGTTGACAAAAGATCAAGCATGACCCACCCTTAGATATTTTCAAGCATGGTAGATATTTGAGGAGATATTTATCTCCTCAATAATGTAACATTTCAGAAAATATAAAATATTATTTTTGGAATTTAATATTAAAATAATATATTTCCCGAAAACTGGCCGATTTGCGAAATTGGGGTTTTCGAAAAAGGGTATAAATATATACCAATAATTGTGAAATAAATGGAAATTAAAATAATTTATTCATTTAAAAATATATTTAAAGGATTTGGCATTTTTAAAATTCATTATATTCAGTTTGGATAAAAGCCCGATTAGTGCACTGCTAATCGCGATTAGGCCAAATCCATGTTTCTACAGTTTTCCGTGGCTAGTGCACCACGTCATGCTGCATTTTGGTTTCATGTTATTGCATTTGTGTTGTTTTATGGGTATTTTGTGTTTTGGTTTTAAAGTTTAAAAGAAAAGAAAATGAGAAAGGGTAGAAGGGTAAATGGGTGAGAGAGAGTGAGAATAAGTGAGAGAGAGAGAGAGGGTGCTGCCTCATATCTTTTTCCTTCCGCATTATTTCATTTCCTCATCTCCTTCTTCCTCAAGTTTCCCTCCTCCTTCACCCCATGAAATCATCTAAAAAGCTTCATCAAAACCCTAAACCCCATTCATAAAAGTTGATCCCCTCCTTCTCCTCTACACATTGGACCAAGAAAAGTGGGATTTTGATAACATTGGCAAATTAGGGTTTTTCTTGAGTTGCATCCATGAGGTATATCTTCTTCCATTTAGTATAGTTTTTAGTTCTTTATATTCTAGTTTAGTTTAAAAGTGGTTTAAGTGTGTAATGGTGAAGTTAGAAATTCCTGGAGAAGAATTAGGGTTGGAATTGTATTGTGGTGATGAAAGTTGCTGTTATAAGACCCCTAGTGCCATTTTTACTGGCCAAGACCCGGGTTAGAAACCAATATACGAACTTTAGAGTTGCCGATATCGGGTTTTTGTGGGTTTAGTGAGTGTATATAGGAATTTGGAGTAACCCGGGTATACAAAAAATCATTTAGCAAAGACAGTGAGATGAGCAGGTGACTGTGAGTGTACACTAGAGACCCGAGACCCCAACTCAACTTCTGGGCCGCAGATTTATTCATTGTGGCCGCAAATTGCGGCCACATTAGGGAATTTGGGGTTGGTTCTTGGTATATGGTTCACTTATCTGATAATTAGACCTCTTATATGTGCAGAATTGGCCAATTTTACCTGAGAGAGAATCTGGGATCACATTGGGGTGTTTTTGTCACGACCCAAAATTTGGCCCGTGACCGGCACTTAAACTACGTAACGTCTACAGGCGTACACAACTCAAGTAAGCCGAAACCCAGAAATCTAAACCACCAAAATCTGGATCAACGGAGAAAAACATAGTTTTAACATTTGGAAAATCACGAGTATAATCTTTAACTCTAGTTTTCTTTCTTGAAAATTTCGGCAGCATCTCCTTTGTAAAAACTAGCCCCGAAAACGGGTACAACATAGATAAAATATAAAGCATCCCAAACGGGAGCAAAATCACGCCCAACGGCGGAGACAATCACCACAACATGTATACGACGCCGAAGTAAAGAATATAAAGTAAAACTGCATAAAGAGGTAAAACTTTCCAACATAACCGGCTCCCATGAGCACGACACCCAAAGTCACCAAAATATAAAACACAGAGTCCTCACAAGTCGTCTCTAAGACATATACAAACAGTGGTAGATGGAGAATACTAGATCCAACAAAAACATATACAATATACAAACAGATAACCGCAAACCCACATAAAAGCAAAGGCCTCACTGCCTAACGTAGCGGTATCCGCAAAAGTAGAGATGATAAGACGCCCTGCCGCGACTACTCTAAGGGTAAGTCCTGCAAAACACTGTGGCAGAACGGGGGTGAGTTACCAACTCGTGAATAGTAAATAACGTCATACTGAAATCGTAAGTATGCACTAACAGCAATGATCATTAGCATGTAAGCTGGTAGCATGAGTATGACAATATAAATATGCGACTATCATGATCAGGGTACACCACCAGGTACTATATCTACATGAATAAGTGCATATCAACTGAGTACTAAGTGCGGGATAATAAATAATCTCATGCACAAATCATAAGCATGGAAAAACACGGTGTAACTCAACCACACCCAAGTCCCAAAATAATACTCAGATCGGCCCTCAAATCCTGTAAGTCACATGGAACCTGAGTGTCAAACATCGACACTCTAAAACATCATCAAAGCCAGTGCCTAATATCGACACGTAAATACTCGTATCCATACGTTCCTCGAAACCCAAGTATCCCACTTCGACACTTGTATTCCACGTATCGGTCTTTCTGATATCCATACGTTCCTCGAAACCCAAATATCCCACCTCGACACTTGTGATTCCACATATCGGTCTTTCAAAATCCATATATCTCTCGGAATATAAGTGCCTAACATCGACACCTGAAATTCCCATATCGCATGAAAACATATCTCAAATGCATAAATCCATATAAAATAGCATATGCAACATAAAATATCAATATGAGCATATCACGGGAAAAATCCGCTATTTAAATGGATCAAGTCATTAAATATATCTCGCGGTTCCCAAAATCCAAATCCAAAATACATATATATACAGCGTCTCATTCCACCAATATATATATGTTATAAAAACTGATCATGTAACAATAGTATAGTATATGTAAGAGCATGTAGGTATACATGTATGCTATATGTCATATGCGCTATCGCACAAGAACAACCGCTTCTATGTCGCTAACCACTAGCAAGGTATATCAATGAATGTTTGTGTTGTGCGTATCATGGCAATTACCGACAGTGTGTGTGTAGCATATCATTGGTGCTCGTGCAACATGGACTGTCAATAATAGTGTAGTGTACAATAGATACAGTATCAAGCACAACGAGTAACTATATGCAATGAAAATCATGCAATATCTCTATATGAGCACATAAACATACGGCTAATATCATATCATATCTAGCCCTGACGCTTAGCGCCATACGGACGATTTCCCCGTAGATGTTAAATCTACTCACCAATGGTCTCCAGCTATGAAAATCCGACCACCTGCTTCCCCTTGTTCGCAGCGTCCGAAGTCCCCGCTTGCGACGCTATATTTCCACAAACACAAGAAACAGTGCAAACATCTCAGAAATCGACCAATATAACGTAAAACTACGTTTTAAAATAACGCACCAACACTAAACTAACTCGCGAGTGTACGTCTAGTGACTAACGTGCGTAACGATACCATAAACCTACCCAAGTACAGCAGCTGCACAAGATCACGAATCGTGTCGCAACACGTAACACGCGGACTCAAAACACTAGATTATAGGTAAACGATCCTAGATTTTTCATACTGTAATTACTAAAAAAGTAAACAGTACCAAACACCCCTAACCAACAGTAGACAACTACCCACAAAAGCCAAACCCCAGCACTTTCCTCAAAAGCCGGCGTCGCCGGAATTTCGCCTAGGGTCGCCGGCCCCGGCCAGTGGGGTGGTCCTCGTGTCTCAGGTGGTGCTCTAGGGTCACTAGTACATCACTATAAATTTGTTTGATTTTTCTGTGAAAATCCCAGGTCACAGCAGGTACAGAGGCTCTAAAAAGACACTAAAAACCCGATATTACACTAATCGATACTTAAAGTGTTCATACTCGTATCCATTACAGAAAAACTTCATTTTAACAGATTAGGGATTATACCTATCAACTTTGCTCACAAGCTCCAAGCTTTCCTAGTTCCCAAGTGATCCAAGATGCTAAAACTCAAGACTTGAAGTATTTGTGGTATATTTTAGGAATTTTGGAGATTTATTGTGCTGGGATTGTTGAAAATGGAGAAGGACTGATCAAGGGCAGAAAGAAGGAAGAGGATTTCGGCCAAGGGAGGAGGTAGGGAGTTGTGTGGTATGTTCCTAGCAATTTCTAGTGATTAATGCTCATGAATGCATTCACATGCACATGCATGCACCTCTTGCATTCCTTTATTCTTTTTCTTAAACTTAATCTAATTTCCAAACTAATATCTAGATATTATGGGAAGGGTTGAATTAATTCAAACTAATTGAAGAAAAGTTCACTTAAAAGAAATTTCCCAAAATGTGTATACCGCATTAAAATAACATTAAAAATGGGAAAAATTCTAATTGAACCAAAACGTCCCATATACCCCTAAACCTTGTGCACTAGCTTTATTTTAGCTAAACTAGGTGCTGGCAAGTCTATATGGTCATTTGAACACAGACGGGTCAAAACGGAAAATGCCGACAATTCAACCCTAAAACGGAAAAATTTGCATAACGATTTCTAAAACGTTACAGTTTTGGGGATATGTTTTCCGTATTTTGGATTGCTTGGTTTTGGTATTTGGATTTGTGTTTGGTTGTTGGATATTTGTACATCAACGACTAGCGGTAATTTGTTGGTTTTGCATGCGTGGGCTATAGGTTCTGACCTATAGGCGATCCGTGTGCCGTTTTGGTTTCTCCGACTTGATTTCTATAAGCTTTTGCGATTGTGTATTATTGTAGGTACCTTCGCGTGGATTCCAAGGTGATGGAGCGTGGCGTCACCGACATCGGCAAGCGAAGACCACTGTGAGTAGATCTATATCTATGGGGGAAGTCAGGTGGATGGCGTATAGCACCCCCGCATACTTTGATGGAAATCGATTCATATATAGATTATGGTTAATGAAACCTTTAATAGAAACTATAGATAGAGTAAAAAGGTAGTTAGAGAACCATATTAAAAACTAAAGGATAGTTAGAAGAGTTTGATATGACTAATACATGATGATAGGATCTGATTATGACGTTTGGCGATATTGCCGTTTAGGGTACTATAGGACTAGATAGCCGACGTAGATATTTCACCCGAACCATACCTATTTCCAAACTAAAGAATCATATGCATGTTTTAAACATGTACCGTGAGGGATGTTACGGATTTTCAAATGATATCTTTTCCTTAAAAACACCGTAGCCCCTACTTTCAAAACTACGATTCGCTTCTTTTAAAAACTGATTGTATGGTTCGGGTGCGTATGTTAGATTAGATACTTATGCTAATAGTAAAGGTAGAATATATTTGATAAGTTTACATTGTGTGAGAGATAGATGCGATGAAAAGAGAATACGTTTGACATGTGATATGATGATATGTTGTTATACGAATGAGAGTCGATTGAGATGATTGATACCTTGTTGTCCCCTGATACGAGATTGTTATGGATGTGACTTGGGACATCGGTATATATAGATATATATAGAATGTTGTGAATCATGAATGATAGGTCGTACGTGATATTAGGCCGTACCCTCATTGTCTTTTAGGATGATAGGATCCCTATTGGTTTAATGCCGCCGTACGATGATTTTCCGTATATGATGAGTTTGACTTGATGATTGATCCATACCCTTGACTAGAGGATGCCGTATGACGGATTATACCGTACGCGATGTTGTGTGGCTAGATACCGATTGATAGATTCTCCGACTCGGTCATGTTAGATACGTATACCCGTCGGCATTTGCATACGATTTACCTTATGCTGCATTCATATTATTCTTATTGCATTGCTTATACATGTGCTAGTACACCTGCACCATTATCGATGATGCGTATGTTACACTTACACAGATTTTTCGGCTCACACACTTCATCATCGATAATTGACATGCCACCACACAGTAGGGTTGCTGCATCATGATATACATATTGTACACTCATACTTGCGTATATATACCACTTGTACATCCATTTTGGCACCCATACATATTGTACACTCATACTTGCGTATTGTTCATATCATAATATTGCATTATTATATTCCCCATTCTTATATATTTTACAAATAAACAGGTGCTTTTGACGCATGTCTGCTACATATTACAGGTTACAGGTTCTTGGAGCGAAAACAGTGAAAAAGACAAAAGACGACACAAAAAGGGACTTTGGACCAACAAATATAAGGATCTTAATAAAGCCTACACAAAAGATCAGTACAAGGCAACGCAAGGTCCAAGATTACAAAGCAAACGGTTAAAAGTCCACCATAATTATTCACTGGAAGATCTGGAAGAGAACGAGAAACCAATATGAGAAAAGAACTAAAGATATAGGAAGCCCAAAATAACTAGAGCCAGTCCACAAAAGTTCAGAGCCCAATTCCTTCTTTTGGCCGCGGAACCGCGGCCAAACAGGGCCTCAGGCCGCGGTTCCGCGGCGGTCTTGAGAGATTAAAGGATACAAATTTTAACATATTTTGTGACGGCTCTGACTAGTCAACCTTGGGCTATTTTCGTAAATGTAGACATGCGGATCAAAATGTAACCTAGGGTTTCCTATTCTCTATAAATAGGAACTCTAAAACTTGTATTCTTTTCATGCTTCCCTATGCCTATTTCTATGAATAAAATTTAGAATTCTTTTGGAGAGCATCGATGCCTCTTTTCATATCATCTATTCAGATCTGACAACCCTGCGTAAATGTTTGGAGAGAGCCATCTGTAAAGTAAGTAGATTTATTTAATTGCTCTAGTTTAGATTTCAATTCTTGCCCTAGGTAATTTTTATTCTATGCCTTAGATAAATGTATTTTAATTCCCTAATGAGTGAGTAGTCTCCTCGCTTGTTAGGGTTAGATCTGGGAAAGGTTTGAGAGACGAAGATCTCTCATCCCCTTTCTTGCCCGTCATATATTTTCATAGGACTCTATGCATACATGCACATATCTCTCCCTACGGCACTCTATCCCTCGAGGTAGCGGTGATACCGTAGTATAAAGGCCCGGTTGTGATGTTTTCCATGGAGGTTAGGGTAAGGATTGATAAAGGAAGGACAAGAATCTAGAGGAAAAAACATCTTTCCAAATGGTTCTAATCCCTTTTATTAATAATTACCATAACACCTAATTAGATCTTCATATGGGTATAGAAAGCGGTGAGATTTATAGACTTTCCAAACTTAACCTAGACCTAACCCTAGCAAGACTTAGATATAGATTAATTTAGTTTTTAGATTTAATAATCAATCCGAACACTTTTCGGAATTAACTCGTAAGCGCGACTAGGAAATTCACAACATCCTTGTGGACCGACCCGTACTCACCGGCTAGCTGCAAAGCGACGCCGTTCTTGATTGCGGTAATAGATAGTTTTTGAGATCAATCAAATGGCGCCGTTGCCGGGGATGGCGTGTTATTTCCTTTTTGCAATTTCGGGTTAATCTAAATTAAAAAAATCAAATAAATCTAAAAAATCCAAAACTTATAAAAATATATCATTGTTATTTTTTGGAAAGGGTACTTTGTTGTGTGAATCTTGCAGGAATAATCGAGACGGATCTGGAAATTTCCAGAAAGCAAAACAGAAAACAACAGATCGGAACAGAGGGGGATTTTCAAAACAGAACAGCAGAAAAAATTTGGAGTCTCGAACCGCCCACCTCACCGCCCTTCCGCGGCCAAAACCTGCCTTAGGCCGCGGAACCGCGGCCGCCTTGTAGATTCAGAACGTGAGAATTTTTCTGGGGATCCGAGCCGTCAAGAAGACCGCGGAAACGCGGTGGTACCCCACATAAACCGCGGAAACGCGGCAGCATTGTGACCTTATCTGGTGAAATTTTTTCTGTAAGCCTCTCTGTTTCTTCTTGGTACATTTTGAAATATCTTTTCTGAAAATTCCTGCAGGATTCTGTGCGCTATAAAAATATTCCCCCTTCCAAATAACAATCTTGTGCAGGATTTTTGCGACTCCTTTAAAATAGAAATTGATTGCAAGTAATCTTTTTTGTTGCATATCTTTTCTCGAATATCTTTTTGCAGCAATTTTTTCCAAATAAAGATTCTTTGTGATATGCTTAAAATAATAACTGATTGCAAGTAATATTTTTCTGTTGCATATCTTTTATTAAAAATCTTTTTGCAACACTTTTCAATTAGAGCAAGTGAAAAAAGGAAAATTTTAATTAGAAAACTTGCAAACTTTGAAATTCAAAAAAAAAAGATTTGATTGCAAGTGATTTACTGTTTTGCATATCTTTAATCGGACTTTAAGGGGCTTTTGACCAATTCAGATTGGGTGGGGATTTCATCACCTTTCCCAGGACCCCAGAAATCACATAAAGCATTTGCATTGACCAATCTTTAATTAAAAAATACTAGACTCAGCCCTAAGGACTTCGAGCTCAATAGGACAGAGGACTAGTTATAGGCATCGACCGTTTATCCTAACCTGACTTTGCGGTGTCTAGGCAAGTGTGTCTAAGGCAAGTGGTTACTTAATTAGGACCGCTACTTGTAGCGGGGACCCTCCCACTTACCTGGCCGCAATTGGCGGTGAAGATGCGGTTTGAGGTCCTATTTCTAGCCCTTTGGAACAGTTAGGAGCTGTCTAGCTGACCTAGGTGACCCTAGATCTAGGCCTGATTGTGCATTTTTGGTTGATCGAAAGTGTGTCTTAGCTCTTTTCTCGAAAATCTTTTTGCAAATAGTTCTAAATAAAGAGAAAAAGGATTTTTTTTTTAAAAAAAGACTTGCAACTTTTGTCGCTGAGAAATCCTTGCACCACCTACCTTCTTCATCTTCTCTTTCTTCTATCATGGGTATCCCACATCATAAATCTCTTGCCGAACTTTGGTATCCCGAACCTAATTTTGCGTCGTTCGTTAATGTGTTCGGTCAATTTAAAGACGATCCCTCCGTGCCCAAAATTTCTTTGAAAGATCAAATAGAAGCTTCTAGGAGAAACAGTTTTACTTTACAATCCACTTTGTTTCAAGCAAGTCAACCTTTACCACCTTCATATGTTGATACCACTTTTTCGAGTCCAGCTGTAACTTCTAAACCGATGTCCATTGCTGAGCATATTGCTCAATCTCGTAGCCGATCTTTTACCTCTCTCCACACATCTAGTTCTAGGGATCAACAAGTCCATTCACCTTTTTATCCACATGTTGACCCTACTCCTGTCCAACCATCCAATTCCTACCAGTCCTACCCGACTTTCCCACCTTCACTAGACCCTGTTTCTACACAACCTTTTGGGAGTTTCACGTATCCAAACAATTTCGAATCTTTTACCGAAACCCCTTCACCACCCATGTCTAGTTTGGAACAGTCGTTGCAAGCTTATATTTTAGCAACGAACAAAATGGTTAGGAATGTGGAAGCGTCCGTGGCCGCCCTTATGCAACCTAGTGAACTGGTAGCTAGTTTCCAACTAGCTCCAAATTTTCCAATGTATGAGGAGGCGGTTGGACAGAGTGAGAATTTGAGAGGATTTCCAAATCAAACCTACCCATACCCAATTCCAGCCCACAACTCCGGTTTTCCATCGATTGTCCAAAATAGTTCACCAGTTGAAAATAAAAATGAGTCGTGCGACTTTGTAGTGCTTGATTTGCCAAATTGTGAAGAACCCCTATCGAGTGAAACCACACTTAATCCTTTCGATCTTTACACCTCCACTTTAGAACCTAAATCGATAAATATCCATGCTTTTGATGAGGCGTCAGAAAAAATTGATTTTCACTTGATTGAGGATATAGACGCCGGGAATATTTCGGATGATGAACCTGTCGATTTAATTGAAATTTTATGTCCAATTCATCATCCCGAGTCATTAAATGTTTCTCCCGAACTTCATATGCGTCTTGATTTTGATGATATTGGCATGGATAAGCAAATTTTTGAGGAAAATATTGAGGAGAATTATGAGGATAGTATTGAGGATAATATTGAGGTTGAACCATTTTCGTTTGAAGTGTCGAATTTTCCAATACACCCTCCTGAATCCTTAACTGATACCCTTCCTCACTCACTTCCTTCCGTCCTTCCTATCGTTCCGACTGTGCAAGAGACCATTACGCTTTCATCTCCAATACCAAGTTCAGCGTACCCATGCTTTCTTGCGAATCTTGAGGGATTTGACCCCATTTCTCGACGGGTTGATAGGTTAGCACAATCGCTTTTAATACATCGGTCATCATAAATTGTGCTAATTTATTCACTCGATTTACACCCTCAAGATCGTACTCTACTTCTTTCTCTTTTCTGCCATTCTTCTCCCCCACCGAGACCGTATCCCGTTTCTACCTCCACACTGTCTCGTGTGCCTCTCATTTCTTTCCTCTACACCCCATTATTTCACCAACTCGGCCATTACCACGATAAGATTTTTGAATGGTTGGTGCTAACCTTTGGCTTGTGTAAGGCCAAGCTTAAGTTTGGGGGGAGCCTTGTTGTATATATGTATATATATTTTTTGTTTTCTTTTTCTATAAAAAATAAAAAAAAAATTCAAAACATTAAAAAATATAAAAAAGAATTTTTATAAATAAATAAACAGGGGAGTGCCAGCATTTTGACCCTCTTGGTGTAGCATGACAGTGAGGACACTGTCAAGTTTAAGTTTGGGGGTATGCTCGGTAAGTCTTCTTCCTTCGCATTCATATGTACATATTTTTGCATTTGCATATTTATTTGAAAACCCATAAAAATTGAAAAATATCAAAAAATTATAAAAACTATTGTATTCAATTTTGGCCATATTTGACTTGAGTTTGACAAATAGGTTAACTGGCTAGGAACAACTAGATCTAAGATTTAGTAAATTAAAAACCCTAAAAATAACCTTCCTTAAAGTTTAGCGGTAGAAAGTATATGTCTTTGTAGTTTATTTAGAAATAGGCAAATTTTGAGTTCACTTCTTGGGCTAAGTTGAAACAAAGGAAAAGTATTGATGTTCTTATTAGAGTATAAGTTTGAAAAATAATTTCTAGCTTAAGTCTAGATTCTGAAAATGTATACCCTACAAATTGCACAATCACGCACCTTGAAACTTGGAATAGTAGAAGAGACCTTGAAATGCTCTTGTCTAAAGTCCTTAGTACGAAGAAAATAAAAGAAAAAAAGGGAATAAAGAAAAAAAAATGAACACTGGATTTTGTGATTACTTAAGGCTGTAAAAATAGAAAAATATTTAGCGAGGGTGCTTCATCACCTAGTGCCTTAGACCAACTGGTTTGGGAGTCACTGCTAAAGCCTTGGGTGTTACAAGACTAGGAAGTACGCTTTAAAGTGCAAACGCCTTTTTTAATCGGTCGTTGGTACCTCAAGAAGTATTAACGGTCGCATGAAGGATGTGTAAGCAAATTTCATTTAAAAATTCACATATTAATAAGTACTTTGGACAACGGACAAGTGTATGATTGCTTGATTTGAATTTCCAAGTGTAGGGGTGATTCATACACACACGCAGGGATATGTGATTGGAGTTTAGATGAGAGAAAGGAATGAAGAATAGAACTTGTATCTTTAGTAGAGTTGATAAAAATTCCTAAGTGGAGATGGAACCCTAGAAGGAAGAATTAAGAAATGCCGAAAGCTAAGTAAGTCTATAGAACATATATAATCTTAAGTTAGATGATGAGGAAGTGTGAAGAATATGGGTGGATAATTTATGGGTCGAAGATAATAGAATTCCTTGTTAGAAAACCTAATTGGAGAATAAAAGTCGATAAGCCGAATTGATAGGATTTTGTGGGTAGTATCCGCTGAAAACCCTCAGGAGACAACACTCCTCCTACTAGGGACACCTAGAGGTTTAAAGGCTTGTTGCACGTGCTCAGTGCAATCGCGTTTCCCTGCGAAAGTGCGGTTATGTTTTTTGTAGTGAATAAAAAATAAGTTTGCTTGAGGACGAGCAAAAAGATAAGTTTGGGGGTATTTGTTCATATCATAATATTGCATTATTATATTCCCCATTCTTATATATTTTACAAATATACAGGTGCTTTTGACGCATGTCTGCTACATATTACAGGTCACAGGTTCTTGGAGCGAAAACAGTGAAAAAGACAAAAGACGACACAAAAAGGGACTTTGGACCAACAAATATAAGGATCTTAATCAAGCCTACACAAAAGATCAGTACAAGGCAACGCAAGGTCCAAGATTACAAAGCAAACGGTTAAAAGTTCACCATAATTATTCACTGGAATATCTGGAAGAGAACGAGAAACCAATCTGAGAAAAGAACTAAAGATATAGGAAGCCCAAAACAACCAGAGCCAGTCCACAAAAGTTCAGAGCCCAATTCCTTCTTTTGGCCGCGGAACCGCGGCCAAACAGGGCATCAGGCCGCGGTTCCGCGGCGGTCTTGAGAGATTAAAGGATACAAATTTTAACATATTTTGTGACGGCTCTGACTAGTCAACCTAGGGCTATTTTCGTAAATGTAGACATGCGGATCAAAATGTAACCTAGGGTTTCCTATTCTCTATAAATAGGAACTCTAAAGATTGTATTCTTTTCATGCCTCCCTATACCTCTTTCTATGAATAAAATTTAGAATTCTTTTGGAGAGCATCGATGCCTCTTTTCATATCATCTATTCAGATCTGACAACCCTGCGTAAATGATTGGAGAGAGCCATCTGTAAAGTAAGTAGATTTATTTAATTGCCCTAGTTTAGATTTCAATTCTTGCCCTAGGTAATTTTTATTCTATGTCCTAGATAAATGTATTTTAATTACCTAATGAATGAGTAGTCTCCTCGCTTGTTAGGGTTAGATCTGGGGAAGGTTTGAGAGACGAAAATCTCTCATTCCCTTTCTTGCCCGTCATATATTCTCATAGGACTCTATGCATACATGCACATACCGCTCCCTACGGCACTCTATCCCTCGAGGTAGCGGTGATATCGTAGTATAAAGGCTCGGTTGTGATGTTTTCCATGGAGGTTAGGGTAAGGATTAATAAAGGAAGGACAAGAATCTAGAGGAAGAAACATCTTTCCAAATGGTTATATCCCTTTTATTAATAATTACCATAACACCTAATTAGATCTTCATATGGGTATAGAAAGCGGTGAGATTTATAGACTTTCCAAACTTAACCTAGACCTAACCCTAACAAGACTTAGATATAGATTAATTTAGTTTTTAGATTTAATAATCAATTCGAACACCCTTCGGAATTAACTCGTAAGCGCGACTAGGAAATTCACAACATCCTTGTGGACCGACCCGTACTCACCGGCTAGCTCCAAAGCGACGCCGTTCTTGATTGCGGTAATAGATAGTTTTTGAGATCAATCACGTATATATACCACTTCTACATCCATTTTGGCACCCATACATATTGTACACTCATACTAGCGTATATACCCACTTGTACATCCATATTGGTGCACACACATATTGTACACTCATACTTGCGTATATATACCACTTGTACATCCATTTTGGCACCCATACATATTGTACACTCATACTAGCGTATATACCCACTTGTACATCCATATTGGCGCACATACATATTGTACACTCATACTTGCGTATATACCCACTTGTACATCCATATTGGCGCGCATACATATTGTACACTCATACTTGTGTATATACCCACTTGTACATCCATATTGGCGCACATACATATTGTACACCCATACTTGTGTACATACATATTTGCACATACATAGATGATGCTGGCTTGATTTTGAGATTTGGGAACCGCATGATATATTTTAAAACGGGATTCATTTTAAGACCGGTTTTCCCTCGATATGGGCATATTACTGTTTTATGTTGCATGATCCACGGATATGCTTACATTTCTATTATATGTTGCATACATCATGTTTTATGATTTTACGCATTGAGATATGTTGTTTTCATGATATTTCTGGATTTCAGAATCGTGGTGATTTCAAAAGAAAGTATGTATTGTTTTAAAAACCCGGTTTCTCTTGATATGATATTTCAGTGCGTCCACCATGTTTTTTCTCGATTCTGAGAGTGGCATGTGAACCCGATTCGAGGAGCGGTAGGCACCGTCTGCGGGTACATGGTGGACCCGGTTAGGTACCCCCGGGCGAGAAGACTCGTATTGTTAGACAGTGAGCCTGGCAGGGGAGCACTACCTACCGGTGATAGTATTTGGGCTCGGCGGATATCCGGAGCATACCGACTGGAGTCGAGAGATGAGATGGACCGATCCGGACTGACGGAGCCCGATGGCCGATCCGGACTGATGGAGCCTGAGATATGAGGATTTACGTGTCGATGCTGGACACGGGTTTCATGATGTTTTCGAGTATCGATGCTGGACACTCAGGTTCCATGATTTTGATGTGTCACGAGAGACACACGTTGATTTACATCCTCATACCCTCATGCATATGCTTTTATGATATTTACATGCATGATGTTGTGTCATTGGTTGACACATGGACGAGATCCACATTCATACATACATTGATTATATGGGTGGACGAGATCCACATGCATGCATACATTGATTATATTGGTGGACGAGATCCACATGCATACATAGATTGATTTTATTGTTAGATGATATCCACCTACAGATAGACCTTGAGTATATTATTGGCACATATGCAGATACGGTCATCCAAGATATCATAGTATTACTTTTATGATATAGTTGACCTAGGAGTCGTTGTTTATTCAATTTCTACTTGTTGATGTTTTTCTATTCACGAGTTGCCAACTCACCCCCGTTGTGCCACAGTTCTTACAAGTGGACCGCTTGGATCAGTAGCAGCATAGCTGGCACATACCTACTTTTGGGTGGTTTTCTTGGTAGGTAGGACATTTGTATCGTACCCACTCTTGTATTTACTATTTCACATTGTATCTAGTTAACTCCATCAATCAAATTTATTAATTGTATAAGTAATGAGACTTAGTGAGATTGTGGTTGCGAGACTTAGAGCGAGGGGTTTTCCACTACTTGTAGTTTTGATGTCTTGCTTATTTCTTTATCTTTTGTGGTGAATTTCACCGTTTGGCGTCGTATACTTATATTTACTGCTTTGCGTGGTTGTGATCCTCCGGTTGGCGAAGAGCTAGCTCCCGCTTGGGGATGCCATTATTCTTGTTATGTATTTGTGGTTTTGGATCAAAATATACAAAGGAAGTGCTGCCCAAATTTTTAAAAGATGAAACATGTTTTCAAACTAGTAAATTTCACTTGCATTTTCATGTTCTTTTTCTATGCATTAAGAAAACTTGATTTCATTATACCTTGATTTCAAAACTTCACCTCCTTTATTTTCTTAAAAGGTTTTAGATTTCTGGGTTTTCAGCTCACTTGACTTATGTTACGCCTTTAGACGTTGCGTGATTTAAGTGCTGGTCAGGAGCTAATATTTCGGGTCGTGACAAATAATTATCTAGCATTATTCTTTTCGTAAGTTGAGCCAAGGTTTTTCTTGAGTTGATTTCACACCTTCATCTTCCTCAAGTGACCTTCTTCTTCCTCTAAACCCTAATTCTCTCATGTGTTGAGAATCCTAGGGTTCCAAAAGACAAAGCACTCCATCTTCACACTCTACACCCTCTAGGACTTCTAGTTTAAAGAACTAGAAGCCGTAGTTACCTCGGATTTGAGGTAGGAGCTCGGACTATAGACTCTCGGGTGGATCGTCTTTGACTCGAGGAGGCCGTCGAGGTTGCTACGATCCGTTACGATCCTTGGAGCCGACGGCGAGTGGAGGACAGCGATGAAGACCCGAAGGACTTGTATCGTGAGGTATAAGTTCTATCTTTGTTGTTTACTTCATACCCTAGTAGCTAGTTAGGGTTTAGACACGATCCGTGAGCTCGAGTTTGTTGGTGTGTAGTAGCACCTCAGGTTAGGTTTAAACAACATAAAATAATGAACTTTTCAAATTTTAAAGGGCTAATACAAACAAACTCCGAATCGAAACTAGAGCTTAGTGTAAAAGCAATAATAAAAGAAGTCTAAGCTAAAAGATAATGAACTACAACCTTTGTAGTCAACTCCTTCACTCTCTTTGGACTCCTACGGCTCCATTCGAAGTTTTGATCAACTCCGCTCAAAGTTCTTCGTCGTCTACGATGATCCACCCGGAATATCTTTGCTCAAGCTCTTTGCTTCACCAAACTAGGATGAATGAAGCAAAACAACCTACACTAATGGGCTAGAGTAGTATAGATTGGTGAAGTGGGGATTTTTATCTCTTGAAAAAACCTTTCTTTTACTTCTTTCTCAAAACCTAGTGAGTGAATGAGGAAGAAGAAGAAGTAACAAAGGTTTGTGCTTAACTCAAGTAAAAATCACATTATGAGCCATAGAGATATTTTATTAGATATTTAAGTAAATAACTTGAGTGGAATGGTGAGTCATGAGTGTAGATATTTTTGGAATAATGTAGAAGCCATGGCACATATTTATTTAAATAAAAAAACAAATAAAACTCCAATGTGAGTCTTGCACACCCATGTTGTATGTATCATCAACCATGACACCTTTTATAAATACATATATATATATATGTATATATATATATAATGATAATATATATATATGTAAATATAAAAAATAAAGAAAGGATTTTACAAAAAGAAATTAGTCATTTTATAAAATCAACAATTTATTTAATAACCCGGTCATATCACATATAACTCGACTAATTTATTCGCTAGATTAAATGCGGTATCAAATACTCGCATTTAATCAAGCCCTCCGCACATATCTCAATATGCGCTCCCACTCCATTTCGCCTGAGTTCGGAAAACCCCTTTGTGGGACTCTAAGACTCGTCAATACGCTAGCAGTAGGTAGTGATCATATCAGATACTCACAAATCGCCAGTGTTACTAGCTGCACGTAACAGCTCCCAGGTATTGTACGAACAAAAGAACAACAAGCGAACTTGTCAAAATTCCCGCAGAGCCATTGGTAACACTTACCGTACAGTCCGGTCTCTTCGTCTGATATGTTGCATATCAAGTGTAGGGATGGAATCGTCGAACCCTAATTACTCAATAAGTTATGCCGATATGGACTATGACCGGTCGAGAAACTACTGATAACACTTATCAGTAAATCTCATCAGCCCTGGTCAGGGACTTCGAGTCAAAGCCAATCGTGCATAGTACAACATCAACTCCCAATACCGGGAGAGACGAAACCCCTCCTATCGCTCATTGTCTCCATGTATCTCGGGATTATACCCAAAAGCCACCTGTTTGCACGACTTAGTGTAGCCATGGTAGGGTGGAAATCAAAGCATAGTGAGAGAACACACAAGACTCTATGACGATCTTAGGTCTACAGACTAACCTGTGCCAGTGTCACCTGAGAACTGCTATCCGACGATAGATATAATACCATATAGGAGTTCTCGGTGAGTCCGTTCAATGTAGCCAGTCTCCACCGAGCACCCGTATACAATCTTTGATGTCACAACACCAATGGATATGCGATTATCCATCGCTCATCATATGGGTCAAGAAACGTATACGCTAGTCTTTTCTGGAATATCGATGCCCTGTCTCGATATACCTTCGACTAGGAACATTCTAGGATATGCTTATAAACTACACATACCCCACTAGTATGATCTCCATCTTAGTCATGGAAGTTATGCAGATATCCTGAGGGCTTTATCAACATGTATGAAATGAACAGTATAACACAATCAAGTAAACATGTTAAGATAAAGAGTAACCAGACAGCGTACTATCATGTTGAGCAAGAAAGTCATCAGTATATATATACATGTCCAAGCATCCATTATACATATAATGGCCTCTAGGGCATACATATATCCAACAACTCCCACTTGCACTAAGGCCAATTATTGGCGTATCTCATACCCAACATCTTAATAAGTCGCTCATGTTGCGACTGTGGAAGGGCCTTGGTGAGTGGATCCACGGTGTTATTCTTTGTATCTACTCTCCGAATCTCCGATGTCGTGGCGATCTACTATCTCCCGGATCAAATGATATCGCCTCAGGATGTGTCTGGACCTATGATGGGACCTAGGTTCTTTGGCCAACACCATAGCCCCATTATTATCACAATACAATGGTATCGGATCAATAATGGTTGGAACTACTCCTAGTTCCGCGACGGACTTCCTCATCCAGACGTCTTCCTTGGCAGCATCATTTGCAGCAATATACTCAGCTTCCATCGTGGAGTCTGCAACGGTATCCTGTTTGGAACTTTTCCAACTAACTGCCCCTCCATTGAGGGTAAATACAAACCCCGAGATAGATTTGCTGTCATCTTTATCACTTTGGAAGCTGAAATCGGTAAAGGCCTTTATTTGTAGATCCCCATTACCATACACCAAGAACAATTCTTTAGTTCTTCGCAAGTACTTAAGAATGCTCTTTACTGCTATCCAATGTTTCTCCCCTGGGTTGGATTGATACCTGCTTACTACAGCTAGTGCATAGGCTACATCAGGACGAGTACATAACATCACATACATTATAGATCCTACGGCTGAAGCGTAGGGTATAATGCTCATGCGAGCTCTCTCTTCATCAGTTTTCAGACATAAGTCCTTGGAGAGAGTGATTCCATGGCAAGCGGGCACGGCACCTCGCTTGGAATCATCCATACTAAATCTTTTTAGGATGGTGTTAATGTATTTTGATTGGGACAATCCCAATAACCTCTTGGATCTATCTCTATAGATCTTAATGCCCAAAATGCAAGAAGCATCACACAGGTCCTTCATGGAGAACCTTTGTGATAAGAATAGTTTGACCGATTGTAGCATAGGAATATCATTTCCTATCAAGAGAATGCCATCCACGTACAATACAAGGAATGTGACAGTACTCCCTACAATTTTCTTATAAATGCATGGTTCATCTATATTTTTGACAAAATCAAACTCTTTGATTGTATCATCAATGCAGATGTTCCAGCTCCGTGATGCCTGCTTTAATCCATAAATGGATTTAAGCAACCTACATGCCTTTTCGCTGCTCCTACTGTCAATGAAGCCCTCTGGCTGATCCATAAAAACGCATTCTTCTAAATCACCATTTAGAAATGCAATTTTAACGTCCATCTGCCAGATTTCATAATCGTAGTGAGCAGAAATAGCAAGTAGGATCCGAATGGATTTAAGCATTGCTACTAGAGAGAATGTTTCGTCATAGTTCAATGCTGGTCTTTGACGAAAACCTTTCGCTACAAACCTTGCTTTATAGGTCTCAACCTGTCCATCTATACCAATCTTTCTCTTAAATATCCATTTGCAACCTACGGGTTTTATCCCAGGAGGTGTAACATCCAAAGTCCATACTTTGTTGGTGTACATGGGCTCCATTTAGGATCTCATGGCATCTAGCCACTTCACCGAGTCACCACTCGTGATAGCTTGCTGAAAACTAGCAGGGTCATCATCATCCATGATGCAATCTTCTCTATCACCATCAGTGAGAAACCCATAGTATATTTCCGGTGGGCGAGAAGTTCTATTAGATCTCTAGAGCGGCTGAGGTTCTTGAAGTTCTACTGCAACATCAGTTTCAACCAATTCGTCATGAGTAATTTGTGTCTCTAGAACCTCTTCTAGTTCTACCGGATTGCTATCAGTACTATTTGTAAAAATTTCATTTTCTAAAAATGTGGTATGTTGAGAAATAAACACTCTTTGTTCCTCCTTGTGGTATAATAGATATCCATATGAATGTTTTGGATATCCCACAAATGTATACATGATCGATCGTGTCTCGAGTTTATCTGGATTCTGCTTTTTGACAAAAGTCGGACAATCCCATATCCTAACTCTTTTAAGAGATGGTCTCTTCCCATACCATATCTCATATGGAGTGGTAGACATGGTCTTGGTTGGAGCCCTGTTCAATAGATACATGGCTGTCTCCAATGCATGTCCCTAAAAAGAAAGCGGTAACTCAGCATCACTCATCATGGACTGTTAGTTATATGTATGCCCTAGAGGCCATTACTGTACATACGATGTATATTGTAGTGGATGCTAGGACATATATAGAGAGGACTTTCTTGCTCGACATGATAGTATCCTATCTGGTTGTACTTTATCTTAACATGTACTCTAATTGTCTCTATATTACATGTTGATAAAGCCCTTAGGATATGTACTCGACTACTGGGACTATGATGAGATCATACTAGTGGGGCCACGGTAGTCGACGAGTACATCCTATAATTGTTCCTAGTCGTGGGTGTATCGAGACAGGGCATCGATGCACCAGAGTAGACTAGCGTATACGCATCTTGACCCATATGATGGGCGATGGATGATCCCATATCCATCGGTGTTTGACATCAAGGATGGTGTACGGGTGCTCAGTGGAGACTGGGTACACTGGACGGACTCGCCGAGAACTCCCAGATGGTATTATACCATACGTCAGATGGCAGTTCTCCGGTGACACTGGTACAGAGTAGTCTGTTGACCCGAGATCGTCATAGAGTCTTGTGTGGTTCCCACTCTGCTTTGATTTCCATCATACCACGTCCAAGAGGGCGTGCAAAAAGGTGGCTTTTGGGTACAGTCCCGAATCATATGGAGGCAATGAGCGATAGGAGGGGATTCGTCTCTCCCGGTATAGGGAGTTGATGTTGTGCTGTGTTCGATTGGCTATAACCAGAAATCCCTGGCCAGGGTTGCTGAGATTTACTAGTAAGTGTTATCAGTAGTTTCTCGAACTGTTATAGACCTCATATCGACACGACTTATCGAGCTACTGGGGTCTGACGTTTACCACCCCTAGGCGAGATATGCGACATATCAGACGACGAGACCGGACTGTACGGGAGTGTTACTGTTTGAATTCGCAGGAGAAGTTACAGGCTTGCTTGTTGATCTTCTGAGCGCTCAATACCTGGGTAGCTGTTACGTTTAGCTGACCGCTTGCAGCTTGTGGGTGTTTGATATGATCATCACCTACTGCCGGCGTATTGACGATTCTTTAGAGTCCTACACAGAGGTTTCTTGACTCAGGCAAAACGGAGTAGGAGCACATATGTGATATGTGCGGGACCGAGGATAATGCGATATATGATACCGTATTATATTCTCGCGATATTTGATATCAGCCGGGTCGTCGGATCAAGTGTTGATTCGGTGAATCGGTACGGATAAATATTAGTCGGTTTTATGCGATATAGCCAGATTGTCGGATCAAGTGTTGATTCGATAATTTAATGTATAATAATATATATGATATATTAAATTACATTAACTAATATTTGCTCACTAAAAGATTCTTTTTCTCACTCGGGTAATACATTGATATATATGCGATATATGTTAATTGTATTATTTTATTTGGTTACAATAAATATTATATATGTGATATATAATATTGTAACATGATATGATAACTAATGCAACATGTTTAGTAAAGATTAATCATGATTAGGGTTTGGATTAGGGTTAAACTTTCTAGATGTTTCTAGAAGGTTTCCTTTTTGTTTTGTGAAAGATATTTGTGTGTGACTCATTCTTAACTCAACCCAAATCCTAACCCTTGGTCAATTCTCTACAATGGTTAAGTGAACCATGGTTGCATAATTCTATCGTATCTCCTTTTCCTATTCATCACAAAGAGATTAACATTATTCATTCATCTTCTTCCTTCATTTTCTTTCATGGAAAAACCTTTCTTGATTTTTCCAAGTGATGAATAATAGTGAGAAAAAGATAAATAAATAGAGCAAAAATCCTACTTCATCATCCTCATCTTCCCTTGCCATTTAGATGAGGGTGTTCACATCATTTCATGAGTGTTAGCTTGTGTTAAAGAAACTTCAAGGTAGATCATCTTAGTATCGAAGATCGGAAGCAAAGATTGCGTCTTTCTCTTCGTGGAACCTCTCGAGAGTCCGGATCCCGATGATCGCAGCGAAGGGACCACAACACGGAGCATATGAAGTGAAGGACCGGATCTACAAAGGTTGTAATCCCTCTCACTTAGTATTAAAATGTTTAGCATGCTTGTTTTCGCCTAATCTCTAGTTTAAAGTTCCGTATTCGGGTTGTTCGGCAAGGCTAAATTGATAATCGGGCATGGTTGATGCCTCGTAGACCCTTGTGCGCGTGCCTAGCAACCCTACAGTGGTATCAGAGCCAAGCTAGAGCTTTAGGCGAAGTTTAGACGAAGTTTAAAGTCTGATCGAAACCCGAAACCCCGTTAAAACCCGCTCTCTGGACTTTTTCTAAAAACTGGGATTTTTCCAAATTAAAAATGCTCAAAAAATTCAGCAGGGAATTCTAAGAATTACGGTACAAAACTTTTTTGATGAACAGTAAAACTCGCGGCGGAACCGCGGCAGAAGCATGCTTTCTGCGGCGGTTCCGCGGCGTAATGCTGACGTCATCAGATACTGTTTGCACAGTAACTTCTATTTAATTATACTGGATTTTCTGGGAATTTTTAATATTTATTCAAGAGTTGAATTTTCTGGGGTTGTTTTGGGGATTCGATGTTTCGATCGGAGTATCAGATTTTGTCTATGTGGTTTTCCGGATAACTTTTAAGAACTGTTAAAAAGTTCGAACGGATATCAATAACTCAATTTTTCCCCTGTCGGAAAATTTTTCAAAAGTTGGATTTTTCCTCGTGTTTAAGAATGTTCTAAGTCGTGCAAGTAACTCGATGGACCCTCTAGAAGACAACAAACCTTAACTCGATTATGTGACCGTCTTGAACTGCTCTTTGAACCTTAGGGTTTGGGGCAGTACGGCGTGCCACATGTGAGGCGTTGGCTTAACCCTTCTACGGCTGGACCATTGGTACTGTGGCATGTGATGGACGTTTTTAAACTGATTTCAAGTGTTGAGATATATTGGGGAAATCTTGGGTACTTGACAATTCGATCGGAAAGTTTAACATTTTCTATTTATCTGGAATGTGATACAATAATTGGAATCCATAGGTAGTTATGTGATAACTAATTTGAATATTATAAACATAGCAGTTTAGTCTCAGATGATCGGTTGCCACGGAATTTTGATGTGATCAAAAGTCCGTCGCAATCACGTAGGGTACGCGGATACTCGCCGGGTAAACTTAATAGACAGCTACGCCCCATAGCCCCGACCAAGTGACTGTAGGAGAACCCCGTTGCCGAAAGCATCCATTCGGGTGCTCGCGGTAGCGGTGTTCCGCCTTGGTGCACTTCGTCGACGGTATCAGGGGTGCGGCCGTCTACTAAAGTTTACGACGAGCATTCGATCAGGACGTCGGGAATCTTGTTGAATTGGCCGACTTGGTATTGAAAAGAGTTTTCGATAAATGAGACTAAAATGCGGGGTTTATAATTGTTAGGCATGTGATGTCTAAGGAATTCATTTGGTTAGGCATGTGATGTCTAAGGAAGTTGCGGATTCCAACTGTTGTAGTTTTACACTTTCTTTTCTGTGACCGTAAGCGTAGTATGTGGTGTATCGCCGGCTTCGTTGCTATACATCAACGACAATCGGGATACGCATACTTGCTTACGTTGATGATATGAGATATTATGTGTTGCTGTGATGTGTTGTATTGGATCGTCGCGTTTGAATAGCCGGGGGTTTTATGTGAGATGAGAGTTTTTCTTTTTTATTCATGTAAAATTCATTTGTATGTAATATTCTTTTATTGGGGCACTTCAAGGTAGCGGAAGTTGTCACCGTTGTATATTATTTACTTTTCCGCATTAGGTAGACCCAAGGCGGGGAGCACAAGTAACCGGATTCTAGGGTCCAGTGGGAGACCATCTCGAGGAGTCGAGACCGGGTCTCCTAACCCTAGAATTGGCGGTGTTACTTGCCGCTCTCGTAGGGGTCTAGGGATGTGGGTTTGGCTATTCATCGCAACCGTGGAATCCGTGTTTTATACAGGCTCGTATTGAAAACACGGACGTCCTAGTATATCTAATATTTCATATATGTTCTTCTGCTGCAATGTTCTGTGATGAGATCATATTACTGCCTGAGACGAATGTTTATATTATATATATGAGATATATGTTATATTGCAGATTTCGTTTCAAAAGAGATGCTTACGAAGCATAATTAAAATGGGACTTCATTAATGAGATTAATGAAATAAAAGAAACCTAAGATGTTGTAGAAACTTGTTTATAAAAACTGGTAGCTACAGTTCTTGCTTTGCATAGCGGTGTTCCTTGTAGAACATCCAGCACCTTATTCAATAAGGAAAGGACCGAGATCCCTTCACCGGGAGTGACTCCTTTAGCAATAACTGGCAGATGCTACAACCCTCGGTTTGTCTTTTGATTGCTTCTATAGTTTCTGCTTTGCACAGCGGTATATATGATATATCCTGCACCTTATTCGATGAGGAAAGGGCCGACGATCCCTTCACCGGGAGTGACCCCTTTAGCAAAACTAGAAAAGCCGCAAAAACACTCCATTTAAAATCACTCGATTCTACAACGATATCAAGTTCATTACGCAATAGGTTTTCTGAAAAACCTGTCGTAGCCCTCCGTCATTTCAGATAAGTCCTACTTAGTATTCGTGCTACGTTTGTTGGCCTCCGTCAAGGCGTAGTGTGCGGTAGCTGACTAGTATTTATCTGCTTATGCATATGATGCAGATTGGATTAGGGTAGTCGTGCGGCCTTGTTGACCTCCGTCAAGGGTCGTGCGGGTGGGTTTAATTCAATCAGGAAATGACGGGTTGAACTTGACTAGTAGCCTATGGTTTGTTGACCTCCGTCAAGGTCATAGGACGCTAGGGGTAAAATATTATTGGGAATTTCAAATGTTGAAATTTGCAATGAGATTGCATACCTTCTATGAGATAGTTGGATCCCGATACCCGCTGCGAGTAAGAGTTACTCCTGGGAGAGTTTTACACATTACAATTAGCCGATCAAGTAGGTGTCTAGAAAGGTGTTAACGGGGTTACGCCTCTGGGAAAACGAGGTTTACTCTAATTAGGTTCGTGCGAAAGCACGGGGGACCTCCCTCAAAGTACCGACACTGGGCTGGCTGAAAGATTGGCGAACTTGTAGCGTGTAATTAATCCCGGCTAGTCTTTCCTTTTAGGGTTTGAAGGAAGATTTGACTAAAACAGTGGGAGACATCCTGATTAGATATATTAGATAACCAATCTAATCTTGCAAGAGCATACGCTGAGTGTTTTCTTCTCTCTCTCTCTAGGTAGCGAACATATCACGTCTTAATCAAGATAATAATACGGATATATTGACTGAACCCGCTTGTTATACTGAGCTGGGGAACGTTGGTCCCGCTCCAACTTATAATTGTTATAAGACAGAGCAGGAAATTGGGGAATACCAGATTTCCCGTGCCGCCCAAACGAAGAAAGTGCATGCTGATGCATCATCTTCAGGTGTGTTCATTACACAGAACTGTTTCTCAGTATCCTTTACGTCCTGGGTATGTGATACCGGATCAGGGTCCCGCATATGTAATCTGTTACATGGGCTACAGAAAGGTAGAGAACTGAGAACAGGTGATATGTTTCATGAGACAGAAAACGGTGCAAGTGTTGCAGCCAAGTCTGTTGGTCACTATCACCCTGTATTACCAGAATACATTGATTCTGAACAAATGTTATTAGACACCGAACCTGATATACAAAATTATATCAGTCTCTTTATTAGTAAAGAAAGGATATAATTTTGTGTTGTTGGATAATGTTTTGAACATTTCCTATATCAAGAGTTGATCGGTTCAGGCACGTTATCTAAAAGCATTGACGTTCTAAATCAAACTACAGTTCTTAGTATACGGAACACACACAAGAGGAAGAGTTCAGAAATGAACGAATCCTTCTTGAGGCATTGTAGACTAGGTCATATCAATGCGACCCGACTGGCTGAAGTTACATATAGATGCATATTTAAATTAGTTTGAATTTACATCTTGTGAAACTTGCCGGTCATGTCACAAAGATAAGATGACCACAGCTCTGTTTGTTGGAAACAGAAAAAGAGTTAGTGAACTTTTGGTATTGATACATGCTGATGTATGAAAGGTCCCCTGTCTACACATGCCAAGACCGGTTCTTTGTACTTCATTACATTCTCTGATAATCTCTTAAGATTCAGACATATGTTCCTGTTGAAACACAAGTCCGAAACTTTTGAGATATTCACAGAATATAAGTTAGAAGTAGAGAACCAAAATATGGGTAAAAGTATTATGTCCTTTTATGAGATCAAGGAGGAGAATACTTGAGCACGGAAATCCTGGACTATTCTAAAGGAGAATGAGATTCTCTCTCAGCATTACTCCTCCTATACACCATAGCACGATGGTATATCGGGGCGGAGCAATAACACCCTATGTGATATGGTGTGCTCTATGATGAGTACTACTGAGTTTCCTATTTCCTTTTGGGAGTTATGCACTTGAGAAGCTGCATACCTGTTGCATAGGGTTCAAATCAAATCAGTTGCCTACCACTTCATATATGATATGGAAAGGGAAGAGCCCATATCTTAAGCTTGTTAAGATTTGGGGTTGTCCGACCTATGTCTAAAAGCAAAATCCGGACAAGCTCGAGGCATGGTCTGTTATGTAGAACTGGAAATGTTCCAGCTATACAAAATGCAGCTGATGATTTGGTAGAACCAAAGGATTCAATAGTAACCAACGAACCTCGGCCTCTCCGCCGATCTAGCAGGGTTCCTCACCCACCTGAGAGATACTTCGGTTTCTTTGTGACAGTGGGAGCGAGGATTGCATCATGAGATGATGACCCAACTAGTTTCGAGCTGGCCATCAGGAGTAGGACTCTGTAAGAATGGCTGGATGCTTAGCGATCTGAGATGGAATCCTTATACACCAACAAAGTATGGACTTTGGTTGCTTTATCTGAAGGGTTAAATCCCCATCAGGAGCGAGTATATCTTGAGAAGATTACTTGGTGTACATGGAAAAGTTGAGACTTTCAAAGCTATGCTTAAGTCCATCCAGATCCTACTTGCCACGGCTACATACCATGACTACGATATCTGGTGGTTGGGTGTCATGACTGCTTTTCTAAGTGATGTTTTAGAAGAGAACGTCTATAAGTACACAACCAGAGAGCTTCGTAGACAGTGGGAGCAGCGGAAACGTGTGCAAGATGTTTTATATGATAAAACAGGCATCGCGGAGTTGGAACATCTGTTTTGATGTGATAGTCAAAGAGTTTGATTTCATCAAAATGGTAAATGAACCTTGTATATACGAAAAGGTAGTAGAGAGTATGGTGGTGATCCTCGTAGAGTACGTGGATGACATACTCTTGATAGGGAAGGAGTTTCCTATGCTACGCTCGGTCAATCTCCGCTTATCACAAGGGTTCTCCATATAGGATCAAAGTGATACGTCCTAAATCCTGGGTTTTGGATCTATGAGATAGATCTAATTGGATGTTAGGATACTCACTAGTTGTAGTGAGATGGTATCAATCGATCCTGGGGAGAATCACTGGAAGGGCTCCAGGGTGATAAGGACGACTGAATGTCAGTCGCAGGCTTGTCTATGCCCTCAGTGGAGGGACGGTATGTTGGAAGAGTTCCAAGCTAGATACCGTGACATACTAGACAATTAAAGGCAAGATACATCGTTACCAAGGATGCTACCAAAGAAGCAGTCAGGATATATATAAGTTCATAAGATGAACTTCGTTCCTACCATTGTGTGACAATGGAGTTGTGGCTTTAGCCAAGGAACTACCGTCCCATATGAAATCCAGATATAATTCTTAGGCAGTATCACCTGATCATGGAGATGGTTGAGCTCCAGGGAGATCGAGGTTAGGAGAGTAGACACAGAGGACAACAGCGCGGATCCACTCACAAAGGCCTTTTTCCCAGTAGAGACTCTTATGGGATGGTTGAGTATGAGATACTACAACCGCAACTAATTGTTGGGTATGCGATACCATAACAGATGGCCCTAGTGCAAGTGGGAGATTGTTAGTTATATGTATTCCCTAGAGGCCATTACTGTACATACGATGTATATTGTAGTGGATGCTAGAACATATATAGAGAGGACTTTCTTGCTCGACATGATAGTATGCTATCTGGTTGTACTTTATCTTAACATGTACTCTAATTGTCTCTATATTACATGTTGATAAAGCCCTTAGGATATGTACTCGACTACTGGGACTATGATGAGATCATACTAGTGGGGCCACGGTAGTCGACGAGTACATCCTATAATTGTTCCTAGTCGTGGGTGTATCGAGACAGGGCATCGATGCACCAGAGTAGACTAGCGTATACGCATCTTGACCCATATGATGGGCGATGGATGATCCCATATCCATCGGTGTTTGACATCAAGGATGGTGTACGGGTGCTCAGTGGAGACTGGGTACACTGGACGGACTCGCCGAGAACTCCCAGATGGTATTATACCATACGTCAGATGGCAGTTCTCCGGTGACACTAGTACAGAGTAGTCTGTTGACCCGAGATCGTCATAGAGTCTTGTGTGGTTCCCACTGTGCTTTGATTTCCATCATACCACGTCCAAGAGGGCGTGCAAAAAGGTGCCTTTTGGGTATAGTCCCGAATCATATGGAGGCAATGAGCGATAGGAGGGGATTCGTCTCTCCCGGTATAGGGAGTTGATGTTGTGCTGTGTTCGATTGGCTATAACCGGAAATCCCTGGCCAGGGTTGCTGAGATTTACTGGTAAGTGTTATCAGTAGTTTCTCGAACTGTTATAGACCTCATATCGACACGACTTATCGAGCTACTGGGGTCTGACGTTTACCACCCTTAGGCGAGATATGCGACATATCAGACGACGAGACCGGACTGTACGGGAGTGTTACTGTTTGGATTCGCAGGAGAAGTTACAGGCTTGCTTGTTGATCTTCTGAGCGCTCAATACCTGGGTAGCTGTTACGTTTAGCTGACCGCTTGCAGCTTGTGGGTGTTTGATATGATCATCACCTACTGCCGGCGTATTGACGATTCTTTAGAGTCCTACACAGAGGTTTCTTGACTCAGGCAAAACGGAGTAGGAGCACATATGTGATATGTGCGGGACCGAGGATAATGCGATATATGATACCGTATTATATTCTCGCGATATTTGATATCAGCCGGGTCGTCGGATCAAGTGTTGATTCGGTGAATCGGTACGGATAAATATTAGTCGGTTATATGCGATATAGCCGGATTGTCGGATCAAGTGTTGATTCGATAATTTAATGTATAATAATATATATGATATATTAAATTACATTAACTAGTATTTGCTCACTAAAAGATTTTTTTTCTCACTCGGGTAATACATTGATATATATGCGATATATGTTAATTGTATTATTTTATTTGGTTACAATAAATATTATATATATGATATATAATATTGTAACATGATATGATAACTAATGCAACATGTTTAGTAAAGATTAATCATGATTAGGGTTTGGATTAGGGTTAAACTTTCTAGATGTTTCTAGAAGGTTTCCTTTTTGTTTTGTGAAAGATATTTGTGTGTGACTCATTCTTAACTCAACCCAAACCCTAACCCTTGGTCAATTCTCTACAATGGTTAAGTGAACCATGGTTGCATAATTCTATCATATCTCCTTTTCCTATTCATCACAAAGAGATTAACATTATTCATTCATCTTCTTCCTTCATTTTCTTTCATGGAAAAACCTTTCTTGATTTTTCCAAGTGATGAATAATAGTGAGAAAAAGATAAATAAATAGAGCAAAAATCCTACTTCATCATCTTCATCTTCCCTTGCCATTTAGATGAGGGTGTTCACATCATTTCATGAGTGTTAGCTTGTGTTAAAGAAACTTCAAGGTAGATCATCTTAGTATCGAAGATCGGAAGCAAAGGTTGCGTCTTTCTCTTCGTGGAACCTCTCAAGAGTCCGGATCCCGATGATCGCAGCGAAGGGACCACAACACGGAGCATATGAAGTGAAGGACCGGATCTACAAAGGTTGTAATCCCTCTCACTTAGTATTAAAATGTTTAGCATGCTTGTTTTCGCCTAATCTCTAGTTTAAAGTTCCGTATTCGGGTTGTTCGGCACGGCTAAATTGATAATCGGGCATGGTTGATGCCTCGTAGACCCTTGTGCGCGTGCCTAGCAACCCTACATGGACCGTACCATATCTAATAGGGTGCGATTCCTCCGTTCTGACACACCGTTGTGCTGTGGAGTGTAAGGGGGAGTGAGCTGAGAGAGAATCCCATTCTCTTATAAGAAGTCTGAAAACTCTGTACTCATATACTCTCCACCTCGATCCGATCGAAGTTTCTTGATGCTCAAGCCTGTTTGTTTTTCTACTTCAAGTTTGTACTCCTTGAATTTCTCGAAAGCTTCGGATTTATGCTTCAATAAAAACACATGTCCGAATCTTGAGAAATCATCAGTAAAAGTGATGAAGTATGAAAAACCGCCTCTAGCATGTGTAGACATTGGTCCGCATACATCAGTATGTATGAGGCCTAAGAGTTCTATAGTCATCTCTCCGTGTCCAAAAAACGGAGTTTTGGTCATTTTACCTTTGATACAGGACTGACAAGTCGCATAAGATTTATATTCAAAAGGATTTAAAAATCCATCTTTATGTAGCTTGTTTAGTCTCATTTCATTAATATGACCAAGTCTACAATGCCAAAGAAAAACTTCATTTATATCTGAAAATTTTCTTTTATTTGTATGTTGTATGTTGAAAATTGTGTGTTCGTTTAGGACGTAAATACCGTTATTTAGTGTACCATATCCAATCAACTGTTGATTCAAGTTAATGTTCATAACATTATTTTGCAACACAAAATGATATCCTTCATTGTCTAACAAAGAAACGGATATTATATTACATAGCATACTAGGTACATAATAACAAGGGTTCAAAACCAAAATACATCCTGAAGGCAACCCCAGATGATACTCTCTTACAGATACAGCATGTACATTGGAACCATTTCCAACCCGAAGAGTGTGGTCACCAATCTTCAAAACTCTACTGTTTCTCAATCCCTGCATACAATTGCAGATGTGATAACCAGAACCGGTATCTAATACCCAAGATGCGGAGTTTATAGAAAAACAATTTTCAGTTACAAACACACCTGAAGCGGAAGCATCGGTATGCTTCTTTTTCTTGAGATCAGCAAAATACCGAGCACAATTGCGTTCCAGTGTCCCGACTTGTGGCAGAAAAAACATTCTCCTTTTCCACTTCCTGCGGCCCCGGATTTGTCTTTCCCCTTCTCCTTTTCAACTCCATCTCTCGGTTTGGTGGGTTTCTTCTTTTTTTTTTCCTTGGCCTTGGCTTTTGGGACGGAAGAGGAAGATGGCCCAGCAAGCAGAGCGGGAGTTTTCGCTGTCTTAAGCATGCTCTCTGCACTTCTCAACATATTGAGAAGTTCAGGCAGTGATTTCTCCAAATTGTTCATATTGAAGTTCACTATGAATGGAGCAAAGGCAGGGGGAGAGACTGTAGAACAATATCAATATATTGCTCGTTCTCCATGGTCCATCCTAGGTTCTTAAGTTCTTCTATAAGACCAATCATCTTCAAGACATGTTCACCTACTGATGTGCCAGAAGCCATCCGCATCTGAAACAGCTTTCGAGATGCCTCGTAGCGTAAAGCCCGAGATTGCTCTCCATACAACTCCTTTGTATGAAGAAAGATGGATTGAATATCCATCTTCTCATGCTGCTTCTGATGTACATTGTCCATAAAAGCAAGCGCGAGGCACTTGGCCATGTCACAATCAATATCCCAAGTTTTTCGGATCTCCTTATCCGAAATAGATGATTCAGGACCTGGGATGGGTGGGGCTTTAGAAGTGACGACATATGATACTTTATCATATGTGAGTGCAATGTTCAGGTTCCTCAGCCATTCTTTATAATTCGGTCCCGCCAATTTGTTTTTCTCTAACAGAAGCTTAAGTCCCGTCATAGGTATCTGCCATTAGGAGAGAGAAAAGAAAACACTCAGCGAAATGCTATTGCAAAGATTAGATTGGTTATTATCTTATCTGATCGATGTCTCCCACTGCTTTTATCAAATTTTCTTTCAAAACCTCAAAAAGAAAACTAGCCAGGATTAATTACATTCTACAGTTTCACTAACCGGTATGCCAGGCCAGTGTCGGTACTTTGAGGGAGGTTCCCCGTGCTTTCGCACGGACCTAATTAAAATAAACCTCATTTTCTCAGAGGTGTAACCCCGTTGACACCTTTCTAGACACCTACTGGATTAGCTAATTGTAAAGTGTAAAACTCTCCTGGGAGTAACTCTTACTCACAGTGGGATCAGGATCCAACTATCATATAGAAGGTATGCAATCTCATTGCAAATTTCAACTCTTGAAACTCTCGATGTGGTTTTTACCCCTAGCAGTTTATGACCTTGGCTATGGTCAACATATCATAAGCACTAGTCAAGTTCTACCCATTATTTCGTGACTAACTAGACCCACCCATATGACCTTTGATTATGATCAACATAATCACATGAATGTCCTAACTAATCGCATCATATGCTTTGTAGGAAGACATCACTTGGTTACCGTACACTACGCCTTGACTATGATCAACATACGTAGCACGAATACTAAGTATTTTGCTTCCTAAAATGACGGAGGGTTGTGGATGGTTTGTATGAAAACCTTTAACGCTTTGAACTTGATCTCGTTATAGAATCAAAATAGTTTAGAAAAAGGAGTGGCTTAAGCTCCGCATCTTTTGAAACTTGCATTTTCATTAAAAAAAAAAGGCCGAGTGGGTTTCAAATCCGATTATACAACATCTTTAGGTTTCTTTTTCTTTACATTATGTAAGTCGATGTACAACACCCCACGACTTGCGGGGAGGCGGAATAATGAAAAACGATCTTGTTTAAAGCGTAAACATCGACTAACCGAGAATCTTTGCATAAACAATAACTAACAAGAAACCATAGAAGAGTTAACTACTATGATAAGTGATTATACCTAAAGAACCAAGTCCTTCGTCTTGTCGTTCTCCACGTCCTCTACGGCCTTCTCTATGTAGTAGAAGATCCACCCGAGAGCTTAACTACAAGCTTCACCTCTAACTTGAGGTAACTAGGTTTCTTAAATCGCTAATCTAAGTAACCTAGTGATATAGAGAGTGGTTAAGGATTAAGTAGTCTATTCTAATCCTTGGTCTCAACACATGAGAGGGGAGGATTAGGGTTTGAAGAGGGAGAGCTTGAGGAGAGAGAAAGTGAGCAAGAGAAAATGAGATGAGATAATAAGCTATCATAATATATATCAAGCATTGTGATTTATCCAACAAAAGAAAATGAAGGATTAATCATTATGCTTAATAAATATAAGAGGGTGATTCATCTCCATGAGTCATTAAGCATTTATGATGCATTAATGACATGGATGAATCACTCAAATGACTCACTAATCTCATTTAATGCATATGCCACCTTAACCCCCAAGTCACCATCTTCTAGAAGCTTCTCGCGCAATTACGAGAATGCCCCTCCTATCCGTGAAAACTCGGAAAACTTTAGACTGTATAATCCAATAACCGGATACTAGAAGCTGGCTTAAACCAAAGTCGACTTGTAAAAACTGTCCGGATGTCGTACGTGTGTAAACACACGTATGCGTCCGAACCCTTGTCGTAAAACCATACGATCTCTATATCGTTTCGCCTGGAGTAGGGAAACTCTCTGTGTGGGACTCTAGAGACTCGACTACTACGCTGGCAGTGGGTTTAACCACAGACCGCAAGCAGCACTAGCTGTACGTAACGGTCCCCAGGTAGATGTCGATAAGAAGGCCGATGAGGAAACCCATCCGAACTCCTACTAAGTCTGATGTGACAATCTCCGTACAGTTCGGTCTGTTCGTCTAAGACTATCGCATATCGGGCCTAGGGGGCGGCAAGCGTCAGTCCCCTAATAGCGGTATAAGTCGTGTCGGAGCGAAGCCCATTACACCCTGAGAAACTACTAGAACCTACCAGCAAATCTCGCTTGCCCTGGCCAGGGACTTTGCGTAATGGCTCTCTGACACAGCGCGATATCAACCCCCAATACCGGGAGAGACGAATCCTGTCTAACCGCCACTGCCTCCAAGTGCTTAGGACTGCACCCAACTGCTACCTGTTTGCACGACTCCTTTGAGTCGTGGTAGAGTAGCAATCTAAGAACAGTGGGATACACTCGAGGCGAAGTAGCAGTGTCAAGTCTGCGGACTATGCTGTACTCATGTCACCTGGGAACTGTTCACTGACGAATGGTATAAAACCAACCAACAGTTCCATGTGAGTCCTGTCCGGTGTACCCGTAACCTAACGAGTACCTGTATACTATCTCCACTACGACGTACTGACGGCTGTGGGACAGACCATCTGCCCAACTGGGATGAGAAGCGTACACACTAGTCTACTCCGGAGTATCGATGCCCTGTCTCGATAATCCTACGACTAGGGACCTGAATAAGGATGTGCTTGTAGACTACCCAGCCCCCACTAGTGTGACTGCCATCACAACGCTGGTAGTCAAGCAAGATCCTAAGAGCTCTATCAATACGTATACTCATATATTAAGATAGAAAAACCAAGTACCATACCACCATGTTTAGCAAGACTGTTATATACATGTGAATATCCCAAGCTTCCATTAAGTAATATACAAACTAGTATGATACAATAATGGCCCCTAGAGCATATACACTAACAATCTCCCACTTGCACTAGTGCCATGTACTGGCATATCGAAGACCGATGATCTCGAGTAGCCTCTCGAACTGAATCTGAGGTAAGGCCTTTGTGAATGGATCAGCAATGTTCTCTTCAGTAGCAACTCTCCGAACCTCGATCTCCCGACGATCAATGATCTCCCTGATCAGGTGATACCGCCTTAAGATGTGTCTGGACTTCTGATGGGACCCTGGTTCCTTCGCTAAAGCTATAGCTCCATTGTTGTCACAATACAGAGGTATTGGATCAACAATGGTAGGAACCACCTGAAGTTCTGTTAGGAACTTCTTCATCCAGACCGCTTCTTTTGCGGCATCGCAAGCAGCAATATACTCCGCTTCCATCGTCGAGTCAGCAACGGTGTCCTGCTTGGAGCTCTTCCAGTACACCGCCCCTCCATTGAGGTCTTTTCCGCCGTAAACCAAGAATATCTCCTTAGTCCTCCTCAGGTACTTGAGAATGTTCTTTACTGCTATCCAGTGCTTCTCCCCTGGGTCTGACTGATATCGGCTTACCACGCTCAGTGCGTAAGCTACATCTGGTCTGGTGCACAACACCGCATACATTATAGAGCCTACCGCAGAAGCGTAGGGTATAATAGACATGTGTTCCCTTTCTAAATCAGTCTTGGGAGACATCTCTTTGGATAGGGTGATTCCGTGACAAGCCGGTAGATTACCGCGCTTAGAATCTTCCATACTGAATCTTTTCAGTACAGTGTCGTTATACCTGGACTGCGAAAGTCCCAACATCCTCTTGGATCTATCACGATAGATCCGGATCCCCAGAATGTATGAGGCATCACCCAGGTCTTTCATGGAGAACCTGTGTGACAAGAATCCTTTGACAGATTGTAGCATAGGAATGTCATTTCCTATCAATAGAATGTCATCCACATACAAGACGAGGAATACGACAGTTCGTGCTACAACTTTACTATATATGCACGGTTCATCTGAATTTTTGATAAAGTCATATTCTTTGACTGTTTCATCAAAACAGATGTTCCAACTCCGCGATGCTTGCTTCAGTCCATAAATGGACTTAAGCAACTTGCATACTTTCCCACTGCTCCCACTCTGATTGAAACTCTCTGGCTGATCCATATAGACGCACTCTTCTAAATTACCATTTAGAAAAACCGTCTTTACGTCCATCTGCCAGATTTCATAATCATGGAATGCAGCAATAGCAAGAAGGACCCGAATGGATTTGAGTATAGCCACTGGAGAAAAAGTTTCGTCATAGTCCAAAACAGGTCTTTGACGAAAACCGTTTGCAACAAGTCTAGCCTTATAGGTTTCCACCTGTCCATCTACACCAATCTTTTTCTTGAAGATCCATTTGCATCCTATGGGTTTTACCACATCTGGAGCAAAGTCCAAAGTCCATACTTTGTTGGTGTACATGGACTCCATTTCGGGCCGCATTGCATCTAGCCATCGTACCGAGTCGCCGCTCTGGATGGCCTGCTGGAAGCCAGTAGGTTCATCATCATCTATGATGCAATCCTCTCTATCCCCATTTATGAGAAAACCGTAGTATCTCTCAGGAGGATGAGACGGCCTACTACTCCTGCGGAGGGGTGCGGGAATGTCTTGTTCTTCTTGAACTACTTATTCTACCAAACTTTCAGTATTAGTTTGTGGTTCTGGAATTTCTTCCAGTTCTATTTCGCTCCCACTTATTTCCTTTTCTAAAAACTGCTGTTCTAGAAAATGGGCATTATGAGAAACAAAAACATTTTGTTCCTCTGCGTAATAGAAATAATATCCCTTGGAGTTCTTTGGATATCCCACAAACTTACATTTTACTGATCGTGCCTTGAGCTTGTCCACATGCTGCTTTTTAACAAAAGCTGGACATCCCCAAATCTTCATATGCTGAAGATGGGGTTTCTTCCCACTCCACATCTGATATGGGGTGGTAGGCACAGTCTTGGTAGGAGCCCTGTTCAGAAGATATGCCGCTGAATCTAGCGCATAACCCCAAAAAGATCGCGGTAACTCAGCATTACTCATCATGGAACGTACCATATCCAATAGGGTTCGATTCTGTCTCTCCGATACACCGTTATGCTGTGGAGTGTATGAAGGAGTAAGCTGAGAGAGAATTCCTTTCTCTTTTAGGTAACCTAGGAACTCGGCACTCAAGTATTCACCACTTCGATCAGATCTTAGTGTCTTGATACTTTTGCCGGTTTGGTTTTCTACTTCATTCTTGTACTCTTGGAATTTCTCAAAAGTGTCGGATTTATGTTTTATCAGATAAATGAATCCGTACCTTGAGTAATCATCCGTGAAAGTAATGAAATAGGAAAAACCACCTCTTGCATGTGTAGAGATTGGACCATATACATCGCTGTGTATGAGTCCTAAGAGCTCGCTCGCTCTTACTCCATGTCCAGTAAATGGAGTCTTTGTCATCTTTCCTTTGAGACAAGATTGACAAGTGTCATAAGTTTGATATTCGAACGAGTCCAAATATCCTTTTCTATGCAACTTAGTCAACCTTCTCTCATTGATGTGACCCAGTCTACAATGCCATAAGAAAGCTTTATTTAAATCTGGAGACTTTCTTTTTAGTGTGTTCTGGACATTGAAAATTTGGAGTTGGTTTAACACTTATATACCGTTTTCCAGTGTACCGGTCCCAATAAAACTATGATTAAGGTGGATGTTAACAACACCACTTCCAAACGTGAAATCATAACCTTTATTTGATAACAAGAAAACAGATATGATATTACACGTTAAGCTGCGTACACAAAAACAGTTATGTGAAACCAAAATGTGTCCACTCGTCAATCCCAGGTGATAATCCCCTACGGACACAGCTCCCACGCTAACTCCGTTAGCAACCATCAGGGTCATATCGCCTTCCTTCAGCACTCTACGGTTTCTCAGTGCCTGCAATGAATTGCAAGTATGAGATCATGATCCGGTATCCAATACCCAAGAAGTAGAGTTGATTGACAGACAATTCTCAATTACAAACACACCTGAAGTCGAAGCCACAGCTTGCTTCGGTTCCTGGTTCTTGGCGTTCCACGCCTTGCAATCCTTCTTCCAGTGCCCTTTCCTGTGACAATGGAAGCACTCATCCTGGCCCACTACCGGTACCGCAAACTTTTTCTTTCCCTTCCCTCCCACCTTACTTACACCTCCTCTAGGTCTGGGGGCGGCCTTCTTTTTCCTTCCTTTGGCCCTAGCCTTGGACCCGGAAGAAGAAGCACCGCTAACAAACATAGCGGGTGTTTCCTTTGCCTTCTGCAAGGTGCCCTCTGCACTCCTTAACATGTTCAGGAGTTCCGGAAGTTCAACTTCTTTTCTTTGAATGTTGAAGTTCAGGATAAACTGGGCGTAGGTGGAAGGAAGGGACTGGAGAATAAGGTCTGTATAGAGCTCATTATCCAAAGTCGTCCCAAGGTCTGCGAGCTCTTCTATATAGCCGATCATCTTTAGGACATGTTCTCCTACCGATGACCCGACATCCAACCTCGCTCGAAACAAGTTCTTAGAGGTCTCGTATCTTGCTATACGAGATTGCTCTCCATAAAGTTCCTTTGTATGGAGAAATATGGCATCTAGTTCCATATCCTCGTGCCTCCTCTGATGTTCATTGTTCATCGAGGCAAGCACGATGCACTTGGCTTTCGCGCAATCGAAATCCCAGGTTTTGCGGATTTCCTTATCCGCATTACTGGATTTGGGACCAGGGACTGCAGGTGCTTTAGCGGTGAGGACGTACCCCAATTTGTCATAGGTCAAAGCCATTTTGGCATTCCACAGCCAATCTTTATAGTTTGGCCTTGTCAGTATATTTTTCTCTAAAAGTAACTTAAGTCCAGTCATTTTCAGGGTCGCTGCAATTAGGAGAGAGAGAAGAAAACTCTTTAGCATGATGCTCTTGCAAGTTTAGAGTGGTTTTTAATTTATCTAAACTGGATGGCTCCCACTGTTTCTCGAATCCTTCCTCAAACCATAAAAGAAGAATTAGCCAGAACTATTCTCACTGTACAATACTTGCTTAACCGTTCAGCCAGGCTGGTGTCGGTACTTCGAATGAGGTTTTCCAACGCTTTCGCGAAGTTCCTTAATTAAATAACCTTTTTTCTCTGGGGGCGTAACCCCGCTGACACCTTTCTTGACACCTACTTGGTTTATAGCATTGATCGTTAAGTGATGAATATCCTGATGAGTAGCATATACTCACAGTAGGATCGGGATCCAAATATCATCGTATGATAATGTTGAAGGAATGCTACCAACATTCATCAAACTCCAAATGGTATGCATCTCTTTGCAAATTTCAGTTTCTTTAGAAATTCCCGATATAAGTTTTTGCCCCATGCTCTTATGACCTTGGCTTTGGTCAAAATGTCATAAGTCACATGTCAAGTTCTACCCGTCATTATCTTGTCAATTTGAACCCATCCGTACATACCCCTGACTTTGGTCAAATGATAATACGACTGTCCCAAACTAACTCAACTATCTATGCAACAAATGAATACCCAGCAGCTACCAAACACTATGCCTTGACTTTGGCCAAAATACATAGCTTGAATACTACTGAATACCCAAATGAAATGACGGAGGGCTACGAATGGTTTTGGCGAAACCGTGAACGTAGTGAACTTGATAGGACCGAAGGAACCTGATAGCTTTTAAAAGGAGTGGTTAAAGCTCCGCAATTAAAAATATCATCTGTTTTAAAATTACCGATTGGTTTCTTTTAAATTGTTCCAACGATTCAACTTTTTGGTTTATTTTCTTTGCATTATAAATAATGTGTCCCATCATTAACCTATCATTGCAGAAAACAACGAAAATACAACGTCCTCTTATGCCATCCGCATTCGCCACGGGGTCCCGTCATCACCCGTTAGGTTACTTAACTAACGGCAGAGCGGGGGCTGGGCTAGCGCGGGTGTAAAACATAAGTGACGTCTAAATAGCTATCATATATAGATATTGTACATTCGTCAGGCGCAATAATAGGCATTCCAGATCTCATATGAACTTTATTGGATTTGCAAGCAATCCGCGTTTGTTTAGAGCCTGCAACAAAAGACGGATTACACAGTTGTGATGAATAGCCATTACCCCACCCTAGACCCCTACGGGTACGGCAAACTACCCGTCAAATACCCGAAGTGAAGCGGTCTCCCTCAACAAAGTGAGTAGGCTACTAAACACTTCAAAGTACCCGGTAGTTTGTGCACCCCATCTTGGGTCTATCCTAGGAGTAAAAACCGTAAAATGAAATAATACAACGGTGGCTACAACCGCAACCTGGATGTGCCCCGCAAAATAATATTACAACATATTACAATTACATTGAATGAATGAATACAACAACCCATCTCAAACCCCGACTAATCATCACAACAGTTCACAACCACAAACAGTAAAAATCATTACAGAAATGTGCAACCCCTTGCCAACCGACATACTAGCAGTTAGGGGAGGTTTACGAACACATTATACAATCACAGATATAATCATATTAGCAAACATCATAAAATTTCGATCGAGCAAACACTTTAGATTCTACTCCCAAAACTTCTCTGTGCACCTGAGACTTGAGCAAAAAATAAAATATCCCAGAAACATCACTATTAACACTGGAGAGTTACTGAAGGAATTTGGGCTGACTCGGCCCCAACTCGGCCGTGGATCCACGGCGGATCGCATGGATCCGCTGCGGTTCCGCGGTGAGTTGGACGAGCCAGGAGTCCAAATTTCTTCAGTAGCCCTATTATTCTATGCATGTTAATCTGAAGGTCCCTGAAAAATTTTTAGGGCCTGTTTTAAATTCGACAGAAACTGTGTTAACACGATGATCTTTCCGGTTCTTTTTGCGTTCGAAATACTTACTACTTTGCTAATGAGTTAATTATTGTTTAGCTAGGCTCTGATACCACTGTAAGTCGATGTACAACACCCCACGACTTGCGGGGAGGCGGAATAATGAAAAACGATCTTGTTTAAAGCGTAAACATCGACTAACCGAGAATCTTTGCATAAACAATAACTAACAAGAAACCATAGAAGAGTTAACCACTATGATAAGTGATTATACCTAAAGAACCGAGTCCTTCGTCTTGTCGTTCTCCACGTCCTCTCCGGTCTTCTCTATGTAGTAGAAGATCCACCCGAGAGCTTAACTACAAGCTTCACCTCTAACTTGAGGTAACTAGGTTTCTTAAATCGCTAATCTAAGTAACCTAGGTGATATAGAGAGTGGTTAAGGATTAGTAGTCTATTCTAATCCTTGGTCTCAACACATGAGAGGGGAGGATTAGGGTTTGAAGAGGGAGAGCTTGAGGAGAGAGAAAGTGAGCAAGAGAAAATGAGATGAGATAATAAGCTATCATAATATATATCAAGCATTATGATTTATCCAACAAAAGAAAATGAAGGATTAATCATCATGCTTAATAAATATAAGAGGGTGATTCATCTCCATGAGTCATTAAGCATTTATGATGCATTAATGACATGGATGAATCACTCAAATGACTCACTAATCTCATTTAATGCATATGCCACCTTAACCCCCAAGTCACCATCTTCTAGAAGCTTTTCGCGCAATTACAAGAACGCCCCTCCTATCCGTGAAAACACGGAAAAACTTTAGACTGTATAAATCCAATAACCGGATACTAGAAACTGGCTTAAACCAAAGCCGACTAGTAAAAACTGTCCGGATGTCATACGTGCGTAAACACACGTATGCGTCCGAACCCTTGTCGTAAAACCATACGACCTTTATATCGTTTCGCCTGGAGTAGGGAAACTCTCTGTGTGGGACTCTAGAGACTCGACTACTACGCTGGCAGTGGGTTTAACCACAGACCGCAAGCGGCACTAGCTGTACGTAACGGTCCCCAGGTAGATGTCGATAAGAAAGCCGATAAGGAAACCCATCCGAACTCCTACTGAGTCTGATGTGACAATCTCCGTACAGTCCGGTCTGTTCGTCTAAGACTATCGCATATCGGGCCTAGGGGGCGGCAAGCGTCAGTCCCCTAATAGCGGTATAAGTCGTGTCGGAGCGAAGCCCATTACACCCTGAAAAACTACTGGAACCTACCAGCAAATCTCGCTTGCCCTGGCCAGGGACTTTGCGTAATGGCTCTCTGACACAGCGCGATATCAACCCCCAATACCGGGAGAGACGAATCTTGTCTAACCGCCACTGCCTCCAAGTGCTCGGGACTGCACCCAACTGCTACCTGTTTGCACGACTCCTTTGAGCCGTGGTATGGTAGCAATCTAAGAACAGTGGGACACACTCGAGGCAAAGTAGCAGTGTCAAGTCTGCGGACTATGCTATACTCATGTCACCTGGGAACTGTTCACTGACGACTGGTATAAAACCAACCAACAGTTCCCTGTGAGTCCTGTCCGGTGTACCCGTAACCTAACGAGCACCTGCATACTATCTCCAGTACGACGTACTGACGGCTGTGGGACAGACCATCTCCCCAACTGGGATGAGAAGCGTACACACTAGTCTACTCCGGAATATCGATGCTCTGTCTCGATAATCCTACGACTAGGGACCTGAATAAGAATGTGCTTGTAGACTACCCAGCCCCCACTAGTGTGACTGCCATCACAACGCTGGTAGTCAAGCAAGATCCTAAGAGCTCTATCAATACGTATACTCACATATTAAGATAGAAAAACCAAGTAGCATACTACCATGTTTAGCAAGACTGTTATATACATGTGAATATCCCAAGCTTCCATTAAGTAATATACAAACTAGTATGATACAATAATGGCCCCTAGGGCATATACACTAACATCATCAACCATGACACCTTTTATAAATACATGTTTTTATATATATAATGATAATATATATATATATATATGTATCAATATATATATATATATACATATACTTATTTATATATATATCAATATATATATATATCAATATATGTATATATGTAAATATAAAAAATAAAGAAAGGATTTTACAAAAAGAAATTAGTCATTTTATAAAATCAACAATTGATTTAATAACCCGGTCATATCATATATAACCCGACTAATTTATCCGCTAGATTAAATGCGGTATCAAATTCTCGCATTTAATCAAGCCCCCCCGCACATATCTTCATATGCGCTCCCACTTTGTTTCGCTTGATTTTGGAAAACCCTTTTGTGGGACTCTAAGACTCATCAATACGCTAGCAGTAGGTAGTGATCATATCAGATACTCACAAACCGTCAGCGGTACTACCTGCACGTAACGGCTCCCAGGTATTGTACGAACACAAGAACAACAAGCGAACTTGTCAAAACTCCCGCAGAGCCATTGGTAACACTTACCGCACAGTCCGGTCTCTTCGTCTGATATGTTGCATATCAAGTGTAGGGATAGAATCGTCGAACCCTAATTACTCAATAAGTCATGCCGATATGGACTCTGACCGGTCGAGAAACTACTGATAACACTTATCATTAAATCTCATCAGCCCTAGCCAGGGACTTCGAGTCAAAGCCAATCGCGCATAGCACAACATCAACTCCCAATACCGGGAGAGACGAAACCCTTCCTATCACTCATTGTCTCCATGTATCTCGGGACTGTACCCAAAATCCACCTGTGTGCACGACTCAGTAGAGCCCTGGTAGGGTGGAAATCAAAGCATGGTGAGAGAACACACAAGACTCTATGACGATCTTGGGTCTACAGACTAACCTGTGCTAGTGTCACCTGAGAACTGCTATCCGACGATAGATATAATACCATATAGGAGTTCTCGGTGAGCCCGTTCAGTGTACCCAGTCTCCACCGAGCACCCATATACAATCTTTGATGTCACAACACCAATGGATATGGGATCATCCATCACCCATCATATGGGTCATGAAACGTATACGCTAGTCTTTTCTGGAATATCGATACCCTGTCTCGATATACCCTCGACTAGGAACATTCTAGGATATGCTTATAAACTACATATACCCCACTAGTATGATCTCCATCATAGTCATGGAAGTCAAGAAGATATCCTGAGGGCTTTATCAACATGTATGAAATGAACAGTATAACATAATCAAGTAAACATGTTAAGATAAAGAGTAACCAGATAGCGTACTATCATGTTGAGCAAGAAAGTCATCAGTATATATATACATGTCCAAGCATCCATTATACATATAATGGCCTCTAGGGCATACATATATCCAACAGAGTCCGTGTTGCGATGCTTCGAAAGATCGTTTTTCACATATTCCGCCTCCCCGCGAGCCCGTGGGGTGCGTGACACAGACTTACAGTGGTATCAGAGCCTACTAAACCCTTACTAGCTTGTTAGCAACTTATTAGAACATTGATCGTCGGAACACTCGAAAACAAAACCCTAAATCCCTAAAGTTTCTGTCGAATTTTAAAACTGCTCTAAAAATTATTTCAGAGGCATGAAAATTCACTGTAGGGAATTCTAAGAACACTGCAGAAAAATGAGTCCCTAACTCGACTAGACCACCGCGGAACCGCGGTGAATCAGTGCGATTCGCCGCCGTTCCGCGGCTGAGTCAACACCGAGTCGGCTCGTTTTTCCACAGTTTGTCTTATTTTGGGTGTTCTGTCTTCTTGGATATTTGGTTTCTACCCAAGATATTTTGAGTGCTGTTTTACATTTGGGGTAGATACGGAAAATAATTTTCGATCGAAATTCTAAGTTATTTGCTAATCGGGTTTTATCTGTGTTGCTATATGTGTTGAACGTCTGCTAATCGCTATACATCGATTAGTGTGGGTTGCACATATTTGTGATCTGTGATGATAGGTGTATATGATGGGACTGCATTACATTAATGCAAAGCAAACAAACCAAAGCTGAATCGTTGGAGCAAATTTTGAAACCACTCGGTTATTTTAAAACAGGAGACTTTTAAAATGCGGAGCCTAAACCACTCCTTCTTAAAAGTTATCAGGTTCCTTCGATTATATCAAGTTCACTACGTTCACGGTTTCGCCAAAACCATTCGTAGCCCTCCGTCATTTCATATAAATATTCAGTAGTATTCAAGCTATGTATGTTGGCCTTCGTCAAGGCATAATGATTGGTAGCTGCTGGGTGTTTATATGTAGCATAGATAGATGTGTTGGTTTGAGACAGCGTACTACTATTTTGGCCTTCGTCAAGGGTATGTATGGGTTGGTTCAAATTAACCTGGACAATGACGGGTAGAACTTGACATGTGACTTATGATATATTGGCCTTCGTCAAGGTTATAAGACCGTGGGCAAAAATCCACATCGGGAGTTTCTAAGGAAACTGAAACTTGCTAGTGCTGCATAACATTTGGAGTGTGATAATGTTGGTAGGATTCCTTCAGGATTATCACACAATGATATTTGGATCCCGATCATACTGTGAGTATCCGCTACTCCTTGGAAGATTCTTCACTTAACGATCAATGCTATAAACCAAGCAGGTGTCTAGAACAGTGTTAGCGGGGCTACACCTCCAAGGAAAAGAGGTTATTTAATTAAGGAACTTCGCGAAAGCGTCGTAAAACCTCTCTCGAAGTACCGACACTAGCCTGGCCGAACGGTTAAGCAAGTATTGTACGGTGAGATTAATCCGACTAATTCTTCTTTTATGGTTTGAGAGACAGTGGGAGCCATCCTGTTTAGATAAACTGAAAACCAATCTAAACTTGCAAGAGCATCATGCTGAGTGTTTTCTTCTCTCTCTGCTAATTGCAGCGGCCAGGTGACCAGATTAGGTTACAGATAGAAAATAAAATGACTGAGTTATACTATATTGACTGGCAAAGGTTTGTCTAGATGTCCATTACCTATGACAAGCTGGACCACCTCATTACTACTCAAACCCCCGCCGTCCCAGGTCCAGTTTCCACCGTCACGGATGTTGATATCCGTAAGACAAGGGAAAAAGACTGTGCGAATGCCAAGTACCTCGTGTTGGCCTCAGTAGATGGTTTATACCAGAGGCAGCACGAGAAGATGGACTTAGCTTCTATCTTCCTCCATAACAAAGTTTTATATGGAGTGCAATCTCGTATCGTAAGATATGAGACCTCGAAGGAATTTCTTCAAGCGAGGTTGGCTATCGGATCATTTGTAGGGGACTACGTCCCTACAATGATTAGCTATATTAAAAAGCTCACGGACCTGGAGACCACGTTGGAGAACGAGTCATGTACTGACTTGATTCTACAGTCCCTAAACTCCTACATATGCCCAGAGGAAGAATGTTATACTTCGAGTTGAGGACATCTTGAAGGAAATCAGGGAGACACCCGCTCTGCTTATTAGGGAATCTTCCTCTTCTGGATTCAAGGCGGATGCCAAGGGTGAGAAGAAGAGGATCTCCACAAAGCCGATAGGCGGTGTCCGTAAGGTAGAGGGACAAGGAAAGGCAAAAGATTCAGGGCTAACAGTTGGGAAGCAGGGATGTTCCTATTGTCACAGGAAAGGACATTGGCATAACGAATGCAGGGCTTGGAAATCCAGAATCCAGGATCCGAAGCATGTTGTGGCTTCGGCTTCGGATGTGTTTGTGATTGAAAACAGTCTGTCAATTAACTCTACTTTTTGGGTACAAGATACCAGATCAGGATCTCATAACTGTAATTCATTACAGGCTTTGAGAAATTGTAGAGTTATCAGGGCAGATGATATGACTTTCAGGGTTGCTAACGGAATGAGCGTGGACGCTGTATCCGTAGGGTATATCACCTAGAATTGACATGTAGGCAGATATTGATTCTACGTAACTGTTTGTGTGTACCAAGTCTAGTATGTAAGCGATATGGTTCACATCCACCTAAATCAAAGTTTGATTGGGTAAGGTACACTAGAGGACATTATATATTTAATCAAGCTCAGGTTTTCAAACGTCCAGAACACAATTAAAAGAAAGTCTCCAGAATTAAATAAAACTTTCTTATGGCATTGTAGACAGGGTCACATCATTGAAACACGATTAACGAAGTTCCATAGAGAGGGATATTTGGATCCATTCGAATATCAGTCTTATGCAACTTTTCAATCTTGTCTCATAGGAAAGATGACAAAGACTCCGTTCACTGGACACGGAGTACGAGCGAGCGAGCTCTTAGGACTCATACACAGCGATGTGTGTAGTCCAATATCTACAGATGCACGAAGTGGTTATTCCTATTTCATTACTTTTACATATAATTTCTTTAGGTTAGGACATGTATTCTTGATGAAGCATAAATCCGAGACCCTTTGAAAAATTCCGAGAATATAAGAATGAAATGGAAAACCAAACAGGCAAAAGTATCAAGACATTGAGATCTGATCAATGTGGTGAATACTTAATTGCCGAGTTCCTGTATTACCTAAAAGAGAATGGAATTCTCTCTCTGCTTACTCTTCCATACACACCACAATACAACGGTGTATAGAAAATGCGGAACAGAACCCTATTGGATATTGTTCGTTCCATGATGAGTAACGCTGAGTTGTCGCGATCCTTCTGAAGTTATGCAGTAGAATCAGCTATATATCTTTTGAATAAGGTTCCTACCAAGACTGTGCCTACCACACCATATCAGATGTGGAGTGGGAAGAAACCCTATCTTCAGTATCTGAAGAGATTGGGATGTCCATCTTTTGTAATAAAGCAGTATGTGGACAAGTTCGAGACATGCTCAGTACTGTTTAAGTTTTTTGGATACCTAGAGGACTCCAAGGGGTATCTTTTCTATTATGTGGAGGAACAAAAGGTCTTTGTTTCTAAGTGTTGGATATAGTGCCCTCAGAGTCAATTATTGGATCACAGGCACGTGATTGCAATGATTGAGAGAGGACATATACTGTTAGAACAGTCTTACTCAAGATGATAGTATGCTATCTGGTTTATCTTTATCATCGTGTACTGCTTTAGGTTACCTTACAGGTCAATATTGCATATTGATAGAGCCCTTAAGATTCTTGCTTGACGGCCAGCAGTATGATGGAGATCATATACGTGGGAGCTGGGGTCTATAAGCACATCCTTAAAAGGTCCCTAGTCGTGGGAGTTTTCGAGACAAGGCATCGATACTCCGGAGTAAACTAGTGTATACAGTCGAGACCCCGACGAGGGGCGGTGGCCGGTCTCACAAGCCACTGGTGTCAGTTGGTTCACCTAAGATGTATACTGGTGCTCATTGGGTTATGAGTACACCGGACAGGACTCGCCGGGAACATGCTAGTTGGGATTATACCAAACGTCAAATTGCAGTTCCCTGGTGACATGTGTCCAGGTTAGTTTTGTTAGTGTATATGCCCTAGAGGCCATTACTGTATCATACTGGATTGTATATTACTTGATGGAAGCTTGGGATATTCACCTTGTATTGACATTCTTGCTCAAAATGGTAGTATGCTACTTGGTTTGTTTCTGCTTTAATGTGTGCATGTGTTTCTTTTAGCATATTGCCTTTACACATTAGTGGAGCCCTTAGGATCTTTGCTTGATTACCAGCGTTGTGATGGCAGTCACACTCGTGGGGGCTGGGTAATCCATAAGCACATCCTTATGCAGGTCCCTAGTCGCAGGACTATCGAGACAGGGCATCGATACTCCAGAGTAGACTAGCGTATGCGCTTCTTATCCCAGCTTGGGAGACGGTCTGTCCCACAGCCGTCAGTACGTCGTACTTGGGATAGTATGCGGGTGCTCGTTAGGTTACGAGTACACTGGACAGGACTCGTCGGGAACTGTTGGTTGGTATTATACCTATCGTCAGTTATCAGTTCCCAGGTGACATGAGTACAGCTTAGTCCGTTGACTTGACACTGTCACTTCGCCTCGAGTGTGTTCCCACTGTACTTTGATTACTGTAAGTCTACGCTAGCGCCCCGGCCGTCTACAGACGCCATATGCGGAACAAAAACTTTTAAACTGGCGCTATCGTATACTTTAACCCGGATCTGCCATTATTGCTAAACTAACAAACTGTAAAGAGTGTAGAAAGGTTATACCGAACGATCCGAGTCCTTCGTTCTTCAACCATCATCCCACGCTCCGTTGCGGATGCTCCGATCTCGTCGATCTCCGATCTCCTCGTCAAGGTGGCACCACGTTGACGATTCTTTAAACGGGCTCTCGCCTCTGACTTGAGGCAACTCGGTCGTCAAGTTTGCTAAAAGAGACGACCAAGAATGATATAGAGAATGAGTAGATGACTTTGTCTCACTTCGTCCAAGTCCGTGGACGATCGGTTAATGAAGTTGCCGAGGGAATTGGGTGATGGAATGAAATGAACTATAAAATTCCATGCACCCCAAATACTATCATATCTTTTCAAGTGAAACAACAAGTGAGAGAGTGAGTGGAGGAGAGAGAGGGGGCCGGCCATATATATAGATGGAGGGAGGTGAGTGTAGGAGAGAAGAGAGTAACCTTAAAAAGCTTCTCACTCAAAATATCAAGAACAAATATCCTTAAGCAAACAAAACCTCATTAATGCAAATGGTGATTCATTAACCTAGTCACCATTGCATTAATGGCTCCATTAAAGCACTAATGACTCACTAGCCTCATCACCACTTCTAGAAGCTTCTAGAATGATGACTCACCCTTATCCAAGAAAAGATAAATCCGCCTTTAACCGAATGTTAAAAGACGGCTGATAGAAAACTGGAAACTGGCAACTTCCAAAAGTGATCCTGAAATAACTTTCAGGATAACCCCGAAACTGTATAAATATACCCGCATTTGTATTACGACCGAATACAAATGCAACTGAGACAAAGATATTATACCTACTCAATATAATACTCGGATCCGGCTTAAACCAAAGCCGACCAGTATCAACTGCCCGAAAAATAACACGTGCGTAAACGCACGTGCATTTTCCGAACCCTGCCATAAAACCATACGGCCTCTACAACGTTTCGCCCGAACTTGGGAAACTGTCTGTGGGGGACTCTAATGACTCGTCAGTACCCTGGCAATGGGTTTAACCACAAACCGTCAGCGGCACTAGCAATGCGTAACGGCTGCCCATGGACTGACCTCAAGGGATGCCGATGAGCGAACTCATCCGGAAAACCCTACTGAGCCTCACAGTGACAATGTATATACAGTCCGGTCCGGTCGTCTATGAGTATCGCATATCTTCCTAGGGGGCTAGTAACGTCAGACCCCCAATAGCAGTATAAGTCGTGTCGGAGTGAAGCCCAATAACACCCTGAGATACTACTGGAGTACCTACCAGTAAATCTCCTGCCATGGCCATGGACTTTGTGTAATGGCTCTCCTAGACACAGTACGACCTCGCCCCCAATACCGGGAGAGACGAATCCCCTGCCGATCCGCTCACGTGCCTCCATATGGCTCGGGACTGTACCCAAAAACTACCTGTTTGCACGACTCCTTTGAGCCGCGGTAGGGTAGAAATCAAAACACAGTGGGAACTCACACGAGACAAATGACGACCTCAGGTCGATGAACTAACCTGTACACATGTCACCAGGGAACTGCTATCTGACGATATGTATAATACCAACTAGCAGGTTCCCGGCGAGTCCTGTCCGGTGTACTTATAACCCAATGAGCACCTGTATACATCTTAGGTGATCCAACTGACACCAGTGGCTTGTGAGACCGGCCACCGCCCCTCGTCGGGGTCTCGACTGTATACACTAGTCTACTCCGGAGTATCGATGCCCTGTCTCGAAACTCCCACGACTAGGGACCAAAATCAAGGATATGCATATAAACCACCCAACTCTCACGTATATGATCGCCATCATACTGTTGGTGGTAAAGCAAGACCCTAAGGGCTCTATCAAAGTGTAGCAGTGATCAGTCACCTGAACCTGTACACGACTGATAAAGGCAAACCAGATAGCATACTATCATCTTGAGTAAGACTGTCCTACCGGTATAGGTCCTCCGCAATCATTGCAATCACGTACCTGCGATCCAATAATTGACTATGAGGGCACTATCTCCAACAATCTCCCACTTGCACTCAAGGCTAATTATTGCGATGTCGACTACTCACAGCCCATGTGAAACCGAACATCTAACTCCTCTACTAATCAGTATCACAAAGCCCGTTTGTAAAACTATTGTGTTCGAGAAATAGCCTTAGTGAGTGGATCCGCCTAGAAGTTTCTTTCTATATCTCTCTAAATCTCAAGTTCGCGGAGAAAGCCATCTCCCGAATCGAGTAATACCTGTCTTAGAATATGTCTGGATATCTGATGGGACCTAGTTCATAAATGAACTCCAAATCCAAACTTCTTAGACTGTATCGATCACTGAACCTAATCAGTATCCGGCACCATGCCACCCACAGTATCCTCTTGAACCATCTGTCCATAATACTGTCCCTCTTCGTCAGAGGGAAAACTATAACTCTGACAATCACTCTATCAACCATGTCACCTTTGAAGCCTGGAATGATAATCGTCTCCCGAAGGAGGCTGCCGTCATCAAATCCGTAGAACATGTACTTATGTTCTAAAACTGCTTCCTTATATTTCTCCAGGATTGGATTAATACAAACTTATTGCATTTAGTGCAAAACCAACATTTGGTGTGGTACTTGACATCTCATGATTGACTCAATTGCCTTAGCAAGTGATCTGCCAATCATGCACATCCCTCTCCCCTTTAGTCTATACGACACCTTTAGAGAGGGTGACTCCATCACCTGCAGGTACACCACCATGCTAGGAGTCAACTATTCCAAAAACCATTAGAGTATCTGTCAAAGTACCCACATTGGGAAACTACCCAAATCCAGATCTAAAACCATAGATCTAGAAACCAGAAAGTCAAATATTATATCCATATCCTGTCTGGAGAAACAACTGTGTGACGACCACAGTACAACCGATCGTAGTATAGGAATTTTACTTCCTACTCTGTGTATGTCATCCAGATACCATGACATCACACCCTACTACCTTCTTAACTGATCCATCCCCTATTCTGATTGAAGTCAAACCCATGACTGTCACATCAAAATTAGATGATCTATCTCCGCTATAACTGCTCAAGTCTATAAATAGATATAAGCATCTTGCCCACTATGCTTCCGCTGCTCCCACTGACTACGACAACCCTCCTACCGGGTCTCATATCCTGGAACAACAGTAGTGTCAAGTCTGGGTAGATAAGAACCTCCATGTCACCGTCCTTGAGGCTACTGGAGTACCTCTCGGGTGTCTGAGGTTACCTACCATATCTGCGGAGTGGCTATTGGAATATCAAACCTGATTGAATGTATAGGTCCTATTAAATTTTCCGTAATCGTTCGCGGTTCTGGAATCACTTCCAGTTCTACCATACTCCCACTACTGTTTTCTGAAAAAGATCTATTTTTACTAAAACTGTGGCGAGTCAAGAACAATATCACTATTGATCTTCCAAATGGTAGAATATCAACCCTCGTCATAGCCAGGGTCAACCCACAAACAGCCATTACAGAAAAGTGCCCTGAGTTATCCAGAGTCTGGTTTTAAGCATAAGCTGGACAACTCCCCGTACCTTAATATCTTTTAAGGTACGAATTATTCTATATCCAATATAGAAACTTTGGCACTTATTTAATTGGAACCATATTCAATCCATGCAGCTGTCTCCAGTGCATATCAACTTAATGGAAAGAGGCTAATCAGCATTACTCAACTTAGGAATCCATCCAATTATGAGTAACCTGAAAGAGAAACACGTTTCTCAAAACCATCACTATCATCTGAATACCAATCACAAGAATCTACATCTTCGATCTCTTTGAAGAATCCCGATACTTGTGATACCTGGTTCTCTACTTTATTCTTATACCCATAACTTCTCAAAACTTAGACCTTGTATTTCTACGAAACACTCGTCTAAATACTAGAGAAGTAATAAGTAAACAGAACATAGTACGAGGACCTACCCCTTTGTCCTGATGGACACTGGACAATATACAATACTCTGTATAAGCCCGCTTAGTTGAACAACTCATAACCTGTGCGTTGTAGGTGGAAAACTGTACCCTGGCGATTTCCTCAAATATCACAAATTACAACGAATTCCGATATAATGAGGATGATCACCTAATTCCCAATAACTTACTCCCACTCATCATCTGTAAAACCATACAGATACGAGAATGAAACCTGGTAAATACATACCCTTGGAGTAAGTGTCTAATCGGGAAAACAGTTTTTCCTTTAACAATGCACTGAAACATGAAAATGTTTCGTAGGGGTATCCTGGTATTCATAGCAATGCCTCTTCCATAATCCAATTCATGACTTTAACCGTATATTTTATTGCCATCTCTCCAAATCCCTTTACTTGTCTTTAGTCGTTACCTTCTGTACACCATCGTTAGGCTAAATGGTTTTCTTCCTTCCCTACCGTTCGGCACCAGCCTATGGTTCGGAAGAAGACTATCCAGTAAGCATAATAGGTGTACCCTCCTAAATGAAGAAGTACTCGCAACTGAGAGATGGTGATGATAAAAGACAACTGAATAATACCTTATTCATTTAAAGGTGAAATAGGAGTGGCGATGAAGTACGCGGTTTTAGTCGTGAATGATATCAGTCGCAATTTACTTTGCCCTCTTTCTAATCCCTTTATTTTGTCTTTAAATATTACCTTCTGCACACCCTACTTAGGCTAATTGGTTTTCTTCATTCCCTACCTTTCGGCACCAGCCTATGGTTTGGAATAAGACTATCCAATAAGCGTAATAGGTGTACTCTCCTAAACCAAGGAGCCCTCGCAACCTGAGAGAAGGTGATAATAAAAGACAACTGAATAAACCAATTCTATTTCTCCTGAACCTGGATCCATCTTCGAAGAAGTCCCTTCGAGTTCGTATATAACCATACGATGGATCTATCCAATGGAAGTGGATATCCGCAGTAATACGGGTGTTCTGAGAAATTCAAAGGGTAAAAGAAGGAGTGGCAATGACTTATGCAACTCAGACAATCCAAAAGCCAGTATTTTAAGAAGGTTCGGTCAACTTGGTCACTGAGTCAAAGTCTAGGGTCGGTCAAAGGTCGCTGCCAAAGAGAGAGAGAAAAGAAACACTCTGCGTGCACTCTAACCTAGATCAGAATGGTTATCACTTTATCTAATCCGGAAACCTCCCACTGTCCTGTCAAATTCTCCTCCAAACCTAAAGAAGAATCAATCGGGATCACCCGAAGAGTAAACCAACTCATCAGTGGGAATCGGGATCCAACTCTCATCGCATGATAACGTGATGGAATGCATCCACGTTACTCATACTCCAGAAGGTATGCGCATACTTGGCAAGTTTCAGTTTCTTTAGAAACTCCCGATATGATTTATGCCCCATGCTCTTATGACCTTGGCGTATGTCAACAAATCATAAGTCACATGTCAAGTTCTGCCCGTCATTATCTTGCTAATTTGAACCCACCCGTACATACCCTTGACGTATGCCAACAAGGTAATACGACTGTCCCAAACCAACTCATCTATCTATGCATCAAATGAATACCCAGCAGCTACCAAACACTATGCCTTGACGTATGCCAACAAACATAGCTTGAATACTACTGATCATCCATAAGAAACGACGGAGGGCTACGGCTGGTTTTTGGCGAAAAACCTTTAACGTAGTGAACTTGATATCGCTGAAGGAACCTGATAGCTTTTTAAAATATAGTGGCGAAAACCTTTTGATAAAGAGGTCACTCCAGGTAAAGGGATCTCGGCTCTTTTCTCGTGGAATGAGGTGCAGGATATTCCACTGAATACCGCTATGCAAAGCAACTTGTAATCGACTATAGTGAAGTTATTACTCTGATGCAAACTTCTGCCCAAGGGTTCAGTCCCGGTGAAGGGATATCGGCCCTTGCCCCGTCGAATGAGGTGCAGGATATTCCACTGAATACCGCTATGCATAACAAAAGGAAACGTCTTTGTAACAACACTTTTTAAATTTGTTCCAACAACTGTAAACAGGTTTGTTTTGCTTTGCATTGATCAGAATCAACGCAGTCCCATCAATTATCACACCAGAAAAGAACGAAAATAAAATGTACGTATATGTCATCCGCATTCGTCACTGGGTCCCGTCATCACCCGTTAGGTTACTTAACTAACGACCGAGCGGGGACTGGACTAGCGCGGGTGTAAAACATATACATCTAATAGTATATAAACCAATATACAATAATCGCTCCAGGCATGATAGTATGCAACATTACAGAAAAGTAATAAGCATCACAGAACAATACAGATAATCTGGGATCCCCGAGTTTCACAGAGCCGCTGCTGAAACCCGACGTTCCCCTGTCGTGTGGATAGCCTGTGCAATGAAACCTAGACCCCTACGGGTGCGGCAAGTTACCCGCCAAAACTTGAAGCGAGGCAGCCCCCTACAGCATAGTGAATGGACCACCCAGCACTTCACGGAATCCGGTAATCTTGGGCACCCCTCCTTGGGTCAACCTGTACCCCCTGCGAGTGCGGCGAATAGTCTGCCAATTCTAGAGTGGGACCCCTCTGCCTCTCAAAGCCATGAGATGCGGACCCGTTGCCCCTCAGAACCCGGCTATCCGTGCACTCCGTCGCGGGGCAAAACCTAGTACAGTAATGAAAAATAGTACAACAGGTACATCGACCGCAACCTGGTCGTGCCCCAAAAGAATATTATACAACAGGCAGTGACGGCAGTCCACATGTTGGACGCTCGCCCCGCAATATCAAATGTACAAATAAACTCAAACTGTACTATCATTGCACACTGCTATCCACCACGACAAATCCGCAACATCACAGCACAACACAGAACATCAACGCGAATGTCACGTTCGCAAACCCGTCTAAAAGAACTATAGCAATCGGACGCGGTTTACCGATCAAATGACATTCCCGGTCGGAGATATAATGTAAGCACTGTAAACTAACGTGTTTAAATTTCGATCGACCAAATATCAAGAAGTGGGCCCTACGACTTACTGGTGAACAGTAACAAAACCTGGGCCCAAAAGATATATACCAAAAACCCCAAAATCCAACAGAGAACCCACTGTACAAATTTGGGAGCATGAGCTCACCAAGTGGCCGCGGATGCGCGGTCAAACCATGGGTTTGACCGCGTTTCCGCGTCGGTTTGGTGGAGTCACGTGCCCAAATTTGGTGGGGGTTCTTAGAAAAGCCTGCACACATTTCTGAGACATCTAGAATAATTTTACGAGATCATTTGAAATCGACAGAAACTGTGAGCATGGAATTTTGTAGTTTTCGATTTCCGGTCCGATCGATGTTTTAAACGCGTTAGCACAAGTTAGCATAGCAAAATGGTTAGGCTCTGATACCACTGTAAGTCTACGCTAGCGCCCCGGCCGTCTACAGAGGCCATATGCGGAACAAAAACTTTTAAACTGGCGCTATCGTATACTTTAACCCGGATCTGCCATTATTGCTAAACTAACAAACTTTAAAGAGTGTAGAAAGGTTATACCGAACGATCCGAGTCCTTCGTTCTTCAACCATCATCCCACGCTCCGTTGCGGATGCTCCGATCTCGTCGATCTCCGATCTCCTCGTCGAGATGGCACCACGTCGACGATTCTTTAAACGGGCTCCCGCCTCTGACTTGAGGCAACTCGGTCGTCAAGTTTGCTAAAAGAGACGACCAAGAATGATGTAGAGAATGAGTAGATGACTTTGTCTCACTTCGTCCAAGTCCGTGGACGATCGGTTAATGAAGTTGCCGAGGGAATTGGGTGATAGAATGAAATGAACTGTAAAATTCCATGCACCCCAAATACTATCATATCTTTTCAAAGAGTGAGTGGAGGAGAGAGAGGGGGCCGACCATATATATAGATGGAGGGAGGTGAGTGTAGGAGAGAAGAGGGTAACCTTAAAAAGCTTCTCACTCAAAATATCAAGAACAAATATCCTTAACCAAACAAAACCTCATTAATGCAAATGGTGATTCATTAACCTAGTCACCATTGCATTAATGGCTCCATTAAAGCACTAATGACTCACTAGCCTCATCACCACTTCTAGAAGCTTCTAGAATGATGACTCACCCTTATCCAAGAAAAGATAAATCCGTCTTTAACCGAATGTTAAAAGACGGCTGATAGAAAACTGGAAACTGGCAACTTCCAAAAGTGATCCTGAAACGACTTTCAGGATAACCCCGAAACTGTATAAATATACCCGCATTTGTATTACGACCGAATACAAATGCAACTGAGACAAAGATATTATACCTACTCAATATAATACTCGGATCCGGCTTAAACCAAAGCCGACCAGTATCAACTGCCCGAAAAATAACACGTGCGTAAACGCACGTGCATTTTCCGAACCCTGCCATAAAACCATACGGCCTCTACAACGTTTCGCCCGAACTTGGGAAACTGTCTGTGGGGGACTTTAATGACTCGTCAGTACCCTGGCAGTGGGTTTAACCACAAACCGTCAGCGGCACTAGCAATGCGTAACGGCTGCCCATGGACTGACCTCAAGGGATGCCGATGAGCGAACTCATCCGGAAAACCCTACTGAGCCTAACAGTGACAATGTATATACAGTCCGGTCCATTCGTCTATGAGTATCGCATATCTGCCTAGGGGGCTAGTAACGTCAGACCCCCAATAGCAGTATAAGTCGTGTCGGAGTGAAGCCCAATAACACCCTGAGATACTACTGGAATACCTACCAGTAAATCTCCTGCCATGGCCATGGACTTTGTGTAATGGCTATCCTAGACACAGTACGACCTCGCCCCCAATACCGGGAAAGACGAATCCCCTGTCGATCCGCTCACGTGCCTCCATATGGCTCGGGACTGTACCCAAAAACTACCTGTTTGCACGACTCCTTTGAGCCGTGGTAGGGTAGAAATCAAAACACAGTGGGAACTCACACGAGACAAATGACGACCTCAGGTCGATGAACTAACCTGTACACATGTCACCAGGGAACTGCTATCTGACGATATGTATAATACCAACTAGCAGGTTCCCGGCGAGTCCTGTCCGGTGTACTTATAACCCAATGAGCACCTGTATACATCTTAGGTGATCCAACTGACACCAGTGGCTTGTGAGACCGGCCACCGCCCCTCGTCGGGGTCTCGACTGTATACACTAGTCTACTCCGGAGTATCGATGCCCTGTCTCGAAACCCCCACGACTAGGGACCAAAATCAAGGATATGCATATAAACCACCCAACTCTCACGTATATGATCGCCATCATACTGTTGGTGGTAAAGCAAGACCCTAAGGGCTCTATCAAAGTGTAGCAGTGATCAGTCACCTGAACCTGTACACGACTGATAAAGGCAAACCAGATAGCATACTATCATCTTGAGTAAGACTGTCCTACCGGTATAGGTCCTCCGCAATCATTGCAATCACGTACCTGCGATCCAATAATTGACTATGAGGGCACTATCTCCAACAATTACTACCCTACCACGGCTCAAAGGAGTCGTGCAAACAGGTAGTTTTTGGGTGCAGTCCCGAAGCACTTGGAGGCAGTGACGGTTAGACAGGATTCATCTCTCCCGGTATTGGGGTTTGATATCGCGCTGTGTCTAGGAGAGCCATTACACAAAGTCCCTGGCCAGGGCAAGAGAAATAGACTGGTAGGTTTCCAGTGTTATCTCAGGTGTTCTGGGCTACACTCCGACACGACTTATACCGCTAGTAGGGGACTGACGTTTACCGCCCCCTAGGCCCGCCATGCGATGTTCTTAGACGAATAGACCGGACTGTACGGAGACTGTCACATACAGGCTCAGTAGGAGTTCAGATGGGTTTACCTCGTCAGTCTTCTTATCGGCATCTACTTGGAGACCGTTACGTACAGCTAGTGCCGCTTGCGGTCTGTGGTTAAACCCACTGCCAGCGTAGTGTCGAGTCTTTAGAGTCCCATACAGAAGGTTATTCGCCTTTAGGCAAAATGAGTAGAGGTCGCATGGTTTTGCGACAGGGTTCGTTCACATCCGCACACTTGTGCACGTTTGGTGTCCAGACAGCTTATACTAGCGGGCTTTGGTTTAAGCCGGATCCTAGTATATGATTTGGGATTGGTTTTATCTCATTGTATCAGTGTTCCTCGGAACACGGATACGGGTGTGTATGCACAGTTGACTGAGACAGAGGCATAGGACTTTGATTAGGGTTGATGACCATTGTCATTTTCTTAACCCTAATGTTTATGTGTGAATTATGATTTATTGATATTAGTTAATTATAATTGTGCATGGTTAGGGTTGTTGACCATTTGACTATACTTGACTTGTTGACCTAGGTTGACAAGTTGACCATCATCATTCGATATGAAAGATGCTCTTTGATCCTTGCAAAAGCATTTAATGTGAAATGATAATGGCCATTTCTTGATTAACCATGACAATTATCTTAGCTAATTATCTATTTTTCATAAATCACATATATGTGAGAAGGGTTGCATTATTCTTCTCACTTGTTCATTTTGATTCTCTCTCCTCCTCTTCCTCTCTCTCTAGCTCTCCCCTCTCATGAGTTGAGAACCATTTGAGCTTGAGATAATTCCTTCAAAAACACTCTCTACTCTTTCTAAGGTCCTAGGTCTAGCATACCAAGCACCTTAGTTACTTCTAGTTTGAGGTTGGAGCCAATGGTTGAGGCCCTCAGGTGGATCTTTTTTCGGCAAGAGAATGCGACAAGGAGAACCAGTTCTTTCACTCCAAGGAGCAAGAAGAGAATGACTTGAAGACCTAGGTATAACCCTCTTTCCGAGTAGCTGACTCTCTTTAGCTTTGTAGTTAGTTTTGTTTAGCAAAGATCCCTTCTTTGGTTAGTCCATGTTTCCTAGTGTCGTAAAAATCAGATTTTTCATAACGATTCCGCCTCCCCGCAAGAGCCGGGGTGTGCAATGTGGACTTACAGTGGTATCAGAGCCTAGCTAAACATAAACTAACTAGTTAGCAAAGTATCTAGAACTTCGATCGGAAAAAATCGCAAAACTAGTTTTCAAAACCCCAAGTTTCTGTCGATTTTTATTTCTGCTTTAAAAATAATAAATCATACTTCAAAAATCGTCTCAGGGTTTTGTTAAGAAACACACCAAAAATGGTCCAGTGAACCGGTCAAAGCGCCGCGGTTCCGCGGCAAGAACATGCTTCTTGCCGCGGATCCGCAGACGAGTTGACTCGGCCGTGGACCGAGTTTGGTGCGGTTTTCTTCTGTTGGTGTTTTGGGATTTTTAATATAGTTTGTTTCTGCCCAGTTTTTCCAGAGAACAAGTTAGTTTTTGGGGTAGTCACAAATCCATATTTTGATCGAATTTCTTTACACTTTGGCTAATGGGTTATATTTGTGATGTGATATACGTATTGAATGTCTGCTAATCGCTATACGTCGATTAGTAGGGGTTATACATATCTGTGATCTGTAATGTTGATGTTTTGTGTATATGAATTCGTTAGATTGTCGCGGATGAATAGCCGGGGGGTTGTGAGATGAGAGTTTTCTTATTCTTTCAATTCTTGTAATATGTAAATTGATGTAATATTATTTGTATGGCCGCACAACCGGGTCGGGGTTGTAGCCGTCATTGTATAATTTCTTTTTACTGTTTTTGCTCCTAGGATAGACCCAAGGTGGGGTGCACAAACTACCGGGTACCTTGAAGTGCCGAATGGCCTACTCACGTCGTTGAGGGAGGTTGCTTCACTTCGGATACTTGGCGGGTAGTTTGCCGCACCCGTAGGGGTCTAGGGCGGGGTTTGGTTATTCATCGTGCCCGTGTAATCCGCCCTTCGTTATAGGCTCGTACGAATTGCGGATTCCTAATATATCCAATGTATTCATCTGTGATCTGGAATGGCTATCATTGCATGTGACGAATGTTTATATATATCTATATGATATCTATTTAGGTGTTGCTTATGTTTTGCATCCGCGCTAATCCAGCCCCCGCTCTGTCGTTAGTTAAGTAACCTAACGGGTGATGACGGGACCCTGTGGCGAATGCGGATGGCATAAGCGTACGTCATATTTTCGTTTTTTTCTACAATGGTAGGATTAAATGATGGGACGCATTGGAATTAATGCAAGAAAAAAAAAATAAACCAAGTAAAAGTCGTTGGAACACTTTGAAAACCACTCGGTTCTTTTCAAAACCAAACTTTTAAATGTGGAGCTTGAACCACTCCTTTTTGAAAGCTATCTCGTTCCTTCGATTATATCAAGTTCACTACGTTAACGGTTTTGCCAAAACCATTCGTAGCCCTCCGTCGTTTCACATGAATGGTCAATAAGTATTCAAGCTATGTTTGTTGGCCAAAGTCGGCATAGTGATTGGTAGCTATTGGGTATTCATGTGCAGCATAGATAGATGTGTTGGTTTGGGGAAGTCGTTCTACCTTGTTGGCCAAAGTCAAGGGTATGTGCGGATGGGCTCAAATTAACCTGGAGAATGACGGGTAGAACTTGACATGTGACTTATGATTTGTTGGCCAAAGTCAAGGTCATAAGAGCATGGGGCAAAAATCCACATCGGGAGTTTCAAAAGAACTGAAACTTGCTAGCGCTGCATACCATTTGGAGTGTGATGATTCTGGTAGGATTCCTTCAGTTTTGTCATGCAATGATATTTGGATCCCGATCCTACTGTGAGTATATGCTACTCCTCCGGAACTTTCTCACTTAACGATCAATGCTATAAACCAAGTAGGTGTCTAGAAAGGTGTTAGCGGGGCTACGGCCACAGGGAAAAGAGGTTACTTAATTAAGGAACTTCGCGAAAGCGTTGGAAAACCTCCCTCGAAGTACCGACACTGGCCTGGCTGAACGGTTAAGCAAGTATTGTATGGTGAGATTGATCCCGACTAATTCTTCCTTTATGGTTTGAAGAGGGATTCGAGAGACAGTGGGAGCCATCCTGTTTAGACAAATTAAAAACCACTCTAAACTTGCAAGAGCATCATGCTAAAGTGTTTCTTCTCTCTCTCCTAATTGCAGCGACCATTTATCATGACTGGACTTAAGTTACTTCTAGATAAAAACATACTGACAGGGCCAAACTACAAAGATTGGCTCAGGAATGTCAAAATGGCAATCACTTATGACAAGTTGGGGTATCTTCTTACCACCAAAGCTCCCCCTGTCCCAGGTCCCAAAACCAGCATCGTGGATAGGGAAATCCGCAAGACCTAGGAAATCGACTGCGCGAAGGCCAAGTGCCTCGTGCTTTCCTCTATGGACAACGAACATCAGAGGAGGCACGAGAATATGGACCTCGAATCCATATTTCTCCATACAAAAGAACTGTATGGAGAGCAATCTCGTATTGCCAGATACGAAGTGTCGAAGAAGTTGTTTTCGGCAAGATTGGCCGTCGGATCATCGGTAGCGGAACACGTGCTTAAGATGATTGGCTACATAGAGGAGCTCGCGGACCTTGGGACCACGTTGGAGAATGAGCTCTATACGGACTTGATTCTCCAGTCCCTTCCTTCCACTTATGCCCAGTTCATCCTGAATTTTAACTTGCAAGAAAAGGAAGTTGAATTTTCAGAGCTCCTCAACATGCTGAGGAGTACGGAGGGCACCCTACAGAAAGGTAGGGAAACATCCACTTTGTTTGTAGGAGGATCTTCCTCTTCTAGGTCCAGGACGAAAGCCAAGGGAAAGAAGAAGAAAACCCCCGCCAAACCAAAGGGCGGTGTTAGTAAGGTGGATACGAAGGGAAAGGCAAAAGCAACAAAGGTAGCGGGGAAGCTTGTGGATAAGAAAGAATGCTTTTACTGTCACAAGAGTGGTCACTGAAAGAAAGATTGCAGGGCTTGGAAAGCCAGAACACAGGATCTGAAGCAGGTTGCGGCTTCAGCTTCAGGTGTGTATGTTATTGAAAACTGTCTATCAATAAACTCTACGTCCTGGGTATTGGATACCGGATCGGGATCTCATATCTGTAATTCTTTGCAGGCGTTGAGAAAGCGTAGGTTTTTGAAAGCATGTGACATGACCCTCAAAGTTGCAAACGGAGCTAGCATGGATGCTGAGGCCGTGGGAGACTATCACCTGGGAATGTCAGATGGACATGTTTTGGTTTTACGTAATTGATTTTTTGTACCCAATGCAACTTATAATATCATTTCTGTATCTTTGATTTCTAAAGAAGGTTATGAATTTGCGTTTGTAAGTAATGTTGTAAACATTCACCTTAATCAAGTTCTGATTGGGTCAGGTACATTAAACAATGGTATATACGTATTAAACCAATGACAGATTTTCAATGTCCAAAATACACACAAAAGAAAGTCTCCGGAAACAAATCAGACTTTCTTATGGAATTGGAGACTGGGTCACATCAATGAGAGAAGGTTGACCAAGTTACATACAGAAGGATATTTGGATCCGTTCGAATATCAATCATATGCAACTTGTCAATCCTGTCTCAAAGGAAAGATGACAAAGACTCCGTTCACTGGACACGGAGTAAGAGCGAGCGAGCTCTTGGGACTCGTACACAGCGACGTGTGCGGTCCAATGTCTACACATGCACGAAGCGGTTATTCTTACTTCATTACTTTTACGGATGACTTTTCAAGGTACGGTTATGTCTTCTTAATGAAACATAAATCCGAAGCCTTTGGAAAATTCCAGGAATATAAGAATGAAGTAGAAAAACAAACAGGAAAAAGTATCAAGTCACTGAGATCTGATCGAGGTGGTGAATACTTGAATGCCAAGTTCCTGGATTACTTAAAAGAGAATGGAATTCTCTCTCAGCTTACTCCTCCATACACTCTGCAACATAATGGTGTATCGGAGAGACAGAACCGAACCCGATTGGATATGGTACGGTCCATGATGAGTAACGCTGAGTTACCGTGATCATTCTGGGGATATGCACTAGAATCCGCTGCATACCTTTTGAACCGAGTTCCTACTAAGACTGTGCCTACTACACCATATCAGATGTGGTGTGGGAAGAGACCCTATCTTAATCACATTAAGACATGGTGATGTCCAGCTTTTGTCAAAAAGCAGCATGCGGACAAGCTCGAGGCACGCTCAGTACAGTGCAAGTTTGTGGGATATCCAAAGTACTCCAAGGGATATTTCTTCTATTGCGAAGAGGAACAAAAGGTTTTTGTTTCTCGTCATGCCCACTTCTTGGAAACCGAGTTTTTGGAAAATCAGATAAGTGGGAGCACAGTAGAACTAGAGGAAATTCCAGAACCACGAGCTATTACTGAAAGCTTAGTACCAGAGGGTTCGAAAGATCAGGACATTCCTGCGCCGCTCCGCAGAAGTAGTAGGCAGTCTCATCCGCCCGAGAGATACTACGGTTTTCTCATAGACGGGGATAGAGAGGATTGCATCATTGATAGTGATGAGCCGACTTGCTTCCAGCAGGCCATTCAGAGCGTTGACTCGGTAAAATGGCTGGATGCAATGCGGACCGAAATGGAGTCCATGTACACCAACAAAGTATGGACGTTGGACATTGCTCCAGATGGGGTAAAACCCGTAGGATGCAAGTGGATCTTCAAAAGGAAGATTGGTGTAGATGGACAGGTTGAGACCTATAAAGCTAGACTTGTTGCAAAGGGTTTCCGTCAAAGACCTGGCTTGGACTATAACGAAACCTTTTCTCCAGTGGCTATGCTGAAATCCATTCGGATCCTTCTTGCCATTTCTGCCTTCCACGATTATGAGATCTGGCAAATGGACGTAAAGACCGCTTTTCTAAATGGAAATTTAGAGGAGTTTGTCTATATGGACCAGCCAGAGGGTTTCATTCAGAGTGGGAGCAGCGGAAAGGTGTGCAAGTTGCTTAAGTCCATCTATGGACTAAAGCAGGCATCGTGGAGTCGGAACATCTGTTTTGCTGAGACGGTCAAAGAATTTGGCTTTATCAAAAATCCAGATGAACCATGCATTTATTGTAGATTTGTAGCGAGAACTGTAGTATTCCTCGTTTTATACGTGGATGACATTCTCTTGATAGGAAATGACATTCCTATGCTATAATCTGTCAAAGGGTTCTTGTCACACAGGTTCTCCCTGAAAGACCTGGGTGATGCCTCATACATTCTGGGGATCCGGATCTACCGTGACAGATCCAAGAGGATATTAGGACTCTCACAGTCCAGGTACATCGACACCATACTGAAAAGATTCAGTATGGAAGATTCCAAGCGCGGTAATCTACCGGCTTGTCACGGGATCACCCTCTCTAAAGAGATGTCTCCTAAGACTGATTTGGAAAGGGATCGCATGTCTATTATACCCTACGCTTCTGCGGTAGGCTCTATAATGTATGCGATGTTGTGTTCCAGACAAGATGTAGCTTATGCACTGAGTGTGGTAAGCCGGTATCAGTCAAACCCTGGGGAGAAACACTGGATAGCGGTAAAGAACATTCTCAAGTACCTGAGAAGGACTAAGGAGATGTTCTTGGTGTATGGCGGAAAACACTTCCAGATCGAGGCCTTTGCTGACTCCAGCTTCCAGAGTGACAAGGATGATTCCAAGTCCATGTCGGGTTATGTCTTTACCCTCTATGGAGGGGCGGTGTGTTGGAAGAGTTCCAAACAGGAAACCGTTGCTGACTCGACGATGGTAGAGGAATATATCATTGCTGCAGATGCCGCAAAGGAAGCTGTCTGGATGAAGAAGTTCCTCACGGAGCTTCAGGTGGTTCCTACCATTGTTGATCCAATACCGCTGTATTGTGACAACAACGGAGCTATAGCTCTAGCGAAGGAACCCAGGTCCCATCAGAAGTCCAGGCACATCTTGAGGCGGTATCACCTGATCAGGGAAATCGTGGGTCGCCAGGAGATCGAGGTTCGGAGAGTTGCTTCGGAAGATAACACTACTGATCCATTCACGAAGGCCTTACCCCAGACTCAATTCGAGTGGCTGATCGAGATGATAGGTCTTCGATATGCAAGTACATGGCCTTAGTGCAAGTGGGAGATTGTTAGTGTATATGCGTTAGAGGCCATTACTGTATCATACTGGATTATATATTACTTGATGGAAGCTTGGGATATTCACCTTGTATTGACATTTTTGCTCAAAATGGTATTATGCTACTTGGTTTGTTTCTGCTTTAATGTGTGCATGTGTTTCTTTTAGCATATTGCCTTTACACATTAGTGGAGCCCTTAGGATCTTTGCTTGATTACCAGCGTTGTGATGGCAGTCACACTCGTGGGGGCTGGGTAATCCATAAGCACATCCTTATGCAGGTCCCTAGTCGCAGGACTATCGAGACAGGGCATCGATACTCCGGAGTAGACTAGCGTATGCGCTTCTTATTCCAGCTTGGGAGACGGTCTGTCCCACAGCCGTCAGTACGTCGTACTTGGGATAGTATGCGGGTGCTCGTTAGGTTACGAGTACACTGGACATGACTCGTCGGGAACTGTTGGTTGGTATTATACATATCATCAGTTATCAGTTCTCAGGTGACATGAGTACAGCTTAGTCCGTTGACTTGACACTGTCACTTCGCCTAGAGTGTGTTCCCACTGTACTTAGATTACTACCCTACCACGGCTTAAAGGAGTCATGCAAACAGGTAGTAGTTGGGTGCAGTCCTGAAGCACTTGGAGGCAGTGATGGTTAGACAGGATTCGACTCTCCCGGTATTGGGGGTTGATATCGCGCTGTGTCTAGGGGAGCCATTACACAAAGTCCCTGGCCAGGGCAAGCGAGATATACTGGTAGGTTTCCAGTGTTATCTCAGGGTGTTCTGGGCTACACTCCAACACGACTTGTACCGCTAGTAGGGGACTTACGTTTACGGCCCACCTAGGCCCGCCATGCGATGTTCTTAGACGAACAGACCGGACTGTCCGGAGACTGTCACATACAGGCTCAGTAGGAGTTCAGATGGGTTTACCTCGTCAGTCTTCTTATCGGCATCTACCTGGGGACCATTACGTACAGCTAGTGCCGCTTGCGGTCTGTGGTTAACCCCACTGCCAGCGTAGTGTCGAGTCTTTAGAGTCCCACGCAGAGGGTTATTCGCCTTTAGGCAAAATGAGTAGAGGTCGCATGGTTTTGCGACAGGGTTCATTCACATCCGCGCACTTGTGCACGTTTGGTGTCCGGACAGCTTATACTAGAGGGCTTTGGTTTAAGCCGGATCCTAGTATATGATTTGGGATTGGTTTTATCTCATTGTATCAGTGTTCCTCGGAACACGGATACGGGTGTGTATGCACAGTTGACTGAGACAGAGGCAGAGGACTTTGATTAGGGTTGATGACCATTGTCATTTTCTTAACCCTAATGTTTATGTGTGAATTATGATTTATTGATATTAGTTAATTATAATTGTGCATGGTTAGGGTTGTTGACCATTTGACTATACTTGACTTGTTGACCTAGGTTGACAAGTTGACCATCATCATTTGATATGAAAGATGCTCTTTGATCTTTGCAAAAGCATTTAATGTGAAATGATAATGGTCAATTCTTGATTAACCATGACAATTGTCTTAGCTAATTATCTATTTTTCATAAATCACATATATGTGAGAAGGGTTGCATTATTCTTCTCACTTGTTCATTTTCATTCTCTCTCCTCCTCTTCCTCTCTCTCTAGCTCTCCCCTCTCATGAGTTGAGAACCATTTGAGCTTGAGATAATCCCTTCAAAAACACTCTCTACTCTTTCTAAGGTCCTAGGTCTAGCACACCAAGCACCTTAGTTACTTCTAGTTTGAGGTTGGAGCCAAAGGTTGTGGCCCTCGGGTGGATCTTTCTTCGGCAAGAGAAGGTGACAAGGAGAACCCGTTCTTTCACTCCAAGGAGCAAGAAGAGAAGGACTTGAAGACCTAGGTATAACCCTCTTTTCGAGTAGCTAACTCTCTTTAGCTTTGTAGTTAGTTTTGTTTAGCAAAGATCCCTCCTTTGGTTAGTCCATGTTGCCTAGTGTTGTAAAAATCGGATTTTTCATAATGTTTCCGCCTCCCCGCAAGCACCGGGGTGGGCAACGTGGACTTACAAGTTCATCGACCTGAGATCGTCATTTGACTCATGTGAGTTCCCACTGTACTTTGATTACTACCCTACCACGGCTCAAAGGAGTCGTGCAAACCGGTTTTAGTTGGGTACAGTCCCGAGCCACATGGAGGCAGTGAGCGGATAGGCAGGGGTTCGTCTCTCCCGGTATTGGGGGTGTGGTCGCGCAGTGTCTAGGAGAGCCATTACACAAAGCTCTCGGCCGAGGCATGAGATTTACTGGTAGGTATTCCAGTAGTAACTCAGGGTGGCTACACTCCGACACGACTTGTACCGCTTTTGGGTGTCTGATTTTTACCAACCCCCTAGGCCCGCCATGCGATACTCATAGACGAACGGACCGGACTGTACGGATATTGTCACTGACAGGCTCAGTAAGGTGTCGGGATGAGTTCGCTCATCGACGTCCCTTTTGGTCAATACTTGGTAGCCCATTACGTACGGCTAATACCTCTGACGTGCTAGTGGTTAAATCCACAGCCAAAGTATTGACCAGTCTTTAGAGTCCCCCACAGACAGTTTCTCAAGTTTCGGGCGAAACATTGTAGAGGCCGTATGATATATGGTAAGGTTCGATTTTATACGTGCGGTATTGCACGGATCATGATCGGACGGATCATACTAGTGGGCTTTGGTTTAAGCCGGATCCTAGTATTAGATTTGTTGGATTACTTTAGTCTCATCGCATTCGCATTCAGTCAGAATGCGGGTGCAGGTATGTATATATAGGTGAGGGGTATCCTTATGATCCATCACGAGATTACTTTAGATGTTGCCGGATCTTTTTATTGTGGCAAACATTTGGATTAATGTTTTCTTAAGGAAATAATGAGCTAGAAATTCATCATGACAATGCATTAATGTGACATGGACTTATACTATGAGTCATGGTCTCTTTTTTAGCAAAAGTGTCACATTAATGGATTGATTTATGATGATATGAGAGAAAGAGAGTGAGAGGGGCTGCCATGAGGTTATTGTTAGCTCTCATATTATTTTCCTTACTCTCTCTCATTCCATGATAACAACAAAAGAAAAGAAAAAGAAAAAGAAAAAGAAAGCCTTCTCTTCTTCTTCTTCTTCTTCCTCTAGCTCATCATCTCCTCCAATGGCAACACCTTCAACCTCCATCCAAATTAATGGATGCAAGAGACAAAGTGATCACAACATTCTCTACTTCACCTTGGGCACGTCGGCTAGCACACTTCGCGCCCGAGTTGCTTCGGATGAAGCGGGAGCCCGTAAAAAGACTTCTCGATGTGGTGCCCTTTCCGACGAGGAGATGAAGACCGGAGATGCCGCGAGGAGCTTGGGATGGTGGCCGAAGACCGAAGGACACGGATCGATCGGTATAGCCTTCTATCCCTTCTCTTGATAGCTAGTTATAGGTTAATGGTTCGATCCGGGTTTTTAGGATGCGGTAGTGCCGATTTAAAGTCAAGAAAAATTTTCGTTTCCGCATTTTGGCCTCGGATAGACGGCTGGGGCGCTACCGTAGTCCTACATGGTATCACAGCCACTCCATTAACCTAGTCTAGCTTGCTCTAACGTGTTTAGAACTTCGATCGAACAAAAATTCCGAAACCGCGTTTTCAAATGTGCAGTTTCTGTCGAAATTTTTCTGTTGTCAAAAAATTATTTAATGTGCTGCAGAAAATCAGGCAGTATTTTGTAGGAGCACTGTAGAAATTTGGTGACATGATTCATCAGTAACGCCGCGGAACCAACCCCATTTTGGCCGCGGTTCCGCCGCCGTTCTAAGCCTTCACTGCACCAAATTTTTTCAGTAGGTTCCTGAGATGGAAATGGGGTTTTTGGTATATACGTTTTGGGCCCAGATTTATTTTGAGTGCCGCAGTTGTACTTGGGGCCCACTTTGGAAATTTTGTCGATCAAAAATTTTAAACATGTTAGTTCACTGTATTTACATTATATCTGCGACCGTGAATGTCATTTGATCGATAAATCCTGTCTAACTGCTATAGCCCTTTTAGACGGATTTGCGAACATGACATTTACGTTGATGTTCTGTATTGTGCTGTGATGTTGCGGATTTGTCGCGCGGATAGCCTGGTTGCAATGTTAGTACAGTTTGGTTTATTATGTACATTTGATATTGCGGAGCGAGCGTCCGACATGTGGACTGCCGTTACTGCCTGTTTGTATATTATTCTTTTAGGGCACGACCGGGCTGAGGTCGATGTACCCGTTGTATGTATATTTTACTTTCTGTACTAGGATTACCCCGCGGAGGGGTGCATGGATAGCCGGGTTTTAGAGGGCAACGGGCCCGCATCTCATGGCTTTGAGACGGAGGGGGCTTCACTCTAGAATTGGCGGGCTATTCGCCGCACTCGTAGGGGGGACAGGTTGACCCAAGGAGGGGTGTGTAGGGTTCCTAGGCACACTAAGGAGGTCTCACAAGGTATCAACCATGCCGATTTCAAATTTTACAAGTGCCGAGAAACCCTAATACGGATTCGTTGACTAGAGTTTAGGTGAAAAGTGAAACTAGTTAACATTTTAACTAAAAGAAAGAGGCTACAAATTTTGTAGATCCGGTTCTCCACTTCCTTAGCTCCACGTAGACGTCCCCTCTGTCACGACCCAAAAAATTTGGCCCGTGACGGCCCTAATACTACTCAACGCCCTAAGACGTGACGTAGCAAAAGAAAGCCAAAACCCAGAAGTCTAAACCATAAAAGTACGGAAAAGATAATATAAGTTTTGAAACATTAGAAATCGCAACCCAAATTCTTTAAAAAGTCTTACTTTCTTTCTTTAAAATTTTAGCAGCACCCCCTTTTTGTAAAGACTAGTCAAGATGAATGCAACACAAAAATAATGACAGTAGAGAAAAAGCTGTATATAAAAGACATCAAATCCACAATAATACACATAACGTCCTCACCAAGTCTCTAAGTCAATAATACAATAGTAGATGGAGAGTACAAAATACAATGAAGGTACAATATGAAATACAGATAACCACCAACCCACCTAAGCAAAATAGTACTGTGAGCTGAGGCGGTATCTGGAGCAAAAGATGATAGCTGGTTAGCTGAATAGAGAAATAGCCTGCCTCGACTAGTCTGGGGAACAAGCTGAAACACCTGTGGCACAACGGGGGTGAGTTGCCAACTCGTGAATAGTATAAAACATATGCAGGTAATCGCAGGAATGCACGTACAGCATGAATCTAAGATATGCGATTACAGTAATAATATGTCATGCAAATGCTGAAATAAGGAGGGTACACTAGCAGGTACAATCAATATGTGAAGCAATAGTAACATGACAATAGTATGCAATAACCATGCAAAAAGGATATGAGAATGTAGATATGCAACTATTATAAGGGTACACTAACAGGTACTGCCACTATATGAATCTGTGCATAAAAATAAGTAAGGGTGAGGTATAGGGTAGAATATGTCATTTCCACGGAAATCTGACATCGTGGCAGGATCACAATCCATCAAGACACTCAGATCCCAAATCCTCAAATCAGCCCCCACATTGGGCTCTCACAACACATAAGTCTCACATCACCTCAATGTACAATATCGAAAAGCTCTCCTATATCTCGAATGTACAATTCAACAATCTCATTCATATCCAATATCCAATCTTAATGAATCACCTATATCCCAAGTCGAATTCCAAGTAAGAATCTAACATCCTAAAGGTATATATATATGTACAGAAATGAAAATGATGGGGGCAATACACATATATTAGCGTCCCATTCCACTAATATTGGTGTAAGGGTATATATAACAACGGCTAAATCCCCTGTTATATATACAAAAAGGGGTTAAAGAAATATCATGAAAACAGTGTGCCAAGTATCGACACAGAAATCCTCGTACATCGGGCTCCGTCAGTCCGGATCGGCCCACGGGGTCCGTCTGCGGTGTCGGCCCTCAGCCCCGACAGTACAGATCATCCCGCATCCATCTCTCGACTCTGGCCAGTATCCTCCGGACAACTGCCAGGTCCAACCAATCACCGGTAGGTACTCGCCCGCCTCCAGGCTCAATCGGCAAACCCATCGATCTTCTTGCCGAGGGGAACCATACCGGGCCCCACCATGTACTCTCATACGGCAACCACACCTCGTATGGAGTATATAATCAGCACCGATAAAACTCATGGGGGACGCTCAAATATCATATCAAGGAAACCGGGTTGTTCCATGTATGCATAATTTCATGAACTCCCGCGGTTCCCAAATCCCGAAAACATCATATAAAATCCAGATAAACAATGCGCAAATCCAGGAATAAATGTATGCGATATATCTGAATTGCGAGTAGGTAAACAAAAGTATATAGCTGAACCAGATGTATGCGAAATCAAGATAAGGTACAGCTAAGTAACATCAGTAATGTAAATATGCGACAGCAACTGAATATGTGTCTAACATACAGGTGTTGCAATGTATAGGTATCTACCTATAAGAACTGATGTCATATACCCCCCTGGGTATAAGAAGAATATGAGTAAGGTATCCCCCGGTATAAGTAAAATATCTAAAAGGTATACCTGTAGCTGTATGGCAAGGTGTAAATGTACCTATCACTAAAGGTATGATACACTATAGGTATACCGGTAGCTAGATGTCATGTGTGGTAAGCAATAGTAGCTATAAAGGGTAGTGTGTGACATGGCAATTATTGACGGTGTGTGTGTAGCATACAATCCGTGCTCGTGCAATATGAACCGTCAATAATTTGTGCAGTGTCCTACGGCTGCTAGTCACAGAATAACAATATCTAAGGAAATACAGTAAAGGCGCATTTCTACAATGACGTAGAATGTGCGACAGGTATTTGAATCCTAGCCCAGACGCATAACGCCATGCGGGCGATTCCCCTGTAGATGTTAAATCTACTCACCTACACTCCACGCTAGGTGAATCCTACCATCTGCTCCTCCCTGTAGCCATGTCCGTAGTTCCTTCCTGCAAACCTGCAAATACGACATGCAAATCATATATAGCCAAAATATTCCGCGAAACGCGATATCGAACCAAAACGAGAAACTCGCGTCGCGAACTAAACGCGCGTGTGCACGATACGCTGAATCGTGTGTGTACGCATCTAAAACCATCGCGACACGCCGCGATACGCTGGATCACAGAACTCACTCACGTATCGCGCGTATCGCGCAAACACAACGGACACCAAAAACGACATATAGTCCTAGATTTTCCTACAGGTAAGATATCACAAAACTAGACATGCCAAAGACCTAGACAACACAGAAGAGAGCCCTACACAAAACCCCAGCATCCCTACCCCCTACTTGGCCGCAAATTGCGGCCAAAAACATGAAATTGGCGGCCACTGTTGGGAGTTAGGGGGTCGTGCTCTGGGGGTGGTGTCTAGACCTAGGTATCATGTCCCAGTCTTCTCAATTTCACTCTGTAAGGTCCAGGTCCATAGTAGATTCCAGATATCACAAATATCGCTTAAAAACGACAATTTTGCACAATTAAGAAACCTTATGGTATTTTAGTGTAATCTGGGGATTTCTCAGTGTGAGTGACCCTATTAACACTACACTGAGCTAGGTTAACCAAATCCAACACATTCCAACCAAAATTCCACACAAATTACCTTAATTAGCACAAAACTAGCAATAATCGCACACCGAAACTAAACTAACGCACAACTAAGCAAACTAGGGATTGGGTTCAGAAAATTATACCCACAAGGATCACAAAAAGCAGGAGAAGGAGTGTGTGGAGCTGCTCCAAGTTGCTGGAGCTCAAGCTGCTGCTGCTGTTGCCTCTGAAGCTGCTGCTGCTTCTGCTTCTGCTGCTGCTGTTGCTTGCTTTGCTGCTGCTGCTGCTTGCTACTTCTGCTTCTGCTGCTGCTTCTGGTGCTGCTGCTGCTGATGATGATGATGATGTTGTTGTTGTAGTTGATGTTGTTGCTGTTATTGTGTTGTTCTTGCTGTTGTGTGTGAGTGAGAACAAGAGAAAAGAGAGGAAATGAGAGAAATGAGTGAGAGTGAGAGTAAACACCAAGTCCCCTCCCATTCTCACTCTCTCTCTCTTCATTAAATAGGCATGGCACAAGCCATGTTGCCCCATGCCCATTTCTCTCTCAAGTCAACCATTCAACCATATAAAATTTCCATTTAAATTCATTTTTATTTTTAAAGCAACCATGAATAAATACAACCATAACTCTTAAACTAATCACAAAACTAACTTAAGACAAATGGTTAGTTAACCATGATTGCTAATCATGATTAAACCCCCAAAACAACCCTAGTATCATGCACAAGTGTGTGTGTGCCTAACAAAATTCTAATAAAATACACAATAAATAGGATAAAATATTTAAAACTAAATTTGGTAAACTTTTTGTTGAAAACCATACTTTTAAAAAATATAATTAGCTACAAAACACATTCTAAGGTGTTACACCCTCGCTGTCCATCTCGAATCTCGGACTCTTGCATCGGCTTCATCGGAGAAATGGGCGGGCTAAGTCGTCGGCTTCGATGCCGAAGATGATCTACGTCGAGGCAATACAAGGTCAAGCTCCAACTTCACTAAGTTGTGAAACTTGTGAAGAAAACACCCAATACTACTTGGCAAGAGGTAGAGGATGAAGAAATAGGAGGTGGGTTCACTTTAGAATTGGATTTCTCACTCATTTGCTCAAGTTGCCATTGATGAAGGCAAGGTTTCTTTCTTGAAGAAGAAGAAGAAGAAGATGAAGAATATGATAAGCCTCTTTCAAAAAATAGAAAACAATATGATACTTATCATAATCTTAACCTTAGTTAGGTATAGAGAATAAACTAAGGTTAGTTGGAATGGTTAGGGTTAAGCATGAGATAAGAATGGTTGACTTGTTCAAAGCTTCAAGAAGCTTCAACTAACAAACAAAATAAGCCACCATTCCTAATATTTTCCAAAATGAATAAATAAATAAATAACTAAGTAAATAAACAAAACCCTAACCATTCATATAACCATGGTTTAATCTTTACACAAACCCAAGTGAGCAAGTATCATCAAACATGATACAAACAAGTGCACAAAAATATATCACATATACAATGTGCATCAAGTGAGAAAATCCTTTTAAAATGAACCAATACTAGTTAATGCAAAGTAATATATCAAATATATAATTATACATTAAATCAACACTTGATTCAATGATCCGGTCATGTCGCACATAACCGACTAGTATCCAATGTATCGACTCATCGAATCAATCTTCGATTCGATAACTAGGTTATATCGTATACAACCAATCGAAACATTCATCGCGAGAATGAAATACGGTATCACATACACGCATTATTCTCGGTCCCGCACATATCTCATATGCGCTCCTATTTCGTTTCGCTTGAGCCAGGAAACCTCTGTGTAGGACTCTAAAGACCCGTCAATACGCCGGCAGCAGATGCTGATCATATCAAGCACCCACAAGCCGCAAGCGGTCTGCTAAACGTAACGGCCACCCGGGTATTGAGCGATCAGAAGACCGACGAGCAAGCCCGCTCATACTCCTGTGAATCCAATCAGTAACACTTACCGTACAGTCCGGTCTGTTCGTCTGATATGTCGCATATCAAGTCTAGGGGTGGTAAACGTCAGACCCCAATAACCGATAAGTCATGCCAATGTGAGGCTCATAACGGGTCGAGAAACTACTGGTAACACTTACCAGCAAATCTCTGATCAGCCCTGGCCAGGGACTTCCCTGTTACGGCCAATCGAGCACAGCGCAACATCAACCCCCAATACCGGGAGAGACGAAACCCCTCCTATCGCTCATTGCCTCCATGTGACTCGGGACTGTGCCCAAAAACCACCGTTTTGCACGCCTTCATGGACGTGGTAAGGTGGAGATCAAAGCACAGTAGGAATCACACAAGACTCTATGACGATCTCGGGTCTACAGACTAACTTGCACAAGTGTCACCTGAGAACTGCCAGCTGACGTGAGGTATAATACCATCTGGGAGTTCTCAACGAGTCCGTCCAGTGTACCCAGTCTCCACTGAGCACCCGTATACCATCTCTGATGTCAAACACCAATGGATATGGGATCATCCATCGCCCATCTCATAGGTCGAGAAGCGTATACGCTAGTCTACACTGGTATATCGATGCCCCGTCTCGATACACCCACGACTAGGGACCTTGAAGGATGTACTTATGGACTACCATGTCCCCACTAGTATGATCTGCATCATAGTCCAGGCAGTCAAGTACACATCCTAAGGGCTTTACCAACATGTAACTATAAGACAGTTTAAAGAGACTAGTATACATGTTAAGATAAAGAGTAACCAGATAGCATACTATCATATCGAGCAAGAAAGTCATCTCTATATATGTCCAAGCATCCAATATAATATACATCATCTGTACAATACTGGCCTCTAGGGCATACATACAACTAAGTTACCGGATTCCGTGAAGTGCTGGGTGGTCCATTCACGTTGTTAAAGGGGGCTGCTTCGCTTCAGGTTCTGGCGGGTAACTTGTCGCGCCCGTAGGGATCTAGGATTTCATTGCACAGGCTATCCACACGACCAGGGGAACGTCGGGTTTCAGCAGCGGCTCTGTGAAACCCGGGGCTTCCAGATTATCTGTATTGTTCTGTGATGCTTATTACATTTCTGTGATATTGCATTTTATCACGCCTTGAGCGAATATTATATATTGATATATATACTAGTAGATGTTGTATATGTTTTACATCCGCGCTAGTCCAGTCCCCGCTCTGTCGTTAGTTAAGTAACCTAACGGGTGATGACGGGACCCAGTGGCGAATGCGGATGGCATATGCGTACATCATTATTTTCGTTCTTTGTGGTGTGATCATTTGATGGGACTGCGTTGATTCGGATCAATGAAAGCTAAACAAACCTATTCTGATGTTGTTGGAACAATTTTTCAAAAAGCTGTTATTGCAAGGACGTTCTCTTTTGTTTTGCACAGTGGTATTCGGTTATGAATATCTAGCACCTCTGTCGACGAGGCAAGGGCCGAGATCCCTTCACCAGGAGTGACCCCTTGGACAGAAGTTTGCGTCAGGGTAATAACTTCACTATAGCCGATTACTTTTTGCTTTGCATCGTGGTATTCAGTTGGAATATCCTGCACCTCATTCCACGGGGAAAGAGCCGAGATCCCTTCACCGAGAGTGACCTCTTTAGCAAAGGTTTTCGTCACAATATTTTTATAAAGAGCTATGCAGTTCCTTCAACGATATCAAGTTCATTAGGTCAAAGGTTTTTCGCCAAAATCCAGCCGTAGCCCTCCGTCATTTCCTACGGGTATTATTTAGTATTCGTGCTGCGTTTGTTGACCTAGTCAAGACGTAGTGTTCGGTAGCTAAGTGGTACTTGTTTGTTGCATAAATGGGATTGGTTAGGACAGTCGTGCGGCCTTGTTGACCGAGTCAAGGGCACGTACTGGTGGGTTTAATGCAATCTAGAATAATGACGGGTTGAACTTGACTGGCGGTTTATGGTTTGTTGACCCAGTCAAGGTCATAAGCCGCTTAGGGTAAAAAATCACATCGGGAGTTTCTAAAGAAACTGAAACTTGCCAGGCATGCACATACCTTCTGGAGTGTGATAACGCGAGTGGATTCCATCACGTTATCATGCGATGATAGTTGGATCCCGATTCCCACTGATGAGTTGGTTTACTCCTCGGGTGATCCCGACTAATTCTTCTTTCAGGTTTGGAGGAGAATTTGAGGTTACAGTGGGAGGTTTCCTGATTAGATAAAGTGATAACCATTCTGATCTAGGTTTGAGTGCACGCTGAGTATTTCTTTTCACTCTCTCTTTGGCACCGACCATGACCCGACCCTTGACTATGACTCAGTGACCAAGTTGACCGAATCTTCTTAAAACACTGGCTTTTGGATTGTCAAGAGTTGCATACCTCATTGCCACTCCTACTTTTACCCTTTTCTCCAGGACACCCCGTATTACTACGAACGTCCACTTCCATTGGATAAAACCATCGTATGGTTATATACGAACTCGAAGGAATTTATTCGAGGATGGTTTCCGGTTCTGGAGAAAAAGAATAGGACTATTCATTTGTCTTTTCCTTTTACCTTCTCTCAGGTTGCGAGTGCTCCTTGGCTTAGGGGATAGTACACCCATTACGCCTATTGGATAGTCTTCTTCCAAACCTTAGGCTGGTACCGAACGGTAGGGAATGAAGAAAGCTGATTAGCCTAAGTGTGGTGTACAGAAGGTATTAAGTAAAGACAAATAAAGGGATTAGTAAGAGGGCAAAGTAAACCGCGACCGCTATTCACGATCAAAACCAAGTATTTCATCGCCACTCCTACATCACCTTTGTATTTCTCCAGAACACTCTGTATCACTATGAAGATCCACAGTTTATTGGATACTCCATCGTATGATTATATACGAACTCGAAGGAACTTGTTCCAGTTCGGGGATGGATTCTGGTTCAGGAGAAATAGGAATAAGGTTTTATTCAGTTGTCTTTTATCCTCACCTTCTCTCAGGTTGCGAGTGCTCCTAGGATTAGGACAGTACACCCATTATGCTTATTGGATAGTCTTCTTCCAAACCATAGGCTGGTGCCGAACGGTAGGGAAGGAAGAAAACCATTTATCCTAAAAGGGTGTACAGAAGATAATAACTAAAGACATATGAAGGGATTTGGAGAGATGGCAAAGAAATATACGGTTACAGTTGTGAATCTGGATAATAGAAGAGGCATTACTAGGAATACCCGGATACCCCTACGAAACATTTCAATGTTTTAGTTTCACTGTGTACTGTTAAAAGAAAAATGATTTCCCAATTAGCCCTTGCTCCAGGGTATGCATTTACTAGGTATGATTCTCACATCTGTATGGTTTTGCAGATGATGAGTGGGAGCAAGTTATTGGGAATTAGGTGATTGTCCTCATTATATCGGGATTCGTTGTAATTGGTGAAATTTGAGGAAATCACCTGGGTTGTTTACCGGACGGCAAATATTTGGTTTTGAATATCCGTTGTTATGCACCAATTTCAAATTGATATATCTGTACGTCTATTTTTATAGAGTGAGATATAACTTTTTGAAATTATGTCGATCGCATTTACCTATATAAGTGGATGGTTAGGTAGGGAGCATTAAACAGCGGTGTAATTCTTCTGAACCATAAGTACAGTTTTCAACCTACGACACACAGGGAATGAGTTAGTAGACTCAAGGGACTTATACAGAGTATTGTATGTTGTCCAGTGTCCATTAGGACAGAGGGGTTGGTCCTCGTACTATATTCGGTTTACTTATGACTTCTCTAGTTCTTAAACAAGTGTTTCGTAGAAACACAAGGTCTGAGTTTTGAGAAGTTATAGGTATATGAATAAAGTAGAGAACCAGGTATTGCAAGTATCAGGATTCTTCAAGGTGATCGAAAATGTAGATACTTGTGTATGGTATTCAGTTGATAGTAATGATTAAAAGAGATTGCTTCTCTTTCAGGTTACTCATAATTGGAAGCATTCCTAAGTTGAGTAATGCTGATCGGCCTCCTTCCATTTAGTTGACATGCACTGGAGACAGCTGCATGATTTGAATCTGGTTCCAATTAAATCAGTGTCTCTGTTTCTATATTGGATATATAATAGTTCATATCTTAACATTGTTAAGGTACGGGGAGTTGTCCGGCTTATGCTTAAAACCAGACTCTGGATAACTCAAGGCACGTTTCTGTAATGGCTGTTTGTGGGTTGACCCAGGCTATGACGAGGGTTGACTTTCTACCATCTGGAAGATCAATAGTGATATTATTCTAGACTCGCCACAGTTTTAATAAAATGGATTTTTTCAGAAAACAGAAGTGTGAGTATGGTAGAACTGGAAGTGATTCCAGAACCGCAAACGATTACTGAAAATTTGATAAAAACCTAAAGATTCAATCTGGTTTGACATTCCATTGGCCACTCGGCAGATATGGTGGGTAACCTCAGGCACCCGAGAGGTACTCCGGTAGCCTCAAGGACGGTGACAGGGAGGTTCTTGTTTACCCAGACTTGCCATTGCTGTTGTTCCAGACTGTGAGACCCGACAGGAGGATGAATATAGCGTCGTTCTGAACTGGCTTTAGAAGTGTACGTGTATATCACTCTGCCAGAGGGTTGTCGTAGTCAGTGGGAGCAGCGGAAGCATAGTGGACAAGTAGCTTATGTCTATTTATGGACTAAAGCAGATATAGCGGAGATAGATCATCTATTTCTGATGTGACAGTCATAGGTTTGACTTCATCAGAATAGGGGATGGATCTGTTAAGAAGGTAGTAGGGTGTGATGTCCTGGTATTTGGATGACATACACAGAGTGGGAAGTGAAATTCCTATACTACGATCGGTTTTACAGTGGTTGTCACACAATGGTTTCTCCACATAGGATATGGATATTATATCAGATATACTGGTTACTAGATCTATGGTTTTAGATCTAGATTTTGGTAGTTTCCCAATCTGGGTACTTTGACAGCATTCTAAAACTGTTTTAGAATGGACGACTCCTGGCACGGTAGTGTACCTGCAGGTGATGGAGTCACCCTCTCTAAAGGTTTCTTACAGACTAAAGGGGAGAGGGATGTGCATGATTGGCAGATCACTTGCTAAGGCAATTGAGTCAATCATGAGATGTCAAGTACCACACCAGATGATGTTTTTGCACTAGATGAGATAAGTTGATATTTTTCTAATCCTGGAGAAACGATCGGAAGCAGTTTTAGAACATAAGTGGATGTTCTAGGAATATGATAGCAATAACCTCTTTCGGGAAACGGTTATCATTCCAGGCTTCCAAGGTGACCAGGATGACAGAGTGATTGTCAGAGTTATAGTTTTCCCTTTGACGAGGGAAGTATTTTGGATAGGTGGTTCAAGCGGATACTGAGGGAGGCATGTCACAGGATACTGATTAAGTTCAGTTGACGATACAGTGTAAGAAGTTTGGATTTGGAGTTCATTTATGAGCTAGATCCCATCAGATATCCAGACACATTCTAAGACAGGTATTGCTCATTTCGGGAGATGGGTTTCTCCGCGAACTTGAGATAAAGAGAGACATAGAAAGAAACACCAGAGCGGATCCACTCGCTGAGGCTATTCCTCGAACGCAATAGTTTCGCAAACGAGCTTTGTGAAACTGATTCGTAGAGGAGTTGGGTGTTCGGTATCACACGGGATGTGAGTATGCGACATCGCAATAATTAGCCTTGAGTGCAAGTGGGAGATTATTGGATATAGTGCCCTCAGAGTCAATTATTGGATCACAGGCACGTGATTGCAATGATTGAGAGAGGACCTATACCGTTAGAACAGTCTTACTCAAGATGATAGTATGCTATCTGGTTTATCTTTATCATCGTGTACTGCTTTAGGTGACCTTACAGGTCACTATTGCACATTGATAGAGCCCTTAGGATTCTTGCTTGACGGCCAGCAGTATGATGGTGATCATATACGTGGGAGCTGGGGTCTATAAGCACATCCTTAAAAGGTCCCTAGTCGTGGGAGTTTTCAAGACAGGGCATCGATACTCTGAAGTAGACTAGTGTATACAGTCGAGACCTCGACGAGGGGCGGTGGCCGGTCTCACAAGCCACTGGTGTTAGTTGGTTCACCTAAGATGTATACAGGTGCTCATTGGGTTATGAGTACACCGGACAGGACTTGCCGGGAACATGCTAGTTAGGATTATACCAGACGTTAGATAGCAGTTCCCTGGTGACATGTGTGCAGGTTAGTTCATCGAACTGAGATAGTCATTTGTCTCGTGTGAGTTCCCACTGTACTTTGATTACTACCCTACCACGGCTTAAAGGATTCGTGCAAACAGGTTTTAGTTGGGTACAGTCCCGAGCCACATGGAGGCAGTGAGCGGATCGGCAGGGGTTCGTCTCTCCCGGTATTGAGGGTGAGGTCGCGCTGTGTCTAGGAGAGCCATTACACAAAGCCCTCGGCCGAAGCAAGAGATTTACTGGTAGGTGTTCCAGTAGTATCTCAGGGTGTTCTGGGCTAAACTCCGACACGACTTGTACCGCTTTTGGGAGTCTGACTTTTACCAACTCCCTAGGCCCGCCATGCGATACTCATAGACGAACGGACCGGACTGTACGGATATTGTCACTGACAGGCTCAGTAGGGTGTCAGGATGAGTTCGCTCATCGACGTTCCTTTTGGTCAATACTTGGTAGCCCGTTACGTACGGCTAATACCTCTGACGTGCTAGTGGTTAAATCCATAGCCAAAGTATTGACGAGTCTTTAGAGTCCCCCACAGACAGTTTCTCAAGTTTCGGGCGAAACGTTGTAGAGGTCGTATGATATATGGCAGGGTTCGATCTTATACGTGTGGTATTGCACGGATCATGATCGGGCGGATCATACTATTGGGATTTGGTTTAAGCCGGATCCTAGTATTAGATTTGTTGGATTACTTTAGTCTCATGGCATTCGCATTCAGTCGGAATGCGGGTGCAGGTATGTATATACTGGTGAGGGGTATCCTTGTGATCCGTCACGAGATTACTTTAGATGTTGCCGGATCTTTTTGTTGTGGCAAACATTTAGATTAATATTTGCTTAAGGAAATAATGAGCTAGAAATTCATCATGACAATGCATTAATGTGACATGGACTTATACTATGAGTCATGGTCTCTTTTTTAGCAAAAGTGTCACATTAATGGATTGATTTGTGATGATATGAGAGGAAGAGAGAGAGTGAGGGGCTGCCATGAGGTTATTGTTAGCTCTCATATTATTTTCCTCACTCTCTCTCATTCCAAGATAACAACAAAAGAAAAGAAAAAGAAAAAGAAAGCCTTCTTTTCTTCTTCTTCTTCCTCTAGCTCATCATCTCCTCCAATGGCAACACCTTCAACCTCCATCCAAATTAATGGATGCAAGAGACAAAGTGATCACAACATTCTCTACTTCATCTTGGGCACGTCGGCTAGCACACTTCATGCCCGAGTTGCTTCGGATGAAGCGGGAGCCCGTAAAAAGACTTCTCAATGTGGTGCCCTTTCCGACGAGGAGATGAAGACCGAAGATGCCGCGAGGAGCTTGGGATGGTGGCCGAAGACCGAAGGACACGGATCGATCGGTATAGCCCTCTATCCCTTCTCTTGATAGCTAGTTATAGGTTAATGGTTCGATCCGGGTTTTTAGGATGCGGTAGTGCCGGTTTAAAGTCAAGAAAAATTTTCGTTTCCGCATTTTGGCCTCGGATAGACGGCCAGGGTGCTACCGTAGTCCTACACTAAGTATGCCCACTTTTTAGAAAATTAATTTTTTGTAAAAGGAAATAGTGGGAGCGCAATAGAACTGGAAGAAATTCCTGAACCATAAACTATTTCTGAAAGAATGGTAGAACCAGAGGTTTCAAAAGAATCGGAAATCCCTACGCCAATCCACAGGGCTAGTAGGAAGTCTCATCCGCCCGAGAGATACAACGGTTTTCTCATAGACGGGGATCGAGAGGAATGCATCATTGACAATGATGAGCCAACTAGCTTCCAGTAAGCCATTCAGAGCGGCGACTCGGTAAAATGGCTGGATGCAATGCGAAACGAAATGGAGTCCATGTACACCAACAAAGTATGCACTTTGAACATTGCTCCAGAAGGGGTAAAACCCGTAGGCTGCAAATGGAACTTTAGAAAGATGATTGGTGTAGATGGATAGGTTGAAACCTATAAGGCTAGACTTGTTGTAAAAGGTTTTCATCAAAAACTTGGTTTGGACTATGATGAAACCTTTTCTCCAGTGTCTATGCTTAAATCCATTCGGATTCGCCTTGCCATTACTGCCTTCCACGATTTTGAGATCCGACAGATGGACTTTGAAACGGCTTTTCTAAATGGTAATTTGAAAAGGTGCGTCTATATGGATCAGCCGGAGGTTTTCAATCAGAGTGGGAGCAGCGGAATAGTGTGCAAGTTGCTTAAGTCCATTTATGGACTAAAGCAGGTGTTGTTGAATTGGAACATCTATTTTTATTGAGACAGTCAAAGAATTTGACTTTATCAAAAATTCAGATGAACCATGCATTTATAGTAAGATTGTAGCAAGAACCGTGTATAGGGTTACTAGGCACTCTCACAAGGGTCTATAAGGCATCAACCATGCCCGATTCAAAATTTAGACGTGCCGAACAACCCTAACCAAGATCTTAGACTAGAGTTTAGGCGAAACATATAGCAAGTAAACAACTTTACTTCTAAGAGTTAGGGATTACAACCTTTGTAGTTCGGTCCTTCACTTCATAAGCTCCGTGTTGTGGTCCCTTCGCTGCGATCATCAAGTTTCCGGACTCTAGAGAGGCTCCACGAAGAGAAAGATGCATGCTTGCTTCCGATCTTCGATAACAAAGATGATCTACCTTGAAGTTTCTTTAACACAAGCTCTCACTCACTAATGAAGTGAACACCCTAATCTAATTGGCTAGATTAGATGAGGATGATGAGGTAGGAATTTAGCTCTAATTTGTTTTCATAATCTCACACTAAATCATCACAAAAGGAAAACCTAGAATGCTTTTTTAAGAGCTCAAGGAAGAAGAAGAAGAAAGAATCCTTTTTGTGATGAATAATGAAATTGTAATGATAATTACAAATGCAACCATGGTTGACCAAAGAAAGGTCTAACCATTGTAGAGAGTTAACTAGGGTTAAAGGGTGTGGGTTGGGTTAGGAAATATCTTGCAAAATATCTAAACTAAATATCTTTGCAAGAAAAAAAATAAAAGCTTCTAGAAAAGTTTAACCCAAATCAAACCCTAACCTCGTTTAATCTCCACTAATCATATTGCATTAGTAATTATAACATGTTACAATATTATATATCACATATATAATATATTTTTGTAACAAAAGAAAATAATACAATTAACATATATCGCATATATATCAATGTATTATCCGGTGAGAAAATGAAATAATAAAGCGAGCCAATATTAGATAATGTAATGTAATATATCATATATATAATTATACATTAAATTATCGAATCAACACTTGATCCGACAATCCGGCTATTTCCCAAATAACCGACTAATATATATACTTGTACCGATTCGTCGAATCAACACTTGATCCGATGACCCGGCTGATATCAAATATCGCTTGAATAAAATACGGTATCTCATATCGCATTATCCTCGGTCATGCACATATCACATTTGTGCTCCTACTCCGTTTTGCCTGAGTCAAGAAACCTCTGTGTAGGACTCTAAAGAATCGTCAATACGCCGGCAGTAGGTGATGGTCATATCAAACACCCATAAGCTGCAAGCGGTTAGCTAAACGTAACAGCCACCCAGGTATTGAGCGATCAGAAGATCAACAAGCCAGCCTGTACATTCTCCTGTGAATCCAATCAGTAACACTCCAGTACAGTCCGGTCTCTTCGTCTGATATGTTGCATATCTAGTTTAGGGGTAGTATACGTCAGACCCAGTAACCGATAAGTCGTGTCGATATGAGGCTCATAACAGGTCGAGAAACTACTGGTAACACTTACCGGTAAATCTCTATATCAACCCTAGCCAAGGATTTCCAGTTATAGCCAATCGAACACAGCACAACATCAACTCCTTATACCGGGAGAGACGAATCCCCTCCTATCGCTCATTGCCTCCATGTGATTCGGGATTGTACCCAAAAGCCACCTTTTTGCACGCCTCATGGACGTGGTAAGGTGGAAATCAAAGCACAGTGGGAATCACACAAGACTCTATGACGATCTCGGGTCTACAGACTAACATGTACCAGTGTCACTAGAGAACTGCCATCTGACGTGAGGTATAATACCATCTGGGAGTTCTCGGCGAGTCCGTACAGTGTACCCAGTCTCCACTGAGCACCCGTACACCATCCTTGATGTCAAACACCGATGGATATAGGATCATCCATCGCCCATCATATGGGTCAAGATGCATATACGCTAGTCTACTCTGGTGTATCGATGCCCTGTCTCGATACACCCTCGAGTAGGAACAGTTATAGGATGTACTCGTCGACTACCGTGGCCCTACTAGTATGATCTCATCATAGTCCCAGTAGTCGAGTACATATCCTAAGGGCTTTATCAACATGTGAGAGTAAGACAGTAAACTAATATAAGTCAACATGTTAAGATAAAGAGCAACCAGATAGCGTACTATTATGTCGAGCAAGAAAGTCCTCCCTATATATGTCCAAGCATCCACTACAATATACATCGTATGTACAGTAATGGCCTCTAGGGCATACATATAACTAACAATCTCCCACTTGCACTAGGGCCATCTGTTGTGGTATAGCATACCCAACAATCAGCTGTGGTTGAAGTATCTCATTCTCAACCATCCCATAAAAGTCTCTATTGGGAAACAGACCTTTGTGAGTGGATCCGCACTGTTGTCCTCTGTGTCTACTCTCCTGACCTCGATCTCCCGGGAGATCAACCATCTCCATGATTAGGTGATACTTCCTAAGAATTATATCTGGATTTCTGATTGGACGGGGGTTCCTTGGCTAAAGCCACAACTCCATTATCACACAATGGCAGGAACGAAGTTCATCTCATGAACTATATATATCCAGACTACCTCTTTGGTAGCATCTTTGGTAACGATGTATCTTGCCTTTAATCGTCTAGTATGTCACGGTATCTAGCTTGGAACTCTTTCAACATACCGTCCCTCCACTGAGGGTAAAGACAATGCCTGCGACTGACATTCAGTCGTCCTTATCACCCTGGAACCATTCCAGTGATTCTCCCCAGGATCGATTGATACCATCTCACTACAACTAGTGAGAATTCTAACATCCAATTAGATCTATCTCATAGATATAAAATTTAGGATTTAGGAGGTATCAACTTGATCCTATATGGAGAATCTTTGTGATAAGAGGAGATTGACCGAGCGTAGCATACGAAACTCCTTCCCTATCAAGAGTATGTCATCCACGTACTCTATGAGGATCATCACCATACTCTCTACTACCTTTTTGTATATACAAGGTTCATCTACCATTTTGATGAAGTCAAACTCTTTGACTACAACATCAAAACAAATGTTCCAACTCCGTGATGCCTGCTTTATCCTATAAAGCATCTTGCACACGTTTCCGCTGCTCCCACTTTCTACGAAGCCCTCTGGCTATGTACTTATAGACGCTCTCTTCTAAAACATCATTTAGAAAAGCAGTCATAACACCCAACCACCAGATATCGTAGTCATGGTATGTAGCAGTGGCAAGTAGGATCTGGATGGACTTAAGCATAGTTTTGAAAGTCTCAACTTTTCCATGTACACCAAGTAATCTTCTCAAGATATACTTGCTCCTGATGGGGATTTAACCCTTCAGATAAAGCAACCAAAGTCCATACTTTGTTGGTGTATAAGGATTCCATCTCAGATCGCTAAGCATCCAACCATTTTTACAGAGTCCCACTCCTGATGGCCTACTCGAAACTAGTTGGGTCATCATCTCATGATGCAATCCTCGCTCCCACTATCATAGAGAAACCGAAGTATCTCTCAGGTGGGTGAGGAACCCTACTAGATCGGCGGAGAGGCTGAAGTTCGTTGGAAACTACTGAATCCTTTGGTTCTACCAAATCATCGGCTGCAGTTTTGTATTGCTGGAACTCATTCCAGTTCTACCTCTTGACCACTAATTTTTCATAAGAAATTCCCTTTCACAAAGGTTTCATGCTGAGAAACAAAACATTTTTTGTTCCTTGGTTAGGTAGAAGATATTCCCTTGCGAATGCTTGGGATATCCAACAAACTTCCACAGAACTGACTTTACCTCAAGCTTGTCCGGATTATGCTTTTAGACATAGGCCGGACAACCCCAAATCTTAATTTACTTAAGATATGGGCTCTTCCCATTCCATATCACATATGAAGTGGTAGGCATCTGATATGATTGGAACCCTATTCAATAGGTATGCAGCTTCACAAGTGCATAACTTCCAAAAGGAAATAGGAAACTTAGTAGTACTCATCATAGAGCGCACCATATCAAATAGGGTGTATTTGCTCCGCCCCGATACATCGACGTGCTATGGTGTATACGGAAGAGTAATGCTGAGAGAGAATCTCATTCTCCTTTAGAAAAGTGCAGGAATTCCGTGCTCAAGTATTCTCCTCCTTGATCTCATCAAAGGACATAATACTTATACCCGTTTTTGGTTCTCTACTTCTAACTTATATTCTGTGAATATCTCAAAAGGTTCAGACTTGTGTTTCAACAGGAACATATGTTCGAATCTTGAGAGATAATCGGTGAATGTAATGAAGTAGAAAGAACTAGTCCTGGCATATGTAGACAGGGGACCTTACATACATCAGCATGTATCAATCCCAAGAGTTCACCAACTCTTTCTCTGTTTCTAATAAACAGAGTTGTGGTCATCTTATCTTTGTGATATGACCGGCAAGTTTCACAAGATGTAAATTCAAACTAATTTAAATATGCATCTAGATGTAACTTAGCTAGTCGGGTCGCATTGATATGACCTAGTCTATAATGCCTCAAGAAGGATTCGTTCATTTCTGAACTCTTCCACTTGTGTGTGTTCTGTTTACTAAGAACTGTAGTTTGATTTAGAACGTCTATGTTTTTAGATAACGTGCCTGAACTGATCAACCTTTGATATAGGAAATGTTCAAAACATTATCCAACAATACAAAATTATATCCTTCTTTACTAATAAAGATACTTGATATGATGTTGTATATCAGGTTCGGTATCTAATAACATTCGTTCAGAATCAATGTATTCTAGTAATACAGGGTGATAACTACCAACAGACTTGGCTGCAACACTTGCACCGTTTTCTATCTCATGAAACTTATCACCCGTTCCCAGTTCTCTACCTTTCTGTAGCCCATGTAATATATTACATATATGGGATCCTGATTCGGTGTCTCATACCCAGGACGTAAAGTATACTGAGAAACGGTTCTCTGTAATGAACACACCTGAAGAAGATGCATCAGCATGCACTTTCTTCGTTTGGGCGGCACGGGAATTCTGGTAATCCCCTATTTCCTGCTCTGTCTTATAACAATTATAAGTTGGAGCGGGACCAACGTTTCTCAGCTCAGTATAACAAGCGGGCTCGGTCAATACATCTGTATTATTATCTTGATTAAGGCGTGATATGGTCGCAACCTGGAGAGAGAGAGAGAAGAAAACACTCAGCGTATGCTCTTGCAAGATTAGATTAGTTATTTAATATATCTAATCAGGACGTCTCCCACTGTTTTAGTCAAATCTTCCTTCAAACCCTAAGAGGAAAGACTAGCCGGGATTAATTACTCCCTACAAGTTCGCCAATCTTTCAGCCATGCCAGTGCCGGTATTTTGAGGGAGGTTCCCCGTGCTTTCGCACGGACCTAATTAAAGTAAACCTCGTTTTCCCAGGGGCGTAACCCCGTTGACACCTACTTGATCGGCTAATTGTAATGTGTAAAACTCTTACTCGCTGCGGGTATCAGGATCCAACTATCTCATAGAAGGTATGCAATCTCATTGCAAATTTCAACACTTGAAATTCTCGATAATATTTTACCCTTAGCACTTATGACCTTAACTAAGGTCAACATATCATAAGCACTAGTCAAGTTCTACCCGTCATTTCATGATTAATCAGACCCACCCTACATGACCCTCAACTATGGTCGACATAATCACATGAATGTCCTAACTAATCGCATCATATGCTGTGTAGGAAGACATCACTTAGCTACCGTACACTACACCTCAACTAAAGTCGACATACGCAGCACGAATACTAAGTACTCTACTTCCTAAAATGACGGAGGGCTACGACAGGTTTTTAAGAAAACCTTTTGCGTAATGAACTTGATATCGATGTAGAATCGAGTGATTTTTAAATGGAGTGTTTTTAGTCCTTTTCTAGTTTCGCTAAAGAGGTCACTCCCGGTGAAGGGATCGTCGGCTCTTTCCTTATCGAATAAGGCGCATGATATTTCACAAATACCACTATGCAAAGCAAAAACTATAGAAGCAATCAAAAGACAAACCGAGTATGCAGCATCTTCTAGTTTCGCTAAAGAGGTCACTCCCGGTGAAGGGATCTCGGCTCTTTCCTTATCGAATAAGGTGCTGGATGTTCTACAAGGAACATCGCTATGCAAAGCAAGAACTAGAGCTACCAGTTTTTAAATAAGTTTCTACAATATCTTAGGTTTCTTTTATTTCATTAATCTCATTAATGAAGTCCCATTTTAATATGCTTCACAAGAATCACATTTGAAACGAAATCAGCAATATAACATATATCTCATATATATAATATAAACATTCATCTCAGGCAGTAATATGATCTCATCACAGAACATTGCAACAGAAGAACACATATGAAATATTGGATATACTAGGACGTCCGTGTTTTAATACGAGCCTATACAAAACACGGATTCTACGGTCGCGATGAATAGCCAAACCCACAACCCTAGACCCCTACGAGAGCGGCAAGTAACCCTTCCAGTTCTAGAGTTAGGAGACCCGGTCTCGACTCCTCGAGATGGTCTCCCACTGGACCCTAGAACTCGGTTACTTGTGCTCCCCGCCTTGGGTCTACCTAATGCGGAAAAGTAAATAATATACAACGGTGACATCATCCTCAGCCCGGAAGTGCCCCAAAAAAAGAATATTACATACAATTGAATTTTACATGAATGAAAATAAAAACCCTAATCTCACATAAAACCCCCAGCTATTCAGAACGCGACGATCCAATATAACATATCACAACAACACATAACATCACATGTCATCAACGTAAGTAAATATGCGTATCCCAATTGTCGTTGATGTATAGCAACGAAACCGACGATACACCGCATATTACACTTACGGTCACAGAAAAGAAAGTGTAAAACTACAACAGTTGGAATCCGCAACCTCCTTAGAAATCGCATGCCTAACCAAATGAATTCCTTAGACATTACATGCCTAACAATTATAAACCCCGCATTTTAGTCTCAATATCGAAAACTCTTTTTAATATTCAAGTCGGGAAATTCAACAAGATTCCCGACATTCTGATCGAATTCTCGTCGCAAACTTTAGTAGACGACCGCACCCCCGAATGCCGTCGACGAAGTGCACCAAGGCGGAACACCGCTGCCGCGAGCACCCGAACGGATGCTTTTGGCGACGGGGTTGTCCTACAGTCACTTGGTCGGGGCTATGGGGCGTGGCTATCTATTAAGTTTACCCGGCGAGTATCCGCGTACGCTACGTGATTGCGATGGACTTTTGATCACATCAAAATCCCTTGGCAACCGATCAAATGAGTCTAAACTGCTAGATTTATAACATTCAAATTAGTTATCTCATAACAATTTGTGGATTCCAAATATTGTATCACATTCCAGATAAACAGACAATGTTAAACTTTCCGATCGAATAAACAAACACCCAAGATTTCCCAAATAGCTCAACACTTGAGCGGAGTTCAAAAAGTATCCATCACATGCCACAGTACCAATGGTCCAGCCGTAGAAGGGTCAAACCAATGCCTCACATGTGGCAACGCCGTACTGCCCCAAACCCTAAGATTTAGAGGCGGTTCATACGGTCACATAATCGAGTTAAGGTTTGTGTTCTTCAAGAGGGTCCACCGTGTTACTTGCACGACTATGAATGTTCTTAATTTGTTTTTTAATTAAGGAAAAAATCCAACACTTGGAAATTTTCCGGCAAGGGAAAAAGAGAGTTATTGATATCCGGTCGTACTTTTTAACACGTTCTAAATTATCCGGAAAAACTTAAACGAAGTTAAACTTTCCGATCGAATCAATGAACACAAAAGATCTCCAGAAAACTCAATATTTGAGTAAAATTAAAAATTCCTAGAAGCATGAAAAAGTGCCCAAGAATCATACCTAGAAGTACGAGCCCCTGACTCCACATTATGGCCGCGGAACCGCCGCCAAACCCATGGTTTGGCCGCGGTTCCGCGCTCCAATGATGGAGTTGGGGTATTGTACTTCACAGTAATTCTTAGATTTCCCTGCTTATTTTTCTGAGTATTTTTAATATGAAAAAATCAACATTTTTGAAAAATTTCCAGAGAAGGGGTATTTTACGACGTTTCGGGGTTCGATCGGACTTTAAACTTCGTCTATACATCGCCTAAAGCTTTAGCTTATCTCTGATACCACTGTAGGGTTACTAGGCACTCTCACAAGGGTCTATAAGGCATCAACCATGCCCGATTCAAAATTTAGACGTGCCGAACAACCCTAACCAAGATCTTAGACTAGAGATTAGGCGAAACATATAGCAAGTAAACAACTTTACTTCTAAGAGTTAGGGATTACAACCTTTGTAGTACGGTCCTTCACTTCATAAGCTCCTTGTTGTGGTCCCTTCGTTGCGATCATCAAGTTCCCGGACTCTAGAGAGGCTCCACGAAGAGAAAGATGCATGCTTGCTTCCAATCTTCGATAACAAAGATGATCTACCTTGAAATTTCTTTAACACAAGCTCTCACTCACTAATGAAGTGAACACCCTAATCTAATTGGCTAGATTAGATGAGGATGATGAGGTAGGAATTTGGCTCTAATTTTTTTTCATAATCTCACACTAAATCATCACAAAAGGAAAACCTAAAAAGCTTTTTTGAGAGCTCAAGGAAGAAGAAGAAGAAAGAATCCTTTTTGTGATGAATAATGAAATTGTAATGATAATTACAAATGCAACCATGGTTGACCAAAGAAAGGGCTAACCATTGTAGAGAGTTAACTAGGGTTAAAGGGTGTGTGGGTTGGGTTAGGAAATATCTTGCAAAATATCTAAACTAAATATCTTTGCAAGAAACAAAATAAAAGCTTCTAGAAGCTTCTAGAAAAGTTTAACCCAAATCAAACCCTAACCTCATTTAATCTCCACTAATCATGTTGCATTAGTAATTATAATATGTTACAATATTATATATCACATTGTAACAAAAGAAAATAATACAATTAACATATATTGCATATATATCAATGTATTATCTGGTGAGACAATGAAATAATAAAGCGAGCCAATATTAGATAATGTAATGTAATATATCATATATATAATTATACATTAAATTATCGAATCAACACTTGATCCGACAATCCGGCTATTTCCAAAATAACCGACTAATATATATACCGGTACCGATTCATCGAATCAACACTTGATCCGATGACCCGGCTGATATCAAATATCGCGAGAATAGAATACGGTATCTCATATCGCATTATCCTCGGTCATGCACATATCACATATGTGCTCCTACTCCGTTTTGCCTGAGTCAAGAAACCTTTGTGTAGGACTCTAAAGAATCGTTAATACGCCGGCAGTAGGTGATGATCATATCAAACACCCACAAGCTGCAAGCGGTCAGCTAAACGTAACAGCCACCCAGGTATTGAGAAATCAGAAGATCAACAAGCATGCCTGTACATTCTTCTGTGAATCCAATCAGTAACACTCCCGTACAGTCCGGTCTCTTCGTCTGATATGTTGCATATCTAGTCTAGGGGTGGTATACGTCAGACCCCAGTAACCGATAAGTCGTGTCGATATGAGGCTCATAACAGGTCAAGAAACTACTGGTAACACTTACCAGTAAATCTCTATATCAGCCCTGGACAGGGACATCCAGTTATATCCAATCGAACACAGCACAACATTAACTCCCTATACCGGGAGAGACGAATCCCCTCTTATCGCTCATTACCTCCATGTGATTCGGAATTGTTCCCAAAAGCCACCTTTTTGCACGCCTCATGGACGTGGTAAGGTGGAAATCAAAGCACAGTGGGAATCACACAAGACTCTATGACGATCTCGGGTCTACAGACTAACCTGTACCAGTGTCACCAGAGAATTGCCATCTGACGTGAGGTATAATACCATCTGGGAGTTATCGGCGAGTCCGTCCAGTGTACCCAGTCTCCACTGAGCACCCGTACACCATCTTTGATGTCAAACACCGATGGATATGGGATCATCTATCGCCCATCATATGGGTCAAGATGCGTATACGCTAGTCTACTCTGGTGTATCGATGCCCTGTCTCGATACACCCTCGACTAGGAACAGTTATTGGATGTACTCGTCGACTACCATGGCCTCACTAGTATGATCTCATCATAGTCCCAGTAGTCGAGTATATATCCTAAGGGCTTTATCAACATGTGAGAGTAAGACAATAAACTAATATAAGTCAACATGTTAAGATAAAGAGCAACCAGATAGCGTACTATCATGTCGAGCAAGAAAGTCCTCCCTATATATGTCCAAGCATCCACTACAATATACATCGTATGTACAATAATGGCCTCTAGGGTATACATATAACTAACACTGTGGAATTTCTCGCTGAGTACGTGGATGACATTCTCTTGATAGGAAATGACATTCCTATACTACAATCAGTCAAAGGATTCTTATCACAGAGGTTCTCCATGATTGACCTGGGTGATACCAACTATATTCTGGAGATCCAGATCTATCGTGATAGATCAAAAAGGATAGTGGGAATTTCACAGTCAAGGTACATCAACACCATACTGAAAGAATTTGGTATGGAAGATTCAAAGTACGGTAGTCTACCGACTTGTCACGAAATCACCCTCTCCAAAGAGATGTCTACCAAGACAGATTGGAAAGGGATCGCATTTCAATTATGACCTACGCTTCTACGGTAGGCTCTATAATGTATGCGATGTTGTGTACGAGACCAGATGTTGCTTGCGCACTAGCATGGTAAGTTGGTATCAGTCAAACCCAGGGGAGAAGCACTGGATAGCAGTAAAGAACATTCTCAAGTGCATGAGAAGGACTAAGGAGATGTTCTTTGTGTACGGCGGAAAAGGACCTCCAGATCGAGACCATAGCTAACTCCAGCTTCTAGAGTGACAAAGATGACGCCAAGTCCATGTCGGGTTATGTCTTTACCCTCAGTGGAGGGAAGAAGGACATTGTTTCTAACTCGACGATGGAAGCGCAACAGATCGCTGCATGAGACGCCGCAAAAGAGGTAGTCTGGATAAGAAAGTTCTTAACTGAACTTCAGGTGGTTCCTTTCATTTGTTGGTCCGATACTTTAGTATTGTGACAACATATGGCGCTATAGCTTTAGGGAAGGAACCCAGGTCCCATCAGAGATCCAGACATATCATGAGGCGGCACCACCTGATCAGGGAGATCGTTGATTCCCAGGAGATCGAGGTGAGGAGAGTAGATACGGAGTACAACACTGCAGATCCATTAACAAAGGCCATCCCTCACATAGTGTTCGAGAGGATATTCAAGATCTTCGGTCTATGATATGCCAGTATATGGCCTTAGTGCAAGTGGGAGATTGTTAGTGATATATGCCCTAGAGGCCATTATTGTATCATACTGGATTGTATATTACTTAATAGGAGCTTGGGATATACACGGATATAGTAATAGTCTTGCTCGAAATGGTAGTATGCTACCTGGTTTGTTTCTACCTAAATATGTGCATGTGTTTTCTTAGCATATCGCTTATACATATTGGTAGAGCCCTTAGGATCTTTGCTTGATTACCAGCGTTGTGATGGTAGTCACACTAGGGGGGCTGGGTAGTCTATAAGCACATCCTATGCAGGTCCCTAGTCATAGGATTATCTAGACGAGGCATCGATACTCCACAGTAGACTAGTGTATACGCTTCTCATCCCAGCAGGGGAGATGGTATGTCCCCCAGCCATTAGTATGTCGTACTGAAGATAGTATGCAGGTGCTCATTAGGTTATGAGTACACTGGACAGGACTCGTCGGGAACTGTTGGTGGGTATTATACCTATCATCGGGTAGCAGTTCCCAGGTGACATGAGTACAGCTTAGTCCGTCGACTTGATACTGCTACTTCGCCTCGAGTGTGTTCCCACTTTACTTTGATTACTACCCTACCACGGCTCAAAGGATTCGTGCAAACAGGTAGTAGTTGGGTGCTGTCCCGAAGCACTTGGAGGTAGTGGCGGTTAGATAGGATTCGTCTCTCCCGGTATTAGGGGTTGATATCGCGTTGTGTTCGGAAGGCCATTACACAAAGTCCTTGGCCAAAACAAGCGAGATTTACTGGTAGGTACTCCAGTAGTTTTTCAGGGTGTTTTGGGCTATACTCCGACATGACTTATTGCGCTATCAGGGGTCTGACGATTACCGCCCCCTAGGACCGATATGCGATATTCTTAGACAAATAGACCAGACTGTACAAAGATTGTCACATACAGGCTCAGTAGGAGTTCAGATGAGTTAGCTCATCGGCCTTCTTATCGACAGTTACCTGGGTAGCCGTTACGTGCAGCTAGTACCGCTTGCGGCTTGTGGTTAAACCCATTGCCAGCATAGTGTCGAGTCTTTAGAGTCCTACATAGAGAGTTTCCCTGTACTGGGAAAAAGGTGTAGAGGCCGTATGGTTTTACGGCAGGGCTTCGATCACGTGCGTGCACTTGTGAACATATGATGATCGGACGGATAGTACTAGTGGGCTTTTGTTTAAGCCGGATCCTAGTATTATATTGATGGATTATTTTCATCTCTTTGTATTCGTGTTCTTCGAAATACGGATGCAGGTATGTATATACGGATGAGGGGCATTCTCATAATTTGTCGAGAAAGCTTCTAGAAGGTCAAACCTCATTAGGGTTTTAATTCTTTTGTCATTTGGATTAAAGTTAATGCGGTGGAGGAAATGAGGTGGAGGTTGACAAAAGATCAAGCATGACTCACCCTTAGATATTTTCAAGCATGGTAGATATTTGAGGAGATATTTATCTCCTCAATAATTATCTAGCATTATTCTTTTCTTAAGTTGAGCCAAGGTTTTTCTTGAGTTGCTTTCACACCTTCATCTTTCTCAAGTGACCTTCTTCTTCCTCTAAACCCTAATCCTCTCATGTGTTGAGAATCCTAGGGTTCCAAAAGACAAAGCACTCCATCTTCACACTCTACACCCTCTAAGACTTCTAGTTTAGCGAACTAGAAGCCATAGTTACTTCGGATTTGAGGTTGGAGCTCGGACTATATACTCTCGGGTGGATCGTCTTTGACTCGAGGAGGCCGTCGAGGTTGCTATGATCCATTACGATCCTTGGAGCCGACAACGAGTAGAGGACAATGATGAAGACCCGAAGGACTTGTATCGTGAGGTATAAGTTCTATCTTTGTTGTTTACTTCATACCCTAGTTAGCTAGTTAGGGTTTAGATACGATCCGTGAGCTCGAGTCCGTGTTGCGATGCTTCGAAAGATCGTTTTTCACATATTCCGCCTTCCCGTAAGCCCGTGGGGTGCGTGACACGGACTTACATTTGTAAGGTAGGCATGTCATAACAATTCTCATATAATAGAAAACAGAAACATCATAAAATAATTATCAATTCCAGTATCCTTCATCATCAAATCCATCTCAATATATCGTAGGCACCGTTCCTAGAATGACCCTTTCATCAAATAACATAGGTCGGTATCCTCCGGATACCTTCTATGTTCCACACCTATCCATGCAGACTTCCTGTAACCTCGTTAGGCTATTTCAAGTAACCTCGTTAGGTCGATATCAAGTAACCTCGTTAGGCTCCCCGCCTATCCATGCAGACTTCCTGTCCCTCGGCCTCATCGGGTCTAAATAAAAATACACAAATGCTATTTCCGGTACGTGCTGGGAGCTTAGGCACACTAGCAATCTAATTTTCGACGATGGCAATATGGATTTCAAATTTTTTCTAGCTTGCCAAAATCCCTAAATTAAGAATCAAACTAAATAGCTAGAACTTGTATACAAAAACCTAGTGAGCTAAACTAATCTACTATGTGTAGAATACTCACATCCTCAAGCTTTCTTCAAGTGCTCTGGATCGCACTTGCAAGACGGTCCTCCTTTGCCGAAGATGATCCACCTGAGGGAAACGATGCAGGCTCCAGCTTCGCCTAGCGAAGCAACCGACGCTCCAAGGTTGCTAGCAATGGAGAGTGGGGATGTAGGAATTGTCCACTTTCTTTTTCTCTCATTTCTTATGCTCAAGTGAGCAACCAAAGAAGAAGGAGGAGGAGGTGAGGAAAACCAAGGCATGAGCAACTCAAAAAAGAAAATGAGCTAAGTGTAGAAGAGCTCTCAAGTATGAAGAGTCAAGAGAGTATGAATGAATGGCATGTAGAAAGAATGGCTCCTCATTTTTCAACCATGCAAAAAATATCTCACACATTTTTACAAATAAATAATTAAAGGCCATACCTCTCTACATACCTCCAACCATGCTCATGCCACCTCACCCTCCACCTCATTTGCAAATGATTTTCTCTAAAGAAAATCATATAATGAGGAGTCCATCTTCTAGAAGATATTCCGTATAAATACGGAATACAACCCGGTATACATATCGAAATACATATACGCGTATTTGTATAAAAATACAAATAGCCAAAAGAGAAAATGAATAGTGAACAATAATACTTGAATACATATATTAAAAATATATATAAATTATTAAATCAAAACTTGATTTAATAATCCGGCTTAATCCTAAGCCTCCAGTACTATCAATCATCCGATTAAAGTCTGTGTAGCATGTACACATATTTAATCGGATACATGTATGTACCAACAAACGTCATCTACATCATATCACCTGAACCGGAAAAACCCTATGTGTGGGACTCTAAAGACTCGTCAATAGGCTGACAATGGGTTTAATCATAAGCGTGTCAGCGGCACTAGCTGTATGTAACGGCTGCTCAAGTATTAAGCGAAAGGAAGGCCGACGAGCAAACTCATCCGTACCCCTACTGAGCCTGTCTGTGACAATTTCCGTACAGTCCGGTCTGTGTTGGCTATAGTGCCCTCAAGTCAATTATTGGATCACAGGCACGTGATTGCAATGATTGAGGGAGGACCTATACCGGTAGAACAGTCTTACTTGAGATGATAGTATGCTATCTGGTTTGTCTCTATCATCGTGTACATGCTTCAGGTGACATTACAAATCACTATTATATGTTGATAGAGCCCTTAGGATTCATGCTTGACTACAAGCAGTATGATGGAGATCATATACGTGGGAGCTGGGTGGTCTATAAGCACATCCTTAAAGTGTTCCTAGTCATAGGAGTTTCGAGATTGGGCATCGATACTCCAAGAGTTGACTAGTGTATATGGATCGAGATCCCGACGAGGGGCGGTGGCCGGTCTCACAAGCCATTGGTGTCAGTTGGTTCACCTCAAATGTATACAGGTGCTCATTGGGTTATGAGTATGCCGGATGGACTCGCCGGGAATATGCTAGTTGGTATTATACCTATTGTCAGATAGCAGTTCCTTGGTGACATGTGTACAGGTTAGTCTATCGACCTGAGATCTTCATTTGTCTCGTGTGAGTTCCCACTGTGCTTTGATTACTACCCTACCACAGCTCAAAGGAGTCATGCAAACAGGTTTTAGTTGGGTACAGTCCGAGCCACATGGAGGCAGTGAGCGGATCGTCAGGGGATTCGTCTCTCCCTGTATTGGAGGTTGATGTCGCGGTCTGCACGGATGGCCATCACCAGAAATCCTCGGCCAGGGTAGACGAGAATTACCGATCTAGGATCGGTAGTTTCTCAGTTGGTGATAGGTTTCATGCTGACACTAAATGTCAAATTATTAGGGGTCTGACTTTATCCACCCCCTAGACTCGATATGCGATACTCATAGACGAATAGACCAGACTGTACGGATATTATCACTGTCAGGCTCAATAGGGTTTCAGGATGAGTTTGCTCGTCGGCCTCCCTTTCGCTCAATACCTGGGCAGCCGTTACGTACAGCTAGTGCCACTGATGTGCTTGTGGTTAAACCCACTGCCAGCGTATTGACGAGTTTTTAGAGTCCCACATAGAGTGTTTCCTTGATTCGGGCGAAACGTTGTAGAAGCCGTATGGTTTTATGGCAGGGTTCGATCATATTCATGCACTTGTGCACGGATCTTGATCGGACGGATAATACTAGTGGGCTTTGGTTTAAGTCGGATCCTAGTATTGTATTGGTGGATTATTTTCATCTCGTTGTATTCGTATTCAGTCGAAATACGGATGTAGGTAAGTATATACGGATGAGGGGTATTCTTGTAATTCATTACGAGATTACTTTAGTTGACGCCATTTCTTTTCTTGGATTTAAACATTTAGGTCAATGTTTATTTTGTGGAAAGTGTGATTGCAAGTCTTGGCATTGTGCATTCATTGTGACTTGAAGGTTTTTGTTTTGGTTAGGATATTTTGTGTGAGATATTTGTTGGTGTGGAGGCAGCTCATTTCTTGTGAGCTTTTCCTTTAGTTTTCCTTGCTCACAACAATAAATAACACACACAAAACACTTGGCCAAAACAACACAAGAAAATAAGCGGACACTTTTTCTTCACATACTTTTTCTTTGTGCCATGTCTTTTGCTCACACTTCTTCACTTATAGCTTCTTCTTCAACCTCCACCCATACCCTCTCATGAGTTGAGAATCCTTGGGTGTTTTGAGACAAAGTAATCACAAATACACTCTACTTCATCTTGGGTATTTAGGCTAGCAAACTGGATGCCCGAGTTGCTTCGGTTTTGAGGCGGGAGCCCGTATTAATAATCCTCGACGTGGATCATCTTCGACGAGGGAGACCGGAGATCGAACTTGATCGAGGAAGCCGCGAGGAGCTTGGGGCAGAGCTTGAAGACCGAAGGACAGAGAGCGATCAGTATAACCTCTCTAAACTCCTTTTATAGAACTAGTATAGGATTAATGGTATGATCCGTCGATTAAGGTGTTAGCGCCGAGTTTTTTAAAGCTTTTGTTCCGCGAGGCCACGGATTGATGGCCGGGGCACTGCCGTAACCCTACATGTTATCAGAGCCAACCCATTAACCACATACCAGTTTGTTTAGACGATGCTAAAGTATCAAAACCGAAACAACTCCGAAACAATACCCGATATATTCTAGTTTCTGTCAATTTTTTCTGTGTCTTCTAAAAATATTTTAGCAACTGCAGAAAACTACTATGATGACCACTATACTACACCCAAAATACGAGCCAGTTTCACCCGTATTGGACCGACCACACTTGCAAAATTTCCGAGCCGGCCGGCCCTGAATTTGAGTTTGGGTTTCGTATTTTGGGTGTGTGTTAGTCTTTGGAATATTGGTTTATTGGTATTGCTTGTTTAGCCCAGTATGGATATGGTTTTATCTAGTTGTTTGGGGCTATTCGGGATTATTTCGAAGTCGATATTTCTAACATTGTTTAAAGTTTACAGTATATGCATTTCTATTTGCGACCGTGAATGTCATTAAAGCGGTACAACTTGTTTAAATTTCTAGAGTTCTTTTAGACGGGTTTGCGAACGTGACATTCACGTTGATGTTCCGTGTTGTGCTGTGCTGTTGCGGATTTGTCATGGTGGATAGCTTGGGTGCAATGTTAGTACAGTTTTGTTTTATTTGTACATTTGATATCGCGGGGCGAGCATCTGACATGCGGACTGCCGTCACTACCTGTTTGTATATTATTTGTTTGGGGTACGACCGGGTTGAGGTCGATGCCACAGTTGTATATATTTTTCCTTTTCTGTACTAGGATTACCCCGCGATGGAGTGCACGGATAGCCGGATTCTGGAGGGCAACGGGTCCGCATCTCATGGCGTTGTGAAGAAGGTGTTAGTTGTATGTATGCCCTAGAGGCCAGTATTGTACAGATTATGTATATTATATTGGATGCTTGGACATATATATAGAGAGGACTTTCTTGCTCGATATGATAGTATGCTATCTGGTTGCACTTTACTTTAACATGTATACTTGTCTCTTTATACTGTCTTATAGTTACATGTTGGTAAAGCCCTTAGGATGTGTACTTGACTACCTGGACTATGATACAGATCATACTAGTGGGGACATGCTAGTCCATAAGTACATCCTTCAAGGTCCCTAGTCGTGGGTGTATCGAGACGGGGCATCGATATACCAGAGTAGACTAGCGTATACGCTTCTCGACCCATGAGATGGGCGATGGATGATCCCATATCCATTGGTGTTTGACATCAGGGATGGTATACGGGTGCTCAGTGGAGACTGGGTACACTGGACGGACTCGCCGAGAACTCCCAAATGGTATTATACCTCACGTCAGATGGCAGTTCTCTGGTGACACTTGTGCAGGTCAGTATGTAGACCCGAGATCGTCATAGAGTCTTATGTGATTCCCACTGTGCTTTGATTTCCACCTTACCACGTCCATGAGGGCGTGCAAAACGGTGGTTTTTGGGTACAGTCCCGAGTCACATGGAGGCAATGAGCGATAGGAGGGGTTTCGTCTCTCCCGGTATTGGGGGTTGATGTTGCGCTGTGCTCGATTGGCCGTAATAGGGAAGTCTTTGGCCAGGGATGATTTAGAGATTTGCTGGTAAGTGTTACCAGTAGTTTCTCGACCCGTTATGAGCCTCACATCGGCACGACTTATCGGTTATTGGGGTCTGACGTTTACCACCCCTAGACTTGATATGCGACATATCAGACGAGGAGACCGGACTGTATGGGAAGTGTTGCCGGCAGGCTTTTACAGGAGTTGGAGCGAGCTTGCTTGCTGATCTTCTGATCGCTCAATACCCGGGTATCCGTTACGTCCAGCTAGTACCGCTGACGGCTTGTGGGTGCGTGATGTGATCATCACCCACTGCCGGCGTATTGACGAGTCTTTAGAGTCCTACACAGAGGTTTTACTGGCTCAGGCGAAACGAAATAGGAGCACGTATGTGATATGTACAAGACCGAGAATAAATGCATGTATGTGATACCGTATTCTATTCTCGCGACTTTTTGTATCAGTCGGTCATATATGATATGACCGGGTTATCGAATCAAGTATTGATTCGATAAGACGATACGATGGATGTTAGCCGGCTATATGAGATATGACCGGATTATTAAGTCAAGTGTTGATTTAATAATTAAGTGTATAATTGTATATTAGATATACTAATTTACATTTGCTAACACTTGTTCACTTTAGGGTTTTTCTCACATGTACACTACTTTAACATGTATATGATATATGTTAAAATGTGTCATCTTTATGTATCATGGTTGATGATACACATGACTTGTGTGTATGAGACATACACCATCCTAATTGTTATGATTGGGTTTAATGTTTAAAAGTAATTACAAAATTAGTGGGAAATTGGAAAATGCATGAAGCTTATGGAAGCTTGTGGATGCATTGACTAAAGTCCACTAGATTTGTTTTTACTTTGGACTTTAACCTAACCATCACACAATTAGCTATGGTTATGGCTCTACAAGGGTTAGTATATGATACTCACTCACCATGGTTAGCCTCCTCACTTGATCATTATCCTCTTCACTTTCTTTTGTTCATAATCTTCTTCATTGAACAAAAGGAAAAAGCAAGCTAGGGTTTGATCCAAAGTGAGAATCCTTGTGAGGAACAAAATTCTAAAAAGAACCCACTTCCTATTTCTCCATCCTCTACTAGACTAGCCCTTTAGTATAGGGTGTTTGCTTCACTAATTCTCAAGTTAGTGAAGTAGGAGCTTGAGTCGGAATTCCCTCGACGTAGATCATCTTCGGCCTCGAAGCCTTCAAGCAAGGTCGCATCCCTCGCGTCGTGAAGCCTTGCAAGAGCCCGGGAGAACCTTGATCGCAGCGAAGGGACTTCATCAAGGAGCTTTAGAAGTGAAGGACCGATCTACCAAGGTTATATTTCGCATACCCTTAGTCGTAAAGTTGTTTACTTGCTAATAGTTTCGCCTAAACTCTAGTATACGGTCTTGCTTAGAGTTATTCGGCACATAAAAATTTAATTTTGGCATGGTCGATGCCTTGTAGAGCCTTGTTAGTGTGCCTAGTAATCCTACAGTGGTATCAGAGCCTAGCTAGAGCATTAGACGATGCGTTAACGAAGTTAAAACTCCGAACGAACCCGAATACGACAAAACGACCCCCTCTCTGGACAATTTTTAAAATCTGGGATTTTTGTGAATTAAAAATATCTAAAAAATCAGCAGGGTTTTATAAGAATTATTGTGCAAAACGAGGACATGATTCGTACAGTTGACCGCGGTTCCGCGGCAAATCCCTGCTTGTGCCGCGGAACCGCGGCAGTATTATGACCTTTGGATCCTCTGTTTGGACACTAATTCTAGATTCTGTGATTGTTATTTTCTGGGGATTTTTAATTTGACTCAAGTGTTGAGTATTCAGGGGTTCATTTTGTAATCGTCGATTCGATCGGAAAATTTAATTTTGTTTTGTTATTCCGGATAATTTAGAAAGTATTAAAATGTTCGAACGGATATCCTTAACTCAATTTTTCCCAGCACGAAAAATATTCAAGTGTTGAATTTTTCTCGGGTTTAAATATTTCGGAAAAAACGTGCATGTGATGCGATGGACCCTCTAGAAGACAACAAACCTTAACTCGATTATTTGACCGTCTTGAACTGCCCTTTGAACCTTAGGGTTTGGGGCAGTACGGCGTGCCACATATGAGGCGTTGGCTTGACCCTTCTACGGCTGGACCATTGCTACTGTGACGTATTCTGGAATTTTTGAACTCCGCTCAAGTGTTGAGCTATTTAGGAAATCTCGGGTATTTGATTATTCGATCGGAAAGTTTAATACTGTCTATTTATCTGGAATGTGATACAATATGTGGAATTCATACAAGTTAGGCATGAAATGTGAAATATGTGATATTTCGGATTTACGATGTCTAAAGAGATTATGGATTCCAAATGTTGTAGTTTTACACTTTCTTTTCTGTGACCGTAAGTGTAATATATGATATCACCGGTTTCGTTGCTATATGTCAACGACAATTGGGATGCGCATATTTACTTACGTCGATGACATGTGATGTTATGTGTTGCTGGATATGTTATATTGGATCATCGCGTTCTGAATAGCCGGGATTTTTATGTGAGATGAGAGTTTTTATTTTCATTCATGTAAAATAAATTGTATGTAATATTCTTTTATTGGGGCACTTCCGGGATGAGGTTGATGTCACCTTTTGTATATTATTTACTTTTCCGCACTAGGATAGACCCAAGGAGGAGAGCACAAGTAACCGGGTTCTGGAGTCCAGTGGGAGACCAACTCGAGGAGTCGAGTCCGGGTCTCCTAACTCTAGAATTGGTAGGGTTGCTTGCCGCTCTTGTAGGGGTCTAAGGGTGTGGGTTTGGCTATTCATCGCGACCGTGGAATCCGTGTTTTATAGAGGCTCAAAATAAAACACGGACGTCCTATTATATCCAATGTTTCATATAAATCTTCTGCTGCGATATCTGTGATGTGATCATTTGATGTTCTGTGATAAATACTGTATATAGTATATATGATATATTATATAGGCGTTACTTATGTTTTACACCCGCGCTAGCCCTGCCCCGCTCTATCGTTAGTCACCTAACCTAACGGTGCACGAGGGAACATCGAGGAGAATGCGGATGGCATAAGTGTACGTCGTATTTATCTGTGATGTTTAGGTGACTTAAATGATAGGACTTCATTAATGTGATTAATGAAAGAAAAGAAACCTAAAAGATATTGTAGAATCAAATTTTCAAATAAAAAGGGTAGCTACAGTTTTGCTTTGCATAGCGGTATATATAATATACCCTGCACTTTATTCGATGGGGAAAGAGCCGAGATCCCTTCACCGGGAGTGACCTCTTTAGCAAAACTGGCAGATGCTATAACACTCGGTTTGACTTTTGACTGCTTTTGGAGTTTTGCTTTGCATAGTGATGTATATGATATATCCTATACCTTATTACATAAGGAAAGAGCCGAGATCCCTTCACCGGGAGTGACCTCTTTAGCAAAACTAATGAAAGCCTCAAAATCACTCCATTTCAAAATTCACTTGATTCTACAACGATATCAAGTTCATTACGCAATAGGTTTTCAAAAAAACCTGTCGTAACCCTCCGTCATTTCAGATAAGAACTATTTAGTATTCGTGCTGCGTTTGTTGGCCTTTGTCAAGGCATAGTGTGCGGTAGCTAAATGGTGCTTATCTGTCCATGCATATGATGCAGATTGTTTTAGGGTAGTCGTACGACCTTGTTGGCCTTTGTCAAGGGTCGTGCGGGTGGGTTTGATTCAATCAAGAAATGACGGGTTGAACTTGACTAACATCCTATGATTTGTTGGCCTTTGTCAAGGTCATAGGGGTTAGGGGCAAAATATTATCGCGAATTTCAAGTGTTGAGATTTGCAATGAGATTGCATACCTTCTATGAGATAGTTGGATCCCGATACCCACTGCGAGTAATTGTTACTCCCGGGAGAGTTTTACACAGGACAATTAGCCGATCAAGTAGGTATCTAGAAAGGTGTCAACGGGGTTATGCCTCTGGGAAAACGAGGTTTACTTTAATTAGGTCCGTGCGAAAGCATGGGGAACCTCCCTCAAAGTACCGACACTGGCCTGGCTGAAAGATTGGCAAAGTTGTAGGGTGTAATTAATCCCGGCTAGTCTTTCCTTTTAGGGTTTGAAGGAAGATTTGATAAAAAACAGTGGGAGCCATCCTGATTAGATAAGATAATAACCAATCTGATCTTGCAAGAGCATACGCTAAAGCGTTTTCTTCTCTCTCTCTCCAGGTAGCGACCATATCATGCCTTAATAAAGATAATAATATGGATGTATTGACCGAACCCGCATGTTATACTGTGCTGGGGAACGTTGGTTCCGTTCTTTCTTATAAGAGTTATAAGACTGAACAGGATATAGGGGAATACCAGGATTCTCATGCCACCCGAATGAAGAAAGTACATGTTGATGCATTTTCTTCGGGTGTGTTCGTTACAGAGAACTGTTTCTCCATTTCCTCTACGTCCTGGGTATTAGATACCGGGTCAGGATCCCATATATGTAATCAGTTACATGGGCTTAGGAAAGGTAGAGAACTTGGAGAAGGTGATAAAGACATAAGGGTTGGAAATGGTGCAATTGTTGCAGCTAAAACCGTCGGGGAATATCACCTTGTATTGCCAACTGGTAATACATTGATTCTGAACGAAAGCTATTACATGTCGAACCTGATATGCAACATTATATCGGTTTCTTTGTTGAGTAAAGAGGGATATAATTTTGTATTACAGGATAATATTATGAACATTTTCCTAAACCAAAAGTTGGTCGGATCAGGCACGATGTGCAATGGCATTTATGTTCTAAATCAATCAACAGTTCTGAGCATAACAAACACACACAAGAGGAAGAGTTCAGAACTGAAAGAATTCTTCTTGTGGCATTGTAGACTGGGTCACATCAATGCAACACGACTCGCTAAGTTGCATAAGGATGGATATTTGAATCCGTTTGAATTTTCAACTTATGACACTTGCCAGTCATGTCTCAAAGGCAAGATGACCAAAACTCCGTTTACGGGACACGGAGAGAGAGTTACGGAACTCTGACTGGTACATAGTGATGTATGCGGCCCCATGTCTACACATGCCAGGAATGGTTCTGCGTACTTCATTACATTCACTGACGATCTCTCTAGATTCGGATATGTGTTCCTGATGAAACACAAATCAGAAGCTTTTGAGAAATTTAGAGAATATAAACAAGAAGTCGAGAACCAAACCGGGAAAAGTATTAAAATCCTTCGATCTGATCGAGGGGGTGAATACTTGAGCAATGAATTCCTGGACTTCCTAAAAGAGAATGGGATTCTCTCTCAGCTGACTCCTCCATATACACCACAGCACAACGGTGTATCTGAACGGAGGAACCGCACCCTATTAGATATGGTGCGCTCTATGATGAGGAAAGCTGAGTTACCTATTTCCTTCTGGGGGTATGCGCTGGAAACAGCGGCATACCTATTGAATCAAGTTCCATCTAAATCTGTACCTACCACACCATATGAGATATGGAGTGGGAAGAGACCATGTCTTAAACGTGTTAAGATATGGGGTTGTCCGGCCTATGTTAAAACACAAAATCCGGACAAACTCGAGGCACGGTCAGTTCTATGCAAGTTTGTGGGATATCCCAAACATTCACATGGATATCTTTTCTACCATACTGAGGAACAAAAAGTGTTTGTTTCTCGACAAGCCACCTTTTTAGAAAAGGAATTTCTTACAAAAGAAATTAGTGGCGACCAAGTAGAACTGGAAGAAATTCCGGCTACACAAACTCAAACTGAAGATTTAGTGGAACCAGAGGATTCGGTAGTTTCCAACGAACCTCAGCCTCTCCGTCGATCTAGTAGGGTTCTTTACCCACCTGAGAGATACTACGGTTTTCTCATGGATGGTGGGAGCGAGGATTGCATCATGGTTGATGATGACCCAACTAGTTTCGAGCAAGCCATCACGAGTGGAGACTCAGTGAAATGGCTGGATGCAATGCGGTCCGAGATGGAATCCATGTACACCAACAAAGTATGGACTTTGGAAGTTGCTCCTGAAGGGGTAAAACCCATTGGGAGCAAGTGGATCTTCAAGAAAAAACTTGGTGTAGATGGGAAAGTGGAGACTTTCAAAGCTAGACTTGTTGCAAAAGGTTTTCGTCAAAGACCAGGTGTGGACTATGACGAAACCTTTTCTCCAGTGGCTATGCTTAAATCCATCCGGATCATGCTTGCCATCGCTGCATATCATGACTACGAAATCTGGCAAATGGATGTTACGACCGCCTTTCTAAACGGTGATTTAGAAGAGTGCGTGTACATGACTCAGCCAGAGGGCTTCGTAGATAGTGGGAGCAGCGGGAAGGTGTGCAAGTTGCTTAAATCCATTTATGGATTAAAGCAAGCATCGCGGAGTTGGAACATCTGCTTTGACGTTGTTATCAAAGAGTTTGATTTCGTCAAAAACGTAGATGAACCATGTATCTACAAGAAGGTGGCAGAGAATAAGGTTGTCTTCCTCGTATTGTACGTAGACGACATACTCTTGATAGGAAATGACATTCCTATGCTGCAATCGGTCAAGCTCTTCTTATCACAAAGATTCTCAATGAAAGATCTAGGTGATGCCTCCTGCATATTGGGAATCAGGATTTATAGAGATAGATTTAAAAGGATATTGGGATTGTCCCAGTCCAGGTACATTGACACCATACTAAAGAGGTTTAGTATGGAAGAGTCCAAGCGTGGGTTTTTACCCACGATCTCAAGGCTCACTCTCTCCAAAGAGATGTCTCCCAAGACTGATTTGGAGAGAGCTCGCATGCAAGGGATACCCTATGCTTCGGCGGTAGGCTCTATCATGTACGCAATGCTATGTACCAGACCCGATGTAGCATACTCACTAAGTGTAGTGAGTAGGTATCAAGCTGATCCTAGAGAGAGTCACTGGACAGCTGTGAAGAGCATTCTCAAGTACTTACGAAGGACTAAAGAAATGCTCTTGGTGTATGGTAACGGAGAACTCCAAGTGGAGTCCTTTACCGATTCGAGCTTCCAGAGTGATAAGGACGACTCTAAGTCGCAATCGGGATTTGTCTTTACCCTTTACGGAGGGGCGGTTAGCTGGAAGAGTTCCAAGCAGGAAACCGTGACAGACTCGACAGTGGAGGCTGAATACATCGCTGCCAACGATGCTGCCAAAGAGGCTGTCTGGATCAAGAAGTTCAATACTGAACTTGGAGTGGTTCCATCCATTGAGCATCCAATACCTTTGTATTGCGATAACAATGGAGCGGTGGTTTTGGCCAAGGAACCCAGGTCCCATCAGCGATCCAGGCATATTCTGAGGCGGTATCACCTGATCCGGGAGATAGTTGATCGCCGGGAGATCGAGGTCAGAAGGGTTGACACGCAGAACAACACAGCGGATCCACTCACGAAGGCCATTCCCCAGATACAGTTTGAGAGACTCTTCGGGATGCTAGGTATGCGATACTACAGCAGCTGGCCCTAGTGCAAGTGGGAGATTGTTAGTTGTATGTATGCTCTAGAGGCCAGTATTGTATAGATTATGTATATTATATTGGATTCTTGGACATATATATAGAGAGGACTTTCTTGCTCGATATGATAGTATGCTATCTGGTTGCACTTTACTTTAACATGTATACTTGTCTCTTTATACTGTCTTATAGTTACATGTTGGTAAAGCCCTTAGGATGTGTACATGACTACCTGGACTATGATGCGGATCATACTAGTGGGGACATGCTAGTCCATAAGTACATCCTTCAAGGTCCCTAGTCGTGGGTGTATCGAGACGGGGCATCGATATACCAGAGTAGACTAGCGTATACGCTTTTCGACCCATGAGATGGGCGATGGATGATCCCATATCCATTAGTGTTTGATATCAGAGATGGTATATGGGTGCTCAGTGGAGACTGGGTACACTGGACGGACTCGCCGAGAACTCCCAGATGGTATTATACCTCACGTCAGATGGTAGTTCTCTGGTGACACTTGTGCAGGTTAGTCTGTAGACCCGAGATCGTCATAGAGTCTTGTGTGATTCCTACTATGCTTTGATTTCCACCTTACCATGTCCATGAGGGCATGCAAAATGGTGGTTTTTGGGTACAGTCCCGAGTCACATGGAGGCAATGAGCGATAGGAGGGGTTTCGTCTCTCCCGGTATTGGGGGTTGATGTTGCGCTGTTCTCGATTGGCCGTAACAGGGAAGTCCCTGGCCAGGGCTGATTTAGAGATTTGCTGGTAAGTGTTACCAGTAGTTTCTCGACCCGTTATGTGCCTCACATCGGCACGACTTATCGGTTATTGGGGTCTGACGTTTACCACCCCTAGACTTGATATGCGACATATCAGACGAGGAGACCGGACTGTACGGGAAGTGTTGCCGGCAGGCTTTTACAAGAGTTGGAGCGGGCTTGCTTGCTGATCTTCTGATCGCTCAATACCCGGGTAGCCGTTACGTCCAGCTAGTACCGCTGACGGCTTGTGGGTGCGTGATGTGATCATCACCCACTGCCGGCGTATTGACGAGTCTTTAGAGTCCTACACAGAGGTTTTACTGGCTCAGGCGAAACAAAATAGGAGCACGTATGTGATATGTGCGAGACCGAAAATAAGTGCATGTATGTGATACCGTATTCTATTCTCGCGACTTTTTGTATCGGTCGGTCATATATGATATGACTGGGTTATCGAATCAAGTGTTGATTCGATAAGACGATACGATGGATGTTAGCCGGTTATATGAGATATGACCGGATTATTAAGTCAAGTTTTGATTTAATAATTAAGTGTATAATTGTATATTAGATATACTAATTTACATTTGCTAACACTTGTTCACTTTAGGGTTTTTCTCACATGTACACTACTTTAACATGTATATGATATATGTTAAAATGTGTCATCTTTATGTATCATGGTTGATGATACACATGACTTGTGTGTATGAGACATACACCATCCTAATTGTTAAGATTGGGTTTAATGTTTAAAAGTAATTACAAAATTAGTGGGAAATTGGAAAATGCATGAAGCTTGTGGAAGCTTGTGGATGCATTGACTAAAGTCCACTAGATTTGTTTTTACTTTGGACTTTAACCTAACCATCACACAATTAGCTATGGTTATGGCTCTACAAGGGTTAGTATATGATACTCACTCACCATGGTTAGCCTCCTCACTTGATCATTATCCTCTTCACTTTCTTTTGTTCATAATCTTCTTCATTGAACAAAAGGAAAAAACAAGCTAGGGTTTGATCCAAAGTGAGAATCCTTGTGAGAAACAAAATTCTAAAGAGAACCCACTTCCTATTTCTCCATCCTCTACTAGACTAGCCCTTGAGTATAGGGTGTTTGCTTCACTAATTCTCAAGTTAGTGAAGCAGGAGCTTGAGTCGGAATTCCCTCGACGTAGATCATCTTCGGCCTCGGAGACTTCAAGCAATGTCGCATCCCTCGCGTCGTGAAGCCTTGCAAGAGCCCATGAGAACCTTGATCGTAGCGAAGGGACTTCATCAAGGAGCTTTAGAAGTGAAGGACCGATCTACAAAGGTTGTATTTCGCATACCCTTAGTCGTAAAGTTGTTTACTTGCTAATAGTTTCGCCTAAACTCTAGTATACGATCTTGCTTAGAGTTATTCGGCACATAAAAATTTCATTTTGTCATGGTCGATGCCTTGTAGAGCCTTGTTAGTTTGCCTAGTAACCCTACAGAAGGGGGCCTCACTCTAGAATTGACGGGCTATTCGCCGCTTTTATAGGGGGTACAGGTTGACCCAAGGAGGGGTGCTCAAGTTACAGGATTCCGTGAATTGTCGGGTGGCCCATTCACTTTGATGAAGGGGGCTGCCTCGCTTCTGGTTTTGGCGGGTAACTTGCTGCGCTCGTATGGGTCTAGGTTTTCATTGCACAGGTTATCCACACGACCAGGGGAACGTCGGGTTTCACTTGCGGCTCAATGGAAACCCGGGGCTCCCAGATTATTTGTATTGTTCTGTGATGCTTATTGCTTATCTGTGATGTTGCATTTATCATGCCTGGAGCGATTATTATATATTTCTATATATATACTAGTAGATTTTGTATATGTTTTACACCCGCGCTAGTCCACTCCCCGCTCTTTCGTTAGTTAAGTAACCTAATGGATGATGACGGGACCCAGTAGCGAATGCGGATGGCATATACGTACATCATATTTTCGTTATTTTGTGGTATGATTAATTGATGGGACTGCGTTGATTCAGATCAATGTAAGGAAAACAGACCTATTCGATGTTGTTGGAACAATTTTAAAAAGCTGTTATTACAAGGGCGTTTTCTTTTGTTTTGCACAGCGGTATTCGGTTATGAATATCCAGCATCTTATTCGACGAGGCAAGAACCGAGATCCCCTCATCGGGAGTGACCTTTTGGGCAGAAGTTTACGTCAGGGTAATAACTTCACTATAATCGATTACTTTTTTTCTTTGCATCGTGATATTCAGTTGGAATATCCTGCACCTTATTCCACGAGGAAAAAGCCGAGATCCCTTCACAGGGAGTGACCTCTTTAGCAAAGGTTTTCGCCACTGTATATTTATAAAAAGCTATCCGGTACTTTCAACGATATCAAGTTCATTACGTTAAAGGTTTTTCGCCAAAAACCATTCGTAGCCCTCCGTCATTTCAGACGGGCAGCACTTAGTATTCATGCTATGTTTGTTGGCCTTCATCATGGCATATTGAATGGTAGCTATTTGTTACTTTTCTATTGCATAGATAGATGTATTGGTTTGGGACAGTTGTACTACTATTTTGGCCTTCGTCAAGGGTATGTACGGAATTAACCTGGACAATGACGGGTAGAACTTGACATGTGACTTATGATATATTGGCCTTCGTCAAGGTTATAAGAGCATGGGGTAAAAATCACATCGGGAGTTTCAAACATACAGGAAACTTGCCAGGCATGAGCATACCTTCTGGAGTGTGATAACTTGAGTGGATTCCATCAGGTTATCATGCGATGATAGTTGGATCATGATTCTTACTGATGAGTTGGTTTACTCATCGGGTGATTTAGATGATCCCGACTAATTCTTCTTTCAGGTTTGGAGATGAATTTGAGGATACAGTAGGAGACATCCTGATTAGATAAAGTGATTGACCATTCTGATCTAAATTAGAGTGCATGCTGAATGTTTCTTTTCTCTCTCTCTTTGGCAGCATCAATGGCCCGACCCTAGACTAGAACTCATAAATCAAATTAACCGAACCTTCTTAAAACACATTGACTTTTGGATTATCAGAGTTGCATACTTCATTGCCACTCCTACTTTTACCCTTTTCTTTTGTCCGGAACATTCCGTATAACTACGAAGATCCATATTTATTGGATATGATCATCGTATAGTTACATACGAACTCGAAGAAACTTGTTTCAGATTTAAGAATGGTTTCTGGTTTAGGAGAAATTGAATAGGACTATTCAGTTGTCTTTTCCTTTTACCTTCTCTCAGGTTATGAGGGCTCCTAGGATTAGGAGAGGGTACACCTAATGCGCTTATTGGATAGTCTTCTTCCAAACCACAGGCAGGTACCGAAAGGTGGGGAAGGAAGAAAACCAATTAGCCTAAGTGTGGTGTACAGAAGGTAATAAGTAAAGACAAATAAAGGGATTAGAAAGAGGGCAAAGTAAAATGCGACTGCTATCATTCACGACCAAACCGCGTAGCTCATCGCCATTCTTACTTCACCTTTGCATTTCTCCTGTTCAGGAGAAATAGAATTAAGTTTATTCAGCTGTCTTTTATCATTACCTTCTCTCAGGTTGCGAGTGCTCCTTGGATTGGGAGAGTACACCTATATTACGCTTATTGGATAGTCTTCTTCCAAACCATAGGCTGGTGCCGAACGGTAAGGAAGGAAGAAAACCATTTAGCCTAATGGTGGTGTACAGAAGCTAATGAGTAAAGACAAATAAAGGGATTTGGAGAGATGGCAAATAAAATATACGGTTACAGTCATGAATCTGGATAATGGAAGAGGCATTACTAGGAATACCCGGCTACCCCTTCGAAACATTTTCATGCTTCAGTTTCATTGTGCGTTGTTAATTGAAAACTGGTTTCCCAATTAGATCCTTACTCCACGGTATGTATTTACCAGGTTTGATTCTCACATCTGTATGGGTTTACAGATGATGAGTGGGAGTAAGTTATTGGGAATTAGGTGATTATATCCTCATTATATCGGAATTCATTGTAATTGATGATATTTGAGGAAATCACCCGGGGTTTTGCCTGACGGCAAATATTTGGTTTTGAATATCCGTTGTTATCCACCAATTTCAAACTGATATATCTGTACGTTTATTTTATAAAGTGAGATGTAACTTTTTGAAATTATGTCCATGAAATTTACCTGTATCAGCTGATGATTAGGTAAGGAGCATTAAACAACGGTGTAATTCTTCTTAACCATAAGTACAATTTTTAACCTACGACGCACAGGGTCTGAGTTATTCAACTCAGGGGACTTATACAAAGTATTGTATGTTGTCTAGTTTCCATTAGGACAGAAGGACTGGTCCTCGTACTATATTCTGTTTACTTATGACTTCTCCAGTTTTAGACAAGTATTTCGTAGAAATACAAGGTCCAAGTTTTGAGAAGTTATAGGTATAAGAATAAAATAGAGAACCATGTATTGAAAGTATCAGGATTCTTCAAGGTGATCGAAAATGTAGATACTTGTCTTTGGTATTCAGTTGATAGTAATGGTTTTGAGAACTTGCTTCTCTTTCAGGTTACTCATATCTGGATGCAATCCTAGTTGAGTAATGCTGATCGGCCTCCTTCTATTTAGTTGACATGCACTGGAGACTGCTGCATGATTTGAATCTGGTTCTAATTAAATCAGTGCCTCTGTTTCTATATTGTATATAGAATGGTTCATATCTTAACGATGTTATGGTATATGGAGTTGTCCGGCTTATACTTAAAACCAGACTCTGGATAACTCAAGGCACGTTTCTGTAATGGCAGTTTGTGGGTTATCCCGGGCTATGACGAGGGTTAACTTTCTACCATCTGGAAGATCAATAGTGATATTGTTCTTGACTCGCCACAGTTTTGGTAAAATGGACTTTTTTAGAAAACAGTAGTGGGAGTACGGTAGAACTGGAAGTGATTCCAGAACCACAAATGATTACTAAAAATTTAATAGAACCTAAAGAGTCAATCGGGTTTGACATTCCATTAGCCACTCCGCAGATATGGTGGGTAACCTCAGGCACCCGAGAGGTACTTCGGTATCCTCAAAGACGGTGACAGGGAGGTTCTTGTTTACCCAGACTTCCCATTACTGTTGTTCTAGACTATGAAACCCGGCAGGAGGATGAGTATAGCGTCGTTCTAGACTAGCTTTAGAAGTGCACGTGTATATGACTCTGCCAGAGGGTTGTTGTAGTCAGTGGGAGCAATTGTAGTATAGTGGACAAGTAGCTTATGTCTATTTATAGACTAACGCAAGTATAGCGGAGATAGATCATCTATTTTTGATGTAATGGTCATAGGAAATAGGAGATGGATATGTTAAGAAGGTAGTAGGGTGTGATGTCCTGGTATTTGGATGATATACACTTTGTAGGAAGTGAAATTCCTACACTACGATCGGTTATACTGTGGTTGTCATACAGTGGTTTCTCCACATGAGATATGGATATTATATCAGGCATTCTGGTTACTAGATCTATGGTTTTAGATCTAGAATAGGCTAGTTTCCCAATCTGGGTACTTAGACAGTATTCTAAAGGTGTTTTAGAATGGACGACTCCTGGTATGGTAGTGTACCTGCAGGTGATGGAGTCACCCTCTCTAAAGGTGTCTTAAAGACTAAAGGGAAGAGGGATGTGCATGATTGTCATATCACTTGCTTAGGCAATTGAGTTAATCATGAGTTGTCAAGTACCACACCAGATATTGTTTTTGCAATAGATGCAATAATTTTATATTAATCCAATCCTGGAGAAACGTTCGGAAGAAGTTTATGAACATAAGTGGATGTTCTACGGATATGGTAACGGCAGCCTCCTTCGGGGGACGGTTATCATTCCAGGCTTCCAAGGTGACCTGGATGACAGAGTGGCTGTCAGAGTTATAGTTTTCCCTCTTTTTTGAGACGGTAATTTGAACAGGTGGTCTAAGCGGATACTGAGGGAGGCATAGCGCAGGATACTGATTAAATTCAGTTGACGATACGGTCTAAGAAGTTTACTGGATTTGGAGTTCATTTGTGAACTTGGTCCCATCAGATATCCAGGCATATTCTAAGACATGTATTGCTCATTCCGGGAGATAGCTTTCTCCACGAACTTCAGATAAAGAGAGACATAGAAAGAAACATTGGAGCGGATCCACTTACCGAGGCTATTTCTCGAACACTAATTTTACAAACGAGCTTTGTGAAACTGATTAGTAGAGAAGTTGGGTGTTCGGTATCACACGGGCTATGAGTATGCAACACCGCAATAATTAGCCTTAACTGCAAGTGGGAGATTATTGGCTATAGTGCTCTCAAGTCAATTATTGGATCACAGGCACGTGATTGCAATGATTGAGAGAGGACCTATACCGGTAGAACAGTCTTACTCGAGATGATAGTATGCTATCTGGTTTGTCTTTATCATTGTGTACATGCTTCAGGTGACATTATAGATCACTATTACATGTTGATAGAGCCCTTAGGATTCATGCTTGACTACCAGCAGTATGATGGCGATCATATACGTGGGAGCTGGGTGTTCTATAAGCACATCCTTAAATTGCCCCTAGTCGTGGAAGTATCGATACTGGACATCGATACTCCAAGATGTAACGTTTTGGAAAATCGTTATGCGAATTTTTCCGTTTTTGGGTAAAATTGTCGGTATTTCCCGTTTTAAATCGACTGTGATCAAACGACCATATAGGCTTGCCAGCACCTAGTTTAGCTAAAATAAACCTAGTGCACAAGCTTTGGGAGTATATGGGATGTTTTGGTTCAGATAGAATTTTTCCCAATTTTAAATATTATTTTAATGCGGTATTCACATTTTGTGAAATTTCTCTTAAGTGATCTTTTCAACAATTAAGTTTGAGTTAATTCAACCTCCACTTAATATCTAGATATTTGTTTGGAGATATGGGTTAAAAATTCAAAGAAAAGAAAAGAAATTGAGAGAGATGCATGCATTTGTGTATAAATGCATTAAATTGCATTTATTGATAAAATTAGCTAGAACACTCCATACAACTCTCCCTACTTCCTCACTTGGCCGAAATCTCTCTTTCAGGCTTGATTGTGTTGACTCTTAGGTCTAGTAGCTACTGGAGACGGTTTTCGTATAGACTCGAGGAGGATCGAGGCCATACAACTCTGACCCATACTTATATCCGGGACAGAGGTCCACAGATTTTGGGCTTAGCAGGTTTTACCGCCGTTTCGTGCAGGATTGCTTGTGTATCGCTGCACCGTTGACTGAACTGACCGGGAAGGAGGTCTTTTTCGGTGGACTGAGGCATGTGTGCAGAGTTTTCAGCAGTTGGAGATTCGGTTGACAACTGCCCCAGTTTTTCTTTGCTTTCTGGTTCGAGCGACTTTGTTGTTTAACTGTGATGTTTCGTGAGTGGGGCTCGATTGTATACTGAGGTGACACTATAGAGTTATCGTTTTTACTTCCTGACAGTTGGAGGAAGTATGAGCAGGATATCCTACTCATGATCTGGAGATGGCCGAGGTGGTCGTGCGTTGAAGATCCGAGGACACTACTTGTGTGGAGAGTCGTGTCAGATCTTGACGGACCACCAAGGCTTAATGTATATCTTCCTGTAGCGGGTTTTGATTGTTGAGACAGTGCCGTTGGATGGAACGTGTGGAGGATTGTGTTTGTGAGATCCTTTGGTTAACCGTGGCAAGGCGATTGTGGTAGCTGATGCTTGAGTCGTGGGCCCGGGGTTAGCTTGTTCCAGTGGTGCGCAGTTCAGAAACAGTCTTCTGCAGATTTACAGTTCTTGAATGATCGTGGAGTATAGCCAAGTTCTCCTCTATTGAGGGGACAACTTGCTCATGTCCGCACCCGACCAGTTTTCCTTAATCGTTTTCGTGAGGCACAGCCCACCGATGCTCGTTGTCTGTGATACTTAAGCACATTCGACAGGGTAAAGATTCGGGATCCTTGATTTGTGACTAGGGTGTGCTATATTCCGGACTCATTGGTGCGTACCTAATACTGATAGGTAGAGACGCGAGGTCCCAGAGCAGGCGCGTCGGTCAGCTTTCTGTGTTCATCCAAGTACCGCCAAGATGTAACGTGACTTGAGAGTTAGTTACTAGTGGGCAGGATGAAAAGAGTGAAGTTTCGGATTTCGTTCAAGGTGTCTGTCTGGTTGTGAGATAAGGTGAGCATTTGAGACCGGCTGGAGAGTTGCAATCTTTAACCGTTCCGGAGAGAGAATGGGAGCAGATCTCCATGAATTTTCGTTGTGACGTCTACTCAGGTTTAGTCAGAGTGTGACTCCATTTGGGGTGTTTGTTATCCGGTTATTCTCAGTTTGCTCGGTTGTTCTTTGTTAAGTTTGTGCGTTGCACGGAGTTCTTTCAGGCGTTGTATCCAATTGGGGGCACCCTGTTCGCTAGCCGTAGTTGGAAGAAGCTTCAGGAAGCCTTGGGTACTGGTTGATCTTTAGCTCCGCTTTTCCATCTGGGGGACGATGGTCAGTTGAGCGGACTATACAGACTCTGGAGGATATGCATGTGCGTACGTACTAAGTGTTGTTGGCAATTGGGATTGTCACTTTCCATTGTTAGAATTCTCATTCGGTAGTTGTTATCAGGAGACACTCCAATTGGCAACCTTTTGATTTTGTTGTTAGGTGTTGTCGATCTCCATTCTGTTCTTCTGACTCTGCGTATTAGGATTTTTGGACCCAGCTAGTCTAGAGACTTCGGAGATGATCCAGTTGGTTCAGGTCAGGATGAGAGTAGTCCAGTGCGGACAGAGGTCTTATGCCGACCATGGTGGTCGCAGACTTGAGTTCGCAGAGGGAGATCATGGATTCCTATGGATTTTTCCGATGAATGACGTGTTGAGTTTTGGGAAGCTTATCCCAGGGTTGTAGGTCCTTTTGAGATCCTTAAAGCGAGTTAGTTCCGTTGCCTTTGATTTGGCACTTCCGCCTAGATTATTGAGTAATTCACCATGTATTCCTTGTGTCGATACTTTGCAAATACCTTCATGACCTTTCTCACATGATTCAGCACCAGACCCTTTAGCTTGGACGCGATCTTTTCGTTCACCGGCAGCCATATGTGTTAGTGGCTTGGCAGGTGGAGAAACTTCGGTCAAGGGTCTTGCCATCTGTGCAGGGTTTTCTTGGACGTAGCCGTATAGTGAGGTAATCACTCGGGAGGCTGCGAGCGAGATTGGAAGTTTTGTACTCTTTTCTTTGAAGATACGCTTAGTGAGAATTTTAAATTCGGGGACGAATTTTTATAAGGGGGGAAGGGAGATTGTAACGTTTTGGAAAATCGTTATGCGAATTTTCCCGTTTTTGGGTAAAATTGTCGGTATTTCCCGTTTTAAACCGACAGTGATCAAACGACCATATAGACTTGCCCGCACCTATTTTAGCTAAAATAAAGCTAGTGCGCATGCTTTGGGAGTAAATGGGACGTTTTGGTTCAGATAGATTTTTTCCCAATTTTAAATATTATTTTAATGCGTTATTCACATTTTGGGAAATTTCTCTTACGTGATTTTTTCAACATTTAAGTTTGAGTTAGTTCAACCTCCACTTAATATTTAGATATTTGTTTGGATATATGGATTAAAAATTCAAAGAAAAGAAAAGAAATTGAGAGAGATGCATGCATGTGTGTGTGAATGCATTAAATTGCATTTATTGATGAAATTAGCTAGAACACTCCACACAACTCTCCCTACTTCCTCACTTGGCCGAAATATCTCTTCCCCCTTCTGCTCTTGATCTTTTCCCTTCCATTTTCGCGTCAATCCAATACAATAAATCCCCAAAATCCCAAAATATATCACAAAAATACCCCAAGCCTTGTTTTTGCATCTTGGATCACTTGGAGCTAGGAAAGCTTGGATTTTTGTGAGCAAGGTTGATAGGTATAATCCCTACACAGATAAATAGGAGTTTTTATGTGGTGTATCTCGTTGGTTATTGTTTAGAACACGTTAGATATCGATTAGTGCAATATCGTATTCTTTAGTGACTTTTTGAGTTTCTGGGATCTGCTCTGACCTGGAATTTTTAGTGGGCGACCAAACAAAATTGTAGTGATGTACTAGTGAACCTGAGACACTACCTGAGACACGAGCACCACCCCACCGGACATGGCCGGCGACCCTCTGACCAAAACCGGCGACGTCGGCTATTGAGGGAAGTGCTGGGGTTTGGTTTTTGTCGGTAGTTGTTTGCTGTTGGTTAGGAGTGTTTGGTACTGTTTACTTTTTTGGTTTTTACAGTATGAAAAATCTGGGATCATTTTCCTATAATCTAGTGTTTTTTTTCTGCGCGATACGTTATACGACACGGATCGTGCACTTTGTGTGCTTTTGCTCTTAGGTTGTTTTCTTCGTGTCGCTACGCACGTTAGCCCCAATACGAACACTTGGGAGTAGGTTTGGAGTTGGTGTGTCGGTAAAAACGTAGTTTGTGCTTGTTTTTGGTCGTTTATTAATATATATACTTGTGTTATCGTTGTGTTGTTTTAGGTTCGCGGGCGGGGACTTCGAATGCTGCGAAGAAGGGGAAACAAGTGGTTGGCTTCACTTAGCCAGGATGGTTGGTGAGTAGATTTAATATCTACAGGGGAATCGCCCGCATGGCGTTATGCGTCTGGGCTAGAGTTGTTGTGTTTGTCGCATATTCTATTGCATATATAGAATTGCGCATACACATATTACTTTTTGGTTAGTGTTGTGCTTGGACTAGTATCCTTAGGACACTGCACTATTATCGACGGCTTATGTTGCACGAGCACTGATTGTATGCCACACACACCGTCAATAATTGCCATGACACGCACAACACCCCTATAGATATTATATTGTTGCTTAGGGACGTTGGGACATGGTCCTTATTTTTTATTATGCTTATGACATATAGCATACCTGTATACTTATATGCTAGTTACCCATATACCTATATGGTATTGTACCATTGTGATAGGTATATACACATATGAGACATAGCTACATGTACATATGGCATACATACATGCATATACCTGGAGGGTATTATGGATAGGTATAGACACATACCTTGCTACAATTATTTTGACATCGTACATACTTACATATAGACACACATATCTTGCTATACCGACATGGTTACGCTTACCTTGTTATAGCTACATGATCACCTGTATATGATGTTGTTAGGTCCACGTTACCTATCCCGGTACTTTCGGGGTTGCGGAAACGGTAAAACAAAAATTTTTCTGGACTTGGCAACATGGACCGTAAAAGCCAGATCTTTACTAAACAACACACTAACATCCTAACTAGAGATTTATCTACTCGGTTAGGGGTTATACCTCAACTTGAACTCCTTCTCTTCTTGTTGTTCTTCTCTTTGCTTGGTCCGATGGTTGATCCGGACTTTGGTCACCTCCGCGGCCTCTTCAACTTGAACTCCTTCTCTTCTTGTTGTTCTTCTCTTTGCTTGCTTCGATAGTTGATCCGGACTTTGGTCTCCTCCGCGGCCTCTTTGAGTCGAAGACGTTCCACCCGAGAGATGTACACCGAGCTCCACCTCGAGCCGAGGTAACTAGGGCAAAGAGATTGCCAATCTAGAAGCCCTAGGTTGTGTAGAAGTGATGAAGGGATGGTTTTGTCTTTGTGGGATCTTTATCTCTCAACACATGAGATCAAAAGATTGATCAAGAGGAGGAAGAAGAAGGAGGATCTAGCAACCATGGTTCATTTCTTTTTCTTCTCACTTGAAAAAACAAGAGAGAGAATGAGAAAGAAAAAATGATACAAAGAAAAGTAACCATGGTTGCAATAAGGCAAAAACACCATCATTGCTAATCCCATCAAGATAAAGTTTGATGGCTACATTGAAATGACCATTATCATAATCCAAAAGGAAAAAGAAAAAGAAAAGAAGAGTGTAGATCCCTCTTGAAAGTCAATGGTCAACACGGTCAACCGGTCAACAATGTCAAGAGAGGTCAACGGGGTCAAATGGTCAATGCAATTAGCCATCATAAAATTATCACTAAAAGGATTAGTAAATGATGTCCGCAGCTCATAATGGTTTTGACCAAACGAACTGTCAAAACCCTAATGAGTCCGCCTCAAAATGGTTTTGACCGAATTAACTGTCAAAACCCTAATGAGCCTGCCACATAACGGTTTTGGCCGAACCAGCTGCCAAAACCCTGATGAGGCACCTCCTCCTTTATTGCTCCGGAAAACTGTGCATACACACCTGCATCCGTATTCCGTAGAATGCGGATGCACAGAAGAAAAAACAAATCCATCCGTGCAATACTAGGATCCGGCTTAAACCAAAGCCCACTAGTATTGCCTGCCCGAACACCACATGCACACAAGTGTACGTAAGTGATCGCAGCCCTGCCGTAAAACCATACGGCCTCTACACGTTTCGCTCAGTGCAGGGAAACTCTCTGTGTGGGACTCTAAAGACTCGACACTACGCTGGCAGTGGGTTTATCCATAGACCGCAAGCGGCACTAGCTGTACATAACGGTCCCCAGGTAGATGTCGATAAGAAGGCCGATGAGATAAACCCATCCGAACTCCTACTGAGCCTGTATGTGACAATCTCCATACAGTCCGGTCTGTTCGTCTGATACATCGCATGGCGGGCCTTGGGGCGGTAAACGTCAGTCCCCTAATAGTGGTACAAGTCGTGTCGGAGTGAAGCCCAGAACACCCTGAGATAACACTGGAAACCTACCAGTATATCTTGCTTGCCCTGGCCAGGGACTACTCGTGTAATGGCTCTCCTAGACACAGCGCGATGTCAACCCCCAATACCGGGAGAGACGAATCCTGTCTAACCGTCACTGCCTCCAAGTGCTTCGGGACTGCTCCCAACTACTACCTGTTTGCACGACTCAGTAGAGCCGTGGTGGGTAGTAATCAAAGAACAGTGGGAACACACTCGAGGCTAAGTGATAGTGTCAAGTCAGCAGACTAAGCTGTACTCATATCACCTGGGAACTGATAACTGACGATAGGTATAATACCAACCATCAGTTCCCGACGAGTCCTGTCCAGTGTACTCGTAACCTAACGAGCACCCGCATACTATCTCAAGTACGACATACTGACGGCTGTGGGACAGACCGTCTCCCGTGCTGGGATGAGAAGCGCATACGTTAGTCTACTCCGGAGTATCGATGCCCTATCTCGATACTCCCACGACTAGGGACGTGTATTAGGATGTGCTTGTAGATTACCCAGCCCCCACGAGTGTGATCGCCATCACAACGCCGGTAATCAAGCAAAGATCCTAAGGGCTCTACTAATGCGTATAGGTGATATAATAAATAAACACACATGTACACATTAAAGCAGAGACAAACCAAGTAGCATACTACTATATTGAGCAAGATTGTCTGTACAACTGTGAATATCCCAAGCTTCCATCAAGTAATATACATACTAGTATGATACAGTAATGGCCTTTAGGGCATATACACTAACAATCTCCCACTTGCACTAAGGCCATTTACTGGCGTATCGAAGACCTATCATCTCGATCAGCCGCTCGAACTGAGTCTGGGGTAAGGCCTTCGTGAATAGGTCCGCTGTATTGTCCTTTGTGTCCACTCTCCGCACCTCGATCTCCTGGCGATCAATGATCTCCCTGATGAGGTGATACCGCCTTAAGATGTGCCTGGATTTCTGATGGGACCTTGGTTCCTTCGCTAAAGCTATAGCCCCATTGTTATCGCAATATAAAGGTATTGGGTCAACAATAGACGGAACCACCTGAAGTTCACTAATGAACTTCTTCATCCAGACCGCCTCTTTTGCGGCATCGCTTGCAGCAATGTATTCAGCCTCCATCGTCGAGTCTGCGACGGTATCCTGCTTGGAACTCCTCCAACATACCGCCCCTCCGTTGAGGGTAAACACAAAACCCGAGACAGACTTGCTGTCATCTTTGTCACTCTGGAAGCTTGAATCGGTAAAGGACTCGACCCTGAGGTCTCCATTACCGTAAACCAGGAACATCTCCTTAGTCCTTCTCAGGTACTTGAGAATGTTCTTCACTATTGTCCAGTGGTCCTCACCTGGGTCTGACTGATACCGGCTCACCGCGCTCAGCGCGTAAGCTACATCTGGTCTTGTACATAGCATCGCATACATTATAGATCCTACCACCGAAGCGTATGGTATAGTGCTCATGCGAACCCTCTCCTCGTCAGTCTTAGGAGACATCTTCTTGGAGAGGGTAATTCCGTGCAATGCGGGTATGTTACCGTGCTTGGAACCCTCCATACTAAATCTCTTTAGTACGGTCTCTATATACCTGGACTGTGAAAGTCCCAATAGTTTGTTGGATCTATCTCTATAGATCTTGATCCCCAGAATGTACGAGGCATCACCCAGGTCCTTCATGGAGAACCTTTGTGACAAAAATAGCTTGACCGATTGTAGCATAGGAATGTCATTTCCTATCAAAAGAATGTCGTCCACGTACAAGACTAGGAATACGACAGTTCGTCCTACAATCTTCTTATAGACACAAGGTTCATCCTCGTTCTTGATGAAATCAAATTCCTTGATTGCCTCATCAAAACAGATGTTCCAGCTCCGCGATGCCTGCTTTAATCCATAAATGGATTTAAGCAACTTGCACACCTTCCCGCTGCTCCCACTGTCTACGAAACCTTCTGGCTGATCCATGTAAACGCACTTTTCCAAACAACCGTTTAGGAAAGCCGTTTTAACATCCATCTGCCAGATTTCATAATCATGGAAGGCAGCAATGGCAAGTAGGATCCGAATGGATTTGAGCATAGCCACCGGAGAAAAAGTTTCGTCATAGTCCAAACCAGGTCTGTGACGAAAACCTTTTGCAACGAGTCTAGCCTTATAGGTTTCCACCTGCCCATCTACACCAAGTTTCCTTTTGTAGATCCATTTGCATCCAACGGGTTTTACCCCAAGTGGAGCAATATCCAAGGTCCACACTTTATTGGCGTACATGGACTCCATTTCGGATTGCATTGCTTCCTGCCACTTATCAGAGTCCCAACTGATAATGGCCTGCCTGAAACTAGTAGGGTCATCTTCTTCCAAGATGCAATCCTCTCGATCCCCGTCAATGAGAAAACCGTAGTATCTCTCGGGCGGATGAGAAATCCTACCAGATCTGCGGAGTGGCTGAGGTTCGTCTGGGGTTATTGAATCCTGAGGTTCTGTCAAATTTTCAGTTTCAGTTTGTGGTCGCTGAATTTCTTCCAATTCTACCGTGCTCCCACTAATTTCTTTTGCAAGAAACTCCGTTTCTAAGAAAACGGTATGCTGAGCAACAAACACCTTCTGTTCCTTGGTGTGGTAGAATAGATATCCATAACCATTCTTTGGATATCCCACAAACTTACATAAAACTGACCGTGCCTCTAGTTTATCCGGTTTATGCGTTTTAACATAAGCCGGACAACCCCATATCTTAAATCTTTTAAGATATGGCCTTTTTCCATTCCATATCTCGAACGGAGTCTTAGGCACTGATTTAGACGGAACATCATTCAATAGGTATGCAGCTGTCAATAGCGCATGTCCCCAAAATGAAAGAGGCAACTCGGCATTACTCATCATGGAGCGAACCATATCCAGTAGGGTACGATTCCTCCGCTCCGATACACCGTTGTGCTGTGGTGTATAAGGAGGAGTAAGCTGAGAGAGAATACCATTCTCTTTTAAGTAATCTAGGAATTCCGTGCTTAAGTACTCCCCTCCTCTATCAGACCGGAGGATCTTGATACTTTTTCCAATCTGGTTCTCTACTTCCTTTCTGAATTCCTTGAATTTCTCAAAAGTGTGTTTCATCAGATACACATATCCGAACCTAGAGAGATCGTCAGCGAATGTGATGAAGTAGGAGAACCCACCCCTTGCATGTGTAGACATCGGACCACATACATCACTGTGTATGAGTCCCAAGAGCTCTGCTGCTCTTTCTCCATGTCCGGTGAACGGAGATTTGGTCATTTTCCCTTTGAGACAGGACTGACAAGTTTCATAAGATGAAAACTCGAACGCATTCAAGAGTCCATCTTTATGCAACTTATTCAGTCTTTTCTCTCTGATATGACCAAGTCTACAATGCCACAAGTAGGATTCATTCGTATCTGAATTCTTCCTCTTGCGTGTGTTTTGTACATTGAGAACTGTATTCTGATTTAGAACGTAGATACCATTACACAGTGTACCCTCTGCAACCAGTACCTTATGAAGGTAAATGTTCATGATATACTTGTCAAGAACAAAGTTATATCCATCTTTATCGAGTAAAGAAACTGATATGATGTTGCAAACCATGGAGGGTATATAGTAGCAATCGTTCAAAATCATAGTCTTGCCATTTGGCAATACTAGGTGTTATTCACCGACGGCTGCCGCATTTACTTGTGCTCCGTTCGCTACTCTGAGCGACATATCACCCGGTGCAACTTTCCTACTTTTTCTCAGTCCCTGCAATAAATTACAGATATGAGATCCTGATCCGGTATCAAGTACCCAGGAGGTAGGGCTGACCGTAAAACAGTTCTCAATTACAAGAACACCTGAAGTAGATGCAAAACCATGCTTCTTCTTCAACTGGGTATCCTGAAAATACATACAATCCCCTTTCCCATTCTCATACTCATGACTGTTGTCACAAGTTAGAGCTGAACCAACGTTCCCCAGCCCCGAATAAGAATTCGGATCGGTCAAGCGATACATTTTATTATCTTGATTAGGGCGTGAAATGGTTGCTACCTGGAGAGGGAGAAAAGAAACACTCAGTGTGCGCTCTTGCAAGATTAGATTGGTTTATTAGTTTATCTAACCAGGATGTCTCCCACTATTTCCTCAAATTCTTCTCAAAACCTTTTAAAAGAAGAACTAGTCGGGATTTAATTCACATCACAATACTTGCTTAACCTTTCAGCCAGGCTAGTGTCGGTACTTCGAGGGAGGTTTTCCAACGCTTTCGCGAAGTTCCTTATTTTAAGAACCTCTTTTCCCTGGGAGCGTAGCCCCGCTAACACCTTTCTAGACACCTACTAGGTTTATAGCATTGATCGTTAAGTGAAATAATTTCCTAAGAGTAATCCAACTCATCAGTGGGATCGGGATCCAACTATCATTGTGTGATGACCTAGATGGAATCCACTCTAGTCACCACACTCCAGAAGGTATGCTAAATCTGCAAGTTTCAGTAATTTTGAAACTCCCGATGTGGTTTTTGCCCCTAACGGTTCATGACCTTGACTGGGTCAACAAGTCACAAACTGTTAGTCAAGTTCTACCCGTCATTATCCTGATTGCATTAGACCCACCCGTACGTGCCCTTGACTAGGTCAACAAGGCCGCACGACTGTCCTAACCAATCATATTTGCAATCCACAGAAAAATATTATTTAGCTACCGTTCACTACGCCTTGACTAGGTCAACAAACGCAGCACGAATACTAAATAATATTAATCCGAAACGACGGAGGGCTACGGCTGGGTTTTTGGCGAAAAACCCGTTAACGTAATGAACTTGATATCGTTGAAGGAACATGATTGCCCATTTTGAAAAATAGTGGCGAAAACTTTTGCTAAAGAGGTCACTCCTTGTGAAGGGATCTCGTCTCTTTCCTCGCCGAATGAGGTGCAGGATATTCCAAACTGAATACCTCGATGCAAAGCAAGAATAATCGACTATAGTGAAGTTATTACCCTGACGCAAACTTTTGTCCAAGGGGTCACTCCCGATGAAGGGATCTCGGCCCTTGCCTCGTCGACTGAGGTGCTGGGCATTCATAACCGAATACCTCGATGCAATACAAAAATGAACGTCCTTGCAATAACAGCTTTTTGAAAAACTTGTTCCAACAACGTCTTTTAGGTTTATTTTCTTGCATTAGTTCTTTTAATGTGTCCCATCATTTAAAACCTACCATTGCAGAAAACAACCAAAATATGACGTACGCTTATGCCATTCGCATTCGCCACGGGGTCCCGTCATCACCCGTTAGGTTACTTAACTAACGACAGAGCGGGGGCTGGGCTAGCGCGGCTGTAAAACATAAGCAACGCCTAAATAGTTATTATAGATATACAGCAATGATAGCCAATCCAGATCACAGATGAACACTTTGGATATACTAGGAACCCGAGATTCGTTCGAGCCTGCAACGAAAAGCGGATTACACGGTCGCAATGAATAGCCAATACCCCACCCAAGACCCCTACGGGTGCGGCAAACTACCTGCCAGTACTCGAAGCGAAGCAACCTCCCTCAACGCCGTGAGTAGGCCACTCGGCACTTCGAGATACCCGGTAGTTTGTGCACCCCCTCCATGGGTCTATCCTAGGAGAAAAAACAGTAAAAAGAATTATACAATGACGGCAACAACCCCGACCCGGTTGTGCGGCCATACAAATAATATTACATCAATTTACAAATTTATTACATGAATGAAAGAAAAAGAAACACTCATCTCACATCCACCCCGGCTATTCATCCGCGACAATCCAACGAGTTCATAAACACATACCATCAACAACACAGATCACAGATGTGTATAACCCCCACTAATCGGCGTATAGCGATTAGTAGACGTTCAATACACATATAACATTACAGATATAACCATTAGCCAAAGTCTACAGAACATCGACCAAAAATACGGACTTTTAAGCCCCAAAAACAAATTTTGCTTTCTGGAAAATCTGGGCAGAAAAGTCATATACCAAAAATCCCAAAATACCCAAATATGAAAACTGCAAGAAAACGATTCCCCAAAAGAGCCAAGGGAGCCGCGGTTCCGCGTCATAAGCAAGCTTATGCCGCGGAAACGCGGCGCTTTGGATGAGTTGGGGGATGAAATTTTTCCAGTTTTCAAATAAAAGCCTCAGCCGATTTTTAGTGTATAAATTTTTAATTTTGGAATAGTTCTAAAATTCGGCAGAAACTGAATTTTCCGGGGTAATTTAGCGGGTTTTCGTCCGGTCGATATTCTTAATACTTTGCTAACATGCTAGGGTGTGTTTAGTTAGGCTCTGATACCACTGTTAGGTCCACGTTAGCTCTCTCGGTACTTTCGGGGTTGCGGAAACGGTAAAACAAAATTTTTTCTGGACTTGGCAACATGGACCGTAAAAGCCGGATCTTTACTAAACAACACACTAACATCCTAACTAGAGATTTATCTACTCGGTTAGGGGTTATACCTCAACTTGAACTCCTTCTCTTCTTATTGTTCTTCTCTTTGCTTGGTCCGATGGTTGATCCGGACTTTGGTCACCTCCGCGGCCTCTTCAACTTGAACTCCTTCTCTTCTTGTTGTTCTTCTCTTTGCTTGCTTCGATGGTTGATCCGGACTTTGGTCACCTCCGCGGCCTCTTTGAGTCGAAGACGATCCACCCGAGAGATGTACACCGAGCTCCACCTCGAGCCGAGGTAACTAGGGCAAAGAGATTGCCAATCTAGAAGCCCTAGGTTGTGTAGAAGTGATGAAGGGATGGTTTTGTCTTTGTGGGATCTTTATCTCTCAACACATGAGATCAAAAGATTGATCAAGAGGAGGAAGAAGAAGGAGGATCTAGCAACCATGGTTCATTTCTTTTTCTTCTCACTTGAAAAAACAAGAGAGAGAATGAGAAAGAAAAAATGATACAAAGAAAAGTAACCATGGTTGCAATAAGGCAAAAACACCATCATTGCTAATCCCATCAAGATAAAGTTTGATGGCTACATTGAAATGACCATTATCATAATCCAAAAGGAAAAAGAAAAAGAAAAGAAGAGTGTAGATCCCTCTTGAAAGTCAATGGTCAACACGGTCAACCGGTCAACAATGTCAAGAGAGGTCAACGGGGTCAAATGGTCAATGCAATTAGCCATCATAAAATTATCACTAAAAGGATTAGTAAATGATGTCCGCGGCTCATAATGGTTTTGACCAAACGAACTGTCAAAACCCTAATGAGTCCGCCTCAAAATGGTTTTGACCGAATCAACTGTCAAAACACTAATGAGCCTGCCACATAACGGTTTTGGCCGAACCAGCTGCCAAAACCCTGATGAGGCACCTCCTCCTTTATCGCTCCGGAAAACTGTGCATACACACCTGCATCCGTATTCCGTAGAATGCGGATGCACAGAAGACAAAACAAATCCATCCGTGCAATACTAGGATCCGGCTTAAACCAAAGCCCACTAGTATTGCCTGCCCGAACACCACATGCACACAAATGTACGTAAGTGATTGCAGCCCTGCCGTAAAACCATACGGCCTCTACACGTTTCGGTCAGTGCAGGGAAACTCTCTGTGTGGGACTCTAAAGACTCGACACTACGCTGGCAGTGGGTTTAACCACAGACCGCAAGCGGCACTAGCTGTACATAACGGTCCCCAGGTAGATGTCGATAAGAAGGCCGATGAGATAAACCCATCCGAACTTCTACTGAGCCTGTATGTGACAATCTCCGTACAGTCCGGTCTGTTCGTCTGATACATCGCTTGGCGGGCCTAGGGGCGGTAAACGTCAGTCCCCTGATAGAGATACAAGTCGTGTCGGAGTGAAGCCCAGAACACCCTGAGATAACACTGGAAACCTACCAGTATATCTCGCTTGCCCTGGCCAGGGACTACTCGTGTAATGGCTCTCCTAGACACAGCGCGATGTCAACCCCCAATACCGGGAGAGACGAATCATGTCTAACCATCACTGCCTCAAAGTGCTTCGGAACTGCTCCCAACTACTACCTGTTTGCACGACTCAGTAGAGCCGTGGTAGGGTAGTAATCAAAGAACAGTGGGAACACACTCGAGGCTAAGTGACAGTGTTAAATCAGCAGACTAAGCTGTACTCATGTCACCTGGGAACTGATAACTGACGATAGGTATAATACCAACCATCAGTTCCCGACGAGTCCTGTCCAGTGTACTCGTAACCTAACGAGCACCCGCATACTATCTCAAGTACGACATACTGACGGCTGTGGGACAGACCGTTTCCCGTGCTGGGATGAGAAGCGCATACGCTAGTCTACTCCGGAATATCGATGCCCTATCTCGACACTCCCACGACTAGGGACGTGTATAAGGATGTGCTTGTAGATTACCCAGCCCCCATGAGTGTGATCGTCATCACAACGCCGGTAATCAAGCAATGATCCTAAGGGCTCTACTAATGCGTATAGGTGATATAATAAATAAACACACATGTACACATTAAAGCAGAGACAAACCAAGTAGCATACTACTATATTGAGCAAGATTGTCTGTACAACTGTGAATATCCCAAGCTTCCATCAAGTAATATACATACTAGTATGATACAGTAATGGCCTCTAGGGCATATACACTAACAGATGTTGCATCTAATTTCGGAGAAATCAGGAACCACATGATATATTTAATAACTTGTTGCAGTTAAATAGCGGTTTTCCTTTATATGCTCATATTATTGTTTCACGTTGCATATATTACATTCATGGATTTCATATGATGTCTCTGATATTTTTACTCCTGTATATATAACAGTGGAATGGGACGCTGTTATATATGCCTTTACACCAATATTAGTGGAATGGGATGCTAATATATGTGTATTGATTCATGCATTCATATGTATTCACTACTTGATTTTTTCTGGATTTGAGGACCTTGGTGGTTTCATGGAATTATGCAAGTATTCTATTTCTTTACTTGATATTGGATGGATCCACTTGAGATTTGTTTTATACCGATACAGAGATCGAGAGTGTCGATGTTGGGGGCACTTAAGATTCGAGGATGTATATTACCGATACGGTGATCGAGAGTGTCGGTGTTTGGCACTTAAGATTCGAGGACATATATTACCGATACGGGGATCGAGAGTGTCGGTGTTTGGCACTTAAGATTCGAGGACGTATAAACATGTATTTTTGTGTCGATGCTAGACACATATTTCATGATGTTTTTGGGTGTCGATACTATACATTCACCTTATATTGGACATACAGGATATGTGAGATATATTGATATTGGACATACATGATATGTGAGATATATTGATTGTGGACATACAGGATATGTGAGATATACTGATACTGGATATACAGGATATGTGAGATATACTGATGTTGTACATACAGGATATACGAGACTTACATTATACGAGATCCAATTTGGGGGCTGATTGTGGAAATTGGGAATTTGATTGTCTTGTTGGATTTTGGTCCTACCACGAGGTTAGGATTTCCGTGGGAATGACATGTTTTATTCCATACTCCATATTTATTGTTTATGCACTGCTTCATGTATTATTTGTACCGGATAGAGTACTTTCCATGACTGTTGCATTTACATACTATTATGCGTTACTTCATATATTAGTTGTACCTGATAGAGTACCTTACATGATTATTGCATACAGATCGTCATGTTATTGCTTTATGTATTAGTAGTACCTGCTAGTGTTCCTTTCATGACTGATGCATTGCATATAACCATTTACTGCTGATAGTTTGCATATGTTAGATTCGCGCTGTACGTGCATACTTGCGATTACCTGCATATGTTATTTACTATTCACGAGTTGGCAACTCACCCCCGTTGTGCCACGGTGTGTTGCAGGTGTTCCTCAGGATAGTTAGAGGCAGGGCTATTTTCATCCATCGTATCATCCTTTGCTGCGGATACCGCTTCGCCTGACAGTATGCAGTTTTGCTTAGGTAGGTCTTGCGGTTATCTGATGTTGCTTGTTGTATATTCGTTGTATCCTATACTCTCCATCTATCATTGTATTGTATGACTTAGAGACGTGATGTGAGGACGATATTGTATATTATTTTGTGACTTGGAGGTTTTTATGTAGTTTTATTTATATCGTCTCTTTCTTCGCTACGGCGTCGTATATCTGTTGTGGTGGTTGTTTTCCGCCGTTGGGCGTGGATTTTTGCTCCTGTTTGGGATGCTTTTACTTATGTTGTACCCATTTTTGGGGGCTTGTTTTACAAAAGAGGTGCTGTCAAAATTTTAAAGGAAATAAATTGGACTTTTAAAGAATTTGGGTTGAGATTTCAAAGGTTTTGAAAATGCTATTATTTCTTACTACTTTTGATGGTTTAGATTGCTGGGTTTTCGGCTTACTTAAATTGCGCTACGCCTGTAGACGTTGCGTAGTTTAAGGGTCATCACGTGCCATTTTCGGGTCGTGACAAAGTTGGTATCAGAGGCTAGGTTTTAACTTTTGGAGTGTAGGATGACCTTGGTATGATGGAGTGGGTAGCTTAAAGCTAAGTAACGTAGTGTGTGTATGTCTGCGGCATACTCACGATGCAGTACTCCGCCTAAATTGACCTAAGTACAAATTGCTTGAAATTCCTTCCTTGATGATACATATCCTTGTGATTCGATTTCCGTGTTCATATCGAATCCTTCTTCCATTTATAGCCTTTGCCGCTGATAACTATGAGGACTCAGAGTGATGCAACGAGGGACGAGGTCAGAGTTGACTCGTGTGGGACGATGACTGACCAGGATGGCACACTTGTTGCATCGGACCATATGGATCCGCTTTCGATAAATCATATTGATAGGCTTGTGGCAGAGATGCAGGACTTGCACCAGACGATGAGTTCTTTGGTTGAGGCCATTCGAGCGTAGTGAAAGGAGGTTGTCACCCCTGTTACCCAATTGTTTCTTGTAGTTAGCACTCAGTGTTGTGTTACTTATACAACAACAGTGGACGCAACCCGTCTTGACAAGGAGCGTTTTTTCGAGACTTTGGGAGTTCCGGAACAGAGGAGGTCTCGTACAGGTGTACCAGCCCAGAGACAGAGGCTTAGGCGTCGAGATAGATTTCGTGACCATCGCGGGAGTAGCAGAGGCCTAGGACGAGGACAGTCGTTCAGCACTTATCCCCAGGATGGTCAACAGTTTTCTTCTGAATATTATCATGCGAGAGTTTTCTGACGTTGTTCCAGATGAGCCGGCGAAGCTTAGTAAGCTTAAGGATCAGCTGCAGAGTTGTTGGTTGAGGGACTTGTGCGTCCGAGTGTTTCTCTTTGGGGAGCTCCTTTCCTGTTCGTCAGGGAGAAGGACGGCAGTTTGAGGTTGTGTATTGATGGGTCGTCAATTAAACCGAGTTACGGTGAGGATAGGTATCTTTTACCTCTCATTGACGATTTCTTCGATCAGCTCCAGAGTGCGAGACTCTTTCTGTGTTTGTTGTGATCAGGTCATCATTGTTGCGGGTTCGGAGTGATGCCATTCCGGAGACTGTTTTTGTTCGTGCTACGGGCTTTATGTGTTTTGGTGGTGTCGTTGGACTCACCAGTGCCCTAGCAGCAATCGTGGATATGATGAACCAGATTTCTTTAAGCCGTTCCTCGACCAGTTTATTGTTGTGTCATTGATGACATTCTGGTCTATTCCAAGAGTCGTAAGGAACGTGAGCAGCACTTGGGGATCTGTTTTGCAGACATTGGGAGAGCGCAGAAGTTAGCTAAATTCTCAGAGTGTTCTTTCAGGCTTGATTATGTTGACTCCTAGGTCTAGTAGTTACTGGAGACGGTTTTCGTATGGACCCGAGGAGGATCGAGGCCGTACAGCTTTGACCCATACTTATATCCGGGACAGAGGTTCGCAGATTTTGGGCTTAGCAGGTTTTTACCGCCGTTTCGTGCAGGATTGCTTGTGTATCGCTGCACCGTTGACTGAACTGACCGGGAAGGAGGTTATTTTTCGGTGGACAGAGGCATGTGTGCAGAGTTTGCAGCAGTTGGAGATTCGGTTGACAACTATACCAGTTCTTCTTTGCTTTCTGGTTTGGGCGACTTTGTTGTTTAACTGTGATGTTTCGCGAGTGGGGCTCGATTGTGTACTGAGGTGACACTATAGAGTTATCGCTTTTACTTCTCGACAGTTGGAGGAAGTACGAGCAGGATATCCTACTCATGATCTGGAGATGGCCGAGATGGTCGTGCGTTGAAGATCCGAGGACACTACTTGTGTGGAGAGTCATGTCAGATCTTCACGGACCACCAGGGCTTAATGTACATCTTCCTGCAGCGGGTTTTGATTGTTGAGACAGTGCCGTTGGATGGAACGTGTGGAGGATTGTGTTTGTGAGATCCTTTGGTTAACCGTGGCAAGGCGATTATGGTAGCTGATGCTTGAGTCATGGGCCCGGGGTTAGCTTGTTCCAGTGGTGCACAGTTCAGAAACAGTCTTCTGCAGATTTCCAGTTCTTGAATGATCGTGGAGTACAGCTAGGTTCACCTCTACTGAGGGGACAGCTTGCTCATGTCCGCGCCCGACCAGTTTTCTTAATCGTTTTCGTGAGGCACAGCCCACCGATGCTCGTTGTCTGTGATACTTGAGCACGTTCGGCAGGGTAATGATTCGGGATCCTTGATTTGTGACTAGGGTATGCTCTATTCTAGACTCGTTGGTGTGTACCTGATACTGATAGGTAGAGACGCGAGGTCCCAGAGCAAGCGCATCGGTCAGCTTTCTGTGTTCATCCAAGTCCTGCCAAGATGTAACGTGACTTGAGAGTTAGTTACTAGTGGGCAGGATGAAAAGAGTGAAGTTTCGGATTTCGTTCAAGGTATCTGTCTGGTTGTGAGATAAGGTGAGCATTTGAGACCGGCTGGAGGGTTGCAATCTTTAACCGTTCCGGAGAGAGAATGGGAGCAGATCTCCATGAATTTTCGTTGTGATGTCTACCCAGGTTTAGTCAGAGTGTGACTCCATTTGGGGTGTTTGTTGTCCGGTTATTCTCAGTTTGCTCGGTTGTTCTTTGTTAAGTTTGTGCGTTGCACGGAGTTCCTTCAGGCGTTGTATCTAATTGGGGGCACCCTGTTCGCTAGCCATAGTTGGAAGAAGCTTCAGGAAGCCTTGGGTACTGGTTGAGCTTTAGCTCCGCTTTTCCATCTGGGGGACGATGGTCAGTTGAGCGGACTATACAGACTATGGAGGATATGCATGTGCGTACGTACTAAGTGTTGTTGGCAGTTGGGATTGTCACTTGCCATTGTTAGAGTTCTCCTTTGGTACCTGTTATCAGGAGACACTCCAATTGGCAACCTTTTGATTTTGTTGTTAGGTGCTGTCGATCTCCATTCTGTTCTTCTGACTCTGCGTAGTAGGATTTTTGGACCCAGCTAGTTTAGAGACTTCGGAGTTGATCCAGTTGGTTCAGGTCAGGATGAGAGTAGTCCAGTGCGGACAGAGGTCTTATGCCGACCATGGTGGTCGCAGACTTGAGTTCGCAGTGGGAGATCATGGATTCCTATGGATTTTTCCGATGAATGACGTGTTGAGTTTTGTGAAGCTTATCCCATGGTTGTAGGTCCTTTTGAGATCCTTAAAGCGAGTTAGTTCCGTTGCCTTTGATTTGGCACTTCCGCCCAGATTATTGAGTAATTCACCCTGTATTCCTTGTGTCGATACTTTGCAAATACCTTCATGACCTTTCTCACATGATTCAGCACCAGACCCTTAAGCTTGGACGCAATCTTTTCGTTCACCGGCAGCCATATGTGTTAGTGGCCCGGCAGGTGGAGAAACTTCGGTCAAGGGTCTTGCCATCTGAGGAGGGTTTTCTTGGACGTAGCCGTATAATGAGGTAATCACTCGGGAGGCTGCGAGCGAGATTGGGAGTTTTGTACTCTTTTCTTTGAAGTTACGCTTAGTGAGAATTTTAAATTCGGGGACGAATTTTTATAAGGGTGGGGGGGAGATTGTAATGTTTTGGAAAATCGTTATGCGAATTTTTCCGTTTTTGGGTAAAATTGTCGGTATTTCCCGTTTTAAACCGACTGTGATCAAACGACCATATAGACATAGCTACATGTACATCTGGCATACATACATGCATATACCTGGAGGGTATTATGGATAGGTATAGACACATACCTTGCTACAATTATTTTGACATCATACATACTTACATATGGACACACATATCATGCTATACCGACATGGTTACGCTTACCTTGTTATAGCTACATGTTCACCTGTATATGATTTTGCATCTGATTTCGGAGAAATCAGGAACCACATGATATATTTAATAACTTGTTGCAGTTAAATAGCGGTTTTCCTTTATATGCTCATATTATTGTTTCATGTTGCATATATTACATTCATGGATTTCATATGATGTCTCTGATATTTTTACTCCTGTATATATAACAGTAGAATGGGACGCTGTTATATATGCCTTTACACCAATACTAGTAGAATGGGACGCTAATATATATGTATTGATTCATGCATTCATATGTATTCACTACTTGATGTTTTCTGGAAAACCCAAAACTAATATATGTGTATTGATTCATGCATTCATATGAAATTACTAGTGAAGGTTTGAGTGTTGTTTGAAATTGGGTGATGCCTAGTGGCTGTTAACTTGACTTGGGTGTTGTTTAATGATTTGGACCAGAGCTTAGAAAACCCAAAACACGGATTTAGAAACCCCGACATCGGATAAATGTGTGATTTGTGAGGGTATTTTGGAATCTGGAGCAACCCGGGGATACTAGAAATGATTTTGCAATTACTGGGAGTCGTGCAAGCACCTAGGAAGCTACCACCAAGACCTGAGCCCCAACCCCTGCACAAGGGCCATAGATTTATTCAATCTGGCCGCAATTTGCGGCCAGGGTAGGTTAGAATTGATCCGTATTTGTTCTGGGGTCCTTTTAGATGTAAATTAGGCCCTCCATATATGCAGAATTGATCAATTTGGCTTAGGGTAAAATCTGGGAGCACATTGGGGTGTTTTTGGGTATGAATTTCGTATTTTGAAATGTTAATTCTTGATATTTGGATTTGCATTGGGTTGTTGGATGTTTGTACATCGACAACAAGGGTTGTTTGATTGTTTTTGCACGTGTAGGCCATATGTTCTAACCTATGAGCGCACCGTGAGCCGTATCGGTTTTCCGCCTTGATTTTAATACGCATTGCTATGGTTTATTCTTGTAGGTACCTTCGTGTGTACTCCGAGGCGACGGAGCGTGGCGTCATCGACTTCGGCGAACAAGAACCAAGGTGAGTGGATCTATATCCAAAGAATCGTATGTATCTTTTAAATATATACCTTGAGGGATGCTACGGATTTTCAAATGATACCACACCGTAATCCCTATTTTCAAAACTACGATTCGCTTCTTTAAAAATCTGATTGTATGGTTCGGGTGTGTATGATAGATTAGATACTTATACTTAGTAGAGATAGAATGTTTATGTAAATTCGATTTGATGTGTGATATAAATTCGATGAAGGAATATAAGACGAATATGATGATATGATGATATGATGATATGTTGGTATACAGATGCGAGTCGATCGAGATGATTTATACCCTGCCGGTCCCCTGATATGAGATTATTGCGGATGTGAACCGGGACATAGGTACATATATATATATATATATATATAACCGGGACATAGGTACACATATATATATATATATATATAATGTTTTGAATCAAGGATGATAGGCCGTACGTGAGATTAGGTCGTACCCTCATTTGTCGTATAGGATGATAGGATCCCTATTAGCTTAATGCCGCCGTACGATGATTTTCCGTACGTGATGTGTTTGACTTGATGATTGATCCATATCCTTGACTAGAGGATGCCATACGATGAATTATATTGTACGTGACATTGATAGGCTGGATGCTGATTGATAGATTCGTCGACTCGATCATGTTAGATATGTATACCTTATAGCTCCTAGCTGACGATTTACCTTATGACGCATTCATGTTATTCATATTGCCTTGCTTATACCTGTGATAGTACACCTGCACCATTGTCGATGATGCGTATATTACACGCACACAGACTGTAGGCTCACACACTTCATCATCGATAATTGCCATGTCACTACACAGTAGGAGTGCTGCATCATAATATGACTCTTTGCATAACCTACTTGCGCACATACACATTGTATATCCACATTAGTGCACATATACATTGATATATTCATACTTGCGCACATACACATTGTATATCCACATTGGTGCATATATACATTGATATATTTGTTGGATATATATGCCCTAGAGGTCTTCATTGTATAGGATGCTAGGGATATGTATGTACATGACAGTCTTGCTTAATATGATAGTACGCTATTTGGTTTGTCTTTATCTTAACATATGATATATTTTGCATAGTATATATATATATATACATGTTGATAAAGCCCATAAGGTGTTTGCCTGACTACCGGTGTTGTGATGGCAGTCATACTTGTGGGGGCTGGATAGTCAATAGGCACATCCTTAGATGTCCCTGGTCGCAGGAGTATCGAGACTGGGCATCGATACTCAGGAGTAGACTAGTGTATACATATATAGACCTTGAGGAGGGGCGATGGATTGGTCCCGCAACCAATGGTGGAGTGCACCTAAGATTGTATAGAGATGCTCACTGGGTGTGAGTACACCGGACAGGACTCGCCGAGAACTGACTGGATGGTATTTATACCTAACATCAGATAGCAGTTCTCAGGTGACATGTGTGCAGATAGTCCGTTGACTTAAGGTCGTCATTTGTCTCGTGTGAGTTCCCACTGTGCTTTGATTACTACCCTACCACGGTTCAAAGGAGTCGTGCAAACAGGTTTTAGTTGGGCACAGTCCCGAGCCACGGGGAGGCAGTGAATGACTGTTAGGGATTCGTCTCTCCCGGTATAGGGAGTTGATATCGCACGGTGATCGGTTGGTCATTACCATAAGTCCCTGGCCAGGGCTGATTGAGAATTACTGGTAGACTGATCAGTAGATTCTCGGATGGTAATTGAGCCATGCCGACACGACTTGTACGGTTATTAGGGGTCTGACGTTTACCACATCCATAGACCATACAGGCAATACTCTTAGACGAACAGACCGAACTGCACGGATATTGTCACAGACAGGCTCAGTAGGAGTTCGGATGGGTTTCCTCATCGGCCTTCTTATGGACATCTACCTAGGGACCGTTACATACAGCTAGTGCCGCTTGCGGTCTGTGGTTAAACCCACTGCCAGCGTAGTAGTCGAGTCTTTAGAGTCCCACACAGAGTTTTCCCAACTCCAGGCGAAACGATTGTAAGTCTATGCTAGCGCCCCGGCAGTCTACAGACGCCAAATGCGGAACAAAAACTTTTTAACTGGCGCTATCGTATACTTTAACCCGGATCTGCCATTATTGCTAAACTAACAAACTGTAAAGAGTGTAGAAAGGTTATACCGAACGATCCGAGTCCTTCGTTCTTCAACCATCATCCCACGCTCCGTTGCGGCTGCTCCGATCTCGTCGATCTCCGATATCCTCGTCGAGGTGGCACCACATCACCGATTCTTTAAACGGGCTCCTGCCTCTGACTTGAGGCAACTCGATCGTCAAGTTTGCTAAAAGAGACGACCAAGAATGATGTAGAGAATGAGTAGATGACTTTGTCTCACTTCGTCCAAGTCCGTGGACGATCGGTTAATGAAGTTGCCGAGGGAATTGGGTGATGGAATGAACTGTAAAATTCCATGCACCCCAAATACTATCATATCTTTTTTCCAAATGAAATCAACAACCATGAGAGAGTGGGGAGGGGCCGGCCATATATATGGAGAGTGGGGGTGAGTGTAGGAGGAGGGGAAGGTAACCATAAGCAAAAGATCATGAACAAATATCTTAAGCTTAACAAAAAAACCATAATGAAAACAATGACTCATATCCTTAGTCATCCTTTCATTAAAAGCAACCAATTAGAACACAACACCAATTAACCTAGTCACCACCTTCTAGAACCTACTAGAAGCATGACTCACCCTCAACTGAAGAAAAGATAAATCCGTCTTTAACCGAATGTTAAAAGACGGCTGATAGAAAACTGGAAACTGGCAACTTCCAAAAGTGATCCTGAAACAACTTTCAGAATAACCCTGAAACTGTATAAATATACCCGCATTTGTATTACGACCGAATACAAATGCAACTGAGACAAAGATATTATACCTACTCAATATAATACTCGGAACCGGCTTAAACCAAAGCCGACCAGTATTACCTGTCCGAAAATCGACACGTGCGTAAACGCACGTGCATTTTCCGAACCCTGCCATAAAACCATACGGCCTCTACAACGTTTCGCCCGAACTTCGGAAACTGTCTGTGGGGGACTCTAATGACTCGTCAGTACCCTGGCAGTGGGTTTAACCACAAACCGTCAGCGGCACTAGCAATGCGTAACGGCTGCCCACGGACTGACCTCAAGGGATGCCGATGAGCGCACTCATCCGGAAAACCCTACTGAGCCTAACAGTGACAATGTATTTACAGTCCGGTCCGTTCGTCTATGAGTATCGCATATCTGTCTAGGGGGCTAGTAACGTCAGACCCCCAATAGCAGTATAAGTCGTGTCGGAGTGAAGCCCAATAACACCCTGAGATACTACTGGAGTACCTACCAGTAAATCTCCTGCCATGGCCATGGACTTTGTGTAATGGCTCTCCTAGACACAGTACGACCTCGCCCCCAATACCGGGAGAGACGAATCCCCTGCCGATCCGCTCACGTGCCTCCATGTGGCTCGGGACTGTACCCAAAAGCTACCTGTTTGCACGACTCCTTTGAGCCGTGGTAGGGTAGAAATCAAAGCACAGTGGGAACTCACACGAGACAAATGACGACCTCAGGTCGATGAACTAACCTGTACACATGTCACCAGGGAACTGCTATCTGACGATAGATATAATACTAACTAGCAGATTCCCGGCGAGTCCTGTCCGGTGTACTCATAACCCAATGAGCACCTGTATACATCTTAGGTGTACCAACTGACACCAGTGGCTTGTGAGACCGGCCACCGCCCCTCGTCGGGGTCTCGACTGTACACACTAGTCTACTCCGGAGTATCGATGCCCTGTCTCGAAACTCCCACGACTAGGGACCATAATTAAGGATATGCGTATAAACCACCCAACTCTCACGTATATGATTGCCATCATACTGTTGGTGGTAAAGCAAGATCCTAAGGGCTCTATCAAAGTGTAACATGTAATCAGTCACCTGAACATGTACACGACTGATAAAGGCAAACCAGATAGCATACTATCATCTCGAGTAAGACTGTCATACCGGTATAGGTCCTCCGCAATCATTGCAATCACGTACCTGTGATCCAATAATTGACTATGAGGGCACTATCTCCAACAATCTCCCACTTACACTCAAGGCTAATTATTGCGATGTCGACTACTCACAGCCCGTGTGAAACCGAACATCCAACTCCTCTACTAATCAGTATCACAAAGCCCGTTTGTAAAACTATTGTGTTCGAGAAATAGCCTTAGTGAGTGGATCCGCCTAGAAGTTTCTTTCTATATCTCTCTAAATCTCAAGTTCGCGGAGAAAGCCATCTCCCGAAATGAGTAATACCTGTCTTAGAATATGTCTGGATATCTGATGGGACCTAGTTCATAAATGAACTCCAAATCCAAACTTCTTAGACTGTATCGATCACTGAACCTAATCAGTATCCGGCACCATGCCACCCACAGTATCCTTTTGGACCACCTGTCCATAATACTGTCCCTCTTCGTCAGAGGGAAAAACTATAACTCTGACAATCACTCTGTCAACCATGTCACCTTTGAAGCTTGGAATGATAACCGTCTCCCGAAGGAGGCTGCCGTCATCAAATCCGTAGAACATGTACTTATGTTCTAAAACTGCTTCCTTATGTTTCTCCAGGATTGGATTAATACAAACTTATTGCATCTTAGTGCAAAACCAACATTTGGTGTGGTACTTGACATCTCATGATTGACTCAATTGCCTAAGCAAGTGATCTGCCAATCATGCACATCCCTCTCCCCTTTAGTCTGCAAGACACCTTTAGAGAGGGTGACTCCATCACCTGCAGGTACACCACCATGCTAGGAGTCAACTATTCCAAAAACCATTAGAATATCTGTCAAAGTACCCACATTGGGAAACTACCCAAATCCAGATCTAAAACCATAGATCTAGAAACCAGAATGTCAAATATTATATCCATATCCTGTCTGGATAAACAACTGTGTGACGACCACAGTTCAACCGATCGTAGTATAGGAATTTTACTTCCTACTCTGTGTATGTCATCCATATACCATGACATCACACCCTACTACCTTCTTTAACAGATCCATCCCCTATCCTGATTGAAGTCAAACCCATGACTGTCACATCAAAATTAGATGATCTATCTCCGCTATAACTGCTCAAGTCTATAAATAGATATAAGCATCTTGCCCACTATGCTTCCGCTGCTCCCACTGACTACGACAACCCTCCTACCGGGTCTCATATCCTGGAACAACAGTAGTGTCAAGTCTTGGTAGATAAGAACCTCCATGTCACCGTTTCTGAGGCTACTGAAGTACCTCTCGGGCGTCTGAGGTTACCTACCATACCTGCGGAGTGGCTATTTGGAATGTCAAACCTGTTTGAATGTATAGGTCCTATTAAATTTTCCGTAATCGTTCGCGGTTCTGGAATCACTTCCAGTTCTACCATACTCCCACTACTGTTTTCTGAAAAAGATCCATTTTACTAAAACTGTGGCGAGTCAAGAACAATATCACTATTGATCTTCCAAATGGCAGAATATCAACCCTCGTCATAACCAGGGTCAACCCACAAACAGCCATTACAGAACCGTGCCCTGAGTTATCCAGAGTCTGGTTTTAAGCATAAGCTGGACAACTCCCCGTACCTTAATATCTTTTAAGGTACGAACCATTCTATATCCAATATAGAAACTTTGGCACTAATTTAATTGGAACCATATTCAAATCATGCAGCTGTCTCCAGTGCATATCATCTTAATGGAAAAAGGCTAATCAACATTACTCAACTTAGGAATCCATCCAATTATGAGTAACCTGAAAGAGAAAACTCGTTTCTCAAAACCATCACTATCATCTGAATACCAATCACAAGAATCTACATCTTCGATCTCTTTGAAGAATCCCGATACTTGTGATACCTGGTTCTCTACTTTATTCTTATACCCACAACTTCTCAAAACTTAGACGTTGTATTTCTACGAAACACTTGTCTAAATACTAGAGAAGTTATAAGTAAACAGAACATAGTACGAAGACCTACCCCTTTGTCCTGATGGACACTTGGACAACATACAATACTCTGTATAAGTCCGCTGAGTTAAACAACTCAAAACCTGTGCGTTGTAGGTGGAAAACTGTACCCAGGCGATTTCCTCAAATATCACCAATTACAACGAATTCTGATATAATGAGGATGATCACCTAATTCCCAATATCTTACTCCTACTCATCATCTGTAAAACCATACAGATATGAGAATGAAACCTGGTAAATACATACCCTTGGAGTAAGTGTCTAATCGGGAAAACAGTTTTTCTTTTAACAATGCACTGAAACATGAAAATGTTTCGTAGGGGTATCCTGGTATTCATAGCAATGCCTCTTCCATAATCCAATTCATGACTTCAACCGTATATTTTATTGTCATCTCTCCAAATCCCTTTATTTGTCTTTAGTCGTTACCTTCTGTACACCATTGTTAGGCTAAATGGTTTTCTTCCTTCCCTACCGTTCGGCACCAGCCTATGGTTTGGAAGAAGACTATCCAGTAAGCATAATAGGTGTACCCTCCTAAACCAAAGAGTACTCGTATCTTGAGAGAAGGTGATGATAAAAGACAACTGAATAATACCTTATTCTTTTAAAGGTGAAATAGGAGTGGCGATGAAGTACGCGGTTTTGGTCGTGAATGATATCAGTCGCAATTTACTTTGCCCTCTTTCTAATCCCTTTATTTTGTCTTTACATATTACCTTCTGCACACCCTACTTAGGCTAATTGGTTTTCTTCATTCCCTACCTTTCGGCACCAGCCTATGGTTTGGAATAAGACTATCCAATAAGCGTAATAGGTGTACTCTCCTAAACCAAGGAGCTCTCGCAACCTGAGAGAAGGTGATAATAAAAGACAACTGAATAAACCAATTCTATTTCTCCTGAACCTGGATCCATCCTCGAAGAAGTCCCTTCGAGTTCGTATATAACCATACGATGGCTCTATCCAATGGAAGTGGATATCCGTAGTAATACGGGTGTTCTGAGAAATTCAAAGGGTAAAAGAAGGAGTGGCAATGACTTATGCAACATAGACAATCCAAAAGCCAGTATTTTAAGAAGGTTCGGTCAACCTGGTCACTGAGTCATAGTCAAGGGTCGGTCAAAGGTCGCTGCCAAAGAGAGAGAGAAAAGAAACACTCTGCGTGCACTCTAACCTAGATCAGAATGGTTATCACTTTATCTAATCCGGAAACCTCCCACTGTCCTGTCAAATTCTCCTCCAAACCTAAAGAAGAATCAATCGGGATCACCCGAAGAGTAAACCAACTCATCAGTGGGAATCGGGATCCAACTCTCATCGCATGATAACGTGATGGAATGCATCCACGTTACTCATACTCCAGATGGTATGCGCATACTTGGCAAGTTTCAGTTTCTTTAGAAACTCCCGATATGATTTTTGCCCCATGCTCTTATAACCTTGGCGTTGGTCAAAATGTCATAAGTCACATGCCAAGTTCTACCTGTCACTATCTTGTCAATTTGAACCCACCCGCACATGCCCTTGACGTTGGCCAAAATGGCCGAACGACTGTCCCAAACTAACTCATCTATCTATGCAACAATTGAATACCCAGCAGCTACCAAACACTATGCCTTGGCGTTGGTCAAAATACATAGCTTGAATACTACTGAATACCCAAAAGAAGTGACGGAGGGCTACGGCTGGTTTTTGGCGAAAAACCTTTAACGTAGTGAACTTGATATCGCTGAAGGAACCTGATAGCTTTTTAAAATATAGTGGTGAAAACCTTTTGCTAAAGAGGTCACTCCCGGTAAAGGGATCTCGGCTCTTTCCTCGTGGAATGAGGTGCAGGATATTCCACTGAATACCGCTATGCAAAGCAACTTGTAATCGACTATAGTGAAGTTATTACGCTGACGCAAACTTCTGCCCAAGGGGTCAGTCCCGGTGAAGGGATATCGGCCCTTGCCCCGTCGAATGAGGTGCAGGATATTCCACTGAATACCGCTATGCATAACAAAAGGAAACGTCTTTGTAACAACACTTTTTAAATTTGTTCCAACAACTGTAAACAGGTTTGTTTTACTTTGCGTTGATCAGAATCAACACAGTCCCATCATTTAATCACACCAGAAAAGAACGAAAATAAAATGTACGTATATGCCATCCGCATTCGTCACTGGGTCCCGTCATCACCCGTTAGGTTACTTAACTAACGACAGAGCGGGGACTGGACTAGCGCGGGTGTAAAACATATACAACATCTAATAGTATATAAACCAATAAACAATAATCGCTCCAGGCGTGATAGTATGCAACATTACAGAAAAGTAATAAGCATCACAGAACAATACAGATAATCTGGGATCCCCGGGTTTCACAGAGCCGCTGCTGAAACCCGACGTTCCCCTGTCGTGTGGATAGCCTGTGCAATGAAACCTAGGCCCCTACGGGTGCGGCAAGTTACCCGCCAAAACCTGAAGCGAGGCAACCCCCTACAGCATAGTGAATGGACCACCCAGCACTCCACGGAATCCGGTAATCTTGGGCACCCCTCCTTGGGTCAACCTGTACCCCCTACGAGTGCGGCGAATAGCCTGCCAATTCTAGAGTGGGACCCCTCTGCCTCTCAAAGCCATGAGATGCGGACCCGTTGCTTCAGAGAACCCGGCTATCCGTGCACTCCGTCGCGGGGCAAAACCTAGTACAGTAATGAAAAATAGTACAATAGGTACATCGACCGCAACCTGGTCGTGCCCCAAAAGAATATTATACAACAGGCAGTGACGGCAGTCCACAAGTTGGACGCTCGCCCCGCAATATCAAATGTACAAATAAACTCAAACTGTACTACCATTGCACACTGCTATCCACCACGACAAATCCGCAACATCACAGCACAACACAGAACATCAACGCGAATGTCACGTTCGCAAACCCGTCTAAAAGAACTATAGCAATCAGACGCGGTTTACCGATCAAATGATATTCCCGGTCGGAGATATAATGTAAGCACTGTAAACTAACATGTTTAAATTTCGATCGACCAAATATCAAAAAAGTGGGCCCCACGACTTACTGGTGAATAGTAACAAAATCTGGGCCAAAACGATATTTACCAAAAACCACAAAATCCAACAGAGAACACACTGAGAAAATTTGATGCAGTGATTCATTAGGATGGCCGCGGATCCGCGGCCAAACCCATCCGCGGCCAAACCATGGGTTTGGCCGCGCTTCCGCGGCTATATAGTGGAATCACTTGCTCAAATTTTGACGTGTGCCTTAGAAAACCCTGCACAGATTTCTGAGATATGTGAAATATTTTTAGGACACCGTTTAAAAACAACAGAAACTGTCAAGCTAGGATTTTGCAATTTTCGATTTCCGGTCGGATCGATGTTTTAAACGCGTTAGCACAAGTTAGTATAGCAAAATGGTGAGGCTCTGATACCACTGTAAGTCTACGCTAGCGCCCCGGCAGTCTACAGACGCCAAATGCGGAACAAAAACTTTTTAACTAGCGCTATCGTATACTTTAACCCGGATCTGCCATTATTGCTAAAGTAACAAACTGTAAAGAGTGTAGAAAGGTTATACCGAACGATCTGAGTCCTTCGTTCTTCAACCATCATCGCATGCTCCGTTGCGGCTGCTCCGATCTCGTCGATCTCCGATATCCTCGTCGAGGTGGCACCACATCACCGATTCTTTAAACGGGCTCCCGCCTCTGACTTGAGGCAACTCGATCGTCAAGTTTGCTAAAATAGACGACCAAGAATGATGTAGAGAATGAGTAGATGACTTTGTCTCACTTCGTCCAAGTCCGTGGACGATCGGTTAATGAAGTTGCCGAGGGAATTGGGTGATGGAATGAACTGTAAAATTCCATGCACCCCAAATACTATCATATCTTTTTTCCAAATGAAATCAACAACCTTGAGAGAGTGGGGAGGGGCCGGCCAGATATATAGAGAGGGGGGGTGAGTGTAGGAGGAGGGGAAGGTAACCATAAGCAAAAGATCATGAACAAATATCTTAAGCTTAACAAAAAAGCCATAATGAAAACAATGACTCATATCCTTAGTCATCCTTTCATTAAAAGCAACCAATTAGAACACAACACCAATTAACCTAGTCACCACCTTCTAGAACCTACTAGAAGCATGACTCACCCTCAACTGAAGAAAAGATAAATCCGTCTTTAACCGAATGTTAAAAGACGGCTGATAGAAAACTGGAAACTGTCAACTTCCAAAAGTGATCCTGAAACAACTTTCAGGATAACCCCGAAACTGTATAAATATACCCGCATTTGTATTACGACCGAATACAAATGCAACTGAGACAAAGATATTATACCTACTCAATATAATACTCGGATCCGGCTTAAACCAAAGCCGACCAGTATTACCTGTCCGAAAATCGACACGTGCGTAAATGCATGTGCATTTTCCGAACCCTGCCATAAAACCATACGGCCTCTACAACGTTTCGTCCGAACTTCGAAAACTGTCTGTGGGGGACTCTAATGACTCGTCAGTACCCTGGCAGTGGGTTTAACCACAAACCGTCAGCGGCCCTAGCAATGCGTAACGGCTGCCCACGGACTGACCTCAAGGGATGCCGATGAGCGCACTCATCCGGAAAACCCTACTGAGCCTAACAGTGACAATGTATATACAGTCCGGTCCGTTCGTCTATGAGTATCGCATATCTGCCTAGGGGGCTAGTAACGTCAGACCCCCAATAGCAGTATAAGTCGTGTCGGAGTGAATCCCAATAACACCCCGAGATACTACTGGAGTACCTACCAGTAAATCTCCTGCCATGGCCATGGACTTTGTGTAATGGCTCTCCTAGACACAGTACGACCTCGCCCCCAATACCGGGAGAGACGAATCCCTTGCCGATCCGCTCACGTGCCTCCATGTGGCTCGGGACTGTACCCAAAAGCTACCTGTTTGCACGACTCCTTTGAGCCGTGATAGGGTAGAAATCAAAGCATAGTGGGAACTCACACGAGACAAATGACGACCTCAGGTCGATGAACTAACTTGTACACATGTCACCAGGGAACTGCTATCTGATGATAGATATAATACTAACTAGCAGATTCCCGGCGAGTCCTGTCCGGTGTACTCATAACCCAATGAGCACCTGTATACATCTTAGGTGTACCAACTGACACCAGTGGCTTGTGAGACCGGCCACCGCCCCTCGTCGGGGTCTCGACTGTACACACTAGTCTAATCCGGAGTATCGATGCCCTGTCTCGAAACTCCCACGACTAAGGACCACAATTAAGGATATGCGTATAAACTACCCAACTCTCACGTATATGATCGCCATCATACTGTTGGTGGTAAAGCAAGATCCTAAGGGCTTTATCAAAGTGTAACATGTAATCAGTCACCTGAACATGTACACGACTGATAAAGGCAAACCAGATAGCATACTATCATCTCGAGTAAGACTGTCATACCGGTATAGGTCCTCCACAATCATTGCAATCACGTACCTGTGATCCAATAATTGACTATGAGGGCACTATCTCCAACAACGATATAGAGGTCGTATGGTTTTACGACAAGGGTTCGGACAAATACGTGTTTAAACGCACGTACGACATTCGAACAGTTTTTACTAGACGACTTTGGTTTAAGCCAGATTCTAGTATCAGGTTATTGGATTTATACAGTCTAAAGTTTTTCCGTGTTTTCACGGATGGGAGGGGCGTTCTCGTAATTTCCGGGAAGCTTCTAGAAGCATGGTGACTTGAGGGTTTAGGTGGCATTGTCATTAAATGATGTTGTGACTCATAATGTGTGATTCATTATTCATTAATGCATTATTAAATGCTTAATGACTCACATAGTGAATCACTCATAATGCATTATTATAGCATGATGAATAATCTCATTTTATTCATTTATTGATTTATTCATTATGCTTCATATATCAAGTGAGAAACAATTTCATTTTCATTATTCTAGTTCACCTTCTCTCTCCTCAAGCTCACTCTCTCTTCAAGCTCTAATCCTACCACTCACGAGTTGAGAACAAGGATTAGAATAGACTAAACATTCCATAACCTAACTCTATATGATCTAAGTTCCTTTGATTAGCAACTAGAGAAACTTAGTTACCTCAAGTTTTGAAGTGAAGCTTGGATTAGGGTTCTTGGGTGGATCATCTATCACTTAGAGGAGGCCGAGGAGGACGTAGAGATCGTAAAGACGAAGGACACGTTTCACTAGGTATAATCTCTTTACATAGTAGCTAAGAACTTCTATGGTTGTTGTTAATTATCGTTTAGCAAAGATCTTCGGTTAGTCGATGTATGCTTATAGAACAAGATCGTTTTTCATATTTCCGCCTCCCCGCAACTCATGGGGTGTTGCACATCGACTTACAGTGGTATGTGAGCCTCACTAAACAATAATTAACTCACTTGCAAAGTCGTATGAATTTCGAACGCAAAACGAACCGGAAAATACATCGTATTCACATAGTTTCTGTCGATTTTAAATTGAGGTCCAAAAATTTTTCAGGGACCTCCAGAATAACCTACCAGGAAACCTAAGAACACTGGAGAAATTTGGGTGCATGAATCGGCCAACACACCGCGGAACCGCGGCCGATCCCACCGATCCGCCGCGGATCCGCGGCCGATCCCACCGATCCGCCGCGGATCCGCGGCCGAGTTGAGCCCGATTCACCCAAAATCTCCTAAGTAACTCTTCTGTGAATATTTTGTCTTCTCTGGAATGTTTATTTTTTGTTCAGGTCTCAGATTTACAGATAAGTTTTGGAGCAGAATCTAATGGGTTTGATCGATCGAAATTATACGATGTTTGCTTGTTTGATTATATCTGTGAACTGTATTATGTGTTCGTAAACCTCCCCTAACTGCTAGTATGTCGGTTGGCAGGGGGTTGCACATATCTGTAATGTTTTAACTGTTTGTGATTATGAACTCTATTGGATTGTTGTGATGATTAGCCGGGGTTTTGTGATGGGTTATTGTATTAATTCATTCGATGTAATTGTACTAAGTTGTAATATTATTTTGCGGGGCACATCCAGGTTGCGGTAGTTGCCAACGTTGTATTATTTCTTTTTACTGTTTTTGCTCCTAGGATAGACCCAAGGTGGGGTGCACAAACTACCGGGTATTTTCGAAGTGCTTAGTGGCCTACTCACGTTGTTGAGGGAGACCGCTTCACTTCGGGTACTTGGCGGGTAGTTTGCCGTAACCGTAGGGGTCTAGGTTGGAGTAATAGCTATTCATCACAACTGTGTAATCCGTCTTTCGCTGCAGGCTCGAAAGAAACGCGGATTGCTTGCATATCCAATAAAGTTTATCTGTGATCTGGAATGCCTATTATTGCGTCTGACGAATGTACAATATCTATATATGATAGCTATTTAGACGTCACTTATGTTTTACACCCGCGCTAGCCCAGCCCCCACTCTACCGTTAGTTAAGTAACCTAACGGGTGATGACGGGACCCTGTGGCGAATGCGGATGGCATAAGAGGACGTTGTATTTTCGTTGTTATCTGTAATGATAGGTTAAAGATGGGACGCATTATTTTTAATGCAAAGAAAAATAAAACCTAAACTGAATCGTTGGAACAATTTCGAAACCACTCGGTTTTCTTCAAAAAGCAAATTTTAAATGCGGAGCTTAAACCACTCCTTTTTATAAAGGCTATCATGGTTCCTTCGATCATATCAAGTTCACTACATTAATGGTTTTTTGTCAAAAACCAGCCGTAACCCTCCGTCGTTTCAAATTGACAACACATTGTATTCATGCTATGCTTGTTGGCCTACGTCAAGGCATAGTGGATGGTAGCAGTGTGTTTGCTTATTTGTTGTATAGATAGATGCATTAGTATAGGACAGACGTACAACCTTGTTGGCCTACGTCAAAGGCATGTACGATATACCTAAATTAATCAGGACAACGACGGGTAGAACTTGACTTGCGTCTTATGATTTGTTGGCCTACGTCAAGGTCATAAGAGCTTGGGGTAAAAACTCACATCGGGAGTTTTAAACATAAAGGAAACTTGCAGATTTAGCATACCTTCTGGAGTGTGGTGACTAGAGTGGCTTCCATCTAGTGCATCATGCAATGATAGTTGGATCTGTAGGGTTGCTAGGCATGCGCACAAGGGTTTACGAGGCATCAACCATGCCCGATTAAAAATTTAGCCGACCGAACAACCCAAAGCCGGATCTTTAAACTAGGGTTTAGGCGAAAAACTAGCATGTTAAACTCTTTAACACTAAGTGAGAGGGATTACAACCTTTGTAGATCCGGTCCTTCACTTCTTAAGCTCCGTGTTGAGGTCCCTTCGCTGCGATCATCGTGTTCTGGACTCTCGAGAGGCTTCACGAAGAGAAAGATGCAGTCTTGCTTCCGATCTTCGATAACATAGATGATCTACCTTGAAGTTTCGTTAACACAAGCTATCACTCATGAAATGATGTGAACACCCTCATCTAAATGGCAAGGATAGATGAGGATGATGAAGTAGGATTTTTGCTCTCATTTATAATCTTTTTCTCACTCACTTCCATCACAAAAGCAAAACTAGAAAGCTTTTTCAAGAAGGAACTCAAAGAAGAAGAAGAATGAATGAATCCTTTTGTGATGAATAATGAATTATTGTAGTGGTTACAAATCTAACCAGGGTTAAGCATGAAGGAGTTAACCCATGTAAAGAATTGACTAGAGTTAATAGTTTGGATTGGGTTAACAAAATATCTAGCTAAAAACAAAGTCAAAGCTTCATGAAGCTTCATGGAAGCTTCATGCAAAAGCTAACCCTAATCCAAACCCTAACCAAGTTTAAACCCTAAACCATTGTTAAATTTGTAACCCTAACATGTTACAATATTGTATGTCACATATACAATATATTTTGTAACAATAGAAAATAATACAATTAACATATATCGCATATATATCAATGTATTATCCCGTGAGAAAATATATCTTTTAGTGAGCTAATATTAGTTAATGTAATTTAATATATCATATATATTATTATACATTAAATTATCGAATCAACACTTGATCCGATAATCCAGCTATTTCACAAATAACCGACTAATACGATGACCCGGCTATATCACATATACCGGGCCGATATCTCATAACGCGAGAATCCAATACGGTATCACATACCGCATTATCCTCGGTCCCTCACATATCACATATGTGCTCCTACTCCGTTTTGCCTGAGCCAAGAAACCTCTGTGTAGGACTCTAAAGAATCGTCAATACGCCAGCAGTAGGTGATGATCATATCAAACACCCACAAGCTGCAAGCGGTCAGCTAAACGTAACAGCCACCCAGGTATTGAGCGCTCAGAAGATCAACAAGCAAGCCTGTACATTCTCCCATGAATCCAATCAGTAACACTCCCATACAGTCCGGTCTCGTCGTCTGATATGTCGCATATCTCGCCTAGGGTGGTAAACGTCAGACCCCAATAGCTCGATAAGTCGTGTCGATATGAGGTCAATAACAGTTCGAGAAACTACTGATAACACTTACCAGTAAATCTCAGCAATCCTGGCCTGGGATTTCTGGTTATAGCCAATCAAACACAGCGCAACATCAACTCCCTATACCGGGAGAGACGAATCCCCTCCTATCGCTCATTGCCTCCATGTGATTCGGGACTGTACCCAAAAGCCACCTTTTTGCACGCCCTCTTGGACGTGGTATGATGGAAATCAAAGCACAATAGGAATCACACAAGACTCTATGACGATCTCGGGTCAACAGACTACTCTGTACCAGTGTCACCGGAGAACTGCCATCTGACGTAAAGTATAATACCATCTGGGAGTTCTCGGCGAGTCCGTCCAGTGTACCCAGTCTCCACTGAGCACCCGTACACCATCCTTGATGTCAAACACCGATGGATATGGGATCATCCATCGCCCATCATATGGGTCAGCTTGCGTATACGCTAGTCTACTCTGGTGCATCGATGCCCTGTCTCGATACATCCTCGACTAGGAACAATTAAAGGATGTACTCGTCGACTACCGTGGTTCCACTAATATGATCTCATCATAGTCCCAGTAGTCGAGTACATATCCTAAGGGCTTTATCAACATGTAACATAGAGACAATCAGAGTACATGTTAAGATAAAGTACAACCAGATAGCATACTATCATGTCGAGCAAGAAAGTCCTCCCTATATATGTCCAAGCATCCATTACAATATACATCGTATGTACAATAATGGCCTCTAGGGCATACATATAACTAACAATCTCCCACTTGCACTAGGGCCATCTGTTGAGGTATCACATACCCAACAATTAGCTGTGGTTAAAGTATCTCATACTCAACCATCCCATAAAAGTCTCTACTGGGAAAAAGGCCTTTGTGAGTGGATTCGCGCTGTTGTCCTCTGTGTCTACTCTCCTAACCTCGATCTCGCTGGAGATCAACCATCTCCATGATCAGGTGATACTGCCTAAGAATTATATCTGGATTTCAGATTGGATGGGGGGTTCCTTGGCAAAAGCCACAACTCCATTGTCACACAATGGTAGGAACGAAGTTCATCTCATGAACTTATATATCCAGACTGCCTCTTTGGTAGCATCCTCGGTAACGATGTATCTTGCCTTTGTATAGTCTAGTAAGTCACGGTATCTAGCTTGGAACTCTTCCAACAGACCGTCCCTCCACTGAGGGTAAAGACAATGCCTGCGACTGACTTTCAGTCGCCCTTATCACCCTGGAACTTTTCCAGTGATTCTCTCCAGGATCGATTGATACCATCTTACTATAACTAGTGAGTATCCTAACATCCAATTAGATCTATCTAATAGATCCAAAACCCAGGATTTAGGAGGTATCACGTTGATCCTATACAGAGAATCCTTGTGATAAGCGGAGATTGACCGATCGTAGCATAGGAAACTCCTTCCCTATCAAGAGTATGTCATCCACGTACTCTACGAGGATCACCACCATACTCCCTACTACCTTTTTGTATATACAAGGTTCATCTACCATTTTGATGAAGTCAAACTCTTTGACTACCACATCAAAACAGATGTTCCAACTCCGCGATGCCTGTTTTATCACATAAAACATCTTGCACACGTTTCCACTGCTCCCACTATCTACGAAGCCCTCTGGCTGTGTACTTATTGACGTTCTTTTCTAAAACATCATTTAGAAAAGCAGTCATGACACCCAACCACCAGATATCGTAGTCATGGTATGTAGCCGTGGCAAGTAGAATCGGATGGACTTAAGCATAGCTTTGAAAGTCTCAACTTTTCCATGTACACCTAGTAATCTTCTCAAGATATACTTTCTCCTGATAGGGATTTAACCCTTCAGATAAAGCAACCAAAGTCCATACTTTGTTGGTGTATAAGGATTCCATCTCAGATCGATAAGCATCTAGCCATTCTAACAGAGTCACACTCCTGATGGCCTGCTCGAAACTAGTTGAGTCATCATCTCATGATGCAATCCTCGCTCCCTCTGTCATAGAGAAACCGAAGTATCTCTCAGGTGGGTGAGGAATCCTACTAGATCGACGGAGAGGGTGAGGTTCGTTGGAAACTATTGAATCCTTTGGTTCTACCAAATCATCAGCTGCAGTTTGTATAGCTGGAACCTTTCCAGTTCTATATAATAGACCTTGCCTCATGCTTGTCCGGATTTTGCTTTTAGACATAGTCCGGACAACCCCAAATCTTAACAAACTTAAGATATGGGCTCTTCCCTTTCCATATCACATATGAAGTGGTAGGCAACTGATTTGATTTGAACCCTATTCAATAGGTCTGCAGCTTCTCAAGCGCATAACACCCAAAAGGAAATAGGAAACTCAGTAGTACTCATCATAGAGCACACCATATCATATAGGGTGCAATTGCTCCGCCCCGATACACCGAGGTGCTGTGGTGTATTCGGAGGAGTAATGCTGAGAGAGAATCTTATTCTCCTTTAGAATAGTACAGGAATTCCGTGCTCAAGTATTCTCCTCCTTGATCTCATCAAAGGACATAATACTTATACCCGTTTTTGGTTCTCTACTTCTAACTTATATTCTGTGATTATCTCAAAAGTTTCGGACTTGTGTTTCAACAGGAACATATGTCTGAATCTTGAAAGATCATAAGTGAATGTAATGAAGTACAAAGAACAAGTCCTGGCATGTGTAGACAGGGGACTTTCATACATCAGCATGTATCAATCCCAAGAGTTCACTAACTCTTTCTCTGTTTCCAATAAACAGAGCTGTGGTCATCTTATCTTTGTGACATGACCGGCAAGTTTCACAAGATGTAAATTCAAACAAATTTAAATATGTATCTAAATGTAACTTTGCTAGTCGGGTCACATTGATATGACCTAGGCTGCAATGCCTTAAGAAGGATCCGTTCATTTCTGAACTCTTCCTCTTGTGTGTGTTCTATACGTTAAGAACTGTGGTTTGATTTAGAACGTCTATGCTTTTAGATAACGTGCCTGATTCGATCAACTCTTGATATAGGAAATGTTCAAAACATTATCCAACAATACAAAATTATATCCTTTTTTTAATAATAAAGAGATTGATATGATGTTGTATATCAGGTTCGGTATCTAATAACGTTCGTTCAGAATCAATGTATTCTGGTAATACAGGGTGATATTGACCAACAGACTTGGCTGCAACACTTGCACCGTTCGGCACCAGCCTATGGTTTGGAAGAAGACTATCCAGTAAGCATAATAGGTGTACCCTCCTAAACCAAGGAGTACTCGTATCTTGAGAGAAGGTGATGATAAAAGACAACTGAATAATACTTTATTCTTTTAAAGGTGAAATAGGAGTGGCGATGAAGTACGCGGTTTTGGTCGTGAATGATATCAGTCGCAATTTACTTTGCCCTCTTTCTAATCCCTTTATTTTGTCTTTACATATTACCTTCTGCACACCCTACTTAGGCTAATTGGTTTTCTTCATTCCCTACCTTTCGGCACCAGCCTATGGTTTGGAATAAGACTATCCAATAAGCGTAATAGGTGTACTCTCCTAAACCAAGGAGCTCTCGCAACCTGAGAGAAGGTGATAATAAAAGACAACTGAATAAACCAATTCTATTTCTCCTGAACCTGGATCCATCCTCGAAGAAGTCCCTTCGAGTTCGTATATAACCATACGATGGCTCTATCCAATGGAAGTGGATATCCGTAGTAATACGGGTGTTCTGAGAAATTCAAAGGGTAAAAGAAGGAGTGGCAATGACTTATGCAACATAGACAATCCAAAAGCCAGTATTTTAAGAAGGTTCGGTCAACCTGGTCACTGAGTCATAGTCAAGGGTCGGTCAAAGGTCGCTGCCAAAGAGAGAGAGAAAAGAAACACTCTGCGTGCACTCTAACCTAGATCAGAATGGTTATCACTTTATCTAATCCGGAAACCTCCCACTGTCCTGTCAAATTCTCCTCCAAACCTAAAGAAGAATCAATCGGGATCACCCGAAGAGTAAACCAACTCATCAGTGGGAATCGGGATCCAACTCTCATCGCATGATAACGTGATGGAATGCATCCACGTTACTCATACTCCAGATGGTATGCGCATACTTGGCAAGTTTCAGTTTCTTTAGAAACTCCCGATATGATTTTTGCCCCATGCTCTTATAACCTTGGCGTTGGTCAAAATGTCATAAGTCACATGCCAAGTTCTACCCGTCACTATCTTGTCAATTTGAACCCACCCGCACATGCCCTTGACGTTGGCCAAAATGGCAGAACGACTGTCCCAAACTAACTCATCTATCTATGCAACAATTGAATACCCAGCAGCTACCAAACACTATGCCTTGGCGTTGGTCAAAATACATAGCTTGAATACTACTGAATACTACTGAATACCTAAAAGAAGTGACGGAGGGCTACGGCTGGTTTTTGGCGAAAAACCTTTAACGTAGTGAACTTGATATCGCTGAAGGAACCTGATAGCTTTTTAAAATATAGTGGTGAAAACCTTTTGCTAAAGAGGTCACTCCCGGTAAAGGGATCTCGGCTCTTTCCTCGTGGAATGAGGTGCAGGATATTCCACTGAATACCGCTATGCAAAGCAACTTGTAATCGACTATAGTGAAGTTATTACGCTGACGCAAACTTCTGCCCAAGGGTCAGTCCCGGTGAAGGGATATCGGCCCTTGCCCCGTCGAATGAGGTGCAGGATATTCCCCTGAATACCGCTATGCATAACAAAAGGAAACGTCTTTGTAACAACACTTTTTAAATTTGTTCCAACAACTGTAAACAGGTTTGTTTTACTTTGCGTTGATCAGAATCAACACAGTCCCATCATTTAATCACACCAGAAAAGAACGAAAATAAAATGTACGTATATGCCATCCGCATTCGTCACTGGGTCCCGTCATCACCCGTTAGGTTACTTAACTAACGACAGAGCGGGGACTGGACTAGCGCGGGTGTAAAACATATACAACATCTAATAGTATATAAACCAATATACAATAATCGCTCCAGGCGTGATAGTATGCAACATTACAGAAAAGTAATAAGCATCACAGAACAATACAGATAATCTGGGATCCCCGGGTTTCACAGAGCCGCTGCTGAAACCCGACGTTCCCCTGTCGTGTGGATAGCCTGTGCAATGAAACCTAGGCCCCTACGGGTGCGGCAAGTTACCCGCCAAAACCTGAAGCGAGGCAGCCCCCTACAACATAGTGAATGGACCACCCAGCACTCCACGGAATCCGGTAATCTTGGGCACCCCTCCTTGGGTCAACCTGTACCCTCTACGAGTGCGGCGAATAGTCTGCCAATTCTAGAATGGGACCCCTCTGCCTCTCAAAGCCATGAGATGTGGACCCGTTGCTTCTCAGAACCCGGCTATCCGTGCACTCCGTCGCGGGGCAAAACCTAGTACAGTAATGAAAAATAGTACAATAGGTACATCGACCGCAACCTGGTCATGCCCCAAAAGAATATTATACAACAGGCAGTGACGGCAGTCCACAAGTTGGACGCTCGCCCCGCAATATCAAATGTACAAATAAACTCAAACTGTACTACCATTGCACACTGCTATCCACCACGACAAATCCGCAACATCACAGCACAACACAGAACATCAACGCGAATGTCACGTTCGCAAACCCGTCTAAAAGAACTATAGCAATCAGACGCGGTTTACCGATCAAATGACATTCCCGGTCGGAGATATAATGTAAGCACTGTAAACTAACATGTTTAAATTTCGATCGACCAAATATCAAAAAAGTGGGCCCCACGACTTACTGGTGAACAGTAACAAAATCTGGGCCAAAACGATATTTACCAAAAACCACAAAATCCAACAGAGAACACACTGAGAAAATTTGATGCAGTGATTCATTAGGATGGCCGCGGATCCGCGGCCAAACCATGGGTTTGGCCACGCTTCCGCGGCTATATAGTGGAATCACTTGCTCAAATTTTGTCGTGTGCCTTAGAAAACCCTGCACAGATTTCTGAGATATGTGAAATATTTTTAGGACACCGTTTAAAAACTACAGAAACTGTCAAGCTAGGATTTCGCAATTTTCGATTTCCGGTCGGATCGATGTTTTAAACGCGTTAGCACAAGTTAGTATAGCAAAATAGTGAGGCTCTGATACCACTGTAAGTCTACGCTAGCACCCCGGCAGTCTACAGACGCCAAATGCGGAACAAAAAGTTTTTAACTAGCGCTATCGTATACTTTAACCCGGATCTGCCATTATTGCTAAACTAACAGACTGTAAAGAGTGTAGAAAGGTTATACCGAACGATCCGAGTCCTTCGTTCTTCAACCATCATCCCACGCTCCGTTGAGGCTGCTCCGATCTCGTCGATCTCCGATATCCTCGTCGAGGTGGCACCACATCACCGATTCTTTAAACGGGCTCCCGCCTCTGACTTGAGGCAACTCGATCGTCAAGTTTGCTAAAATAGACGACCAAGAATGATGTAGAGAATGAGTAGATGACTTTGTCTCACTTCGTCCAAGTCCGTGGACGATCGGTTAATGAAGTTGCCGAGGGAATTGGGTGATGGAATGAACTGTAAAATTCCATGCACCCCAAATACTATCATATCTTTTTTCCAAATGAAATCAACAACCTTGAGAGAGTGGGGAGGGGCCGGCCAGATATATGGAGAGGGGGGGTGAGTGTAGGAGGAGGGGAAGGTAACCATAAGCAAAAGATCATGAACAAATATCTTAAGCTTAACAAAAAAGCCATAATGAAAACAATGACTCATATCCTTAGTCATCCTTTCATTAAAAGCAACCAATTAGAACACAACACCAATTAACCTAGTCACCACCTTCTAGAACCTACTAGAAGCATGACTCACCCTCAACTGAAGAAAAGATAAATCCGTCTTTAACCGAATGTTAAAAGACGGCTGATAGAAAACTGGAAACTGGCAACTTCCAAAAGTGATCCTGAAACAACTTTCAGGATAACCCCGAAACTGTATAAATATACCCGCATTTGTATTACGACCGAATACAAATGCAACTGAGACAAAGATATTATACCTACTCAATATAATACTCGGATCCGGCTTAAACCAAAGCCGACCAGTATTACCTGTCCGAAAATCGACACGTGCGTAAATGCACGTGCATTTTCCGAACCCTGCCATAAAACCATACGGCCTCTACAACGTTTCGCCCGAACTTCGGAAACTGTCTGTGGGGGACTCTAATGACTCGTCAGTACCCTGGCAGTGGGTTTAACCACAAACCGTCAGCGGCCCTAGCAATGCGTAACGGCTGCCCACGGACTGACCTCAAGGGATGCCGATGAGCGCACTCATCCGGAAAACCCTACTGAGCCTAACAGTGACAATGTATATACAGTCCGGTCCGTTCGTCTATGAGTATCGCATATCTGCCTAGGGGGCTAGTAACGTCAGACCCCCAATAGCAGTATAAGTCGTGTCGGAGTGAAGCCCAATAACACCCCGAGATACTACTGGAGTACCTACCAGTAAATCTCCTGCCATGGCCATGGACTTTGTGTAATGGCTCTCCTAGACACAGTACGACCTCGCCCCCAATACCGGGAGAGACGAATCCATTGCCGATCCGCTCACGTGCCTCCATGTGGCTCGGGACTGTACCCAAAAGCTACCTGTTTGCACGACTCCTTTGAGCCGTGGTAGGGTAGAAATCAAAGCATAGTGGGAACTCACACGAGACAAATGACGACCTCAGGTCGATGAACTAACTTGTACACATGTCACCAGGGAACTGCTATCTGATGATAGATATAATACTAACTAGCAGATTCCCGGCGAGTCCTGTCCGGTGTACTCATAACCCAATGAGCACCTGTATACATCTTAGGTGTACCAACTGACACCAGTGGCTTGTGAGACCGGCCACCGCCCCTCGTCGGGGTCTCGACTGTACACACTAGTCTACTCCGGAGTATCGATGCCCTGTCTCGAAACTCCCACGACTAAGGACCACAATTAAGGATATGCGTATAAACTACCCAACTCTCACGTATATGATCGCCATCATACTGTTGGTGGTAAAGCAAGATCCTAAGGGCTTTATCAAAGTGTAACATGTAATCAGTCACCTGAACATGTACACGACTGATAAAGGCAAACCAGATAGCATACTATCATCTCGAGTAAGACTGTCATACCGGTATAGGTCCTCCGCAATCATTGCAATCACGTACCTGTGATCCAATAATTGACTATGAGGGCACTATCTCCAACAACGATATAGAGGTCGTATGGTTTTACGACAAGGGTTCGGACAAATACGTGTTTAAACGCACGTACGACATTCGAACAGTTTTTACTAGACGACTTTGGTTTAAGCCAGATTCTAGTATCAGGTTATTGGATTTATACAGTCTAAAGTTTTTCCGTGTTTTCACGGATGGGAGGGGCGTTCTCGTAATTTCCGGGAAGCTTCTAGAAGCATGGTGACTTGAGGGTTTAGGTGGCATTGTCATTAAATGATGTTGTGACTCATAATGTGTGATTCATTATTCATTAATGCATTATTAAATGCTTAATGACTCACATAGTGAATCACTCATAATGCATTATTATAGCATGATGAATAATCTCATTTTATTCATTTATTGATTTATTCATTATGCTTCATATATCAAGTGAGAAACAATTTCATTTTCATTATTCTAGTTCACCTTCTCTCTCCTCAAGCTCACTCTCTCTTCAAGCTCTAATCCTACCACTCACGAGTTGAGAACAAGGATTAGAATAGACTAAACATTCCATAACCTAACTCTATATGATCTAAGTTCCTTTGATTAGCAACTAGAGAAACTTAGTTACCTCAAGTTTTGAAGTGAAGCTTGGATTAGGGTTCTTGGGTGGATCATCTATCACTTAGAGGAGGCCGAGGAGGACGTAGAGATCGTAAAGACGAAGGACACGTTTCACTAGGTATAATCTTTTTACATAGTAGCTAAGAACTTCTATGGTTGTTGTTAATTATCGTTTAGCAAAGATCTTCGGTTAGTCGATGTATGCTTATAGAACAAGATCGTTTTTCATATTTCCGCCTCCCCGCAACTCATGGGGTGTTGCACATCGACTTACAGTGGTATGTGAGCCTCACTAAACAATAATTAACTCACTTGCAAAGTCGTATGAATTTCGAACGCAAAACGAACCGGAAAATACATCGTATTCACATAGTTTCTGTCGATTTTAAATTGAGGTCCAAAAATTTTTCAGGGACCTCCAGAATAACCTACCAGGAAACCTAAGAACACTGGAGAAATTTGGGTGCATGAATCGGCCAACACACCGCGGAACCGCGGCCGATCCCACCGATCCGCCGCGGATCCGCGGCCGATCCCACCGATCCGCCGCGGATCCGCGGCCGAGTTGAGCCCGATTCACCCAAAATCTCCTAAGTAACTCTTCTGTGAATATTTTGTCTTCTCTGGAATGTTTATTTTTTGCTCAGGTCTCAGATTTACAGATAAGTTTTGGAGCAGAATCTAATGGGTTTGATCGATCGAAATTATACGATGTTTGCTTGTTTGATTATATCTGTGAACTGTATTATGTGTTCGTAAACCTCCCCTAACTGCTAGTATGTCGGTTGGCAGGGGGTTGCACATATCTGTAATGTTTTAACTGTTTGTGATTATGAACTCTATTGGATTGTTGTGATGATTAGCCGGGGTTTTGTGATGGGTTATTGTATTAATTCATTCGATGTAATTGTACTAAGTTATAATATTATTTTGCGGGGCACATCCAGGTTGCGGTAGTTGCCAACGTTGTATTATTTCTTTTTACTGTTTTTGCTCCTAGGATAGACCCAAGGTGGGGTGCACAAACTACCGGGTATTTTCGAAGTGCTTAGTGGCCTACTCACGTTGTTGAGGGAGACCGCTTCACTTCGGGTACTTGGCGGGTAGTTTGCCGTAACCGTAGGGGTCTAGGTTGGGGGTAATAGCTATTCATCACAACTGTGTAATCCGTCTTTCGCTGCAGGCTCAAAAGAAACGCGGATTGCTTGCATATCCAATAAAGTTTATCTGTGATCTGGAATGCCTATTATTACGTCTGACGAATGTACAATATCTATATATGATAGCTATTTAGACGTCACTTATGTTTTACACCCGCGCTAGCCCAGCCCCCACTCTACCGTTAGTTAAGTAACCTAACGGGTGATGACGGGACCCCGTGGCGAATGCGGATGGCATAAGAGGACGTTGTATTTTCGTTGTTATCTGTAATGATAGGTTAAAGATGGGACGCATTATTTTTAATGCAAAGAAAAATAAAACCTAAACTGAATCGTTGGCACAATTTCGAAACCACTCGGTTTTCTTCAAAAAGCAAATTTTAAATGCGGAGCTTAAACCACTCCTTTTTATAAAGGCTATCATGGTTCCTTCGATCATATCAAGTTCACTACATTAACGGTTTTTTGTCAAAAACCAGCCGTAACCCTCCGTCGTTTCAAATTGACAACACATTGTATTCATGATATGCTTGTTGGCCTACGTCAAGGCATAGTGGATGGTAGCAGTGTGTTTGCTTATTTGTTGTATAGATAGATGCATTAGTATAGGACAGACGTACAACCTTGTTGGCCTACGTCAAAGGCATGTACGATGTACCTAAATTAATCAGGACAACGACGGGTAGAACTTGACTTGCGTCTTATGATTTGTTGGCCTACGTCAAGGTCATAAGAGCTTGGGGTAAAAACTCACATCGGGAGTTTTAAACATAAAGGAAACTTGCAGATTTAGCATACCTTCTGGAGTGTGGTGACTAGAGTGGCTTCCATCTAGTGCATCATGCAATGATAGTTGGATCTGTAGGGTTGCTAGGCATGCGCACAAGGGTTTACGAGGCATCAACCATGCCCGATTAAAAATTTAGCCGACCGAACAACCCAAAGCCGGATCTTTAAACTAGGGTTTAGGCGAAAAACTAGCATGTTAAACTCTTTAACACTAAGTGAGAGGGATTACAACCTTTGTAAATCCGGTCCTTCACTTCTTAAGCTCCGTGTTGAGGTCCCTTCGCTGCGATCATCGTGTTCTGGACTCTCGAGAGGCTTCACGAAGAGAAAGATGCAGTCTTGCTTCCGATCTTCGATAACATAGATGATCTACCTTGAAGTTTCGTTAACACAAGCTATCACTCATGAAATGATGTGAACACCCTCATCTAAATGGCAAGGATAGATGAGGATGATGAAGTAGGATTTTTGCTCTCATTTATAATCTTTTTCTCACTCACTTCCATCACAAAAGCAAAACTAGAAAGCTTTTTCAAGAAGGAACTCAAAGAAGAAGAAGAATGAATGAATCCTTTTGTGATGAATAATGAATTATTGTAGTGGTTACAAATCTAACCAGGGTTAAGCATGAAGGAGTTAACCCATGTAAAGAATTGACTAGAGTTAATAGTTTGGATTGGGTTAACAAAATATCTAGCTAAAAACAAAGTCAAAGCTTCATGAAGCTTCATGGAAGCTTCATGCAAAAGCTAACCCTAATCCAAACCCTAACCAAGTTTAAACCCTAAACCATTGTTAAATTTGTAACCCTAACATGTTACAATATTGTATGTCACATATACAATATATTTTGTAACAATAGAAAATAATACAATTAACATATATCGCATATATATCAATGTATTATCCCGTGAGAAAATGTATCTTTTAGTGAGCTAATATTAGTTAATGTAATTTAATATATCATATATATTATTATACATTAAATTATCGAATCAACACTTGATCCGATAATCCGGCTATTTCACAAATAACCGACTAATACGATGACCCGGCTATATCACATATACCGGGCCGATATCTCATAACGCGAGAATCCAATACGGTATCACATACCGCATTATCCTCGGTCCCTCACATATCACATATGTGCTCCTACTCCGTTTTGCCTGAGCCAAGAAACCTCTGTGTAGGACTCTAAAGAATCGTCAATACGCCAGCAGTAGGTGATGATCATATCAAACACCCACAAGCTGCAAGCGGTCAGCTAAACGTAACAGCCACCCAGGTATTGAGCGCTCAGAAGATCAACAAGCAAGCCTGTACATTCTCCCATGAATCCAATCAGTAACACTCCCATACAGTCCGGTCTCGTCGTCTGATATGTCGCATATCTCGCCTATGGTGGTAAACGTCAGACCCCAGTAGCTCGATAAGTCGTGTCGATATGAGGTCAATAACAGTTCGAGAAACTACTGATAACACTTACCAGTAAATCTCAGCAACCCTGGCCAGGGATTTCTGGTTATAGCCAATCAAACACAGCGCAACATCAACTCCCTATACCGGGAGAGACGAATCCCCTCCTATCGCTCATTGCCTCCATGTGATTCGGGACTGTACCCAAAAGCCACCTTTTTGCACGCCCTCTTGGACGTGGTATGATCGAAATCAAAGCACAATGGGAATCACACAAGACTCTATGACGATCTCGGGTCAACAGACTACTCTGTACCAGTGTCACCGGAGAACTGCCATCTGACGTAAAGTATAATACCATCTAGGAGTTCTCGGCGAGTCCGTCCAGTGTACCCAGTCTCCACTGAGCACCCGTACACCATCCTTGATGTCAAACACCGATGGATATGGGATCATCCATCGCCCATCATATGGGTCAGCTTGCGTATACGCTAGTCTACTCTGGTGCATCGATGCCCTGTCTCGATACATCCTCGACTAGGAACAATTAAAGGATGTACTCGTCGACTACCGTGGTTCCACTAATATGATCTCATCATAGTCCCAGTAGTCGAGTACATATCCTAAGGGCTTTATCAACATGTAACATAGAGACAATCAGAGTACATGTTAAGATAAAGTACAACCAGATAGCATACTATCATGTCGAGCAAGAAAGTCCTCCCTATATATGTCCAAGCATCCATTACAATATACATCGTATGTACAATAATGGCCTCTAGGGCATACATATAACTAACAATCTCCCACTTGCACTAGGGCCATCTGTTGAGGTATCACATACCCAACAATTAGCTGTGGTTAAAGTATCTCATACTCAACCATCCCATAAAAGTCTCTACTGGGAAAAAGGCCTTTGTGAGTGGATCCGCGCTGTTGTCCTCTGTGTCTACCCTCCTAACCTCGATCTCGCTGGAGATCAACCATCTCTATAATCAGGTGGTACTGCCTAAGAATTATATCTGGATTTCAGATTGGATGGGGGGTTCCTTGGCAAAAGCCACAACTCCATTGTCACACAATGGCAGGAACGAAGTTCATCTCATGAACTTATATATCCAGACTGCCTCTTTGGTAGCATCCTCGGTAACGATGTATCTTGCCTTTGTATAGTCTAGTAAGTCACGGTATCTAGCTTGGAACTCTTCCAACAGACCGTCCCTCCACTGAGGGTAAAGACAATGCCTGCGACTGACTTTCAGTCGCCCTTATCACCCTGGAACTTTTCCAGTGATTCTCTCCAGGATCGATTGATACCATCTTACTATAACTAGTGAGTATCCTAACATCCAATTAGATCTATCTCATAGATCCAAAACCCAGGATTTAGGAGGTATCACGTTGATCCTATACAGAGAATCCTTGTGATAAGCGGAGATTGACCAATCGTAGCATAGGAAACTCCTTCCCTATCAAGAGTATGTCATCCACGTACTCTACGAGGATCACCACCATACTCCCTACTACCTTTTTGTATATACAAGGTTCATCTACCATTTTGATGAAGTCAAACTCTTTGACTACCACATCAAAACAGATGTTCCAACTCCGCGATGCCTGTTTTATCACATAAAACCTCTTGCACACGTTTCCACTGCTCCCACTATCTACGAAGCCCTCTGGCTGTGTACTTATTGACGTTCTTTTCTAAAACATCATTTAGAAAAGCAGTCATGACACCCAACCACCAGATATCGTAGTCATGGTATGTAGCCGTGGCAAGTAGAATCTGGATGGACTTAAGCATAGCTTTGAAAGTCTCAACATTTCCATATACACCTAGTAATCTTCTCAAGATATACTTTCTCCTGATAGGGATTTAACCCTTCAGATAAAGCAACCAAAGTCCATACTTTGTTGGTGTATAAGGATTCCATCTCAGATCGATAAGCATCTAGCCATTCTAACAGAGTCACACTCCTGATGGCCTGCTCGAAACTAGTTGAGTCATCATCTCATGATGCAATCCTCGCTCCCACTGTCATAGAGAAACCGAAGTATCTCTCAGGTGGGTGAGGAATCCTACTAGATCGACGGAGAGGGTGAGGTTCGTTGGAAACTATTGAATCCTTTGGTTCTACCAAATCATCAGCTGCAGTTTGTATAGCTGGAACCTTTCCAGTTCTATATAATAGACCTTGCCTCATGCTTGTCCGGATTTTGCTTTTAGACATAGTCCGGACAACCCCAAATCTTACCAAACTTAAGATATGGGCTCTTCCCTTTCCATGTCACATATGAAGTGGTAGGCAACTGATTTGATTTGAACCCTATTCAATAGGTCTGCAGCTTCTCAAGCGCATAACACCCAAAAGGAAATAGGAAACTCAGTAGTACTCATCATAGAGCACACCATATCATATAGGGTGCAATTGCTCCGCCCCGATACACCGAGGTGCTGTGGTGTATTCGGAGGAGTAATGCTGAGAGAGAATCTTATTCTCCTTTAGAATAGTACAGGAATTCCGTGCTCAAGTATTCTCCTCCTTGATCTCATCAAAGGACATAATACTTATACCCGTTTTTGGTTCTCTACTTCTAACTTATATTCTGTGATTATCTCAAAAGTTTCGGACTTGTGTTTCAACAGGAACATATGTCTGAATCTTGAAAGATCATCAGTGAATGTAATGAAGTACAAAGAACCAGTCCTGGCATGTGTAGACAGGGGACTTTCATACATCAGCATGTATCAATCCCAAGAGTTCACTAACTCTTTCTCTGTTTCCAATATACAGAGCTGTGGTCATCTTATCTTTGTGACATGACCGGCAAGTTTCACAAGATGTAAATTCAAACAAATTTAAATATGTATCTAAATGTAACTTTGCTAGTCGGGTCACATTGATATGACCTAGGCTGCAATGCCTCAAGAAGGATCCGTTCATTTCTGAACTCTTCCTCTTGTGTGTGTTCTATACGTTAAGAACTGTGGTTTGATTTAGAACGTCTATGCTTTTAGATAACGTGCCTGATTCGATCAACTCTTGATATAGGAAATGTTCAAAACATTATCCAACAATACAAAATTATATCCTTTCTTTAATAATAAAGAGATTGATATGATGTTGTATATCAGGTTCGGTATCTAATAACGTTCGTTCAGAATCAATGTATTCTGGTAATACAGGGTGATAGTGACCAACAGACTTGGCTGCAACACTTGCACCGTTTTCTGTCTCATGAAACTTATCACCCGTTCTCAGTTCTCTACCTATCTGTAGCCCATGTAACAAATTACATATGTGGGATCCTGATCCGGTATCAAATATCCAGGACGTAAAGGATACTGAGAAACAGTTCTCTGTAATGAACACACCCGAAGAAGATGCATCAGCATGCACTTTCTTCGTTTGGGCGGCACGGGAAATCTGGTATTCCCCAATTTCCTGCTCTGTCTTATAACAATTATAAGTTGGAGCGGGACCAACGTTCCCCAGCTCAGTATAACAAGCGGGTTCGGTCAATATATCCGTATTATTATCTTGATTATGGTGTGATATGGTCGCTACCTGGAGAGAGAGAGAAGAAAACACTCAGTGTATGCTCTTGCAAGATTAGATTGGTTATCTAATATATCTAATCAGGATGTCTACCACTGTTTTAGTCAAATCTTCCTTCAAACCCTAAAAGGAAAGACTAGCCGGGATTATTTACACGCTACAAGTTCGCTAATCTTTCATCCAGGCCAGTGTCGGTACTTTGAGGGAGGTCCCCCGTGCTTTCGCACGAACCTAATTAAAGTAAACCTCGTTTTCCCAGGGGCGTAACCCCGTTAACACCTTTCTAGACACCTACTTGATCGGCTAATTGTAATGTGTAAAACTCTCCCAGGAGTAACTCTTACTCGCAGCGGGTATCGGGATCCAACTATCTCATAGAAGGTATGCAATCTCATTGCAAATTTCAACACTTGAAATTCCCAATAATATTTTACCCCTAGCGTGCTATGACCTTGACGCATGCCAAACAACCCATAGTCCGCTAGTCAAGTTCAACCCGTACATTTCTTGATTGAATTAAACCCACCCGCATGACCCTTGACGCATGCCAAACAACGCCGTACGAATACCCTAATCCAATCGCATCGTATGCTAGCAGATAAGCACTAGTTAGCTACCGTACACTACGCCTTAACGCGTGCCAAACTACCGCAGCACGAATACTAAGTAGTACTTATCTAAAATGACGGAGGGCTACGACAGGTTTTTAAGAAAATCTTTTGCGTAATGAACTTGATATCGTTGTAGAATCGAGTGATTTTAAATAGAATGTTTTTGAGGCGTTTCTAGTTTCGCTAAAGAGGTCACTCCCGGTGAAAGGATCGTCGGCTCTTTCCTCATCGAATAAGGTGCAGGGTATATCACATATACCACTATGCAAAGCAAGAACTATAGAAGCAATCAAAAGACAAACCGAGTTTGTAGCATCTGCTAGTTTCGCTAAAGAGTTCACTCCTGGTGAAGGGATCTCGGCTCTTTCCTTATCGAATAAGATGCTGGATGTTCTACAAGGAACACCGCTATGCAAAGCAAAAACTAGAGCTACCAATTTTTTTTTAAACAAGTTTCTACAACATCTTTACGTTTCTTTTATTTCATTAATCTCATTAATGAAGTCCCATTTTAATATGCTTCACAAGCATCACATTTGAAACAAAATATGCAATATAACATATATCTCATATATATAATATAAACATTCGTCTCAGGAAGTAATATGATCACATCACAGAACATTGCAGCAGAAGAACATATATGAAATATTGGATATACTAGGACGTCCGTGTTTTCAATACGAGCCTTTATAAAACACGGATTCCACGGTCGCGATGAATAGCCAAACCCACATCCCTAGACCCCTACGAGAGCGGCAAGCAACTCTGCCAATTCTAGGGTTAGGAGACCCGGTCTCGACTCCTCGAGATGGTCTCCCACTGGACCCTAGAACCCGGTTACTTTTGCTCCCCGCCTTGGGTCTACCTAATGCGGAAAAGTAAATAATATACAATGGTGACATCATCCTTAGCCCGGAAGTTCCCCAATAAAAGAATATTACATACAAATGAATTTTACATGAATGATAAAAGAAAAACTCCCATCTCACATAAAACCCCCGGCTATTCAAACACGACGATCCAATATAACATATCACAACAACACATAATATCTCATATCATCAACGTAAGCAAGTATGCGTATCCCGATTGTCGTTGATGTATAGCAACGAAGCCGGCGATACACCACATACTACGCCTACGGTCAAAGAAAAGAAAGTGTAAAACTACAACAGTTGGAATCCGCAACCTCTTTAGACATCGCATGCCTAACTAAATGAATTCCTTAGACATCGCATGCATAACAATTATAAACCCCGCATTTTAGTCTCATTATCGAAAACTCTTTTCAATATCAAGTCGGGCAATTCAACAAGATTCCCGACATCCTGATCGAATGCTCGTCGCAAGGTTTAGTAGACGGCCACACCCCCGGATGCCGTCGACGAAGTGCACTAAGGCGGAACACCGCTGCCGCAAGCACCCGAACGGATGCTTTTGGCGACGGGGTTCTCCTACAGTCACTTGGTCGGGGCTATGGGGCATCGCTGTCTATTAAGTTTACCCGGCGAGAATCCGCGTACATTACGTGATTGCGACGGACTTTTGATCGCATCAAAATTCCGTGGCAACCGATCATTTGAGACTGAAGTGCTAGATTTATAACATTCAAATTAATTATCTCATAACTACCTGTGGATTCCAATTATTGTATCACATTCCAGATAAATAGACAATGTTAAACTTTCCGATCGAATAATCAAACACCCAAGATTTCCCCAATATATCTCAACACTTGAAATTAGTTTAAAAATATCCATCACATGCGACAGTACCAATGGTCCAGCCGTGGAAGGGTCAAGTCAATGCCTCACATGGGGCACGCCGTACTGCCCCAAACCCTAAGGTTTAGAGGCGGTTCAAGACGGTCATATAATCGAGTTAAGGTTTGTTGTCTTCTAGAGGGTCCACCACGTTACTTGAATGACTTAGAACGTTCTTAAACTCGAGAAAAAATCCAACTTTTGAAAAATTTTCCGACAGGGGAAAAAGTGAGTTATTGATATCCGTTCGAACTTTTTAACAGTTTCTAAAAATTATCCGGACAAAACTAAACAAAGTTAAATTATCTGATCGAATCAACGAGTCCTCAATACAACCCTAGAAAACTCAACACTTGAGTGGAATTAAAAAATTCCCAGAAAAAAATGACAAGAAAGGACCTAAGAATAAATATATGAAATATGAGGGACTAAGTCAAAATTTTGGCCGCGGAACCGCCGCCAAACACTTGGTTTGGCCGCGGTTCCTCGGTCACTTGATCGACTTAGTGGACCGTACTTAACAGTAATTCTTAGTGTTTCCTGCTTGTTTTTCTGAGCATTTTTAGTTCATAAATAATCAACATTTTTGAAAATGTACAGAGAGGGGTAAAATCGGGGTTTTCCGGGTTCGATCGGACTTTAAACATCGCCCAGACTTCGCCTAAAGCTCTAGCTTGGCTCTGATACCACTGTAGGGTTGCTAGGCATACGCATAAGGGTCTACGAGGCATCAACCATGCCCGATTAAAAATTTAGCCGTGCCGAACAACCCAAAGCCGGATCTTTAAACTAGGGTTTAGGCGAAAAACTAGCATGTTAAACTCTTTAACACTGAGTGAGAGGGATTACAACCTTTGTAGATCTGGTCCTTCACTTCTTAAGCTCTATGTTGAGGTCCCTTCGCTGCGATCATCGTGTTCCGGACTCTCGAGAGGCTTCACGAAGAGAAAGATGCAGTCTTGCTTCCGATCTTCGATAACATAGATGATCTACCTTGAAGTTTCGTTAACATAAGCTATTGTTGGGGATAGTGCCCTCAGAGTCAATTATTGGATCACAGGCACGTGATTGCAATGATTGAGGGAGGACCTGTCCCAGTGGGACAGTCTTACTCGAGATGATAGTATGCTATCTGGTTTACCTTTATCATCGTGTACTGCTTTAGGTGACCTTACAGGTCACTATTGCACGTTGATAGAGCCCCTAGGATTCTTGCTTGACTGCCAGCAGTATGAGGGCGATCATATACGTGGGAGCTGGTAGTCTATAAGCACATCCTTAAAAGGTCCCTAGTCGTGGGAGTTTCGAGATAGGGCATCGATACTCCAGAGTAGACTAGTGTATACAGTCGAGACCCCGACGAGGGGCGGTGGCCGGTCTCACAAGCCACTGGTGTCAGTTGGTTCACCTATGATGTATACAGGTGCTCATTGGGTTATGAGTACACCGGACAGGACTCGCCGGGAACATGCTAGTTGGTCTTATACTTGACGTCAGATAGCAGATCCCTGGTGACATGTGTACAGGTTAGTTCATCGACCTGGGGATCGTCATTTGTCTCGTGTGAGTTCCCACTGTACTTTGATTACTACCCTACCACGCTCAAAGGAGACGTGCAAACAGGTTTTAGTTGGGTAATGTCCCGAGCCACATGGAGGCAGTGAGCGGATCTTCGGGGGTTCGTCTCTTCCAGTATTGGGGGTGAGATCGCGCTGTGTCTTGGAGAGCCATTGTAGGGTTGCTAGGCACGCGCACAAGGGTCTACGAGGCATCAACCATACCCGATTAAAAATTTAGCCGTGCGGAACAACCCGAATACGGAACTTTAAACTAGAGATTAGGCGAAAACAAGCATGCTAAACACTTTAACACTAAGTGAGAGGGATTACAACCTTTGTAGATCCTGTCCTTCATTTCATATGCTCCGTGTTGTGGTCCCTTCGCTGCGATCATCGGGATCCGGACTCTCGAGAGGTTCCACGAAGAGAAAGACGCAACCTTTGCTTCCGATCTTCGATACTAAGATGATCTACCTTGAAGTTTCTTTAACACAAGCTAACACTCATGAAATGATGTGAACACCCTCATCTAAATGGCAAGGGAAGATGAGGATGATGAAGTAGGATTTTTGCTCTCTTTGTTTATCTTTTTCTCATATTTATCCATCACAAAATCAAAGCAAGAAACCATTTCAAGCAAAGAAGAAGAAGGAAGAAGATGATGAACAATAATGATAATCCTTTTGTGATGAATAGGAAAAGGAGATAATGATCAATTATGCAACCATGGTTCACTAAACCATTGTAGAGAATTAACCAAGGGTTAGGGTTTGGGTTGAGTTAAGAATGAGTCACACACAAATATCTTTCACAAAACAAAAAGAAAACCTTCTAGAAACATCTAGAAAGTTTAACCCTAATCCAAACCCTAATCATGTTTAAACTCCACAAAACATGTTGCATTATTTATCATATCATGTTACAATAATATATATCATATATATAATATTTATCGTAACAAAATAAAATAATACAATTAACATATATCGCATATATATCAATGTATTACCCGAGTGAGAAAAAGAATCTTTTAGTGAGCTAATATTAGTTAATGTAATTTAATATATCATATATATTATTATACATTAAATTATCGAATCAACACTTGATCCGACAATCCGGCTATATCGCATATAACCGACTAATATTTATCCGTACCGATTCACCGAATCAACACTTGATCCGATGACCCGGCTGATATCAAATATCGCGAGAATAGAATACGGTATCACATATCGCATTATCCTCGGTCCTGCACATATCACATATGTGCTCCTACTCCGTTTTGCCTGAGCCAAGAAACCTCTATGTAGGACTCTAAAGAATCGTCAATACGCCGGCAGTAGGTGATGATCATATCAAACACCCACAAGCTGCAAGCGGTCAGCTAAACGTAACAGCCACCCAGGTATTGAGCGCTCAGAAGATCAACAAGCAAGCCTGTAACTTCTCCTGTGAATCCAAACAGTAACACTCCCGTACAGTCCGGTCTCGTCGTCTGATATGTTGCATATCTTGCCTAGGGGTAGTAAACGTCAGACCCCAGTAGCTCGATAAGTCGTGTCGATATGAGGTCTATAACAATTCGAGAAACTACTGATAACACTTACCCGTAAATCTCAGCAACCCTGGCCAGGGATTTCCGGTTATAGCCAATCGAACACAGCACAACATCAACTCCCTATACCGGGAGAGACGAATCCCCTCCTATCGCTCATTGCCTCCATGTGATTCGGGACTGTACCCAAAAGCCACCTTTTTGTATGCCCTCTTGGAGGTGGTATGATGGAAATCAAACCATAGTGGGAACCACACAAGACTCTATGATGATCTCGGGTCAACAGACTACTCTGTACCAGTGTCACCGGAGAACTGCCATCTGACGTATGGTATAATACCATCTGGGAGTTCTCGGCGAGTCCGTCCAGTGTACCCAGTCTCCACTGAGCACCCGTACACCATCCTTGATGTCAAACACCGATGGATATGGGATCATCCATCGCCCATCATATGGGTCAAGATGCGTATACGCTAGTCTACTCTGGTGCATCGATGCCCTGTCTCGATACACCCTCGACTAGGAACAGTTATAGGATGTACTCGTCGACTACCGTGGCCCCACTAGTATGATCTCATCATAGTCCCAGTAGTCGAGTATATATCCTAAGGGCTTTATCAACATGTAATATAGAGACAATCAGAGTACATGTTAAGATAAAGTACAACCAGATAGCATACTATCATGTCGAGCAAGAAAGTCCTCCCTATATATGTCCTAGCATCCACTACAATATACATCGTATGTACAGTAATGGCCTCTAGGGCATACATATAACTAACAATCTCCCACTTGCACTAGGGCCATCTGTTGTGGTATCGCATACCCAACAATTAGCTGCGGTTGAAGTATCTCATACTCAACCATCCCATAAAAGTCTCTACTGGGAAAAAGGCCTTTGTGAATGGATTCGCGCTGTTGTCCTCTGTGTCTACTCTCCTAACCTCGATCTCCCTGGAGATCAATCATCTCCATGATCAGGTGATACTGCCTAAGAATTATATCTGAATTTCTGATGGGACGGTAGTTCCTTGGCTAAAGCCACAACTCCATTGTCACACAATGGTAGGAACGAAGTTCATCTTATGAACTTATATATATCCAGACTGCCTCTTTGGTAGCATCCTTGGTAACGATGTATCTTGCCTTTAATCGTCTAGTATGTCACGGTATCTAGCTTGGAACTCTTCCAACATACCGTCCCTCCACTCAGGGTAAAGACAATGCCTGCGACTGACATTCAGTCGTGCTTATCACCCTGGAACCTTTCCAGTGATTCTCCCCAGGATCGATTGATACCATCTCACTACAACTAGTGAGTATCCTAGCATCCAATTAGATCTATCTCATAGATCCAAAACCCAGGATTTAGGAAGTATCACTTTGATCCTATATGGAGAATCCTTGTGATAAGCGGAGATCGACCGAGCGTAGCATAGGAAACTCCTTCCCTATCAAGAGTATGTCATCCACGTACTCTACGAGGATCACTACCATACTCTCTACTACCTTTTCGTATATACAAGGTTCATCTACCATTTTGATGAAGTCAAACTCTTTGACTACCACATCAAAACAGATGTTCCAACTCCGCGATGCTTGTTTTATCATATAAAACATCTTGCACACGTTTCCGCTGCTCCCACTGTTTACGAAGCCCTCTGGCTGTGTACTTATAGACGTTCTCTTCTAAAACATCACTTAGAAAAGCAGTCATGACACCCAACCACCAGATATCGTAGTCATGGTATGTAGCCGTGGCAAGTAGGATCTGGATGGACTTAAGCATAGATCCTTAGAAAAGGTTTCAACATAATCCATACCTGGTCAATGATGCAAACCTTTAACAAGTCTAGCTTTGAAAGTCTCAACTTTTCCATGTACACCAAGTAATCTTCTCAAGATATACTTGCTCCTGATGGGGATTTAACCCTTCAGATAAAGCAACCAAAGTCCATACTTTGTTGGTGTATAAGGATTCCATCTCAGATCGATAAGCATCCAGCCATTCTTACAGAGTCCCACTCCTGATGGCCAGCCCGAAATTAGTTGGGTCATCATCTCATGATGCAATCCTCGCTCCCACTATCATAGAGAAACCAAAGTATCTCTCAGGTGGGTGAGGAACCCTACTAGAACGGCGGAGAGGCTGAGGTTCGTTGGAAACTATTGAATCCTTTGGTTCTACCAAATCATCAGCTGCAGTTTGTATAGCTGGAACCATTCCAGTTCTACATAACAGACCTTGCCTTGAGTTTGTCCGGATTTTGCTTTAAGACATAGGCCGGACAACCCCAAATCTTAACAAGCTTAAGATATGGGCTCTTCCCTTTCCATATCATATATGAAGTGGTAGGCAACTGATTTGATTTGAACCCTATTCAATAGGTATGCAGCTTCTCAAGTGCATAACTCCCCAAAGGAAATAGGAAACTCAGTAGTACTCATCATAGAGCACACCATATCAAATAGGGTGCTAATGCTCCGCCCCGATACACCGACGTGCTGTGGTGTATACGGAGGAGTAAGGCTGAGAGAGAATCTCATTCTCCTTTAGAATAGTCCAGGAATTCCGTGCTTAAGTATTCTCCTCCTTGATCACATCATAGGACATAATACTTTTACCCGTATTTTGGTTCTCTACTTCTAACTTATATTCTGTGAATATCTCAAAAGGTTCGGACTTGTGTTTCAACAGGAACATATGTCTGAATCTTGAGAGATTATCAGAGAATGTAATGAAGTACAAAGAACCAATCTTGGCATGTGTAGACAGGGGACTTTCATACATCAGCATGTATCAATCCCAAAAGTTCACTAATACTTTCTCTGTTTCCAACAAACAGAGCTGTGGTCATCTTATCTTTGTGACATGACCGGCAAGTTTCACAAGATGTAAATTCAAACTAATTTAAATATGCATCTATATGTAACTTCAGCCAGTCGGGTCGCATTGATATGACCTAGTCTACAATACCTCAAGAAGGATTCATTCATTCCTGAACTCTTCCTCTTGTGTGTGTTCTGTATACTAAGAACTGTAGTTTGATTTAGAACGTCATTGCTTTTAGATAACGTGCCTGAACCGATCAACTCTTGATATAGGAAATGTTCAAAACATTTTCCAACAATACAAAATTATATCCTTTCTTTACTAATAAAGAGACTGATATGATTTTGTATATCAGGTTCGGTATCTAATAACATTTGTTCAGAATCAATGTATTCTGGTAATACAGGGTGACAGTGACCAACAGACTTGGCTGCAACACTTGCACCGTTTTCTGCCTCATGAAACTTATTACCCGTTCTCAGTTCTCTACCTATCTGTAGCCCATGTAACAGATTACATATGCGGGATCCTGATCCGGTATCTCATACCCAGGACGTAAAGGATATTGAGAAACAGTTCTGTGTAATGAACACACCCGAAGATGATGCATCAACATGCACTTTCTTCGTTTGGGCGGCACGGGAAATCTGGTATTCCCCAATTTCCTGCTCTGTATTATAACAATTATAAGTTGGAGCGGGACCAACGTTCCCCAGCTCAGTATAACAAGCGGGTTCGGTCAATATATCCGTTTTATTATCTTGATTAAGGCGTGATATGGTCGCTACCTGGAGAGAGAGAGAAGAAAACACTCAGCGTATGCTCTTGCAAGATTAGATTGGTTATCTAATATATCTAATCAGGATGTCTCCCACTATTTTAATCAAGTCTTCCTTCAAACCCTAAAAGGAAAGATTAGCCGGGATTAATTACACGCTACAAGTTCGCCAATCTTTCAGCCAGGCCAGTATCGGTACTTTGAGGGAGGTCCCCCGTGCTTTCGCACGAACCTAATTAATGTAAACCTCGTTTTCCCAGAGGCGTAACCCCGTTAACACTTATCTAGACACCTACTTGATCGGCTAATTGTAATGTGTAAAACTCTCCCAGGAGTAACTCTTACTCGCAGCGGGTATCGGGATCCAACTATCTCATAGAAGGTATGCAATCTCATTGCAAATTCCAACACTTGAAATTCCCGATAATATTTTGCCCCTAGCGTCCTATGACCTTGACGAAAGCCAACAAACCATAGGTTACTAGTCAAGTCCAACCCGTCATTTCTTGATTGAAATAAACCCACCCGCACGACCCTTGACGAAAGCCAACAAAGCCGCACGACTACCCTAATCCAATCGCATCATATGCAGCAGATAAGCAGCAGATAGCTACCGCACACTACACCTTGACGAAAGCCAACAAATGTAGCACGAATACTATATACAACTTATCTGAAATGACGGAGGGTTACGACAGGTTTTTCTGAAAACCTATTGCGTAATGAACTTGATATCGTTGTAGAATCGAGTGATTTTAAATGGAGTGTTTTTGAGGCTTTTCTAGTTTTGCTAAAGGGGTCACTCCCGGTGAAGGGATCGTCGGCCCTTTCCTCATCGAATAAGGTGCAGGATATTTCACAAATATCGTTGTGCAAAGCAAAAACTATAGAAGCAATCAAAAGACAAACCGAGTTTGTAGCATCTGCCTGTTATTGCTAAAGGAGTCACTCCCGGTGAAGGGATCTCGGTCCTTTCCTTATCGAATAAGGTGTTGGATGTTCTACAAGGAACACCGCTATGCAAAGCAACAACTAGAGCTACCAGTTTTTATAAACAAGTTTCTACAACATCTTAGGTTTCTTTTATTTCATTAATCTCATTAATGACGCCCCATTTTAATATGCTTCATAAGCATTTCTTTTGAAACGAAATCTGCAATATAACATATATCTCATATATATAATATAAACATTCGTCACAGGCAGTAATATGATCTCATCACAGAACATTGCAGCAGAAGAACATATATGAAATATTGGATATACTAGGACGTCCGTGTTTTTAATATGAGCCTGTATAAAACACGGATTCCACGGTCGCGATGAATAGCCAAACCCACATCCCTAGACCCCTACGAGAGCGGCAAGTAACACTGCCAGTTCTAGGGTTAGGAGACCCGGTCTCGACTCCTCGAGATGGTCTCCCACTGGACCCTAGAACCCGGTTACTTGTGCTCCCCGCCTTGGGTCTACCTAATGCGGAAAAGTAAATAATATACAACGGTGACATCTTCCGCTACCTGGAAGTGCCCCAATAAAAGAATATTACATACAAATGAATTTTACATGAATGAAAAAGGAAAAACTCTCATCTCACATAAAACCCCCGGCTATTCAAACGCGACGATCCAATAGTACATATCACAGCAACACATAATATCTCATATCATCAACGTAAGCAAGTATGCGTATCCCGATTGTCGTTGATGTATAGCAACGAAGCTGGCGATACACCACATACTACGCTTACGGTCACAGAAAAGAAACTGTAAAAATACAACAGTTGGAATCCGCAATCTCTTTAGACATCGCATGCCTAACCAAATGAATTCCTTAGACATCAAATGCCTAACAATTATAAACCCCGCATTTTAGTCTCATTATCGAAAACTCTTTTCAATATCAAGTCGGGCAATTCAACAAGATTCCCGACGTGCTGATCGAATGCTCGTCGCAAACTTTAGTAGACGGCCGCAACCCCAGATGCCGTCGACGAAGTGCACTAAGGCGGAACACCGCTGCCGTGTGCACCCGAACGGATGCTTTCGGCGACGGGGTTCTCCTACAGTCACTTGGTCGGGGCTATGGGACGTGGCTGTCTATTAAGTTTACCCGGCGAGTATCCGCGTACGCTACGTAATTGCGACGGACTTTTGATCACATCAAAATTCCGTGGCAACCGATCATCTGAGACTAAACTGCTATGTTTATAATATTCAAATTAGTTATCTCATAACTATCTGTGGATTCCAATTATTGTATCACATTCCAGATAAATAGAAAAAGTTAAACTTTCCGATCGAATCATCAAGCACCCAAGATTTCCCCAATATATCTCAACACTTGAAATAAGTTTAAAAATATCCATCACATGCCACCAATGATCCAGCCGTAGAAGGGTCAAGCCAACGCCTCACATGTGGCACGCCGTACTGCTCCAAACCCTAAGGTTCAAAGGGCAGTTCAAGACGGTCACATAATCGAGTTAAGGTTTGTTGACTTCTAGAGGGTCCATCGAGTTACTTGCATGACTTAGAACATTCTTAAACACGAGGAAAAATCCAACTTTTGAAAAATTTTCCGACAGGGGAAAAAGTGAGTTATTGATATCCGTTCGAACTTTTTAACAGTTCCTAAAAGTTATCCGGAAAACCACATAGACAAAATCTGATACTTCGATTGAAACATCGAATCCCAAAACAACCCCAGAAAACTCAACTGTAGAATAAACATTAAAAATTCCTAGAGAACTCAGCACTGAATAAAAGAAGTTACTGTGCAAAATTGGGTTGGTGACGTCATCATTGCGCCGCGGAACAGCCGCAGAAGGCATGCTTCTGCCGCGGTTCCGCCGCGCTTTGCACTGTTCATTGAATAATTTTTGCATCGTAATTCTTAGAATTCCCTGCTGAATTTTTTAAGCATTTTTAATATTGAAAAATCCACAATTTTCAAAAAAGGACAGAGAGCAATTTGGATTCGGAGTTTCGGGTTCGATCGGACTTCAAACTCTGTCTAGACTTCGCCTAAAGCTCTAGCTCGGCTCTGATACCACTGTAGGGTTGCTAGGCACGCGCACAAGGGTCTACGAGGCATCAACCATGCCCGATTAAAAATTTAGCCAGGCCGAACAACCCGAATACGGAACTTTAAACTAGAGATTAGGCGAAAAAAAGCATGCTAAACACTTTAACACTAAGTGAGAGGGATTACAACCTTTGTAGATCCTGTCCTTCACTTCATATGCTCCGTGTTGTGGTCCCTTCGCTGCGATCATCGGGATCCGGACTCTCGAGAGGTTCCACGAAGAGAAAGACGCAACCTTTGCTTCCGATCTTTGATACTAAGATGATCTACCTTGAAGTTTCTTTAACACAAGCTAACACTCATGAAATGATGTGAACACCCTCATCTAAATGGCAAGGGAAGATGAGGATGATGAAGTAGGATTTTTGCTCTCTTTATTTATCTTTTTCTCATATTTATCCATCACAAAATCAAAGCAAGAAACCATTTCAAGCAAAGAAGAAGAAGGAAGAAGATGATGAACAATAATGATAATCCTTTTATGATGAATAGGAAAAGGAGATAATGATCAATTATGCAACCATGGTTCACTAAACCATTGTAGAGAATTAACCAAGGGTTAGGGTTTGGGTTGAGTTAAGAATGAGTCACACACAAATATCTTTCACAAAACAAAAAGAAAACCTTCTAGAAACATCTAGAAAGTTTAACCCTAATCCGAACCCTAATCATGTTTAAACTCCACAAAACATGTTGCATTATTTATCATATCATGTTACAATAATATATATCATATATATAATATTTATCGTAACAAAATAAAATAATACAATTAACATATATCGCATATATATCAATGTATTACCCGAGTGAGAAAAAGAATCTTTTAGTGAGCTAATATTAGTTAATGTAATTTAATATATCATATATATTATTATACATTAAATTATCGAATCAACACTTGATCCGACAATCCGGCTATATCGCATATAACCGACTAATATTTATCCGTACTGATTCACCGAATCAACACTTGATCCGATGACCCGGCTGATATCAAATATCGCGAGAATAGAATACGGTATCACATATCGCATTATCCTCGGTCCCGCACATATCACATATGTGCTCCTACTCCGTTTTGCCTGAGCCAAGAAACCTCTATGTAGGACTCTAAAGAATCGTCAATACGCCGGCAGTAGGTGATGATCATATCAAACACCAACAAGCTGCAAGCGGTCAGCTAAACGTAACAGCCACCCCGGTATTGAGCGCTCAGAAGATCAACAAGCAAGCCTGTAACTTCTCCTGTGAATCCAAACAGAAACACTCCCGTACAGTCCGGTCTCGTCGTCTGATATGTTGCATATCTCGCCTAGGGGTGGTAAACGTCAGACCCCAGTAGCTCGATAAGTCGTGTCGATATGAGGTCTTTAACAATTCGAGAAACTACTGATATCACTTACCAGTAAATCTCAGCAACCCTGGCCAGGGATTTCCGGTTATAGCCAATCGAACACAGCACAACATCAACTCCCTATACCGGGAGAGACGAATCCCCTCCTATCGCTCATTGCCTCCATGTGATTCGGGACTGTACCCAAAAGCCACCTTTTTGCATGCCCTCTTGGACGTGGTATGATGGAAATCAAAGCACAGTGGGAACCACACAAGACTCTATGACGATCTCGGGTCAACAGACTACTCTGTACCAGTGTCACCGGAGAACTGCCATCTGACGTATGGTATAATACCATCTGGGAGTTCTCGGCGAGTCCGTCCAGTGTACCCAGTCTCCACTGAGCACCCGTACACCATCCTTGATGTCAAACACCGATGGATATGGGATCATCCATCGCCCATCATATGGGTCAAGATGCGTATACGCTAGTCTACTCTGGTGCATCGATGCCCTGTCTCGATACACCCTCGACTAGAAACAGTTATAGGATGTACTCGTCGACTACCGTGGCCCCACTAGTATGATCTCATCATAGTCCCAGTAGTCGAGTACATATACTAAGGGCTTTATCAACATGTAATATAGAGACAATCAGAGTACATGTTAAGATAAAGTACAACCAGATAGCATACTATCATGTCGAGCAAGAAAGTCCTCCCTATATATGTCCTAGCATCCACTACAATATACATCGTATGTACAGTAATGGCCTCTAGGGCATACATATAACTAACAGCCATTACACGAAGTCCTTGGCCAAGGCAGTAGATTTACTGGTAGGTATTCCAGTAGTATCTCAGGGTGTTCTGGGCTACACTCCGACACGACTTGTACCGCTTTTGGGGGTCTGACTTTTACCAACCCCCTAGGCCCGCCATGCGATGCTCATAGACGAACGGACCGAACTGTACGGATATTGTCACTGACAGGCTCAGTAGGGTGTCAGGATGAGTTCGCTCATCGACGTCCCTTTTGGTCAATAGCTGGTGGCCCGTCACGTATTGGCTTATACCTCTGACGTGCTAGTGGTTAAATCCACAGCCATAGTATTGACGAGTCTTTAGAGTTCACCACACTTACAGTTACTCAAGCTTTCGGGCGAAACGCTGTAGAGGCCGTATGGAGATATGGCAGGGTTCGATCAGATACGTGCGGTATTGCACGGATCAGGATCGAACGGTTAGTACTAGAGGCCGTATGGATATATGGTAGGGTTCGATCAGATACGTGCGGTATTGCACGGATCAGGATCGGACGGATATTACTAGCCGGCTTTGGTTTAAGCCGGATCCTAGTATAGTACAGTGTAGATTTTGTCTCTTTGCATTTGTGTTCAGTGGGAATACAAATGCGGGCATGTATATGCAGTAGCGGGGTTTTCCTGTAATTTATTACAGGACCAGTTTTCTGGAGTTGCCAGTTTGCATTCCGTTCCGGCCGGTTTTCCTTTGTTCTTTCCCGGCCGGACTTTTCGATGGAGGGTGTTATTTGCAAGTTTGCAAATAACATTTTGTGGAGGGGTTTCTTGCATATGGATTGATTATGAAAGTATCTTTTGATACCATTCTTTTCTATCATCATTTCTTGCTTTTATGAGATGAGAAAGGATTTGAGGTTGATTTGATTTAGTGTGACATGGTTATCATTGCTTTGGATGTGGTCACCCTCTACCTTTTACTACGATCACCTCCCTTCATGGTTGAGTTTTTTATCCTCCACCATTCTCACAAAAGAGGGGGGGGCGGCCACAATTTTAGAGAGAGAAAAATGAGAGAGGTTCATTTTTGTGTAGGTTTGATCATCTCACTTCCTTGCTAGAAAATTGAAAGCACCAATTTTCCTTAACCTCCTCCTCCATCCTCCATGGCAACAAAACCCCAATGAGACATAGACTCTACACTAGCCTACAGCAAATCTTGGACGCGTCGGCCAGCCAACTTCGCGCCCGAGTTGCCTCGGTATAGAGGCGGGAGCCCGTAAAAGATGCAGACGATGTTGTGCCCTTCCGGAGACGAGGTGGAGACCGGACATTCCGCAGGAGATCGGGACGACGATGAGAAGACCGGAGGACTCGGATCACTCGGTATATCTCTAACCCGTCTTGTAGTTAGCTAGGACTAGTTAATGGTTCGATCCGGGTGTTTAGTGCGCGGTGGTGCCGATTTGCTAGTTTGCAAAATTAAAGTTTTTCGCTTCCGCATTTTGGCGTCGGATTGACGGCCAGGGCGCCGCCGTGCACTTACAGTGGTATCAGAGCCTCGCCATTAACATAGTCTAGCTTTGTCTAATGTGTTTTGCATTTCCGATCGAACAAAACTTCCAAAACCGCGTTTTTCTCATGCATCAGTTTCTGTCGAAATATTTTTGTCTCGAAAATTTTTTCAGGTTGTAGAAAAGTGATGTACCGAAAGTCCTAAGAACACTGGAAAAATTTGGTGCCCTGATCCTTCCGTACGACCGCGGAACCGCGGCCATAACCCCTCTTTGGCCGCGGTTCCGCCGCAGGAATGTGGATTCACGTCATCATTTTTTTGCAGTGGGCTTGTGGGCTAAAAATAGGGGTTTTGGTATACTTTGTTTGGGCCCAGAATTTCTGTGAGTGCTACAGTAATGCTTGGGGGTCCGCTTGGTAAAATTTAATTGATCGGATATTTTAAACACATTAGTTCACAGTATTTACATTATATCTGCGACCGTGAGTGTCACTTGATCGGTAAATCCAGTCTGACTGCTATAGTCCGGTTAGACGGATTTGCGAACGTGGCTTTCACGTTGATGTTCTGTATATTGCTGTGATGTTGCGGATCGGTCGTGGGGATAGCCTGGATGCAATAGTAGTACAGATTTGGTTGTATTATGTACATTTGATTTTTGCGGGGCGAGCGTCCGACATGTGGACTGCCGTCACTGCCGGTTTGTATTATTATTTTGGGGCACGATCAGGTTGCGGTCGATGTACCCGTTGTATGTATATTTTACTTTCTGTACTAGGGTTACCCCGCGGAGGGGTGCACGGATAGCCGGGTTCTAGAGGGCAACAAGCCTGCATCTCATGGCATTGAGACGGAGGGGGCTTTACTTTAGAATTGGCAGGGCTATTCGCCGCACTCGTAGGGGGTACAGGTTGACCCAGGAGGGCTGCCCAAGTTACTGGATTCCGTGAAGTGCTGGGTGGTCCATTCACGTTGCTGAAGGGGGCTGCCTCGCTTCAGGTTTTGGCGGGTAACTTGCCGCGCCCGTAGGGGTCTAGGATTCTCATTGCACAAGCTATCCATACGACCAGGGGAACGTCGGGTTTCAGTAGTGGCTCTGTGAAACCCGGGGATCCCAGATATCTGTATTGTTCTGTGATGCTGTACATTTCTGTGATGTTGCATTTTATCACGCCTTGAGCGAAATATAATATATTGGTATATATATTAGTAGATGTTGTATATGTTTTGCATCCGCGCTAGTCCAGTCCCCGCTCTGTCGTTAGTTAGCTAACCTAACGGGTAATGACGGGACCCAGTGGTGAATGCGGATGGTATATACGTACGTCATATTATTTTCATTCTTTATTGGTGTGATCATTTGATGGGACTGCGTTGATTCGGATCAATGCAAGTTAAAAACAAACCTATTCTGATGTTGTTGGAACACTTTTCAAAAATCTGTTATTGCAAGGGCGTTCTCTTTTGTTTTGCATCGTGGTATTCAGTTGGAATATCCTGCTCCTCAGTCGACGAGGCAAGGGCCGAGATCCCTTCACCGGGAGTGACCCCTTGGACAGAAGTTTGGGTCAGGGCATTAACTTCACTATAGCCGATTACTTTTGCTTTGCATCGTGGTATTCATTTGGAATATCCTGCACCCCATTCTATGGGGAAAGAGCCAAGATTCCTTCACCGGGAGTGACCTCTTTAGTAAAGGTTTTCGTCACTATATTTTCTAAAAAGCTATCCGTTTCTTCAACGATATCAAGTTCATTACGTTAAAGGTTTTCGCCAGAAGCCATTCGTAGCCCTCCCTCGTTTCATATAGGTAGTCAATAGTATTCAAGCTGTGTTTGTTGGCCAATGTCAAGGCACAGTGTTTGGTAGCTGTTGGTTATTCATATGCAGCATAGATAGATGCGTTGGTTTGGAACAGTCGTACTGCCTTGTTGGCCAAAGTCAAGGGTAGGTACGGGTGGATTCAAATCAACCTGGAGAATGACGGGTAGAACTTGACATGTGACTTATGATTTGTTGGCCAAAGTCAAGGTCATAAGAGCATGGGGTAAAAATCCACATCGGGAGTTTCAAAAGAACTGAAACTTGCCAGATATGCGCATACCTTCTGGAGTGTGATAGCGTGAGCGGATTCCGTCACGTTATCATGCGATGATAGTTGGATCCCGATTCCCACTGATGAGTTGGTTTACTCCTCGGGTGACCCCGACTAATTCTTCTTTCAGGTTTGGAGGAGAATTAGAGGTACAGTGGGAGGTTTCCAGATTAGATAAAGCGATAGCCATTCTGATCTAGGTTAGAGTGCACGCTGAGTGTTTCTTTTCTCTCTCTCTTGGCAGCGACCATTGGCCCGACCCTAAGACTATGACTCAGTGACCAAATTAACCGAACCTTCTTTAACACTGGCTTTTGGATTGTCAGAGTCGCTAACCTCATTTCCACTCCTACTTTTACTCTTTTCTCCAGGAAACCCCGTATTACTACAGACGTCCACTTCCATTGGACAAAACCATCGTATGGTTAGATACGAACTCGAAGGAATTTATTCGAGGATGGTTTCCGGTTCTGGAGAAAACGAATAGGATTATTCAGTTGTCTTTTTCTTCTACCTTCTCTCTCAGATTGCGAGTACTCCTTGGTTTAGGAGATAGTACACCTATTACGCAAATTGGATAGTCTTCTTCCAAACCATAGGCAGGTGCCGAACGGTGGGGAATGAAGAAAACCAATTAGCGTAACGATGGTGCGCAGAAGGTATTAAGATTAAGACAAAGCAAGGGATTAGTAAGAGGGCAAAGTAAATTGCGACTGATATTCATGACCAAACCAAGTATTTCTTCGCCAATCCTAAATCACCTTTGTATTTCTCCAGGACACTCCGTATCACTACGAAGATCCACAGTTTATTGGATACTCCATCGTATGGTTATATACGAACTCGAAAGGAACTTGTTCCAGTTCGGGGATGGATTCTGGTCCAGGAGAAATAGGAATAAGGTTTATTCGGTTGTCTTTTATCTTCACCTTCTCTCGCATTGCGAGTGCTCCTAGGATTAGGACAATACACCCATTATGCTTATTGGATAGTCTTCTTCCAAACCATAGGCTGGTGCCGAACGGTAGGGAAGGAAGAAAACCATTTGGCCTAAAGGGGTGTGCAGAAGGTAATGACTAAAGACATATAAAGGGATTTGGAGAGATGGCAAAGAATTACACGGTTACAGTTGTGAATCTGGAAGAGGCATTACTAGGAATACCAGGATACCCCATCGAAACATTTCAATGTTTCAGTTTCACTGTGTACAGTTAAAGGAAAACTGATTTCCCAGTTTGACACTTGCTCCAGGGAATGTATTTACCAGGTATGATTCTCACATCTGTATGGTTTTACAGATGATGAGTGAGAGTAAGTTATTGGGAATTGGGTGATCATCCTCATTATATCGGGATTCGTTGTAATCGGTGATATTTGAGGAAGTCACCTTGGTTGTTTGCCGGACGGCAAATATTTGGTTTTGAATATCCGTTGTTATGCACCAATTTCAAATTGATATATCTGTATGTCTATTTTTATAGTGTGAGATATACCTTTTTGATATTATGTCGATGACATTTACCTATATCAGTGGATGGTTAGGTAAGGAGCATTAAACAGCGATGTAATTCTTCTTAACCATAAGTACAGTTTTCAACCAACGACACACAGTGAATGAGTTATCAAACTCAAGGGACTTATACAGAGTATTGTATATTGTCCAGTGTCCATTAGGACAAAGGGGTTGGTCCTTGTACTATATTCGGTTTACTTATGACTTCTCTAGTTCTTAGACAAGTGTTTCGTAGAAACACAGGGTCCAAGTTTTGAGAGTTATAGGTATAAGAGTAAAGTAGAGAACCAAATGTTGCAAGTATCGGGATTCTTCAAGGTGATCGAAGATGTAGATACTTGTGCATGGTATTCAGATGATACTAATGATTAAGATAACTTGCTTCTCTTTCAGGTTACTCATAATTGGAAGCACTCCTAAGTTGAGTAACGATGATCGACCTCTTTCCACTTAGTTGACATGCACTGGAGACAGTTGCATGATTTGAATCTGGTTCAATTAAATCAGTGCCTCTATTTCTATATTGGATATAGAACAGTTCGTATCTTAACGATGTTAAGGTACGGGGAGTTGTCCGGCTTATGCTTAAAACCAGACTCTGGATAACTCAAAGGCACGTTTCTGTAATGGCTGTTTGTGGGTTGACCCAGGCTATGACGAGGGTTGATTTTCTACCATCTGGAAGATCAATAGTAATATTGTTCTAGACTCGCCACAGTTTTAATAAAAATGTATTTGTTCAAAAAAAAACAGTAGTGGGAGTATGGTAGAACTGGAAGTGATTCCAGAACCGCAAACGATTACTGAAGATTTGATAAGGAACCTAAAGATTCAATCTGGTTTGACATTCCTGCGGCCACTCCGCAGATAAGATGGGTAACCTCAGGCACCCAAGGGGTATTCCGGTAGCCTCAAGGACGGTGGCAGGGAGGTTCTTGTTTACCCAAAATTGCCATTGCTGTTGTTCCAGACTGTGAGACCCGGCAGGAGGATGAGTATAGCGTCATTCTAAACTTGCTTTAGAAGTGGACGTGTATATGACTCTGCCAGAGGGTTGTCATGATCAGTGGGAGCAGCGGAAGCATTGGTGGACAAGTAGCTTATGTCTATAGACTGAAGCAGATATAGCGGAGAAAGATCATCTATTTCTGATGTGACAGTCATAGGTTTGACGTCATCAGAATAGGGGATGGATCTGTTGAGAAGGTAGTAGGGTGTGATATCCTGGTATTGGATGACATACACAGAGTAGGAAAGGAAACTCCTATACTACGATCGGTTATACTTTGGTCGTCACACAGTGGTTTTCCGCATGGGACTTGAACATTATATCTGACATACTGGTTACTAGATCTATGGTTTTAGATCTAGATTTGGGTGTTTTCCCAATCTGGGTACTTAGACAGTATTCTAAGAGTATTTAGAATGGACGACTCCTGGCACGGTAGTGTACCTACAGGTGATGGAGTCACCCTCTCTAAAGGTGTCTTACAGACTAAAGGGGAGAGGGATGTGCATGATTGGCAGATCACTTGTTTAGGCAATTGAGTCAATCATGAGATGTCAAGTACCACACCAGATGTTGTTCTTGCACTAGGTGCAATAAGTTGATATTGGTCCAATCCTGGAGAAACAGTCGGAAGCAGTTTTAAAACATAAGTGGATGTTCTAGGGATATGATAACGACAGCCTCATTCGGGAGACAGTTATCATTCCAGGCTTCCAAGGTGACATGGACAACAAGGAGGTTGTCAGAGTTATAGTTTTCCCTCTGACGAGGGGCAGTATTTTGGACAGGTGATCCAGGCAGATACTGGGGAGGCATGGCGCAGGATACTGATTAAGTTCAGTTAACGATACAGTCTAAGAAGTTTGGATTTTGAGTTCATTCATGAGCTAGGTCGCATCAGACATCCAGACATTCTAAGACAGGTATTGCTCATTTTGGGAGATGGGTTTCTCCGTGAACTTGAGATATAGAGAGACATAGAAAGAAACATCAAAGCGGATCCGCTAACTAAGGCTATTCCTCGAACGCAATAGTTTCGCAAATGAGCTTTGTGAGACTGACTAGTAGAGGAGTTGGGTGTTCGGTATCACACGGGCTGTGAGTATGCGACATCGCAATAATTAGCCTTGAGTGCAAGTGGGAGATTGTTGGGGATAGTGCCCTCAGAGTCAATTATTGGATTACAGGCACGTGATTGCAATGATTGAGGGAGGACCTGTCCCAGTGGGACAGTCTTACTCGAGATGATAGTATGCTATCTGGTTTACCTTTATCATTGTGTACTGCTTTAGGTGACCTTACAGGTCACTATTGCACGTTGATAGAGCCCCTAGGATTCTTGCTTGACTGCCAGCAGTATGAGGGCGATCATATACGTGGGAGCTGGTAGTCTATAAGCACATCCTTAAAAGGTCCCTAGTCGTGGGAGTTTCGAGATAGGGCATCGATACTCCAGAGTAGACTAGTGTATACAGTCGAGACCCCGACGAGGGGCGGTGGCCGGTCTCACAAGCCACTGGTGTCAGTTGGTTCACCTAAGATGTATACAGGTGCTCATTGGGTTATGAGTACACCGGACAGGACTCGCCGGGAACATGCTAGTTGGTCTTATACTTGACGCAGATAGCAGTTCCCTGGTGACATGTATACAGGTTAGTTCATCGACCTGGGGATCGTCATTTGTCTCGTGTGAGTTCCCACTGTACTTTGATTACTACCCTACCACGCTCAAAGGAGACGTGCAAACAGGTTTTAGTTGGGTACAGTCCCGAGCCACATGGAGGCAGTGAGCGGATCTTCGGGGGTTCGTCTCTTCCAGTATTAGGGGTGAGATCGCGCTGTGTCTTGGAGAGCCATTACACGAAGTCCTTGGCCAAGGCAGGAGATTTACTGGTAGGTATTCCAGTAGTATCTCAGGGTGTTCTGGGCTACACACCGACACGACTTGTACCGCTTTTGGGGGTCTGACTTTTACCAACCCCCTAGGCCCGCCATGCGATGCTCATAGACGAACGGACCGGACTGTACGGATATTGTCACTGACAGGCTCAATAGGGTGTCAGGATGAGTTCGCTCATCGACGTCCCTTTTGCTCAATAGCTGGTGGTCCGTCACGTATTGGCTTATACCTCTGACGTGCTAGTGGTTAAATCAACAGCCATAGTATTGACGAGTCTTTAGAGTCCACCACACTTACAGTTACTCAAGCTTTCGGGCGAAACGCTGTAGAGGCCGTATGGAGATACGGCAGGGTTCGATCAGATACATGCGGTATTGCACGGATCAGGATCGGACGGTTAGTACTAGAGGCCGTATGGATATATGGCAGGGTTCGATCAGATACGTGTGGTATTGCACGGATCAGGATCGGACGGATATTACTAGCCGGCTTTGGTTTAAGCCGGATCCTAGTATAGTACAGTGTAGATTTTGTCTCTTTACATTTGTGTTCAGTGGGAATACAAATGCGGGCATGTATATGCAGTAGCGGGGTTTTCCTGTAATTTATTACAGGACCAGTTTTCTGGAGTTGCCAGTTTGCATTCCGTTCCGACCGGTTTTCCTTTGTTCTTTTCCGGCCGGACTTTTCGATGGAGGGTGTTATTTGCAAGTTTGCAAATAACATTTTGTGGAGGGGTTTCTTGTATATGGATTGATTATGAAAGTATCTTTTGATACCATTCTTTTCTATCATCATTTCTTGCTTTTATGAGATGAGAAAGGATTTGAGGTTGATTTGATTTAGAGTGACATGGTTATCATTGCTTTGGATGTGGTCACCCTCTACCTTTTACTACGATCACCTCCCTTCATGATTGAGTTTTTTTATCCTCCACCATTCTCACAAAAGAGGGGGGCCGGCCACAATTTTAGAGAGAGAAAAATGAGAGAAGTTCATTTTTGTGTAGGTTTGATCATCTCACTTCCTTGCTAGAAAATTGAAAGCACCAATTTTCCTTAACCTCCTCCTCCATCCTCCATCCTCCATGGCAACAAAACCCCAATAAGACATAGACTCTACACAAGCCTACAGCAAATCTTGGACGCGTCGGCCAGCCAACTTCGCGCCCGAGTTGCCTCGGTATAGAGGCGGGAGCCCGTAAAAGATGCAGACGATGTGGTGCCCTTCCGGCGACGAGGTGGAGACCGGACATTCCGCAGGAGATCGGGACGACGACGAGAAGACCGGAGGACTCGGATCACTCGGTATATCTCTAACCCGTCTTGTAGTTAGCTTGGACTAGTTAATGGTTCGATCCGGGTGTTTAGTGCGCGGTGGTGCCGGTTTGCTAGTTTGCAAAATTAAAGTTTTTCGCTTCCGCATTTTGGCGTCGGATTGACGGCCGGGGCGCCGCCGTGCACTTACAGCTATCACTCATGAAATGATGTGAACACACTCATCTAAATGGCAAGGATAGATGAACATGATGAAGTAGGATTTTTGGTCTCATTTTTAATCTTTTTCTCACTCGCTTCCATCACAAAAACAAAACTAGAAAGCTTTTTCAAGAAGGAACTCAAGGAAGAAGAAGAATGAATGAATCCTTTTGTGATGAATAATGAATTATTGTAGTGGTTACAAATCTAACCAAGGGTTAAGCATGAAGGAGTTAACCCATGTAAGGAATTGATGGTTTGGATTGGGTTAACAAAATATCTAGCTAAAAACAAAGTCAAAGCTTCATGAAGCTTCATGGTGTAAGTGCACGGCAGCGCCCCGGCCGTCAATCCGACGCCGGAATGCGGAAACGAAACTTTTTACGAACTTGTAAACCGGAACCACCGCGCACAAAAATCCCGGATCGGGCCATTAATCTAATCCTAGCTAAGAAAAGAACGGGTAGAGAGATTTACCGAGCGATCCGTGTCCTTTGGTCTTCTCGTCGTCGTCCCGATCTTCCCGCGGAATCTCCGGTCTTCAACTCCTCGTCTGAAGGGCACCACATCGCCAGGTTCTTTTACGGGCTCCTACCTCTGGACCGAGGCAACTCGGGCACGAAGTTGGCGAGCCAACGTGTCCAAGAATTGTTGTAGAATGTAGTGTAGAAAGCTATGTGTCTCATGGGGTTGAAGTTGCCTTTTTGGTGGAGGAATGATATATCAATTGGAGATGAGCTAAAAGGGTTTTTAGCAAGCCAAAAAGATGAAAAACCCCACCCCAAATATTTGGACAGCCCTCCCTCTTCCCTTGGCCGGCCATGATCAATAGAGAGGAGAAAATGAGAGTGGGAGTTAGTGGATCAAAAATGAGTGAGTCAAAATAATGCAAGAGAGAGAAAGGGTTATCATGATCAACCATGATCATAAACCAAGTCCAACACTCATACAACCATCATCAAAAGTCAAGCCAGCATGAACTCAAGAAAGTCAAGGGATGGTGCAACCATCATGAAACCATCATGATGCAAAAGTCTCCTCAATTGTTAATGGCACAATTGGAAATAACCCCCCTCCACCAATTTTCAGCCAAAGAAAGGAAACAAAGGAAAATGGCTGAAACGGAAAACAAACTGGCAACTTCAGAAAACTGATCCCGTAATAAATTACAGGAAAACCCCGCGACTGTATATACATACCCGCATTTGTATTTCGACCGAATACAAATGCAATGAGACAAAATTTAAACGGTACAATACCAGGATCCGGCTTAAACCAAAGCCCGCTAGTATTATCCGTCCGATCATGATCCGTGCAATACCGCACGTATCTGATCGAACCCTGCCATATCTCCATACGGCCTCTACAGCGTTTCGCCCAAAACTTGAGAAACTGGTCTGTGGGGGACTCTAAAGACTCGTCAATACTTTGGTTGTGGATTTAACCACTAGCACGTCAGAGGTATTAGCCTATACGTAACGGGCTACCGGTATTGACCAAAAGGGAGGTCGATGAGCGAACTCATCCCGACACCCCACTGAGCCTGTCAGTGACAATATCCGTACAGTCCGGTCCATTCGTCTATGAGCATCGCATGGCGGGCCTAGGGGGTTGGTAAAAGTCAGACCCCCAAAAGCGGTACAAGTCGTGTCGGAGTGTAGCCCAGAACACCCTGAGATACTACTGGAATACCTACCAGTAAATCTCCTGCCTTGGCCAAGGACTTCGTGTAATAGCTCTCCTAGACACAACGCGACCTCACCCCCAATACCGGGAGAGACGAACCCCTGCAGATCCACTCACTGCCTCCATGTGGCTCGGGACTGTACCCAACTAAAACCTGTTTGCACGTCTCCTTTGAGCGTGGTAGGGTAGTAATCAAAGTACAGTGGGAACTCACACGAGACAAATGACGATCCTCAGGTCGATGAGCTAACCTGTACACATGTCACCAGGGAACTGCTATCTGACGTCAGGTATAAGACCAACTAGCATGTTCCCGGCGAGTCCTGTCCGGTGTACTCATAACCCAATGAGCACCTGTATACATCTTAGGTGATCCAACTGACACCAGTGGCTTGTGAGACCGGCCACCGCCCCTCATCGGGGTCTCGACTGTATACACTAGTCTACTCTAGAGTATCGATGCCCTGTCTCGAAACTCCCACGACTAGGGACCTTTTAAGGATTTGCTTATAGACCCCAGCTCCCACGTATATGATCGTCCTCATACTGCTCGTAGTCAAGCAAGAATCCTAGGGGCTCTATCAACGTGCAATAGTGACCTGTAAGGTCACCTAAAGCAGTACACGATGATAAAGATAAACCATATAGCATACTATCATCTTGAGTAAGACTGTCCTACCGGAATAGGTCGTCCCTCAATCATTGCAATCACGTGCCTGTGATCCAATAATTGACTCTTAGGGCACAATCTCCAACAATCTCTCACTTGAACTCAAGGCTAATTATTGCGATGTCGCATACTCACAGCCCGTGTGATACCGAACACCCAACTCCTCTACTAATCAGTCTCACAAAACCTGTTTGCGAAACTATTGTGTTAGAGGAATAGCCTCAGTGAGTGGATCCGCCTTGATGTTTCTTTCTATGTCTCTCTATATCTCAACTTCGCGGAGAAAGCCATCTTCCGAAATGAGCAATACCTGTCTTAGAATGTATCTGGATGTCTGATGGGACCTAGCTTATAAATGAACTCCAAATCCAAACTTCTTAGACTGTATCGTCAACTGAACTTAATCAGTATCCTGCGCCATGCCTCCCTCAGTATCCTCCTGGACCACCTGTCCAAAATACCGCCCCTCGTCAGAGGGAAAACTATAACTCTGACAACCTCTCTGTTATCCAGGTCACCTTGGAAGCCTGGAATGAAAACTGTCTCCCGAAGGAGGATACCGTTATCATGTCCCAAGAACATCCACTTCTGTTCTAAAACTGCTTCCGATTGGTTTTCCAGGATTGTATTATTATCATCTTATTGCATCCACTGCAAAAACAACATCTGGCGTGGTACTTGACATCTCATGATTGACTCAATTGCCGAAGCAAGTGATCTGCCAATCATGCACATCCCTCTCCACTTTAGTCTGTAAGACACCTTTAGAGAGGGTGACTCCAGGTATACTACCATGCCAGGAGTCATCCATTCTAAATACCTTTAGAATGCTGTCTAAGTACCCTGATTGGGACACTTCCCAAATCTAGATCTAAAACCATAGATCCAGTAACCAGAATGTCTTGATATTATATCTAAGTCCCATGTGGAGAAACCACTGTGTGACAACCAAAGTATAACCGACCGTAGTATAGGAATTTCACTTCCTACTCTGTGTATGTCATCCAAATACCAGGACATCACACCCTACTACCTTCTTAACAGATCCATCCCCTATTCTGATGAAGTCAAACCTATGACTGTCACATCAGAAATAGATGATCTATCTCCGCTATATCTGTTTTAGTCTATAAATAGACATAAGCCACTTGTCCACCAATGCTTCTACTGCTCCCACTGACTACGACAACCCTCTGGCAGAGTCATATACACGTACACTTCTAAAGCTGGTTTAGAACGACGCTATACTCATCCTTCTGCCGGGTCTCACAGTCTGGAACAACAGCAATGGCAAGTCTAGGTAAACAAGAACCTCCCTGTCACCGTCCTTGAGGCTACCAGAGTACCTCTCGGGTGCCTGAGGTTATCCACCGTATCTACGAAGTGGCCAATGGAATGTCAAACCAGATTGAATCTTTAGGTTCTTATCAAATCTTCAGTAATCGTTTGTGGTTCTGGAATCACTTCCAGTTCTACCATACTCCCACTACTGTTTTCTGAAAAAATCCATTTTATTAAAACTGTGGCGAGTCTAGAGCAATATCACTATTGATCTTCCAGATGGTAGAAAGTCAACCCTCGTCATAGCCTAGGTCAACCCACAAACAACCATTACAGAAACGTGCCTTGAGTCATCCAGAGTCTGGTTTTAAGCATAATCCGGACAACTCCCCATACCTTAACATCGTTAAGATATGAACTGTTCTATATCCAATACAGAAACAGAGGCACTGATTTAATTGAACCAGATTCAAATCATGCAGCTGTCTCCAGTGCATGTCAACTTAATGGAAAGAGGCCGATCAGCGTTACTCAACTTAGGAATGCTTCCAATTATGAGTAACCTGAAAGGGAAGCAAGTTCTTTAATCATTACTATCAACTGAATACCATGCACAAGTATCTACATCTTCGATCAACTTGAAGAATCCCGATACTTGCAACACCTGGTTCTCTACTTTATCCATATACCTATAACTTCTCAAAACTTGGACCCTGTGTTTCTACGAAACACCTGTCTAAAAACTAGAGAAGTCATAAGTAAACCGAATATAGTACGAGAACCAACCCCTCTGTCCTCATGGATGATGGACAACATACAATACTCTGTATAAGTCCCTTGAGTCTGATAACTCAATCCCTGTGTGTCGTAGGTTGAAAACTGTACTTATGGTTAAGAAGAATTACACCGCTGTTCAATACTCCTTACCTAACCATCAACTGATATAGGTAAATGTCATAGACATAATTTCAAAAAGGTATATCTCACTCTATAAAAATAGACATACAGATATATCAATTTGAAATTGGGGCATCACAACGGATATTCAAAACCAAATATTTGCCGTCCGGCAAACAACCCAGGTGACTTCCTCAAATATCACCAATTACAACGAATCCCGATATAATGAGGATGATCACCTAATTCTCAATAACTTACTCCCACACATCATCTTTAAAACCATACAGATGTGAGAATCATACCTGGTAAATACATACCCTGGAGTAAGGACTAATTGGTGTAAGTCGATGTAGTACACCCCAGTACTTATGGGGAGGCGGAATTTTCAAAAACAATCAAGTTTAAACAACGAACATCGACTAACCGCTTGAATCGAAGCTAAACTCTAAATAACCGTATCCTATGAGTTTCTTTTCATAAGAGATTAGGGATTATACCTAATGAAACCGGTCCTTCTTCTTTGCGTCCTCCTTTGTTCTCCTCGACCTTCTCTAGGTAGTAGACGATCCACCCGAGAGCAAAACTCCAAGCTAAACCTCTAACTTGAGGTAACTAATCAACTTTGATTGCTAATCAAAGATGAGAGAATGATATAGAGTGAGGGTTATGGATTGTTTAGTCTAACTAATCCTTTGATCTCAACACATGAGGATTAAGGATTAGGGTTAGAAGATGAGAGCTTGAGGAGAGAGAATGTGTGATATGATAATGAGAGGAGAGAGAGTGTATCATAATATATTATGAAGCATTTCTTTTTAAGAATAATGAATAAAGGAAATGAATAATCATGCTTCATAAAATATCTAGTGGTGATTCATTAGCATGAGTCATTAAGCAATAAATGTGCATTAATGAAATGAATGAATCACCACCATGACTCACTTTCTTTCCAAAAGAAACCTCCTTAGTCACATCTTCTAGAAGCTTCTCGAGTAATTACGAGAACGCCCCTCCGATCCGTAAAAATACGGAAAAACTTTAGACTGTAAAAATCCAATAACCAGATACCAGTAACTGGCTTAAACCAAAGCCGACTGGTAAAAACTGTCCGAAAGTCGTACGCGCGTAAACGCACGTATGCGTCCGAACCCTTTGTCGCAAAACCATGCAACCTCTATATCGTTTCGCCTGGAGTAGGAAACTCTCTGTGTGGGACTCTAGAGACTCGACTACTACGCTGGCAGTGGGTTTAACCACAGACCGCAAGCGGCACTAGCTGTACGTAACGGTCCCCAGGTAGTTGTCGATAAGAAGGCCGATGAGTAAACCCATCCGAACTCCTACTGAGTCTGATGTGACAATCTCCATACAGTCCGGTCCGTTCGTCCAAGACTATCGCATATCGGGCCTAGGGGGGCGGCAAGCGTCAGTCCCCTAATAGCGGTATAAGTCGTGTCGGAGTGAAGCCCATTACACCCTGAGAAACTACTGGAACCTACCAGCAAATCTCGCTTGCCCTGGCCAGGGACTTTGCGTAATGGCTCTCTGACACAGCACGATATCTACTCCCAATACCGGGAGGGACGAATCCTGTCTAACCGCCACTGCCTCCAAGTGCTCGGGACTGCACCCAACTGCTACCTGTTTGCACGACTCCTTTGAGCCGTGGTAGGGTAGCAATCTAAGAACAGTGGGACACACTCGAGGCGAAGTAGCAGTGTCAAGTCTGCGGACTACGCTGTACTCATGTCACCTGGGAACTGTTCACTGACGACTGGTATCAAACCAACCAACAGTTCCCTGTGAGTCCTGTCCGGTGTACCCGTAACCTAACGAGCACCTGTATACTATCTCCAGTACGACGTACTGACGGCTGTGGGACAGACCATCTCCCCAACTGGGATGAGAAGCGTACACACCAGTCTACTCCGGAGTATCGATGCTCTGTCTCGATAATCCAACGACCGGGGACCTGAATAAGGATGTGCTTGTAGACTACCCAGCCCCCACTAGTGTGACTGCCATCACAACGCTGGTAGACAAGCAAGATCCTAAGAGCTCTATCAATACGTACACTCACATATTAAGATAGAAAAACCAAGTAGCATACTACCATGTTTAGCAAGACTGTTATATACATGTGAATATCCCAAGCTTCCATTAAGTAATATACAAGCTAGTATGATACAGTAATGGCCTTCTAGGGCATAAACACTAACAATCTCCCACTTGCACTAGGGCCATGTACTGGCATATCGCAGACCAATGATCTCGAGCAGCCTCTCGAACTGAATCTGAGGAAGGGCCTTCGTGAATGGATCAGCAATGTTCTCTTCTGAAGCAACTCTCCGAACCTCGATCTCCTGACGATCAATGATCTCCCTGATCAGGTGATACCGCCTCAAGATGTGTCTGGACTTCTGATGGGACCTTGGTTCCTTCGCTAAAGCTATAGCTCCGTTGTTGTCGCAATACAGAGGTATTGGATCAACTATGGTAGGAACCACCTGAAGTTCTGTTAGGAACTTCTTCATCCAGACTGCTTCTTTTGCGGCATCGCAAGCAGCTATATACTCCGCTTCCATCGTCGAGTCAGCAACGGTGTCCTGCTTGGAGCTCCTCCAGCACACCGCCCCTCCATTGAGGGTAAAGACATAACCCGACATGGACTTGGAATCGTCCTTATCACTCTGGAAGCCGGAATCAGCAAAGGCCTCCAACCTGAGGTCTTTTCCGCCGTAAACCAAGAACATCTCCTTAGTCCTCCTCAGGTACTTGAGAATGTTCTTTACTGCTATCCAGTGTTTCTCCCCTGGGTCTGACTGATACCGGCTTACCACGCTCAGTGCATAAGCTACATCTGGTCTGGTACACAACATCGCATACATTATAGAGCCTACCGCAGAAGCGTAGGGTATAATAGACATGCGTTCCCTTTCCAAATCAGTCTTGGGAGACATCTCTTTGGAGAGGGTGATTCCGTGACAAGCCGGTAGATTACCGCGCTTAGAATCTTCCATACTGAATCTTTTCAGTACAGTGTCGATATACCTGGACTGCGAAAGTCCCAACATCCTCTTGGATCTATCACGATAGATCCGGATCCCCAGAATGTAAGAGGCATCACCCAGGTCTTTCATGGAGAACCTGTGTGACAAGAATCCTTTGACAGATTGTAGCATAGGAATGTCATTTCCTATCAATAGAATGTCATCCACGTACAAGACGAGGAATACGACACTTCTGGCCACAACTTTACTATATATGCACGGTTCATCTGGATTTTTGATAAAGTCATATTCTTTGACTGTCTCATCAAAACAGATGTTCCAACTCCGCGATGCCTGCTTTAGTCCATAAATAGACTTAAGCAGCTTGCATACTTTCCCGCTGCTCCCACTCTGATTGAAACCCTCTGGCTGATCCATATAGACGCTCTCTTCTAAATTTCCATTCAGAAAAGCCGTCTTTACGTCCATCTGCCAGATTTCATAATCATGGAAGGCAGCAATAGCAAGAAGGACCCGAATGGATTTGAGCATAGCCACTGGAGAAAAGGTTTCGTCATAGTCCAAACCAGGTCTTTGACGAAAACCCTTTGCAACAAGTCTAGCCTTATAGGTTTCCACCTGTCCATCTACACCAATCTTTTTCTTGAAGATCCATTTGCATCCTATGGGTTTTACCCCATCTGGAGCAAAGTCCAAAGTCCATACTTTGTTGGTGTACATGGACTCCATTTCGGTCCGCATTGCATCTAGCCATCGTACCGAGTCGCCGCTCTGGATGGCCTGCCTGAAGTCAGTAGGTTCATCATCATCTATGATGCAATCCTCTCTATCCCCATCTATGAGAAAACCGTAGTATCTCTCAGGCGGACGAGACGGCCTACTACTCCTGCGGAGGGGTGCGGGAATGTTCTGTTCTTCTTGAACCTCTGGTTCTACCAAACTTTCAGTAGCAGTTTGTGGTTCTGGAATTTCTTCCAGTTCTACTACGCTCCCACTCTTCTGATTTTCCAAAAATTCAGTTTCTAAGAAGCGGGCATGACGAGAAACAAAAACCTTTTGTTCCTCTGCGTAATAGAAGCAATATCCATGAGAGTTCTTTGGATATCCCACAAACTTACACTCTACTGAGCGTGCCTCGAGCTTGTCCGGATGCTGCTTTTTTACAAAAGCTGGACATCCCCACGTCTTCAGGTACTGAAGATAGGGTTTCTTCCCACTCCACATCTGATATGGTGTGGTAGGCACAGTTTTGGTTGGAACTCTGTTCAAAAGATGTATCGCTGATTCTAGCGCATACCCCCAGAAAGATCGCGGTAACTCAGCATTACTCATCATGGATCGTACCATATCTAATAGGGTTCGATTCCGTCTCTCCGATACACCGTTGTGCTGTGGAGTGTACGGAGGAGTAAGCTGAGAGAGAATTCCTTTCTCTTTTAGGTAACCTAGGAACTCGGCACTTAAGTATTCTCCACCTCGATCAGATCTTAGTGTCTTAATACTTTTGCCTGTTTGGTTTTCCGCTTCATTCTTGAATTCCAGGAATTTCTCAAAGGCCTCTGATTTATGCTTCATTAAGAAAACATATCCATACCTAGAGAAATCATCTGTAAAAGTAATGAAGTAGGAATAACCACCTCTCGCATGTGTAGACATTGGACCGCATACATCACTGTGTATGAGTCCTAAGAGCTCGCTCGCTCTTACTCCTTGTCCAGTGAATGGAGTCTTTGTCATCTTTCCTTTGAGACAAGATTGACAAGTGTCATAAGTTTGATATTCGAACGTGTCCAAATATCCTTCTCTATGCAACTTAGTCAACCTTCTCTCATTGATGTGACCCAGTCTACAATGCCATAAGAAAGCTTTATTTAATTCTGGAGACTTTCTTTTTAGTGTGTTCTGGACATTGAAAATTTGGAGTTGGTTTAACACATATATGCCGTTATTTAGAGTACCGGACCCAATCAAACCATGATTAAGGTGGATGTGTACAACATCTCTTACAAACGTGAAATCATAACCTTTATTTGATAACAAGGAAACTGATATGATATTACACGTTAAGCTGGGTACAAAATAACAGTTATGTAAAACCAAAATGTGTCCACTCGTCAATCCTAGGTGATAATCCCCGACGGACGCAGCTCCCACGCTAGCTCCGTTAGCAACCCTGAGGATCATATCACCTTCCTTCAGCACTCTACGGTTTCTCAGTGCCTGCAATGAATTGCAAATATGAGATCCTGACCCGGTATCCAATACCCAGGAAGTAGAGTTGATCGACAGACAATTCTCAATTACAAACACACCTGAAGTCGAAGCCACAGCTTGCTTCGGTTCCTGGTTCTTGGCGTTCCACGCCTTGCAATCCTTCTTCCAGTGCCCTTTCCTGTGACAATGGAAGCACTCATCCAGGCCAACTACCGGTGCTGTAAACTTTTTCTTTCCCTTCTTTCCCAACTTACTAACACCTCCTCTAGGTCTGGGTGCGGCCTTCTTCTTCCTTCCTTTGGCCCTAGCCTTGGACCCGGAAGAAGATGAACCGCCAACAAACATAGCGGGTGTTTCCCTTGCCTTCTGCAAGGTGCCCTCCGCACTCCTTAACATGTTCAGGAGTTCCGCAAGTTCAACTTCTTTTCCTTGAAGATTGAAGTTGAGGATAAACTGGGCGTAGGTGGGAGGAAGGGACTGGAGAACAAGGTCTGTATAGAGCTCATTATCCAAAGTCGTTCCAAGGTCCGCGAGCTCTTCAATATAGCCGATCATCTGTAGGACATGTTCACCTACCGATGACCCGACAGCCAACCTCGCTCGAAACAATTTCTTAGAGGTCTCGTATCTTGCTATACGAGATTGCTCTCCATAAAGTTCCTTTGTATGGAGAAATATGCCATCTAGGGACATATCCTCGTGCCTCCTCTGATGTTCATTGTTCATCGAGGCAAGCACGATGCACTTGGCTCTCGCGCAATCTAAATCCCAGGTTTTGCGGATTTCCTTATCCGCATTGCTGGATTTGGGACCAAGGACAGCAGGTGCTGTAGCGGTGAGGACGTACCCCAGTTTGTCATAGGTCAAAGCCATCTTGACATTCCGCAGCCAATCTTTATAGTTTGGCCCCGTCAGTATATTTTTCTCTAAAAGTAACTTAAGTCCAGTCATTTTCAGGGTCGCTGCAATTAGGAGAGAGAGAAGAAAACTCTTTAGCATGATGCTCTTGCAAGTTTAGAGTGGTTTTTAGTTTATCTAAACTGGATGGCTCCCACTGTTTCTCGAATCCTTCCTCAAACCATAAAAGAAGAATTAGCCAAGACTATTCTCACCGTACAATACTTGCTTAACCGTTCAGCCAGGCCGGTGTCGATACTTCGAGGGAGGTTTTCCAACGCTTTCGCGAAGTTCCTTAATTAAAGAACCTCTTTTCTCTGGGGGCGTAACCCCGCTGACACTTTTCTGGACACCTACTAGGTTTATAGCATTGATCGTTAAGCGACGAATATCCTGATAAGTAGCATATACTCATAGTAGGATCGGGATCCAAATATCATCGTATGATAATGTTGAAGGAATCCTACCAACATTCATCAAACTCCAAATGGTATGCATCTCTTTGCAAATTTCAGTTTCTTTAGAAATTCCCGATATAAGTTTTTGCCCCATGCTCTTATGACCTTGGCGTTAGGTCAAAATGTCATAAGTCACATGTCAAGTTCTGCCCATCATTATCCTGTCAGTTTGAACCCATCCGTATATATCCTTGACGTTCGGCCAAAATGATAATACGACTGTCCCAAACTAACTCATCTATCTATGCAACAAATGAATATCCAGCAGCTACCAAACACTATGCCTTGGCGTTAGGTCAAAATACATAGCTTGAATACTACTGAATACCCAGATGAAATGACGGAGGGCTACGAATGGTTTTGGCGAAACCGTGAACGTAGTGAACTTGATATAACCGAAGGAACCTGATAGCTTTTAAAAGGAGTGGTTAAATCTCCGCATTTAAAAATATCTGTTTTAAAAATAACCGAGTGGTTTCTTTTAAATTGTTCCAACGATTTAAACTTTGGTTTGTTTTACTTTGCATTATAGATAATGCGTCCCATCATTAACCTATCATTGCAGAAAACAACGAAAATATAACGTCCTCTTATGCCATCCGCATTCGCCACGGGGTCCCGTCATCACCCGTTAGGTTACTTAACTAACGACAGAGCGGGGGCTGGGCTAGCGCGGGTGTAAAACATAAGTGACGTCTAAATAGCTATAATAAATATAGATATTTTACATTCGTCTGACGCAATGATATTCATTCCAGAACACAGATAAACAATATTGGATTTGCAAGCAATCTGTATTTCTTTTGAGCCTGCAAGAAAAGACAGATTACACAGTTGTGATGAATAGCCGTTTACCCCACCCTCGACCCCTACGGGTACGGCAAACTACCCACCCGGCAGTTTGTGTACCCCACCTTGGGTCAGTCCTAGGAGCAAAAACAGTAAAATGAAATAATACAACGGTGGCTACAACCGCAACCTGGAAGTGCCCCGCGAAAATAATATTACAACAAATTACATTTACAACAAATGAATTAAACGAAAACCCATTGCGAACCCCGGCTATACACCACAACAGTCCAATACAGTTTATATGCACAAACAGATATAACCATTTCAGAAATGTGCAACCCCCTGCCAACCGACATACTAGCAGTTGGGGAAGGTTTACGAACACATCAAACAATCACAGATATAATCCAATACGCAAATACTGTATTTTTCGATCGAATAAACAACTTCAATATTGCTCCAAAATCTGCTCTGTTAAACAGTAACCTGAGCAATAATTAAACATTCCAGAAAACCCCAAATTACCCAGAGAAGCAACAGAAGAAAAATCGGCCGCTGACTCGCCAACTCGGCGGCGGAAGCGCGGCAACTCAGTGGCTGAGGCCGCGGTTCCGCGGCGATTTGGTCGATTCAGTCGACTGTTTTTCTTGGGTGTTCTTCTGGTGTCATGTCAAGCACTCTGAGCTCACCTGAAAAATTTTCTGACATCGTTTTAAATTCGACAGAAACTTACATTTTTTAGGGTTTTCCGGCTTCGTTTTTTCGTTCGAAATTCGTACAAATTTGCGATTAAGTTATTTAGTGTTTAGCGAGGCTCTGATACCACTGTAAGTCGATGTAGTACACCCCAGTACTTATGGGGAGGCGGAATTTTCAAAAACAATCAAGTTTAAACAACGAACATCGACTAACCGCTTGAATCGAAGCTAAACTCTAAATAACCGTATCCTATGAGTTTCTTTTCATAAGAGATTAGGGATTATACCTAATGAAACCGGTCCTTCTTCTTTGCGTCCTCCTTTGTTCTCCTCGACCTTCTCTAGGTAGTAGACGATCCACCCGAGAGCAAAACTCCAAGCTAAACCTCTAACTTGAGGTAACTAATCAACTTTGATTGCTAATCAAAGATGAGAGAATGATATAGAGTGAGGGTTATGGATTGTTTAGTCTAACTAATCCTTTGATCTCAACACATGAGGATTAAGGATTAGGGTTAGAAGATGAGAGCTTGAGGAGAGAGAATGTGTGATATGATAATGAGAGGAGAGAGAGTGTATCATAATATATTATGAAGCATTTCTTTTTAAGAATAATGAATAAAGGAAATGAATAATCATGCTTCATAAAATATCTAGTGGTGATTCATTAGCATGAGTCATTAAGCAATAAATGTGCATTAATGAAATGAATGAATCACCACCATGACTCACTTTCTTTCCAAAAGAAACCTCCTTAGTCACATCTTCTAGAAGCTTCTCGAGTAATTACGAGAACGCCCCTCCGATCCGTAAAAATACGGAAAAACTTTAGACTGTAAAAATCCAATAACCGGATACCAGTAACTGGCTTAAACCAAAGCCGACTGGTAAAAACTGTCCGAAAGTCGTACGCGCGTAAACGCACGTATGCGTCCGAACCCTTTGTCGCAAAACCATGCAACCTCTATATCGTTTCGCCTGGAGTAGGAAACTCTCTGTGTGGGACTCTAGAGACTCGACTACTACGCTGGCAGTGGGTTTAACCACAGACCGCAAGCGGCACTAGCTGTACGTAACGGTCCCCAGGTAGTTGTCGATAAGAAGGCCGATGAGTAAACCCATCCGAACTCCTACTGAGTCTGATGTGACAATCTCCATACAGTCCGGTCCGTTCGTCCAAGACTATCGCATATCGGGCCTAGGGGGGCGGCAAGCGTCAGTCCCCTAATAGCGGTATAAGTCGTGTCGGAGTGAAGCCCATTACACCCTGAGAAACTACTGGAACCTACCAGCAAATCTCGCTTGCCCTGGCCAGGGACTTTGCGTAATGGCTCTCTGACACAGCACGATATCTACTCCCAATACCGGGAGGGACGAATCCTGTCTAACCGCCACTGCCTCCAAGTGCTCGGGACTGCACCCAACTGCTACCTGTTTGCACGACTCCTTTGAGCCGTGGTAGGGTAGCAATCTAAGAACAGTGGGACACACTCGAGGCGAAGTAGCAGTGTCAAGTCTGCGGACTACGCTGTACTCATGTCACCTGGGAACTGTTCACTGACGACTGGTATCAAACCAACCAACAGTTCCCTGTGAGTCCTGTCCGGTGTACCCGTAACCTAACGAGCACCTGTATACTATCTCCAGTACGACGTACTGACGGCTGTGGGACAGACCATCTCCCCAACTGGGATGAGAAGCGTACACACCAGTCTACTCCGGAGTATCGATGCTCTGTCTCGATAATCCAACGACCGGGGACCTGAATAAGGATGTGCTTGTAGACTACCCAGCCTCCACTAGTGTGACTGCCATCACAACGCTGGTAGACAAGCAAGATCCTAAGAGCTCTATCAATACGTACACTCACATATTAAGATAGAAAAACCAAGTAGCATACTACCATGTTTAGCAAGACTGTTATATACATGTGAATATCCCAAGCTTCCATTAAGTAATATACAAGCTAGTATGATACAGTAATGGCCTTCTAGGGCATAAACACTAACAATCTCCCAATACGGTATCACATACCGCATTATCCTCGGTCCCGCACATATCACATATGTACTCCTACTCCGTTTTGCCTGAGCCAAGAAATCTCTGTGTAGGACTCTAAAGAATCGTCAATACGCCGGCAGTAGGTGATGATCATATCAAACACCCACAAGCTGCAAGCGGTCAGCTAAAGTAACAGCCACCCAGGTATTGAGCGCTCAGAAGGTCAACAAGCAAGCTTGTACATTCTCCCGTGAATCCAATCAGTAACACTCCCGTACAGTCCGGTCTCGTCGTCTGATATGTCGCATATCTCGCCTAGGGGTGGTAAACGTCAGACCTCAGTAGCTCGATAAGTCGTATCGATATGAGGTCTATAACAGTTCGAGAAACTACTGATAACACTTACCAGTAAATCTCAGCAACCCTGGCTAGCGATTTCCGGTTATAGCCAATCGAACACAGCGCAACATCAACTCCCTATACTGGGAGAGACGAATCCCCTCCTATCGCTCATTGCCTCCATATGATTCGGGACTGTACCCAAAAGCCACCTTTTTGCACGCCCTCTTGGACGTGGTATGATGAAAATCAAAGCACAGTGGGAATCATACAAGACTCTATGACGATCTCGGGTCAACAGACTACTCTGTACCAGTGTCACCGGAGAACTACCATCTGACGTAAAGTATAATGCCATCTGGGAGTTCTCGGCGAGTCCGTCCAATGTACCTAGTCTCCACTGAGCACCCGTACACCATCCTTGATGTCAAACACCGATGGATATGGGATTATCCATCGCCCATCATATGGGTCAACATACGTATATGCTAGTCTACTCTGGTGCATCGATGCCCTGTCTCGATACACCCTCGACTAGGAACAATTAAAGGATGTACTCGTCGACTACCGTGGCCCCACTAGTATGATCTCATCACAGTCCCAGTAATCGAGTACATATCCTAAGGGCTTTATCAACATGTAACATAGAGACAATCAGAGTACATGTTAAGATAAAGTACAACCAGATAGCATACTATCATGTCGAGCAAGAAAGTCATCCCTATATATGTCCAAGCATCCATTACAATATACATTGTATGTACAGTAATGGCCTCTAGGGCATACATATAACTAACAGGATCCCGATCCCACTGATGAGTAGGATTACTCTTGGGAAATTTTCTCACTTAACAATCAATGCTATAAACCAAGTAGGTGTCCAGAAAGGTGTTAGAGGGGCTACGCCTCCAGGGAAAAGAGGTTATTTAATTAAGGAACTTCGCGAAAGCGTTGGAAAACCTCCCTCGATGTACCAACACCGACCTGGCTGAAAGGTTAAGCAAGAATTGTGACGTGTGATTAAATCCTGACTAGTTCTTCTTTTAGGTTTTGAAGAAGGATTTGAGGGAACAGTGGGAGCCATCCTGTTTAGATAAACTGATAACCAATCTAAACTTGCAAGAAGCATATGCTGAGTGTTTTCTTTTCTCTCTCTAGCAGCTACCATGACAGGACTAAAACTATTACTTGAAAAAATATACTGACCGGACAGAACTATAAAGATTGGCTACGGAACGTCAACATTGCACTGACTTATGACAATGTAGCATATGTTACCATCGCTGTTCCTCCCTTTATCCCGGGACCAGATTCCTCAGTTGTGAACAAGGAAGTTCGCAAAACCTGGGATCTAGACTGTGAGCGAGCTAAGTGTATCGTGCTGGCGTCCATAAACAATGAACTCCAGAAACAGCACGAGAGTATGGATATTATATCCATCTTTCTCCATGTCAAGGAATTGTATGGAGAGAACTCCCGTATCGCGAGGTACGAGACCTTAAGGAGACTATTCCAGATGAGGTTAGCTCCAGGATCGCCTGTAGGAGAGCACATCCTCAAAATGATCAGCCTCATTGAGGAACTCGCAAACCTGGGATGCGTGCTAGAGAATGATTTGTATATCGACTTGATTTTGCAGTCCCTTCCCCACACCTTCTCTCAGTTCGTGCTAAGCTTCAACATGCACGAAATAGAAGCCGATCTTCCAAAGCTCCTCAACATGTTGAGGGTAGCAGAGACCTCCTTGAAAAGGAAGAAGACCCCCGTTCTGTATGTTGGCCAATCATCCTCTTCTAAATCTAAAGCGAAAGCTAAAGGGAAGAAGAAGATGAAAGCCACCAAACCGAAGGGTGGGGTCAAGAAGGTGCAGGGAACGAACAAGGCAGGAAGGGTGAAAGCGGATATAAAAGAATTCTTTTATTGTCACAAGCAAGGGCACCGGAAGAAGGACTGTATAGCCTTCAAACCCAAGGACAAGAAGCAAGCTGTTGCTTCTGCTTCAGGTGTGTTCGTAATCGAAAATTGTCTTTCAGTAAACACTACATCATGGGTACTTGATACCGGTTCTGGTTCTCACATCTGTAATTCATTGCAGGATCTGAGAAATAGTAGAGTACTGGGGACAGGTGATATGACTCTCCGGATGGGCAATGGAATGCATGTAGATGCTATTGCAATAGGGGAATATCACCTAGGGTTGACTAGTGGGCACATTTTGGTGTTGTACAGCTGTTTTTGTATTCCCAGTATGTTGTGTAATATTATATCAGTATCTTTGTTATCTAATGAAGGATATAATTTTGCGCTTGAAAGAAATGTCATGAACATTCTCCTAAATCAAGAACTGATTGGGTATGGCACACTGGAAAACGACATATACATACTTAATCAACCTCGTATTTTCAATATTCAAAACACACTTAAAAGAAAGGCTCCAGATTCAAATCAAGCCTTCCTATGGCATTGTAGACTTGGTCATATAAACGAAACAAGTTTGACTAAGTTACATAAAGATAGATATCTAGATCCGTTTGAATATTCATCATATGCAACTTGTCAATCATGTATCAAAGGAAAAATGACCAAATCTCCGTTCACCGGAAACGGAGCAAGAGCCACAGAACTCTTGGGACTTGTACACAGTGATGTATGTGGTCCAATATCTACAAATACGCGAAGCGGTCACTCCTACTTCATCACTTTTACTGATGACTTCTCTAGGTATGGACATGTGTTCTTAATGAAACATAAATCCGAGGCTTCGAGAAGTTTAAGGAGTATAAAAATGAAGTAGAGAAACAAACTGGTAAAAGCATCAAGACACTTCGATCTGATCGAGGTGGAGAATACTTAAGTACCAGTTTCCTTGAATGCTTAAAAGAGAATGGAATTCTCTCTCAGCTTACTCCACCTTATACACCTCAGCATAATGGTGTATCAGAAAGGAGGAATCGCACGCTATTAGATATGGTGCGTTCAATGATGAGTAGTGCTGAGTTGCCACTTTCCTTCTGGGGATTTGCTCTAGAATCAGCAGCATACTTATTGAATAGAGTTCCAACTAAGCCTGTGCCTACCACTCCATATGAAATGTGGAGCGGGAAGAGACCATATCTCAAGTATATCAAGATATAGGGGTGTCCGGCATATGTTAAAAAGCATAGTCCAGACAAGCTCGAGGCACGATCGGTTTTGTGCAAGTTTGTAGGATACCCCAAACATTCAAGGGGGTACATGGTCTACTACACTGAAGAACAAAAGGTGTTTGTCGCTCGCCACATTGTCTTCTTAGAAAGCGAATTTCTTGCAAAAGAAATTAGTGGGAGCGCGGTAGAGCTGGAAGAGATTCCTAAACCTCAAACTGCTACCGAAGACTTAGTAGAACCTCAGATTTCAATAGAACATGACGAACCAACGCTACTCCGCAGATCTAGTAGGCTTTCTCATCCTCCTGAGAGATACTATGGTTTTCTTCTATATGGGGATCGAGAGGATTGCATCATCGATGATGATGAGCCTACTAGTTTTCAGCAGGCTATCACGAGTATTGACTCGGTGAAGTGGCTGGATGCTATGAGATCCGAAATGGAATCCATGTACACCAATAAAGTATGGACTTTAGAAGTTGCTCCTCCTGGGGTGAAACCAGTTGGATGCAAATGGATCTTCAAAATGAAGATTGGTGCACTTGGACAAGTGAAAACCTACAAAGCTAGACTCGTTGCAAAAGGTTTTCGTCAAAGACCAGGATTGGACTATGATGAAACCTTTTCACTTGTAGCTATGCTTAAATCCATTCGGATCCTGCTTGCCATTGCTG